>CM039317.1:98262869-98862869 GCA_022316695.1 Camellia oleifera
GTTTGGGCTCTCTCGATAATAATGTGTGAAATTTGGCATTGGCTGCAATATTTGAGAAAGGAGAAAAATGCCCTATTTGAATTCTATAAACTTTTTAAAATGAAATAATTGTGGAAATATGAAATTGGTTTAAGAATCATTAAATTGGAGAAAAATTGATTAAATGGTGTAGTTGGATTGATAATCACTCATCTATAGAAAATGTTATCAATTATCTGTTGATAAGTTATTTATCTTTCTAGATATATCTGTTTTGGGCTATAGGTAGAGGATAACTATGATTGTTGTAGAAACTACATGATGATTATGTGAATTGAAACTAATCAATTGGAATATGTCATTGAATAACAGTTGGATATAAACATTGAATAGTGATTGAATTGGTCATTGTATGACAACGTGTTTAAATACATTGTATATGTATCTTGTTGGGAGGAGATAGGGGGATGTATCCATTGTTGGGAGGAGTAGAGGATGGACTCCATTGATTAATTAGCCGAAGTGTTCAGGGTAAAAGTCCCAAAATCTTATATATATTTGGGTGCCGTTCCTTCGGACGTAGTTCCGTAAAATGACAATGATGGAAGTGTATGAATGATTTTTATGATTGAAGTGTTGATAATATGAGTGTAGTCTCATTTTGAATTGTTTGGGTAAATAATGGAAGCGGATTGAAATGGATTTAAATGTTGATTAGTTATAAAAGAATGTAAGTTGTTTACAAGTATTAAACATTTATTAGATGCTCATGTTTTAGTTAATTCTCATATTTGGTTTAGCATATCTTTAGGGTTGCATTGGCTCACCCTACTTGGCACTATTTTCAGGTACAGGGGACATGCCCGCCTCCAAGGTCTTTGCTTGGGTGGTTTTGAGGAATTGAGCTCCATGTTTTGTTATTTTGTTTTGATGATAATGTAAATTCAAGCCGAGGGCTTTATATGTAAAGAGTTAAAACTCTTCTTTTGTTGTACACCAAGTTATTACTTGTGGAAAGATGTAAGTCCCGTAGGGCATTCATTTTGTTGTTAACATGTGCTATTATTTGTAAAGAAAACTCTGATGATGGAAATATAATTTTTTCTATGTTCATGGATTATATAAATGGTTGTCTTATATTTTTATTTCGAGGCGTTACCCTAAAACTTACAATTAGAGATTTTTTTTCTATGACAAATTTTTCAACTTTGCTAAAAGTTGAAATTAGTGATTTTTTTTTTTTTAGGACGAATTTTTTAAACTATCACTAAATTATAATTAGTGATATTTTTTGTAACAAAATTTTTAAAACTATCACTAAAAATTAACAATTAGTGACATTTTAAATTGTATTTGATGAAAATGCCATTAATGCTCACGGGACCTATTAGACAATAAGTCCACCTATTAGGGCCTACACGTAAGTCCTCATTGTTTTTTTAGTTTGATGTATTACTAATAGATTGGTTTTAAAACTTGAGCTTATAAATTATGGGTGTGTGTTAGTTTTAAAAAAACTTTATAATGTTTTAATTAATATGATATTGAATATTTAACTATCAGGTAGTCGATAGGCCTTTGTTTATTTGAAAAAATATAGGTACTATATTTTTTTAATAGCTAATGTATATGGTTCGATGAACGGGTTTTAAAATTATAATTTATATTAGGGCTGGGCTTAGAATGATATATAGGCATGATGTTCAAGTTGGGCGGGTTTGGACAGATACAAGTCTCTTATTAGGTAGTGCCAGCTCAGCTTGGCAATGACCACCTTACATAGAAATAGGTAGGGTGTGCATTCATCAGGCTGAGTCGGATTCGAACCAGAATCGATACTACATAATAGGGATATTAAAAGTGCCCAAGCCCAGCCCAGCCCGTCCCTAAAATCATGTCTCTACATTTGCCTAAGTTCGGTCTAAAAATAAGGAAACTTACCAATAAATCTTATATACAAGTTCAGACCCATCTAATCCTCAAACAAAACACTTGTACCAATTAGTCCTATATATTTTTAATTGTTATCAAAAATCCTTTTTTTTTTTTTTAATTTACAGACACTATTACATCCTACACCGTCGGACTTCCGTCAAGCGGCCACTGGAGACTTGTCGGATGTTCAACATCACGGAAAATTGCCGGAGTATCGCCGGAAGTTCACCGGAGTGTTAAGAATGTTAATGGAAGTCGCCGAAATGTTCAGAACGTTCACTGGATGTTTAGACATCATTAGAGACTCACCGGAATGTCTAGAATATTGTAGGGAAAAAAATAATGGAGAAATTGAGCCAAAAATAGCAAATTCTAAAATATTGATAAACTAAAAGAAAAAAAATGGAACGACAAAAAACACAAAAAAACCATATGCTATTTTCCTTTTTGTAAGGTTAAGCAATAATCTCTAATTGATCAAACTGAAAAGTAAGTTTTGAAACTGTAAAATATTACAATTTCAAAGCAAAAATCTATTAAGCATTTATCCTTATTAATTAATTGAAAAACATGTTATGAAACTATAAATTTACATTCTAAAGAATGCTATAAACTACAAATATTTTACAGTTTTATACCATGATTCATTCCACACCAAAAAAATTTGAAACTGCAAATTTTATAATTTTCACTGCCCGTAACTAAAACTCGAAAATACTTGTTCAAACTTGAAAATTTTCTCCATTAGAACAGAAAAAGAGAAGTGTATAGCAGAGAAAATGTAGAAAAAAAATAAGAGTCGAATAAGAGCGGATATAGCGAAATGATGTACTCCGGCAACTATTTTTTGTTTAGATCTAGCCAAATCTAATATAGCTCTACCAGGTCTGATGTAGATCTACATCAGATCTAACCCATCTTTTCCGTCGGAAACTATCTTCTTTACCATCGTGAGGGTGAATAAGGAGTCGACGATCGTGGTTGCCGATGAATCCCAATCGATGGTAGTCGTCGTCGCCGATGACTATAATCGGAAAGAGAAAGAGAGAAGCAGATATGATCACCCGTCAACAATCGCCAGAAATCACAAAGAGCAAAGAGGTAAGGAAGAAGATAGGCAGAGAAAAGAATAAACTTTTGGGTATAACAAAAGGTTATGGGACTAAATAGACTACACGTTTTTCAAAAAAGACTTCTTGTAATTTTTTCAAAAAATAATTATAAATCTTAAGCCTACCAATCGGGCTATATATAAGAAAACTAAAATATTCCATAATTAAATTCATCACACATTATATTTATCAAATAAATTATTGATATCATTATAAATTAAAAGATTTTAAATAAATTCAATACACATCACCACAAATGTGAATTTTAATAAAATCAATAAGATAAAGTTTAGATTCCAACAAAAATTAAATATTTTAACATATATAATTTATTTATTTAATAGCGGATTGAATTGGGTTAAAAATATAAATTTCAAGCATAATCCATTAATATATTGGGCTAAAAATTTGACCCACCTAATTCCATAGGCTAAAATAACTATTTCAAATTCTAAAAAGATAAGATTAACCGGATCGATTGAGCAGACCACGGGTCAATGCCTACCCCTACATGGAAGTAAGGAATATGGGACACTCTGTGAGCTAACTAATGGGACTAATGGGATTTATGTTGGGTCGCGAATAGTGTTGAAACTTGGAGAGTAATTAGGTTTGGGGCTTCAAACAGGGCGGCCTGTGTTTTTTGGCCTAACCAAACACTTAAAATGGGGCTTTCTACACCTTTTTAAAAACATTAAAAATTGCATATAAAATGTAGTTTTTACCTTTTTTAATGCTGGTACCCCTACAAGCATATATAATTATTGAGTTTATTTATGTACTAAAATTTTATTATCTAGATTAAGCTAAGAAAAAACTACAAAAACTTTAAAATATAAAATTTGTGTATCTTTTACAATTATTTTATAATTGAGAAAAATTTAGTTAATAACAAAAAAAAAATTACAATACCAAATAAAGTTTTATTATTGTTGTTGTTACATTTTTGTAATCTACAATCTTATTTGACAAAACTTTTTTCAGTTGTAATTTTATTCGTTCTTTAAAAAAGCTCAAATGAGAACATTTTTAAAATCTATTGATGAAAAAGTTTGATAATCCGTCATGTGTGGATGGATCGAACTGCGATTACATTGATGGAGTAACATTCCCCAAACCAATTGATAATAGGACACAACTGATTACCAAAATAATAGTTTGGAATAGTAAAGTTATCGATTATATTTTTTGCACCGTTACACCTGAAGAAGTTTAGTTGTATTTGTAATTATGAAGTCGCGAAAGAGGCTTATGATATCTTATAAACTATTCATGAGGGCACTCATTTGATTAAACGCTCAAAACTTCAAAGGCTCACTTCTAGTTTCGAAAACTTTTCAATGAAACTAGTAAGACTTTTGATGAATTTTATACGAAGTTGAGTGGCATTGTAAATCCCACTTCAATTTAGGTTAAAAAAAAATTACGAGAATCCAAGATTGTGGGAAAAATTTGAGGTCCTTGCCTAATCAGTTCAACCAAAGTTATGGCTATTGAAAATGTTCAAGACGTTGACAACCTCAAAATTAGATCATTTGGTTGGAAATCTCTAAACCTATAAGGCACACATGAATTTCAAAAGAAACAAAAATATGATATTACTTTTAAGAGTGCTCATAGAGTTGAAAAGAATTCTGATGAGGATCAAAGATTAGCGGATGCGTTTATAAAACAATTTAAGACGTCTTTTCCTAAAAATGAAACAATATCTTGTGGAATCAAATTGGTCAAAGTTCTCTAGTGATATCATCATGTCCTTGTGTGGTTTATACTCTTACTTCAGTTAACTAAGCTTTCTTAGACAATTCATGACAAAAAGAGAGAATTTTGAAAGGGAGTCTTTTTAAGTGTGTGTTGGGCATGTTCTTAAAATTTCCATCTATTTATGCTTCAAGATAATCTTGTCATATGTCTATTGCTTTCATATACTCTTGTGGCACTAATAGCTGTTTTGCAGATCATGACCTGATAAAGAAGTTTGTTTTTGTTGGTTGTAATGGGTTAGAATGTTTAGGATTTTATTTGGTAGGTATGTTTTGTCATGGAATTTCTAAAGGGGAAGATTGTTAGGTTTTGTAATTAGCATTCCTGTTTGACAAAACTCCTTTCAATTGTAATTTTATTCACTCTTTAATTTCAATGAGGATGTGAGTTTTTAGATGCAAATCTAACCTGAATTGTGTCTATACAGAGGAGTTTGTGATCTTGAGCCTTTCATATTTGCCACTTCGCTGACTATGTAAAGGGATCGAGCTATCAAGGGGCACCGCCCTTGAAACCAAAGTTGTTTGACAGCTCAAGTAGTTATTTGTGCAATAGAATAGTGAAGAGAAAGATCAAGTATCTTTGCTTTTAAACTGAACTTTTAGAAAACAGTTTTACCACTCACGCGGTGCATGTTGCGCTCGAGCAATTGGCTTATATGTTTAGCACCGCCTTTTACTCATACAACTCGAGCGATGAAGTGTACGCTCGAGCGGTCTTCACGATTCTACTTACTATAAAGTGCGCTGTTTGATGTTTTTATGGTTTAACCCATCCTGATTTTTAGAAAAAAAGAAAAACCAAAGTGTGGTATATTAGAGGGTGTTTTATAAGTGTTTCTTTGATAATTTGAGAGTGATCAATGAATCTATGAGTTTCATATTGACTTCATCAAGGGGTTATTTTTATCCTTGTATTCACAAAAGAAAGAGGTGTTCTTCGGTGGATTCCAGATAACTTGGGCTTGAAATTTTTATGGATTCTAGAGTGGCTCATCATTGTAGATTTGACCTCAGTATTGTGAATTCAACGTTAGGCAAAACAATTCCGTAATAAAGACGGTGATGGAAGAAGTACATCAGGTTTGGTTCAATTCGGGTGTAGACTCGCTAGGTAATTGAAAGTAGTTTTGCATTACTCATTTTGTCTTCTAAGTGGATTATTTTGTG
Source organism: Camellia oleifera (assembly GCA_022316695.1). Classification (NCBI taxonomy): domain Eukaryota; kingdom Viridiplantae; phylum Streptophyta; class Magnoliopsida; order Ericales; family Theaceae; genus Camellia; species Camellia oleifera. The sequence continues at coordinate 98,268,829 of CM039317.1, forward strand.
ATTTTGACCCGTGATTTTTTTTATCACAATTGGAAGCACTCCAATTGTGATTTTTTCTACGTTAAATTGTTATGTCGATTTGTTATTGATTGTTTGATTGGGATTAGTATTCACTATTTAAAATTGAAATATAATCACAAATCATATCTCAAAGATTTAGATTTTCAATTATTATTATTATTATTATTATTATTAGAAAATTGGTAAAAATCCAATTTAGAGAGGATATACGGCGTTAGATCCAATGAGAAATCTTCTTTAGTGATAAGGACATTTGTTGGTCAAAAATCTACCTTATCTGTTAAAATTTTTATTTTAACCTATTTGTTTAAATTTTTTATTTATTTGTTGAATTTTTTAACCTATATGTTTGAATTTTAATCCATCTATCAAATATTTTATTTTATCTATTATATTTTTTGAACCTATCTATTCAAATTTTATATTTGATTGTTTTAATATTTTTAGTTTATCTATTGAACCTATCTATAATTATAGGTATCTGTTCAATTTATAGCAACACAAAAAATTGTTATTGATATCCTGATTATGAAAATCCTTTTATTTGTTGAATTGCAAAAGCAATCCCATGTGCAACAACATAAATTTGAGCACACTTTCATTTGCAAAAGCAATTTCCTGGCCAATTTAAGTTATATACCCAGTGAGATGTTTTCATGTTAGAAATAGAGGGCATGTTTGGTTGTCTCTCAAATATGTTTTTAGAAAGAAAGAAAAACAAAAAAAGTTTCAATAATATGTTTGGTTGAAATTTTTTTTTAAAAAAAAATTCAAAATCAATTTTCTCTCTACTACATAGTATGCCATACAAAATGTATAGTTAAATAAAATAAACATATTCATATACAGACAAATTCAGATTGCAGAACTAAAAATGATGGAATTAAACAAATTCAAACTAAGAATTACAAGTTAACAAACAGAAAGATAAAGCAAACATATTATATATATATATATTATGAAATAAGAAATTAGGAATGCAAACTGAAACCTGTATAACTATAGTTTCTTAAATAGATTTGTTGGTCAAAAGACTTTGTACAATAAATTTTATTCTTGTTTTACTATGAAACATAATTAGGAAAAACTCTCTTTGCGGGAATTAAATATAAGAGATATACCTACATACAATCTATCTATTTAAGGGCGGACCAAGGATTCATCGATGGGGTGGGTTAATATTAAGGTAAAATTATACAATATATTTAAGTATAACCACATAAGAAAAAAGAGAATTTAATAATATAATCTAGATTAATATCTAAATTTATTGATTAAAAACAATCTAACAAAGTTGTGCTCGACGAGTCTTTAAAGATTTGAATTCATCGATTACAGAATCTAAATCAATTTTCAAAGTAAGGTCTCGTTCAAGGTAGAGAGACAAGCAATCGATAAGAAACTCATCCCCCATTGAATTACGAATGACAGTTTTAACATGCTTCATACCCGAAAATGCTCTTTCTGTAGTCGCCGTAGAAACAGGAAGGGTTGACACAAGACGAATCAATTTGTAGATTATGGTGTAATGCTCGAACTTTCTTGTCACAAATAGTTCTCGGCACAAATCAACAAGGGTAGATATCTTATGAAACTCCGGATCACAAACAACATCAAGCTTATAATGCATTAATTGACATCTCAAAGCATGGGTGTCCTGAGAAGTGAAATCTTGGGGATAAAATTTCTCAGCAAGATTGCAAATATTATCCACATTAAAAGATCTAAAATTGCCACTAGGATCCAAAGCAGAGCTAAGAGAAAGAAGTTCCACTACCCCATCATTAAATCTGTGTTCTAACTCCATCAATTGAAAATCAATTGTAGAGTTGAATATGCCAAAGTGATAATGATGCTCAATTGTAATGTAATCTTGTTGACGGCGACGACTTGTACCCTCTTCATAAGGAGAACTCATATCATGCACTGCAATGTTATGTCGATTGCAAAACGACACCACATTTGCAAGAAAAATATCCTAATCATCTTGTCTAAGTTTTTGAAGTAGAGCTTTTGTTGTGGAGACTAATTTCATCGCATTTAAGATGTCTTGAGTTTTCTATTGCAAGGCTTGACAAAGTGTATTCACGATTCCCAAAAAGTTGTCCATCAAGTACAAGACGAATATGAATTCAAAGCACTTCATTACTTTGTAAATACCATTAGCTTGTTCGCGAACTTGTTGATTTGTACTCTTCTTGAGACTTTAAACAACTACACAAGATGCCTCATACATATCAATCAAGTTTTTAACAAAGTCATAATGTGAGCTCTAATGAGTAGCTCCAGCTCAATGCAAGGTACCTATTTGATTGGCCTCTTTACCAGATTGACACTCACCACTAGCCAACATATTTTCAACCTCACTCCTATGAAAAGATTTAACTCACCAAGACGCTTTGGAGAAGAAGCGACAAGATTGACAATAAAACTCAAGTGAGAAAAAAATTGCCAAACATTAGGCTCATCTTTTGCTGTCGCAATTAAGGCTAATTGCAGACGACATGCAAAGCAATGTACATAATATGCATATGGGCAATCTTTAAGAAATAAATCTTGAAGTCCATTCCATTCACCACGCATATTGCTAGCACCATCATACCCTTGACCACACATGTTTTGAATAGGGAGATTAAATCGAGAAAGGATATTCAATATCTCTTTTTAAGAGTCCATGCAGATGTATTTTCAACACCCATGATATCAAAGAATCGTTCCCCAAGCAAACCATCATTCTGGACGTCTCTCAAAATAAGGGCCATTTGTTCTTTTTTAGACTCGTCTTGAGATTCATCAACAAGAATTCAAAAATAACCTCTTGTAACTTCATCAAAAATCATATTTCTAACTCTGTTAGCAAGTATATGCAAAATCTCCTTTTGAATCTTTGAAGAACTGTATTTGGCATTTTGTGGAGCATTCTTTAATATAATGCTCTCAAGTGCATCATTTCCTCTTGCCTTGAACTTTAATAATTCAATTAGATTACCTTGATGCAATGAAGTCGAGCTTTCATCATGACCTCTAAAACCAAGTCCTTGAAGAGCAAGTACTTGAATAGTTTCAATAGTTGTCTTTACCCGCATTCGATTCTTCAAAATTTCTTCTTTTGATTGCGCATTCAACACTTTTTCAATGTGTTGGGAAGGTTTCTTTAAATTGTCATGACCAATAACACAATGACTATACGATGAAGATGCAAGTCCGACATGAAGCAAAAAAACACATTTGGATCCATCATTTACTCTCTTCCAATTGTTAGCCCCTGCAGCTCGACTTTTTCGTGCCCTCATTTCAAAAGACGAATAAGCCCTACAGTATCGAACTCCTGCGGTTCTGAATCTGATCTCACAAGTGCAATGTGAAATAAATAAACACCAAAGAGTCCTAATTCGACAAATCTTTTGGAAAATTGATTTTGAATCAAAGTACAAAAAATGGACTGTTTTACGAGATACAGAGTCGCTACCTAAATATTTTTGAAAAATTTAGGAAACCCATGACTCGTACCAAATACCATGTGTCCATCATCACCAAGATGGTCTTGGCTCGAAAACTTGGGTACGAGAGGAGAAGGTCATAAATTAAGCACCCCCACTCGCCCGATCAAAGATCGGCCTCTACTAATCATGATGTGAATCTTGTGTACATTATATGCTCTTGTTCCGATTATTAGGCTAGCATTACTATGTGATGCGCACACAAGTATAGACTAAGTTGCAAAAATTGGAACACTTGATTTATGTTTGTTTTGAAAATTGTTTGGAATATATACCACTTGAAAAAGTGATCGGATATAAACATTATTCAAATTATTCCAATTCAAGCAACTAGCCTTCATTCGCAGGCATTCAAACAGTTTATCACTTAAGCATTTAGCCTCATGGCAAGCATGCTAGACATGGCAACATCAACATGCAATGCAATATGCTAAAGTGAGTAAAGGCTCACCTAATACTCCAAGCCAAAAACAATGATAGAGTTCGAAAGATGCATGATCCTAACTAGGCAACATGACTAATGCAACACATACAATATGCAATTTACTAAGCTCAGCTACTAGTATAGCATATAGATAAATTAAATAGCATATGGTCTAAGCACATATTCAAAGAAGTATTAAACTAACAATGCAATTAGAATGATGAACCGAGCCTCGGGCATGCAATACAAGTGGATGCCAACATGGGAATGCTAAACAAAACATGATGTTTTAATCTAACCATCGTAAACAGTTAAATAAAAAGGAGAAAGACGTGGAATTAGAAGACATACACATTATTACAAGTTTGCACCCACACACAGGAGGGTCCGAATGAATAAACTAGCTCACCAATTAAAGCTAAACTAATTAATTAACTATTACAAACTCAAATGAATAATTTAGCTAAACTACTTAACTAATTATTACTACAACAAATAAAATAATTAGTTGACTACTCTAGCTATTTAAATAATTACAATACGAAAGGAATTAGCTATTACAAAGCCACTACTTCAAGCACAACATTAATATTAACATCACTTCACGGAGCTCGAGGATCGAGGAAGGGTTCATTCATGAATGCGTCTTTACCTGAAGAAGGCCACTGTTCCACTGCCGGATACCTCTGTTGTACAGTAGAACACCTACACTATTTTCCAACTTAAGACCAATTCTGTTCTGCTGAAGAAGTACACTGCTAGATTTGCACTGGTGGCCGATAGAGGGCTTGCCGTCCACTAATGATGGCCTGCCGGCCACTGCTGACTGGGTTGTCCTACTGCAACAGAAAGCAAATAAAGCAGAGACGGTATATTCTCAAGGGTTTGTTTGCACAATTTACCCCTCCTTATCATTTGAACAGCTCAAAGGAGTAGTAAGTTTGATTTCACAAACCACCAATGGATACAATTTCATTGAATGATGGCTCATGAATCAAGTTTGCAAGTTCTATGAATGCAACAAAACAAGACTCTCAAAACCACCTCCCTATCATGAAAGATCAAGGAAAGTAGTTGACAATGAATCTTGAATCGTTTTCATCACTAATGAGTATGAAACAACTCAAGACTCAAGGGTTCAATTAACGTCCGATTGAACCCAAAACCAAATTATTATCTTGCACCTTTTTAGTAACCAATTTTATTACTCCATTTTAGATTATCATCCATTCTTTAGTCAATTGAGTCCAAAAGGTGAAATTAAGTCCTTTAATGGAAAGAGGGCTCAAACCAAGAGTTGCTTTAGGTATGAAAGAGATATCATACCATTGGTAATGAACCCCCAAAGGGATTAAATCGTTAAGCATGACATCTCAATCTCATGCTTAAATAAACAAGTAGTTTGAAACCACTTTCAAAACAAAGCAAAAACCAAGAAAGGAGGGAGGTTGCAGAGATGATTAAGAGTGATCACAAGTATGGAAAGTCATAAATAAATGCAATCAACTCAAATAAAATGATGTCTAAGGCCGAAAACACTAAACTCATGAGGACAATTACACTATAAGCATGCAAAACAAAGCTCAAATGCAACAAACACTTAAAAATAGTCCTAAAACAGTCCTAAATAAGTCCTAAAATATGCTGGAATTAAGAAAAAAATAGCTAGAATAATAAGCTAAAACATGGATCTTGCTAGACTAGTAAGCAAAACACAAGGAGGGGAGGCTAACTCCTCCAATTTTGAACTTCAAACCATGATTTTAGCCATTGAAATAACTTTGAAAATCAGTGTTTAAAAGCTCAAATAAAGATAGTGCAAAGATGGGAAACACAAGGGTAAAGGCCTTGAGAGCAATGTGTAAAGAAGGGTGAACCACCCCTCAACCTTTATTGGCCTTAAAACCCAAGTTTCAGCTAAAAAATATAGAGTTTTTACAGCCCAAAAATAGTTGGAAAATAGTAATAAAAATAATAAATACAACAAGTAAAGAGACAAAGCTTTATACCTTTTGAAGAGGAGATCACTTTCAAGCAATAAAACAAGGCAAACACACCCTCAAGAGCTCAAACATGGCTCAAAGATACCTCAACTCAAAGATAGAGAGGTTTGGTTAAAAGTGTATAGGCCTGTTAAGAAATTTGCAAGAGAGAGAGAGAGAGAGAGAATTGTAGATAAAGAGGAAAAATTTTGCTCCAAAATTTTTCTAACCCCATAGCAAGAGGGGAGGCCTCCTATATATAAAGAAACATGAACCTCCCTTAAAAACATCCAAGCATACACGTGGGAGCAAATGCAAGCACCTGTGCAAACAGCTGGCACAACTGTCACAAAATATCTGCAAAACACATTGGCAGCCGGTAGGCCACATCAGTGGCCAGCAACCCATAGCAGTGGCCGGCAGGCCATCAGAGGTTGCAGGCTTGAAAATCCAAGGTTTTGGTCCAAAAACAAGGTAACAGGAGTGCAAGGTTTGAAAGGCTCAAAGTAGTAGCATTCCACTGAGAACTTCGAGCACTTAACGAGCATATACACTCATCATTGGGTGTGCAAGTGAAGACGTCCAAGTTGTAAGGGCTGTCAAAAATGAGATGTCTACAGTTGCCCCTCTTTGACAGAACTCGGAGTCATGAATGACGTAAGTGAATGTCAAAGCCCGAAGACGACCCATTTTGACAAGGCCATAAAACTTGAACAAATAATCAAGACAGAAATAAATGGTTGTGCCCGCGGGCTGCATACGTATCCTTTTGCAAGGAATCAAACCAGTATAGTTTTGGGGCAAGATGCAAATGATATGTACAAAAACTTTGAAAGCTGGACTCACACGCTTCGCGAAGCCGGCTATTTTGAAAACTCAAGATAATGCAAAATGATGTAATAAGCAATAACAGACGCCAATAACAAACGCGATAAGTATTAACAACATAAGCACATAAGAATGAGCAGCTTTAGGCTTAAAACCAAAACAAATTCCATGCAAAATAATCTAAAACACACTCTGACCACATCAAAACATGAGACGAGTAAAGAAAACACCACTTAAGGTTGCGTTTCGTGTGTCCTAAGAAACTGAGAAACGAAAATCGCTCAGGGTCATGTTTCACGCATCCCGAGATATAAACCACTCAAGGTCGCGCTTCATGCATCCTAAGAAATAGAGGAACGAAAACCGCTCGTGGTCGTATTTCACGCTTCCCGAGATAAAAGCCACTCAAGGTCGCGCTTCACGTATCTTAAAAAACAAGAAAAATTGCTCGGGCTTGTGCTTCACGCATGCCGAGATCAAACATGCCAAGGACCGCACTTCACATGTCCTGAGATATAAGAGAAATCACTCGGGCTCGCGCTTCACGCGTCCCGAGATAAAACATGCCCAGGGCCACGCTTTACACGTCTTGGGATACAAGAAAAACTGCTCGGGCTCGCACTTAATCTATCCCGAGATAAAACACGCCTAGGGCCATGCTTCACGCGTCCTGAGAAACCAAAAAAATTGCTCGAGCTCGCGCTTCATGCTTCCTGAGATAAAACCCACCTAGGGCTGTCGTTTCTACCGTCTTGAGAAACTAAAAAAATCGCTCAAGCTCAGGCTTCACGTGTCCCGAGATTAAACCCGCTCAAGATCAGGCTTCACATGTCCTAAAATACAAGAAACCGCTCAGGCTTGCACTTCACGCATCCTGAGATACAAAACGCCTAGGGCCACGCTTCACGCATCCTGAGATACAAGAGAAATTGCTCAGGCTTGCACTTCACGTGTCCCAAGATACAACACGCCCAGGGTCGCACTTCACGTGTCCTAAGATAAGAGAAACCGCTCGGGCTCGCGCTTCACGTATCTCGAGATAAAACTTGTCCAGGGCTACGCTTCACACGTCCTGAGAAACCAGAAAAATTGCTCGGGCTCGCGCTTCATGCGTCCCGAGATAAAACATGCCCATGGTCATACTTCACGCATCCTGAGAAACTAAAAAAATTGCTCGGGCTCGCGCTTCATGCGTCTTAAGATAAAACATGCCTAGGGAGCGAGCCTGAGACGCTGGAGGAGATGGAGTAGTATGCCCGTGGCTTCCTGATGTTTGTCCTCGATATCATCTTGTTTTCGAACAGGTGGAACACCATGGGTTTATATCTGTTGAGCGCCCTGGTGACCCTTTCTCGAGTATGCTTCTACGACTAGGACAGAGCTGGCCTCGCCACCCTATACGGCTATATAAGCTCTATCTCTCGCTTGAGGAGAGAGCAGATCAGAGGCTACCGACAAGCTTGGAAGGTATGTATTTCAGTTCCCTCTTTGCACTTTATACTTTCTACTTCACATTTTCTGCTTTATATCTGTTCAACACCTGTGCTTTCTACTTTGCACTTTCTGTATCTGTTCATGTTGTGTGCTTTCTACTTTGCACTTTTTATATATGTTCATGCTCCGTGCTTTTTGCTTTGTACTTTCTATATTTGTTCATGCTCCGATAACCGCTGTCATTTCCTTGCAGCTATGGGTTTATGCATATTTTCCAGCCCTCGCTCCAGGGCCTATAGAGAAGCTGCCCCTTATGGTTCCCTACTCGAGACGGTATGATGGTCAGTATCAGTGCCGGAGTCGCGAGACCTTTGCCTTCTTTCACCATTACTTTGATACAATGGTCGCCGCAGAGGTTACTCGAAACACAGTCATTTTTGCTTTACAACTGCACTAATTCATACTTTGGCAACTGACAGCAACTACCAATCTGTTCATCCCCTATTTGCAGATCGCGTTGCAGCCTTGAGCCATGATGCTAGCCGGGGTACGAGACCAGTATGCGGGAGCGTAGGGCATATCGCGCTTCTGGATTCTACTGGAGGGCCTAATCTACTAGGCATGGTTCTTGAGTGAGAGATTCGTTTGCCAGACTGTGGGCTTGCCTGATCCAGTCATTCCGATGCCACCCCCAGAGTTTCTAAGGACAGCGTATAACTTATCTGTTGACGCAGTCACACAGTTCATAGTAGGCTTGAACGCTGATTTCTTCAAAGGAGAGGGCGATTACATGACCTTTATTCAGACCCACCTCATGTCTCCTCTTACAGGTGCTTACGGAAGCGAGGGGGCAATGGCTCCTGCGACAGGCGAGGCGACTCGAGCAACTAGGGCTCATGCTAGAGGGGCTCTCCCTGTTGAGCAAACTATTCGTTGGCCAGAGCTTCCCACGACGCTCACATGCTGAAGGCCTACTGGGACTACTTATCAAATTCTGATTAAGCCGACAGAGGCTGGGCACTAGCTTGTCGGAGTTCGAGGCTCGTCCCAGGTATGGACCACACTTTACCATATGCACCATACATTTCCATTTTAGATATGTTTATTCCAGACATTGATCATCCAAATACATTTGCAGGCATCTATAGAGTATTTAAGGAGCCTCCTTGAGCTGGTGGCTTCCCTGATGGGCATGGTGTAAAGAAGGGAGATGCTACTCGGTCTCTACGATATCCAAGTAATTTTTTTCAATTCAGCCCTTCATGCTATCATATTTCCACTGATACACTGGCATTTCAACTGTAATCTTTCCCAAACTATACTGATACACTACATTGGCACACTGCATTCACACACTGTACTTATACACTGTACTCATACTATGCCTGATTTCTGTATGACACTTATTCCGCATACTATGCCTATATCCGATACACACACTATAGCTGATATGTTGGCCACTGTTTTTCTAGGTTCTAGGGGCGCCAATAGTAGTAGTAGCACCAGCACCAGTGGCAGCAGCAGTAGTACCTTTTCCAATAGTGGAGAGGAGAGAGAGGTAGGCCCCAGCTCGTGGCCGAGATGTGAGCCGCGGTCGAGGCAGGAACAGGGGCACCTGAGGCCAGAGCAGTCCTTCAGAGCCTATTTTGAGCGATGATGGTGCTAAGACTAGTGACTCTGATGAGGCAGTGAGTTGGCATTCTGAGTCGTCCGAAAGCGAAAACAATGGTGTTGGCTTGGGGTCCGAGAGTAGAAGCGACACCAAGGTGGACTTGAGACAAGGAGCGGAGATGATACCGATTCTGGTTTAAAGTCTAATTCTGACAGTGGTGCCGATGAAGATAGCGCCCCCGAGTCCTCCTCTCCGAGGAAGAGGATGAAGAGGGCATCTCGGGCCTAAGGTGACTGGCGCTGATTTTTTTTATACTTTTTACTTAGTTTCTTTTTTATTTTTGGTAGCGTTAGCACATGCATAGCTTCAGATAGGTTTTATTTTTTGCCTCTGAAACTTGTACTCCTCTTTTGTAAAAACCATGATTGGAATAAAACCTCGCAGTTTTTATGAAAAGCGGTGTTATTTTACATCATGAGCACCATATTTGCATGAAATAAACATGGAATCAAATTTTAAAATGAATACTGAACACCTATATTGGCATGACGTTCTTAATCGGGTAATGAGCCGACCAACAACCAAAATAAAAAATACAGCTCAATAAACAAAGTAAAAACGACTCAAATACAAACAAACAAACTTGCTAAAACCAATAAGACTCAAAACAAGACCTTGAAACACTCAAAGATCAAGACAAAACACACTTTGCCAACATTGCCCAGCACACAGGTGGATGGCAGGCCAGAAAGAGGGACTACCGGCCATAAAGAGAAGTTGCTGGCCAGAGGTGGGTGTCCTGTCGGCCACAGGAGGTGGCCTGCCGGCTACTAGTGTGAATAACCTCCAGATTATTGATAGCTGGCTTCCACTTACAGCCTTATCTTCTACAAAAGGTTCAGCTTCGTGATTTCTCCTCCAGAACCTTATTTTAGCTGCAATTTCTTCCACAAATAGAGCCATTTTTTGCCAAAAAGCCCTTGGATTGGATATCTGCTTTAGACGGCGCGGAAAAGGTAAATTTCTAGGGTTTCGGCATAAATTCACTTTTTCTGTTGAGCTGTACTCCATTTTATTTTCCATTCCTCCATGCCGTGACCCAATACTGGGACCTAATTACACATGTCTTTCGTTTCGGGGACAAGAAATATGCCCGACAATTAAAGAATTTCAAGCACTAATGGAATCCCGACGCGATTATGAAATTCTTTAATTGGGCGCACTACAGTTCGGACTCGATGTCACGGTTCTGAATCTAATCTCGAAAAGTGCAATGCAAGATCCATAAATCACCAAAGAGTCCAAATCTGGCAAATTGTTTTGAAAAATTGATTTTTAGAAAGAAGTGCCAAACATGGACTGCTTTGCCAGATACAGAGTCGCCACCTAAATATTTTATTTTGGGGATATTTAGGAAACCCTGACTCGTGCCTATGGCCACGTGTCCGTCATCACCAAAGTTGCCTCGGCTCGGAAAATTGGGTACGATTGGGAAAGGTCATTTCATGAGCACCCCTGCTCGCCCGATCAAAGATCGGCCACTACTAAGCATGATATCTTGTTTTTGAAAACACATGTGCTCTTATTCCGGTTATTAACCTAGAATTACTATGTGATGCACACAGCATACAAGTATAGACTAGATTGCTTAAGTTGGAACAAAGCATTGCATATCCGTTTATTTTGAAAATGGATTGAAGTTTGCTACTCGCAAGTAGGCTAAAATACGGGTTTCGATGAATTATTCCAATTCAAGCAACCCAACCTTCACCCACAGGCATTCAGGCAGTTATATCATATAAACACATAGCCTCATGGTAAGCATGCTATCATGGCAGTCACTCACACACATGCAAGGATACTAAAGCATAAACACTTACCGAGTACTCCGAGCCAAAGAAAGAAGCTAATTAGAAATCATGCATGAATCCTAACTATGCTAAGAATGCCTAATGCAACATATGCAAAAATGCAACTACAATAAGCTCGGCTATTCTAAGATGGCATATGAGATGCAACAATCGATACATGTATTCAACTTGGAATTGAAATACAATGCAGTTAACATGATGCGCCGAGCCCGGTGCATGCAATACAGATGAATAAATGCAAACATGCGAACATATAGATGCTAATTGAAACATGCCCTAAAACTAACCATCATAAGCTGGTAAATAAAAGGGAGAAAGACGTGGGGTTGGAAGACATGCATCACACACACGCACACTTATTACAAAGTCCACCCTCTCGCGAAGGGTCCGAATAAATAATACAGAACCAACTAGCTAATCTAAGCTAATTAAACTAGTTATTACACAACCAAAATGAATAACGAATTACAGCTAAATATTACACAACATTAATTAATTAACAAATTAAACTAAGGAAGCAAATAAATTAACATGCAAGCTACATGAAATGGACTGCCTCAGCTCTGTTCCGAATGATAAAGGATGCATGCATGCTCGAGTCGCCTTGTCAGGAAATCCATCGCGATGTCTCAACTCGCCTTTGTTTGCAATTGAACTCGGAAACTTGCACAAAGCTCCAAGGAGATGAAACTCTACCCTGGGAATCTAGGGGAAGGCTACCGACCAGCTATAGGCATTAGAGACCACCTACCAACCACCCTTGGTGGTGAAAACCAGAAAAGGTGGTCGACTTGCTAGAAAACCTGGTCGGCCAGCCAGTTTCTTCTCTTGGTTTCTGCTTTTCTACAACAAAGGCAAGAGAGAGAGAAGGCAAAGTATTTTCAACATATGTGTGCCCGACCACTCTTGCCGTCATTGAATAAGCTCTAGGGAGTGTAGTCCTCGATCCTCGTGCCATCAATTACGCATCCCGATGCATGATGGCCGAGGAGTCGAATTGCACGACTCAATGTGAAATAAATGCACATGTAAACACCTAAAGCCAACAACTCTATCATGGATAGTGAAGAGTGTCGGTGACCAAGAATCGAGGCACGTTTCGTCACTTTGAGTACGAAATGTCCCTCGTTTCCCGTGTTTGGACTAAACCCTACTCCAAACACAATGCAACAAACGATGTATGAACAAATGCAACTCTAGCATAAGATCTAAATGCAATGCAACTAAGTGATGCGAAGATGCACGGAATGACATGCAAGCATACAGATGGCATACACTATGCTATGAACTAATCAATGGCATACTCAATGCACATGGATTATATGGCATGCATACACAATGCACTAACATACGCAATGTTATGAACGAGGCATGCGCAATGCGATGATCAAACATGCGATAACATGGACTATAGGGCATACACAATGCAAGATGGACTTAAACCAAGATGGATGGGCCTCGGCCGCACCCAAATCAGTGGCCAAACATGATGAAAACAAGGCAAAGACACACACACAAGCATGCACAATGCAAGGGATCAAAGCCTAAGGTACGAGATACAACTCTACAAAAGCATTGAAAGGATGAATTATTGCATACCATGGCACAAGTTCCAGCTCTGAAATAACATGCAACATGGTCCCGAATTACGCAAACAACTCACACAACGCATATTGAGAGGCTCAAATACCGAAACTAGTGAAGCACATTACACTAGAGGTATGCAAAGCGATGCTCAAATGACCAAACCAACCCCAAACAGTCCCTATGCAGGCCCAAAACAGTAGCAAAATGGACTAAGATGATGGTTTGAAAGGTACAAAAATGAAGCTCATGCAATAGTCCATAAATGAGGCATACAGGCACAACTCTCAAACGCATTTAAAGAGTGATAAACATGGGAATATGGCAACCTTATACGCTCTGAAATATCATGCTCAATGATGCCGAAACATAGAACACCTCAAGTTAAGCATGCAAGGGGGTTCAAAACTCAAGGCTAGGCAAGGGTATTGCACTACAACCATGCATAGAAAGCATGATTCGACCAAGAGGCCTAAAAACAGAGCCAAGACAACCCAAAATATGAACAAAATTAGTTTGAAGTATGGCCAAAATATGCTAGAATCAAGGGCCAAAACCACATGCAATGTAAGCTAGTGAGCATGGTTTACACTACAAGCATGTGAAGCATTCAAGAGGCCACTGAACCAGAAAAAGAAAGAGGTATGACATGCCAAATAATGACCAAAAACCCACTGAAACATGACCAATGCATGCAAGAATGACATGCTCCTTTGATAAGCTATGAAGAGGGTTATTCTACACAGGCAAGAGGCGAACCCTAGATGAAAACACCAACTCTGGACAGAGCCTAGGCAAGCCCCAAAAGTCACCAAAAGGGGCCTGAACCAAGGCTTGGAAGTGTGAAACAAAAGCTCCTTTGTAAGGCCAAAAATGCTAGTAGACAAAACAAGGAGAGAGAGAGGGTCACCCCTCTCTGATTTTGGCTCTCAAAACCACATACCAACCACTGAAAATCTGCTAGATTTCAGTGGCTAAAGGGCCAAGCAAAGGTCAACACAAAGGCTCTAAGGCATGGCGCAAAACAAGGCAAAATAGAGCATGCAAGGGAGGTAGATGACCCCCAACAACAAAATGACCTTAAACAAACATGAAAAACACTTAAAAAAATAAGCTTTTCTCAGTTGAAAACAAAGCCTAAATATGCATGAAAATAAGGCTAAGAGAAGGATCAAAATAGAGCTTAAAAAGGGAGAAAATGAGTTACCCTTGAAGCTCAATAAAACCAGCAACTTCTGGACCCAAAAACACAACTCCTTAACATTTGAAAATGGCCTCCAAGAACATTAGGTTGATGGTGGAAGTGTTAGGCTATGAGGTGGTGTGCAAAGGGCCAAGAATCACACACTTTGGAGCTCAAAATAGTGAGATATAGAGAGGGATATGTCTTTTGCCTTAGACAAAAATCTGAACCCTCACAAAGGAGGGGGAGGCCATCCTTTATAGCCAAAAGGGACCAAAGCTTCTCAAAGAAGCTAAAAACCAAGGTTGAAGATCCTCCATACACGTGTATGGAGGATCCAGTCTGTGCCTTCCAGCTGGCATAGCTGGCAACAACTCACAGAGACAAAACTGGAAGAGGCAGGCCAACCAGTTCAGGTGGTCGGCCGACCACTTCCCCTGGTTGGCCGACCAGTTCAAAAGGTTCAACTCAATAAAAGGTGGTCAGCAGCCCCATTTGATGGTCTCCACATTGAATGCAAATTAGTGGTATAGTGGGAGACCAGTAAATGTGGCTCAAAGACCAAGGAGACCAGCTTCCTGACAAGAAAACCGGCTGGCGGGAGAAAAGTGGTCTCCAAGGTGAAAAGGTGGTTTCCTACCCTTGTACCACCTCCCAAACAATGAAAACAAGGTCCATGCCAAAAATGAACCAAGACGGATGCAAAACGAGGGTTCGGGGGTCAAAACGCGCAGCCGGGTGCCTCGAAAACAGGCTGTTAAGCATCGAAAGTGGCGTGCGACCACAAAGGTGGTCTCCCGGGCCACAATGTCCCTCTAGACAGAGGAAACAAGGTGTGTCCCAAAACCGTGCCAAACGGAGAATGTTAAATAGTCCCGAACCGAAGCACACGACCAATGGCTCCAAAAATCGAAAACTAGTCTCCAAACGGGAACAGTGGCCTACGACCACGAAAAGTAGTCTACGACCACTGAGAGATGGTCTACAAGACCTCTCCCTCCCTGTAGGAAGAGAAAACAAGACTTAGTCCGTAGACCGAGTCAAAGTATAAATAGTCCCGAGGTCTAGAGGTGAGGCTCTCAACCAAGAACTCTGAAATCTCGAAACGAGCACAACATGCGCAATCACCAAACGCTCAATCGATGACATTTGAGTCTTAAGGTCGGTCAAAAATGGGGTGTCTACACCTGGTATACAGTTGATCGGCCTCACATACTACGTGTTCTATTTTCCTTTCTGGTTCAGACGTCAGTTCGGGCATGATCAGACCAATCTAGAGGAGGGGGTAAAGTACCCAGTTTCATTCCCCATCTGTGGTTCACACTTGGCTAGGTACCTCACTGTTTGGAAGACAAGAGAGCTTCTGGCCCCTACCCCTAGTTTTAGTTACGCCCTTTCTAGCGAGTGTTTGGCTTGGCTTGAGGATGAGCCACAAACTAGGCCCACTTTGGCTTCAGAAGCTTCCATAAGCACGAGCAAAGGACGCAGGAGCACCTGATTCACCTATGCCTCTAGTTTATTGCTTTGACCTTTCTTTTCAAGTTTTTTCGATGTAATAAAAGCAACTTTTGATTTTTCAAAGAATTGGAAAACTTTATGTTGAAATTAATGAAATTAAAGTTGTGGGTACTAAAAATTTTTCTTTGGGTCCAAAAATGGTCTAAGTTATAAAAGGTAAAATTTTGAACAAAATCAACTTTTATCAAAACTTTCCAAAACCATTTTCGAAAAAGATCACCACCTGACATGCACGGAATCAATCCTCAAAATGTACAACCTCAAATCAAAAGATTAGAAATGCCCCTGATTGAACACCACTGCTCTGCATTGTAACCAGCACTTCTTCCTAGAATGAAGATCACAACCGAACTCTCAGATAATGGACAGACAAAGATGACCTGATCAGATACATGGACAGGACAATTGAGTTAGAGGTGATTACGACCGAACTTCAAGAAGAAGTTGCCTATGTATCCCAAATATGGGAATCAAGCCTTACATAATTCAGTTCAGGTTCACTCAAGTATTAACTCTCTCCTTTTGTGCTCTAATTTTTGCTAAAGTCGCCCTTCCAGGTTTTCAACCTTGCAAGCTAAGTTTTTCTTTATTTCTAATTTTTCATGCTCTAACTTTTGCTTAGGTTGCCCTTTCGGGTTTTCGCCCTAGCGAGCCTTTCAGGGATAGTATTTCTTTAACTTGTCTATGTTGATGGGTTATGAAAATTCCAGACCATCTAAATCAATAAGAATAACAGCTCCACCAGACCAGATACCTTTGATGATGTAAGGACTAGTCCAATTTGGTCTGAACTTGCCCCTAGGGTTGTGAATGGTAGCTCAGTTATCTTTCAGCACCATATCTCCCTCCTTGAGATTTCGGGACTTAACTTTCTTGTTAAAAGCCCTAGCAATTCTGCACTGGCAGCCCTGAACATGATACAATGCTTTCAACCTTCTCTCATCAAATAACGTTAACTCTTCAAATCTATTCTGTTGCCAGTTCGCTTCTGCTATCTGACACTCAGCCATAACTCGTAGCGACGGGACTTCAATTTCAATTGGCAAAACAACTTCCATCCCATAGATAAGAGAATAAGGAGTTGCCCCTTAGACATTCGAATTGAAGTTCTATAACCCCAGAGTGCGAATGGCAATTTATCTGGCCAGTCCCTATAGGTCTCAACCATATTCTGCAAGATATTCTTGATGTTCTTGTTGGCGGCTTCAACAACTCCATTAGTTTGCGGCCAGTATATAGATGACTTATGAAAAGCCACATTATATTTCTTCAACAAGTCTATCACCTCTTTCTTGAAGTGGGAGCCATTATCTGATATGATCTCGTTTGGGACTCCATACCAGCAAATGATATTGTTTTTGATGAACTTAGCCACATGCGATGCCTTCAACACTGCATAAGACTGAGCTTCCACCCACTTTGTCAAGTAATCAATTGCCACCAAGATATATTCATGCCCATTCGACCCTTTTGGTGTGATCGCACTGATGACGTCGATTCCCTAGGCTGAAAAAGGCCATGGCAAAGTCATGTTGTACAACTTTGACGGTGGGATATTCATGCGATTGGCATGAATTTAGCATTTATGGCATTGCCGAACAAAACTAATACAATCCTTCTCCATAGTGGACCAGTAGTAACCTTGCCTGAGAATCTTCCTGGCTAACATCACACCGTTCACGTACGCCTTGCATTCTTCTCCATGGATGGCCTCCATTAGGCGTTTCGATTCCTCTCCTTCGACACATAACTTGTACATTCCCAGATGACTTCTTATATACACTTTACCTCCGCAGATCATAAATTGGACTGTCATTCACCGTATTCCCCTTTTGTCCTTGGCATTTTGCCCTTCGTGGATAAATCTCTTTTTCTTAGAAGTTCTAAATATCATAGTACCAAGGGTTTTTGTCTTGCGCTTCATCTATCACGACAACAGTTTCATAAGCCGGCATGTATTTCTGCTCAATGATAATCGGACACATCCGCACTCCAAGTGGGATGTCTACCATAAAAGATAGAGTTGCTAAAGCATCAGCGAACCTGTTGTTCTTTCTCAGTAGATGTGTGAAAGTTAGCTTTTTGAACCTAGGAATCAAAACGTCCAGGGTCTGATGGTAAACCTTCATCTTTTCTTCTTTGACTTTCCAGTCTCCATTTGCTTGAGAAACAACTAAGTTCGAGTACCCGATAACATCCAATCTTTTTGCCCCTAGTTCTAGGGCGGCTTCTAGACCAGCAATACACGCTTTATATTTTGTTTCATTATTGGACACCTTGAACCAGAGTTTGAAAGCTAAAGGTATGTGGGAGTCGTCGGGTGCTATCAATAACACACCTATCCCATAACCGTACTAATTGGTTGCTCCGTCAAAGTACACCATCCAAGTCTCCTCCTCAACTTGCAGAATGGCTTCATCTGGAAACAAGTATTCCACCGCCTCATCCCCTTCTACTAGGTGATCTGCCAGGAACTTCACTACAGCTCTTCCCTTGACCGACTTGCAGGTGACATATTTGAGATCAAATTCGGAGAGGAGAAGCAACCAACGGGCTAGCCTACCCGGAACGTTGGTTTCTCAAAGCGATACTTGATGGGGTCTAATCTCAAAACTAGGATTACATAGTGGGCTAACAAATAGTGCCTCAGCTTCCTAGTAGCCCATACCAAGGCTAGGCAAGCTTTCTCCAACGGA
Source organism: Camellia oleifera (assembly GCA_022316695.1). NCBI lineage: Eukaryota > Viridiplantae > Streptophyta > Magnoliopsida > Ericales > Theaceae > Camellia > Camellia oleifera. The sequence goes on from CM039317.1 coordinate 98,287,482, forward strand.
GTATAGCGGGTCTCATAATCCAGCATTTTCTTGCTTAAATAGTAGATGGCTTTCTCCATCCTATCTTCAGATTCCTGAGCGAGCATGCAACCCATAGTCATGTCTATTACTGACAGGTACAGAATCAAAGGCTTTCCCAGCTCTGGAGGCGATAACACTGGCAGATTTTGGAGGTACTGCTTAACCTGTTCAAAGGCAAATTGACATCGATCATTCCATCGAAATTTCTAACCTTTCTTCAGGAGACCAAATAGTGGTTCACAAGTTAAGGTTAATTTGAAAATAAAACATCTTATGAATTATACTTTACCCAGAAAGCATCGCACCTCCGTTTCAGTCCTCGGTGGCGGCATTTCTAAGATGGCCTTGATTTTGAAAGGATCAACCTCAATGCCTCTTTGTGTAATAAAAAAGCCCAGTATTTTCCCTACTGTTACACCAAATGTGCATTTCTGCTGGTTCAACCTCAATCTGTATTCTCTAATTCGTTCAAAAAATTTCTTCAAGGCGGTGTAGTGGCCCTCTCTTTCTTTGGACTTGACAATCATGTCATCCACATACACCTTCACCTCTTTGTGGATCATGTCATGCAGAATAATAGTCGCAGCCCTCTGACAGGTAGCCTCGACATTCTTCAACCCAAACGGCATAACCTGGTAGCAGTAGGTACCCCACGGCGTAGTGAATGTAGTTTTTTCTCTATCCTCGGGCGTCATCAGAATTTGGTTGTACCCGGAAAACCCGTCCATAAAGGATAACAATGCATGGCCCGCAGTGAAATCCACTAACTCATCAATGTGCGGCAGAGGAAAGTCATCCTTCAGATTGGCTCTGTTCAAGTCCCGAAAGTCCACACACACCTGGATTCTACCATCCTTTTTTGGCACTAGGACGATATTGGCCAACCAAGTCGGATACTCAGATACTAACAAGAAACTTGCCTCGATCTGCCTGGTGACCTCTTCTTTGATTTTCAACACCCAATCCGGACAAACTCTACACAGTTTCTGCTTGACGAGTTGGACCTCAGGGTCAAAAGGGATCTGATGCTGTACAATCTCAGGATTGATTCCAAGCATATCTTCGTAGGACCACGCAAAAACATCTTTGAAATCTTTTAATGAAGCGACTAAGTGCTCGCACTCCTCCGAAGACAATGTGGACTCGATCTGGACTAAACGCAGATCCTTCTCAGTACCCACATTAATAGCAATGATTTCATCAGCACAGGGTTTAACAAACCTTTTCTCCTCTAGATTAATCAAGTTTTTCAAAATTAGAGGAATTCATTCCTCTTTGTTTTCATTAAAAATCTAAAAATCTTAGTCAATACAATAAATAAGCGGCACAGAGAAATACTCAAAATTGGTAGCGTTCTCATTCATAAGATTCGAATCTTCAGTTACAACCAACTCAAAAATAAAAGAAAAAGAGGACCTGGACAAGACCTAGGCATCTGGGTTACCACTCCCGAGAATACCATATTCACACTCAGAAGAACCGAAATCTAATTTCGACTCCACAGATTCAGTGGAATCAGATTCTAGCTCATCACCCGACTTAGAACCAGACAGATAGCGCTCCTCCAGCAGCTAAATAAGAGATGGTGCTTCTGTTACATCCAAAATGCTGTTGGATGGGTTTACACCCGGTTCCTCTCCAATCATGGAGATGGTAAGGTTATCCCCAAAGTTCTCTGAGTCAGTTGCGGGATCTACAAGGAGACAAGCAAGTGTTGCCCCTACTCCAAGTTCGCTGTTGTCTAAGTCACTTTCCATGCTCTGTTCAGCTTTAGTACTTAGTTCAGCCTTTTTCTCGGTATCACTATCTTGCAACTGCAGGTCAAAAAAGATTTCGAACCCGAGCACACGCAGCTTCGTGGAATTCATCCAGGGTTCGAGAAAGCCCCAAAAGGGGAAATCCTCTCCCTCCCGAACAAAGTGGCCATTCAGCGTTCCCTAGATTGGCCTGTGGATGAGCTCATAGTGTTTCCCAGCCTGCTTGGCTCTGGCTCTGGCTCTGGCTCTGGCTCTGGCTCTGATTTCTTCTCCTTTCCTGATCCAGTTCTCTTTGGTAGGTACATATCCCAGACCAAAGGCATGTGGATTGTGTGGCACATTTGTTAATGCTGTGACACCTTTTTGGCCACTTCTTCCAAGTCTCATTCCTGGCACATACTGCAGTTTGTTCATGACATAGATAGATTGGGCGCTGACATACATGCCCTCATCAGCGGCTAGAATGGTCTGCACTACTCGGGCTTTAGCCAAAGTGAACCCTGAGAGAAATACATCCTCCTCGCCATGAGTGATCTCCAATACTGGCGTAGTTACCTCTGACGGGGGATGGATGGATGAATTCCCGAAAATAATCGCTTCTCCTTTCCCGTGAGGGTACATCAACATTTAGTGGAGGATAGAGGAGACAACTTTCACATGATGCAACCAAGGCCTCCCTAGTAGTAAGTTGAAGGTGGCCGGCACATCCAGGACGTGGAACTCAACATCTTGCTGAGTTGGGCCCACCTGGACTCTGATTTGCACCGTGCCCACGACCTCACTGCTCGTATGATCATATGCCCGAATTACTTGGATCGTGGGCACAAAGTCTGCTGGTCTAAGACCGATTGCATAAGCTGTGCGAGAAGAACAGACATTGATGGCCGAACTAGTGTCTATCAACACTACTGGTACCCATTTTTCCCTGTACTCAACAGATATGTACTAGGGTTTGTTGTGAGCTGAGCCTTCCGGCGGCAGTTCTTTGTCAAAAAAGGTTAGGGTTGGCCCGACGCCACCTGGAAAACCAATCCCACAAGCTGTTTAGGGGTAGTGTCAATGGACAATTTTGCTTTTTCCATTGTTGACAGTACTGCTTGTCGATGTACTTGGGAGGCCATGAGAAGACCCCAGATTGAGATGTCAGCTTGGATTTTCTTAAGCTGCTTCAACATTGCCTCTTCTTCCAGCTGCTTCTCTTTCTGTCTCTCAACTTCTTTGTCTTTCCTAGATGCCTCAGCTTGATCTAAGTGCCCACTCTTTGTCATGTGATCTATTTCTTCTGCGTACCACGTGTTGTCCGGAAGGCACTCACCCCAGTCTTCGTCAATGTGAGCCAGGTACAGATCGTCATCATCCCACCATACTCCTTCAGTAACCGAAAAATAGTTGTCTGGCTCCGTTTGGATCACTTTCACATCACAGGTATCCCCTGCAAGGTGTTGGGCCATTACAGAATGCAAACTGCTTCAACTCAGCTTCCTGTTCTGTGTCCACAGTGCTTACAGCGCACAGTTCCTGAGCTAAATTTTCCACGCCAGTGTTCTCCGGTAGTTTTCCCTTTTCATCAGCCCTTCCAGCCACTACAGTAATTCCTGCTGCCTTTTCATCGGGTTTCATTTCAATTCTTTCCTTCTTATCCTACTCATCACTCAGCCACCCAGAGTTGTCAATTGATCCATTCAAATCGAGCCATCCAATCTGCACATCCCCTTGATCTTGTTCGTCAAGAACTGCAGGTTGTCTAAATCCTCATCGAGTTCCGCCAAATCATCCAACCCTTAGCTCGGGCCATCCTCCCTAACCACATTAACCTCTACCAGAGTTGGCAACACCAATTCAGGCTTAATTTGACCAATCAGCATAATATAGCAACTTGGATCATACACCCCCTTAGGTAGATCCTCAGAGCTCTCCGGTAATGGACTCGTACTTTTCTCTAAGGCTAGCCTCTCTTCTACTACAACTGCCATCACTACAGACTTAGGTTGAAGTGTGAACGTGTCCATCATGCACAAATCTATGCTTTCAGGGATGAACAACGTCAGTCTTGGTAGGTGGGAAGGGGTAATATATACGCTGGGGTCGTAGGAAATGGGCAATGTATGGATTAGGTTTAGATTTTAAAGTGGGAAAACTTGATTATGGGCCGAGAGAGGGTTTGTGGTTATATTTGGTTTCTAGGGTGGTGCAAACACCTTGTTGTCAATGAGGTCTTGAATCTCATGACGTAGTCGGAAGCATTGGTTGGTATCATGACCATGCTGCTGGTGAAACGCGCAGTACTTTGCTGGGTTGTGTTTAGGTGAAAGATAATCAGGTAGTGGGCGAGGCTCTAATGGCTTGAGGTGCCCCTTTTTGACCAACATCTTCATGGCTTAAGATAGGGTCATATAGAGTTGGGTAAAGGTCCTCTGGGATCGGGCAGAGTTGGCTGAAGTTTATGGAGCTGTATTGGCAAAGGGATTGGTAGTCTTGGTTGTGGTGGTGATAATGCTCACATCTGATGACCGCGCAGCTGTGCTACCACTGGTGGTAGCATTGGAACTGCGCATAAAGGCCTTTTTACCTGCTCTTTTTCATCAATAATCAGCCATTGTTTCATGGCCTCTTCGATCTGAACCCCCATCTCATGGAGCTCGGTGAATGTGAACAGAGGTAGGACGATCATTTTTTGCAACAACTTCCCGTGCAGATTGCGGACTACCATCCTTGTCTGATCTTTCTCGGAAGGCCTTGCGGTCATCATTGAAGCTTTAGCCCTCCATCTCGTCACAAATTCTGAGAAGCCCTCATTTGGCTCCTAGCACGTTACCTTAAGATCACCAGTTGTGACCTCGATTTGTGTGTTATACGAGTACTGAGCAATAAAGGCCTCGGCCATTTCCTCTCAATTCTACTTAATAGAATCCTCAAACTTCGCATACCATATGGCTGTTATTCCTGACATGGTCTGGCCAAAGAGAGACAGTTTCTGCAATCTGGTCAAGTCCATCAGCCGCAAGATGTCTGAAAACAGCCATAGATGAACCATGGGATCTCCGAAGCTGTTGAATCGATCGATGTGCGGCATTTTGAATTGATCTGGCAATGTCACTGCAAAGTCGGTATACCCATCTTCTATGTTAGGGATGGAGTTAACACCTTGTGCTCTCTTGAATAGCTTCTCCAACTTGTTGACCTTAAGCACAGTTAGGTCAACCTCAAACTCAAATGGAGCTTCGATTTGATACACAGGTGTTTTGGAGGCTTGTGTTGAGATCGGCTTAGCCAGATTGCCCTGATTTTCTTGGACATTAGCGGTATGGGCATTGGCTCCGGGTGCTAGGATACCCGTGGAAAGTGCATGGGATACAGAAGCTACTGCGAGCTGTGGTTGTTGTTGTTGCAACCTGTTTATTACGTCAGCCTAACGGGTTGTGACCTTGGCTTGACGAGCAGCATCTTACTGTAGAGTTTCAACTGTTTTTTGAAGGTGATGTATTAATTCCTCCATACTGACTGGGGGATACTGTGCCATCGAAATAGGTGAGTGATCTCGTGCTAGACTAGATGTAGAAGACTGTGCCTGAGCCTGACTAGATGCAGGTGAATGGAGTGGTGACTGCTGTAAAAACTGAACCGGTGATCTCTGCCTGACTCTCCTCCATCTCATAATCGGTGGGAGTGAAGTAAACACGGGCTGTCCCCAAACAAGATCCCCGACTTTGCAAGGCCTTGTGACTCGGGTCCAGAGCACTTGGGAGATATCTGAACTTTCTGAAGCTATGGTGTTATACTACCTAGCAAAAAGAAATAAAGTAAAAAAAAGAAAGCAGTAATCAGAAACCGCACAACACCTCAGCTAATGATGTTACCAACATAGATGTAATCAAAGCTGTAGGACTGCACTCTAAACTAAATTATGCCCCCAAAATAGATACCAAACTTGCAACTGATACGCACATTTCTGTATAGTTTCACTGTAAAGCACATACCAGTTAAGTGAGAGCCAAAACACCCCTATGAGGGCGTAAGGTTACCCTGTCCTAGCTTCGTCAAGAACTAGGGTTCACTATTCAAACAAAGCGGTTTCACACAATCCTGTATTCAAGTGAGCATCATATCCTAGTTTGGAACAGTCCCTATGGCTTTTCGATATGCAACTAGGCCAAATGGTCACAAGGATACTTCAGCAAGACTACAAAATATACCTCTCACACCTAACACCGAGTAGTAAAAAGAGGATCAAATAGTACAACGGTAGTCTAGATCCAAGGGTTGTGTCCCCATCATGGCAGAGCCCGTGACCGGTCAGCCTTTTGGCAAGTTTTTAGGCAAGCCTCCGGCAAATTGTCCAAGAATAGCAGATGACAAACACAGTGCCTTAAACGCACCAATGCAAATGCAATGCAAAGAAACATATAAGTGTAGATAAAATTTCATACCAATACAAATGCAATGCAAATGAACTTGGGTATGAGAGAGGAAGGTCATGAATTGAGCACCCCCACACGCCCGATCAAAGATCGGCCTCTACTAATCATGATGTGAATCTTATGTACATTATATGCTCTTGTTCCGATTATTAGGCTAGCATTACTATGTGATGCGCACACAAGTATAGACTAAGTTGCAAAAATTGGAACACTTGATTCATGTTTGTTTTGAAAATTGTTTGGAATATATACCACTTGAAAAAGTGATCATATATAAACATTATTCAAATTATTCTAATTCAAGCAACTAGCCTTCATCTGTAGGCATTCAAACAGTTTATCACTTAAGTATTTAGCCTCATGGCAAGCATGCTAGACATGGCAACATCAACATGCAATGCAATATGCTAAAGTGAGTAAAGGCTCACCTAGTACTCCAAGCCAAAAACAAAGATAGAGTTTGAAAGATGCATGATCCTAACTAAGCAACATGACTAATGCAACACATGCAATATATAATTTACTAAGCTCAACTACTAGTATAGCATATGGATCAATTAAATAGCATATGGTCTAAGTACATATTCAAAGAAGTATTAAACTAACAATGCAATTAGAATGATGAACCGAGCCTCGGGGCATGCAATACAAGTGGATGCAAACATGGGAATGCTAAACAAACCATGATGTTTTAATCTAACTATCGTAAACAGTTAAATAAAAAGGAGAAAAACATGGGGTTGGAAGACATACACATTATTACAAGTTTGTGCCCTCACAGAGGAGGGTTCGAATGAATAAACTAGCTAACTAATTAAAGCTAAGCTAATTAATTAACTATTACAAACTCAAATGAATAATTTAGCTAAACTACTTAACTAATTATTACTACAACAAATAAAATAATCAGTTGACTATTCTAGCTAATTAAATAATTACAATACGAAATGAATTAGCTATTACAAAGCCACTACTTCAAGCACAACATTAATATTAACATCACTTCACGGTTCTCGAGGATCGAGGGAGGGTTCATGCATGAATGCGTCTCTACCCAAAAAAGGCCACTGTTCTATTTCCAGATACCTCTATTGCATAGTAGAACACTTACACTGTTTTCCACCTCAAGACCAATTATGTTATGCTGAAGAAGTACACTGCTGGATTTTGCACTGGTGGCCGACAGAGGGCCTGCTGTCCACTGATGGTGGCCTACTGGCCACTGCTGACTAGGTTGTCCTGCTGCAACAGAGAGCAAATAATGCAGAGACAGTGTATTCTCAAGGGTTTGTTTGCACAATTTACCCCTCCTTATCATTTGAACAGCTCAAAGGAGTAGTAAGTTTGATTTCACAAACCACCAATGGATACAATTTCATTGCATGATGGCTTATGAATCAAGTGTGCAAGTTCCACGAATGCAACAAAACAAAACTCTCAAAACCACTTCTCTATCATGAAAGATCAAGGGAAGTAGTTGACAATGAATCTTGAACCGTTTTCATCATTAATGAGTATGAAATGACTCAAGACTCAAGAGTTCGATTAACGTCCAATTGAACCCAAAACCAAATTATTTGCAGCTTTTTAGTAACCAATTTTATTACTCCATTTTAGATTACCATTCATTCTTTAGTCAATTGAGTCCAAAAGGTGAAATTAAGTCCTCTAATGGAAAGAGGGCTCAAACCAAGAGTTGCTTTGGACATAAAAGAAACATCATACTGTTAGTAATAAACCCCCAAAGGGATTAAACCATTAAGTGTGACATCTCAATCTCATGCTTAAACAAACAAGTAGTTTGAAACCACTTTCAAAGCAAAGCAAAAGCCAAGAAATGAAAGAGGTTGCATAGGTGATTAAGAGCAATCACAAGTATGGAAAGCCATAAATAAATGCAATCAACTCAAATAAGATGGTGTCTAAAACCTAAAACACCAAACTCATGAGGACAATTACACTAAAAGCATGCAAAACAAAGCTCAAATGCAACAAATACTTAGAAATAGTCCTAAAACAGTCCTAAATAAGTCCTAAAATATGCTGGAATTAAGACAAAAATAGCTAAAATAATAAGTTAAAACATGGATCATGTTAGGCTAGTAAGCAAAACACAAGAAGGGGAGGTTAACCCCTCCAATTTTGGACTTCAACCCATGATTTTAGCCACTGAAATAACTTTGAAAATCAGTGTTTAAAAGCTAAAATAAAGATAGCGCAAAGATGGGAAACACAAGGGCAAAGGCCTTGAGAGCAAGGTGTAAAGAAGGGTAAACCACCCCTCAACCTTTATTGGCCTTAAAACCCAAGTTTCAGCCCAAAAATACAGAATTTTTACAACCCAAAAACAGTTGGAAAATAGTAAGAAAAAGTGTAAATACATTAAGTAAGGAGACAGCTTTATACCTCTTGAAGAGGAGATCACCTTCAAGCAATAAAACAAGGCAAACACACCCTCAAGAGCTCAAACAAGGTTCAAAGATACCTCAGCTCAAAGATGGAGAGGTTTGGTTAAGAGTGTATAGGCAAAGGTGAAGAAATTTGTAAGAGAGAGAGAATTGTAGAGAGAGAAAAAAAAATTACTCTAAAATTTTTCTAACCCCATGGAAAGAGATGAGGCCTCCTATATATAGAGAAACATGAACCTTCCTCAAAAACATCCAACCATACACGTGGGAGCCGATGCAAGCATCTGTGCAGATAGCTGGCACAACTGTCACAAAATATCTGCAAAACACATTGGTGGCCGGCAGGCCACATCAGTGACCGGCAACTTGGAGCAATGGCCAGTAGCCCATAGCAGTGGCCGGCAGGCCATCAGAGGTTGCAAGCTTGAAAATCCAAAGTTTTGGTCCAAAAACAAGGCAACAGGGGTGCAAGGTTTGAAAGACTCAAAGCTGTGGCATTCCACTAAGGACTTCGAGCACTTAACGAGCATATACACTCATCATTGGGTGTGCAAGCGATGATGTCCAAGTCGTAAGGGCTGTCAAAAATGAGGTGTCTACAACTCCTCATCGCAGAACGACTGATTGACTTATTTGGCTTATCAAACAAAAAACATGAAAAACAATATGCTTTATCCTTTGAAGGAGAATACTCCAGCCAAGAAAATTGTTTAAACCAAATATGTTGAAATCGGCGATTCTGCTTTCCAAATGAGGACCTAGGATACTCAAGTTTAGGTTGATAAGGCCCCAAGTTCACATAAGCTCGTCTAACCTCATCCCGTTGATTAACCGGATATTCACAAATTTCCAAGCGTAAACCAGGATCCTGTTCAATAATAGTTGAATCAAATTTGCTTGGTTTATTTGCTTGAAGCATGAAAGGTGGTTGCACATCAGAAAATGAGGTTTCAACAACATTGCATGTTGTACTACTAGACTTCTGTTTTGATTGATAGAATGAGAAAAGGGTTTTTCCTTTTTTGAGTGGTGGAAGTTCCATTATTTATAACCTAAAAAAAAAAGATTTAAAAAAAACTAGCCCTATTTAATATTAAACCAGGGTATATTTACAATAATTTTAAATATTAGGGTTTTTATATATATCCTAAATAATTTTTATTTAGGCTTTCGTTATTTTTATGTATGTCCAAAAAAACTCTTTAAAGTTCAAAAACTAAGAGCAATATAGAACATTGAACAAGGCATCATCATAAAAAAAAAAAAACTAAGAGCAATATAATATTTGTTGCATAAAGAAAAATTTCAAAACATTATTAATCAAATCCATTCTCAACTAAATTAAGATTAAGAAGAAGAACAAGAGGAAAAAAAAAAAAAAAGAGGTTAAAGTCATGAATTGTTAGTCAGATAAATCTTACATGTACCACCGATGGAAAGAAGAAGAAGATGAAGTGAAGAAAAGTCAAAGAAACTGTTGATGCCCAAGGGAAGATTTGTTTTTTAAATAAATACAAACCTATTGGGCCGAGCTGCCTATTTATTTTCTTGGGTAAGTATTGAGCTATGTTGGGCTGCCTATCTAAATAACAAATAAAAAAACTATTGGCTCTTATTTGGGGCTGGGCTGGAAGAGGTTAGGAGGCGAGGCTGGGTTGGGTTGGGTTGGGCTGGAAAAAAAAAATTTTACAGAATTTTTTAATTTTAGACTGGACTGCAGCCACCTATGCCTAGCCCTAGGTCCACCCTTCTATTACATGAATTATGGAGACTAAATGATTTCAGGTGGTGTCCAAATATCATCGCAAGAAAATCAACAACAACAATAACAAGGGACAAGGACCAGATCAACAATGGCAATTATAATGATAATAACAATGTACAAGGATCACATTAAAGATCTACATCATCCTTGCATCTCTTTCTCTCTCTAAATTGATTTATAGCGAGATACAATTCAAGTGTTGGGTTTGTGTTTTTGTTACATTGATAAACTTATTTTCAATGGCTTTATACATTAAAATCTATTAAGTTGCCCTTTTGCCACTTAGAAAATCTATTAAGTTGCCCTTTTGGCAGAAAATATTTTTTATAAAATATTTTTTTTGTATTTTTTGGTGTTTAGTATAATGAAAAATGAAAGTCAATGAAAAATACTTTTTGGACTAATTAAAATTTTACCAATGTCATCACATAACCATCATCACCGCCACCGCTACTATCGTCGTCACCATCACTACCATTGTCGCCCCCACCAAGATGCCACCATCTCTATCTCCACCTTTGTTGTACCACCACTATCACCAAACATAAAAAAATATTTTCTTCAAAAAAATATTTTTAAAAAAATTCATGAAAAATATTTTTACCCAAATAAACGTAGTGTTAAAATTTTAGTATTCGTGCAGAGAAAAATAAAGTATAACATAAAACAATTCACAATATATAATAAATATTAAATGTTATTTAAATTAATATTTAAACATTAAATAAATAAACTCTCAATTGATAGTAGAATCGACCTGCTGCTAGGGGTGTAAAATTGGTTAGCAAGCTTGCGATCCAGGTGGGCTTGACCCACTTAGGCCCGGGCTCAAGCCCAAGCTGAGACCCTGGGCTTAGGCCGTATGTTTTGCAACCCGACCCAGCCCAACAATTTTCACCCCTGTTGACCCCACCGAGTCCGACCCCCAAAACGACTTCCTCTCTCCAACTGTCAAAAATTTGACCGTTTGCCCAATTTCTTTTTTTACAAATTAGGCCATTCTCCCCCTAATTCTTATAAATACCACCACTCTCCCTTTTATTTCTCACAAATTAATCTCTCTCTCAAACTCTCATTCTTTCTCAACTTTCAACTCTCTCAGTTAATTTTGAAGTCTCATCTCTAAGTGACATTTGCAATTATGCAAAAATATTTTTTTATCAGAAGAAGTTAATTTTTGGAGTGTTTTGGGAAGATGGTTAAAAGTTAATTTTTTTACTTTTTTTTATTTTTTTCAAAAGATGTGTAAAAAATGTGAGAGATGATGTAACAAAAAATGGGTTAAAAGCTGAGAAGTGGCTTTTAAACCACTTTCCAAAAGAGCCCAAAACATTAACTATTTGAATTAATAGTTATTAGTTACTCATTTTTTTTACATTAATTATTTCTTAACATATATTACTTGTTATTGTTTACTCATTATTTTAATTAATTGTTAGTTAATATATATTATTTTACTTAAATTACTATGGACCCTAATATTCCAAATGTTTTTGTCGATGTTGATCAATATACACAATATGAATCTGTTGATTCTCCTTCTACTATACTTAATATCCATCTTCTAACAATAGCATCATCATCATCTAGAGGCATGTCTAGTACTGTTTGGGAACATTTTAAAAGAGTATCTGTAACTAGGGTAATGCTATAGTGTGCAACTTACACCTTACACCTTTTTGTGTTCACTTACACCTTACATTTACACCTTTTTTATCTTGCACTTACACTTTTTGTGTAAGTGGCACATGGTGTGCAACTTATACATTTCATTTATACCTTCCACTTACACTTACACCTTACACTTACACCTTACACTTACACCTTTTATGTGAGTGGCACATGGTGTGCAACCCACTTACACCTTTTGTGGGTTGCACACCTAAGAAAACTCCCTGTAACTAATCTTGATGATATAACTATATTTAAAGCAAAATGTAAATATTTTACACATGTACTTAGTATTGCATCAGCAAGGATACTAGCTATCTAAAAAGGTATGCTCAAAGACAAAGTCAACAATTTGATATTAGAATTCAAATGCAATTAGGGGATTCATCAACTGGTAATCTGTAAATATTTTCATATGATCCTATACATTCACAAAATTCTGTAATTGATTATATTATTAAAAAAGAACAACCTTTTACTACTAGTAAATGTCCTATTTTTTAGAAATGATTCACGGAGGTTTTGCGCTGCAATATCAAGATTTTTTTAAAAATACTATTAGAAATAGGATTTTAAAGAAATTTAAGGATATTAAAAGTGAATTATTTGACATTTAAAAAAATTTGAATGAAATAGTTTGTTTAACATCTGATCTGTGATCAAATAATGGTTTAGAATATCAATGAATCATTGTAGATTTTATTGATAATGATTATAAATTAAATATAAAAAAATCATTTCATTTAGATTAGTTGAACTGCTATACACTAACAATTCACTTGGGGTAGAAATAAGAAATGTATTATACGAGTGAATTTTCTATAATAAAATATTTACCATTAGTGTAGATAATGCAACATATTACAATCAGACTGTAATCCATTTGAAATCAACTTTACAATTATTTGTTGATGGTGATTTATTTCATATTTGTTATTATGCTCACATTTTAAACTTGATTGTTAAAAAAACTATGCATGTATATGACACTTCTCAACTAGTAATAAAACATGCAATTGTTACTATTATATCTTCTGCTAATCAAATTTCAAAATATAGAAAAAATTATCAACGAGAAAGTATGTCATTTAAAAAATTAATTTTAAATATAGACAGCATGTGAAATTTAACATATAATATTTTAAAGAGAACTTGTAAACAAAAAAAAGTAATAGATTTATTTTTTGAAACAATATCAATAGAAGGAGTGCTGACGTCCACATAACTTAATTGGTACCAAGCAGCCTTATATAAAGATTTTCTAAAAATTTTGATACTGCAACAAAATTATTTTCTTATATTTATATTCCTACTTCACCATTTTTTTTTTACATATATCAGTAGAAATAATGAAAGTTTTCACAAAATATAGGAGTAATAAAAATTATGTAACCATTATTACTATAATGGAAAAAAAAAATTGATAAATATTTTGATTAACTGCCTCATGTTTTAGGTTTAATTATCATAATTGATCCTATGTATAAAGAAATAGTTTACAAAAACATTTAGATCGTATGTTTGTTGACCAAAAACAACTTGCTCCTATTACAAAAACATGTACAAAATTATTTGAAGAATATACGAAATTGTATTTGCAAATACACCAAAACAAACTACACTAGTCTTATCTTGAGGTAGAAGATTAAGTATTTTTTCAGTAATAAAAAATAGAAAAATATCTCAACATACAAGCATAAATAATTTTGAATTACAACATTATTTGGATAGCTTACTAGTAGATGATAATGATGATTTTAATATTTTAGATTGGTGGAAATAAAATTAACCTATGTGGCATGTGCTTTCACAAATAGCCCGTGATATATTAACTGTTCATATTTTTACATTTGCTTCTGAAACAACTTTTAGTGTAGATGGACGAGTGTTGAGTGATTATCGCAGCATACTTTTATCCCAAATGGTTGAAGCACTGATGCTATCGAGAGATTATATGCATGTGCTTACGAAAAGACAAAATTATAATGAAAATAAGAGAATTCAATGCGATTTGGATGATATATCATCAGACAATGCAAGTGAATTGTCTGTTTCCTCCAATGATTGATCAACAATTTTTGTTTCACTATTTCATTTCATAATGTATCTATTAGATTATGAGGTGGAGCATAATATAAATGATTTGTAGGCTAGTAGATGCCGACCTAGTTGAGATATACTTGACATATAGTGCTACAATTTCTCTACCATCATCATTAATCTATATCTATTTTATTTAATGATATGAATTTTTGTAATATTTTATTTCATTTTGAAATAAAAATTATTCATTAAATAAATGTTATCTATTTAATTTAATGATTGTGATATTTCATTTCATTTTGATATATATAAAATTAAATGCCACCACATGAAATATAACCAAATATCTTATTAATCTTAACTAAAATACTCTAGTATAATTTTTTTTTTTATTCCTCATAAATAATCTATAATATATTTATCGTTTATTTTTCGCATAAAAAAATGGGCCTATCAAGCCTGGCTGAAACCCAAATTTAAGTGGATCTAGGTCTAGACCGGGACTAATCCGGCTCGGCCCAAAAAATAGCAAGAACCCGTGAGACCTGAAGGCGTGTGCCGACCCAGTATGAGCTCAAATGGGCCACGCCAAAATTACACCCATACCGGCCCCCTTCCCATCTAGACCGGGACTAATCCAGCCCGGCCCAAAAAATAGTAAGAACCGGTGAGACCTAAAGGCGTGCCGACCCAGTATGAGCTTGAATGGGCCGGGCCCAAATTACACCCATACGAGCCCCCTTCCCATCTTTGTATGACGACGTTGGTACTTGGATTCCACCAACTGAACAAGGTTTAAACCATTGTTTCTGTTAATTAAATTTAAAAAACTGTTGCATCCTTTTTTCTTTTCTTTTTTTAAAATTAATTTTATTCTGATTCGGTAGCTCTAAATGGCATATTTAATTTTAGGGAAAATTAACATTAATCTTTTTTAAATTTGGAAAAAAATGCAAGTAGATACATAGTTTTGGTATAGAATGCAGATTTGTAAACTGAATGATGTTGTGATTGGTGGAAGAAGTGGGGTCCATAATTTTGTGTTAAGTAATTTAGAAATAGTAGGAAATATAATGTGTTGTGATTGGTGGAGGAGGTAGGGTCCATAATTTTGTGATTGGTAAGGGATACCGTCACATGACGCGCCAGGAGCACCAAATAATTTTTCAAATTTTAATAAAAACAACATCAGCCACAACATACCAGATGTGACACAGTACTTGTGCAAAATGTGTTATTCCCTCTCTTTCCAGCACATGATGTTAAACTTTGGGTTAGGGGGTCACATGTACAGATCATGAACAGTCTCATAAAACAAATCTCAAAACCCATTATATAATAAGATATAATATAATAGTCTCTTTTTCTTATATATTAGACTTCAAATAAATAAATAATTTGAAACATTATTTTAATTTCAGTTTTGAGGAGGTCATGAGCCGCTCAAATCGGTGAGCTATTGGAGGTAGTGTATTTTGAATGAAAGTAAAATAAAGATAGAATATTGTAGGCTTTTATTTTTAATACATTAATAAAATGTTTTACAAAATGACCCATGTATGAAATGAGTTGACTTTTTTTCTGTTGCAGTCATATAATGTCATTTTAATTAATTTTTTTATTTTTAAAACTGAAACCAATCATTAAATAGAGTTGGCTGCTAGTTATATCAATCTTAAAAAGTCAACTTAATCCCCCCCCCCCCCCCAAAAAAAAGGAAGAAAATTATCATTTAATTGTCTAACTTTTTTTGAAAAATAAGCATAAAATAAATTCCACAAAATTATATGATTAAAATTGTTTAACTATATTAAATTTAGTGTAAGTGATATTTAAAATGGGACATTTTAAATAATAATCTCCTATTTTCACATAATAATGAAGTGTGTGACTGAAAATACTAATAATACATAACTATATGGGTATGAGTGCAATAATTCTTGGATCGTCTTAATTTTTAATATATTAAATATTTAAAATAAGACACATCAAATGATAATCTCATATTCTCATATTTTCACAATATAGGCATTAGTGCAACAAACCAAGCATGTAATAAAATTATAAATCCTATATAAGTTGGGCTTGTCTTCTATTCACATATGAATTCAAGACCATGAGTCTACTATTGGCCCATTCTAATTATTTCATACATTTATAAAATGGATAGATCTCCTAAAAATAAATGGTTTAATTTAAAAATACTAGTCATCACTTTTTTTAAAGATAGATATAATAAAATTATGTGATAATAATTATTAAATTAATCTAAATTTTTTTATTAATCATCTACCCACAAGATTCTATAAGATAAACAATCAAATAAATAAATTAAAATCTTTAATAAATTCAAAAGAAATTAGATGTACCAACTTGTTCGGCTCCACCCATGTAAAGCATCTAGGAAAAAACCACACGCTTTCGCTCTCACTTTCTCTCCACATAACTTTCAAGGTTAATTTTAAAAACATTAAAAACAATATAAGAATAACATAACAATTAATTGAGCAATCTAAACTAGGTAACAATCATAGAAAGTTGATTTTGCCCCATTACATGTATATTTAAATAATTAAAATAAAACTAAAAACTAAAAACTAAAAAAAGTTGTTGTTTCTTTATGTAAACGGCCCATGTGCATTGGTGGGCCCATGAAAATTATAGAACGGACTCCACAAAGACTTGCTTTTTAATTTCTTAATTGCATGTACACCTTGCAGCTATCAATAAAAGAAAGAAAAAAAAAAAAAAAATTTAAAAATTACAATGTTGCATTATTGCTCCCTCCATAAGAGAATTTGTTCCTTTTGGGACCCCAACCCACAAAGTAATAGTAATCTTCCCTCCCTACCCTTTAGGATTCCCAAATTTTTGTTTTTCTATACCAAATGTACCAGTAATCGCCACCAAATACAAGAATTTTGAATACAAGAGAACGGAAATTTTGAATACAGAAAATTCTAAACCCCTCTCCCAAGCAGATTGTTTTGTTTTGGGAAGTAAGAACCCTTAGAAGAAGGATTTGTGAAACAAATTAATAAAAATGAGATGTATAAAAGTAGGGTTTTTTTGGGGTTTTTGATTTTTTTTTTTTTTTTTTTTCTAAATTAATTAGTGATTAGGAACCAAAGGGAGCCCTATGAGGAATGCCTTTTCTCCTCCTACTACTTGCAGTAGAAGGAGGTGGGGGTGGCGTGGGCGGGTATATGTCTTGTTGTGAGGCATCACGCAATTCTTCATCCTCTCTCTCTCTTGATGATGATGTTGTTGTTGATGATATGCCTCTTCTTGACATCCCTTCACCTGTCCTTTCCATTAATACTCCCTCATTCTTTGCCTCTAAGGTAAAGCTTGCATCCCCATTTCTCTTTATTCCTACAAGCTAAGTCATTAAACCCAAAACATAAAAAAAACCACACCAAACCAAACAAAGAATTACTATTACTACTATTTAAAAGAAAAAAATATTTATATATCCCATTTGGTAAATAGTTAACATTATTGTTAAATGACCTATTTAAGCAAAAAAGAAAAAAGAAAACCCATTTGGCAAATAGTTAACATTATGATGGGGATTATGATAATGATGGACATTAGTGGTGATGTGGGCATGTATGGTGATGGGGCTATGAGGTACATGATGATGGGTTATGGTTGGATGACACTCGTGATGATGATTATGATGATCATTGGTGGGTTGCAACTTGCAATGATAGTGATTGTGATGGTTTTTATGAAAATGCGAGCATAATGTATGTATGATGGGGTTATATCATATGCCCATTAAAATGAGTTGGATTATCAATGTCAGATAAAAAAGAAGGGAATAAAAGCACATTGAGATAGTCTAGTCGGCCAGAACACCTATTGAATCTTAACAAGTTAACGGCTCAAATCTCTTCCGCCATTTCAATCCGATTCTGATTCCGATGTACAAAAAATAAATAAATAATGAAAATGCTAACCTTGCATCCCAATGAACAGAATCGAAATGGGTCCAAGAGGCTCCTCCCACAAATTTCACAAATGTGAGAAACTCCTTTCCCAGTACTCTTTGGCTGAGGCCTCTCATTCAAAAACATGACCCTAGCACTGTTTATCACATAGGTTTGGACACCACTTATTTCCAAAACCTTCTGAATCTCCGAAACCCTCACTACATCATGGTATGATGATCTCCTTATCTGCAACCAACAAATCAAAAAACCTTAATGAAAACATAAAACAAAAACAAAAACACTACCAAACACGCCATTATTGTTTTTTCTATTATTACAAGATAAGAATCGATCACAGAACCAACCACAAAGAATGAACGAGTACCTGAATGACTTGATGATCTTTGTGTTTTGATGAGCGGCAATAGAAGCAAAATGAGTGGTGGTTATTGCAATCCAAGCAAAACATGTTGCACTCGCTCCGGGCAGAGTCGCCGTGGGTCCGGCACACCGAGAAGAAAGCTGTGTTCAGCAATGGCTCTAGCCATGGTGGAACCAGCATTGTGTCCTGTTTTGATCAAAACCCAGATAATGAAATTTGAATCTATTCTACATTATCATATTTCTAGAGAGAGAAAGAGCACAGTATGTGTGTGTACATATAATGAATGTGTAATTGACATTACCATATTGAGAGTTGATGAGTTTGATGAAATGGGTATTGGAGGCAATGTGTGTGTATATCTGTTATGGAACTGTTAGATTCTTCTAATCATAATGGAGAACTTTGCATAGAGAATTACAGATGAAAGTACAGTAGAGAGAGAGAGAGAGTTTTAGAGAGAGAAAGGGAGAGATATAGAGAGGGAGAGAGGAGCCTAAACAACCTGAAAACTTAGAATTCAACAAAAAACAGCCTAGACTAGAGGACAAGGCCTGATTAACAAATTTTTGATAACTTTTGCCCAATCAACGGGTGAGATCAAGCGTGGTGGCTGAGGTTGATTTTGGACCGTCCGATTGGAGGAGAGAGAAACTGCGTTTGGCGCTTACGCTACTTTGGATCTTCCTTGCGTCTCTACGTACGCGACGAGGTCGGCCACCAGGCTACGTCTCTCTCGGGTTACCTTTCCCATCTTCTGACACGTGTTCAGTATTCCACTTGGCAAAATCAGGACGGTCTAGAGAAGGAGGACCCCACATCGTTAATATTAAATAAATGGTTACATACTTTTGGAATACCAGATATACCCTTGATGACTGGGGATATTTACAATAATATGCTGACGTCATCCAAGGGGCTATTTTGGTCATCAATTTAGGCCGCATGCTATGTCCGAAAGACATTAATTATTATTTTAAAAATTCAGAATTAATATTTTAATCAATTTTAGGATAAATTAAGTAACCCCTCAATTGATAAAAAAAAAAAAAAATACAATAAATCTCATAATTTTAATATAATTACATTAAACATTTTTGAAATTTTAATTTATATAACATTAGCTCATTTTTATCAATAATTAATTAGTTATATGAATAAAAAATAATATTTTCATTTTTTTATATATAATTTACGTTGTTTAGTTTTGTGTTTTTACATCATTTCAATTAGTTTTGATCCATTTAATCTTATTAGAAAAGAGTCAGTGTAATTATGTTAAAATTATAAAATTTATTACTTATATTTTTTTTAAAAAATTAGGAGAAATCAACGTAATTTATCGTTAATTTTATATATGTTTGATTAAGAAAATCAAAATATTAGAAAAATGACATATTCTTACAATGCTGCCGGCAGCATCATAAAGTTTGTTGTTCTGGTGGGTTACAGCATAACAAAAAAATAAATAATAAATTATACATTTTCCACATATGTCCATTGATCTGGTCCGTTGATTTTATGGATTATTTAATTAAAATAGAAGTTCATAATTGGATAATGAATAATAATTGTCAAGATTATGATGCAATGTGTTAGTTATGAAGTTGAAAGCCTCAGACCATATAGTTTTATTGGATATAGGGTCAATACGCAAGGATATCTTAAAAATAAAATATTTAATTTATTCTTCTTTTTTTTTTTTTGTAAAATATATAATTTACTTAAAGATAACTTTTTTCAAAGTCTAATTAATTTTAATTTAAATAAGTATTTTCTTTGCATAGTCTCTCGATCCGTGAGAGACTATATTTATATGCCCCAGCCGCCCCCCACCGCCAAAAAAAAAAGAGTTGTGCTTTTGGTGTCTTGAGCTTTGTTATATATTGTAATAAATGTTACTTATAGAAAAATATAAATTGATTTCTCATATGGCCATTCAACAAAAATATTATTGAGAACGAATAAATATCATTTTCTTAATTAACTCGAAAAATTATTAGGTTTCGTTTGATTAAAAAGAAAATTTAGTAGAAAGTAAAAGTAAAAGTAAGTGAAATAGAAAAGAAAATATATTTTCTTTCAAGCCTTTGATTAAGATGAAAATTTTGTCAAAAAATGTAACAAAAATTTAAAAGTTTAGTTATAGATAACTCATACATTTAATTTTTCTTATGTTTTTCTGTAAGAAACAAAAAATTAGTTACAATGCTAATATGGATTGTATAAGAAAATTAGTTTTATTATATTTTCAACACTTTCAAACTAAACAAACATAGATTGAAGTAAAAATTAATAGGAGGATCCCCTCCACTGGAAGGTGCTATTTGGAGTCCATTACGGGTTCCGTTTCAATGATTCGAACGTTCATTTTGTTAGACACTTTGTGTATTTCATTCACACAAAAAATTAAGGCAATTCGATAATTATAACTTATTCAATCTATCACGTTTTTAACTAAAAATATTATGATTTATTTTTTCAAAACAAATTTTTTTTTTGGTTAAAAATACGATAAATTGAACAAATTACAATTATCGGATTGACCTAATTTTTTATATGGATGAAATACACAAAATGTCTGATAAAATGTACGGTTCGAATCATCAAAACGAGACTCGTGATAGGCCCCTACAGACTCAAACAGAGCTCTGTAATCCAAAATCTAAACTGGAAGGGATCCTTCGCCAAATTTATTCCCCTTCAAAAGATTTGTTAAATTAGTAAGTTTTGCTTTTTGCATGATGCATTTTACTAAAAAAAAATTACCGAAAGAATGTTATGTATTAATTTTGCTATTGGACTTACTATTGTAAAGTTGTGGTTTGTTGATCCTTGAACTCTAGAAAAATAAAATTCAAAATAAATTTTCACACCAAAATGATGACTTTTGCTCTCTCTATTTTTTGTTATCTTGACAAAACTACTAAAATGACTTGGAACAAAGTGTATATTGAAACAAAATGTATTTTAAACATTCTTTCTCTCCCCTTTTTAGGTTAGGGGACGGGGGAACAAGAAAGACCAATGAGAACTTTTGACAAAAGAGTACCCAAATATCATATGGTCAGATTAACATTTCTCAACATTAAAAGAGGGAGACTTATGAAATGAAAGGTCATGATACTTGTTAAACAAGAATTAGATTGTACATGACATATATGAGAACTACAAACCAGTCTAAAGAAATTATTAGCTTATTTCTTCCATAAAACTTCTTATTCTTTGTGTAGTTGAATGAAACGAAAGCGAAATAGAAAGGAACATTCATTCTTTAGTCTTTTTACAGAATAATTATTCATTTATGATGGTGAATTATAATCTCATTTACAATATTTATTTATTTTTCTATATTTTGTTTATTAACCAAACATAAAAATAAATATTATAATAGAATAATACAGCCCTATCCACACTTTTGATTAACCAAACACTATATTCAGATGGGTAAATTATTCAATACTCCCAGAGTACCACATGGTCATGGTCAAGCCAATCACCAATTATTTAGTCCCATATTATTCCTTCATCCCCAATATGAATTGTGGGCCCTTATGCCTCTCTATTAATTAAAACCTTATGGAACACCACGTGTTCATACTCCGGGAGTACTGAATAATCACCTATTAAGGAGATAAGCTCACATGACATGAAGCAGAATGTTAGGTCAAAGAAATTGAGTGCACTCAGTCACGAATTAGGCTTGAATTTAATTAATACACATAATTTGTAAATGATTATAGATATCCGGGATTTGTCTGTAGGACAAGTTTAATGTGATTCTAGTTTGAAGGGATATAAATAAACGGTAATTATTTAAAACTCTCGAAATCTTATGTAGTATAATTTACACAATACTCAATTAATGGTGTGGCAAATTGAGAGATAAGACATAATCAATTAGTGTATTTTGCAATTTCTCATGTGATTGAACGTTACTTAAGCAATATCACATGATATTCTATAACTACTTAGAGCATCTCTAATAGTTTAAGCCAAATTGGTTTTGCCAAAACTATTTTTTGACTTTCTACAGTACTCACCCAAAAAAAAAAAAAAAATGGCTATATCATTCTAGTGGTGACTTATCATTTTGGCACAACCAAATGCCAAATCCAACTACTATGCCCTATATTTTGACTTACTATAATTATTTATTGTTTGATTCTTTGATTGATTTCTAATAATGGTTTACTATTTATCAAATTGCTATTTATTGATTTCCACTCAACATGATTTGATAACAAAACTATTGTTTATTGTAAATATTGTGGTATTTTTTATAATTTTTATGATTGTTATTAAGGTTTTGTGATTTTTGAAATTTTCTGCAAAAGTTTAGGACTTTGGTAAAGAAAAAATAGTTAAATTTTGATAAGAAATCTGATGTGGCAAAATTGTTTTGACAAACTTAGAATCAAATTTGGCTCAAGATTTGACTCTGTCATGCTTTGACATTCAATTTGGCTCACCATTGGATGAGTGATTTTGCGAACCCAAACCATTTTTTGGCTTTAGCAAAGCATTTGAAGGTACCATTGGAATTGCTCTTAGGGCCCGTTGGCAATTTAGTTTTTTTAGTAGTCTTTTGATTTTTTATAAAGTGAAAAAAGTTGATGGCTGTTTTTTACCGAATATATTGTTGTAAGAAGAAAAATGATTGATTAATATATATGATGTGATATTTTGGTTTTTTTAATTTTAATTTTTTTTTAACTTTTAACTTTTAAACAAATAATAATAATTTGACTGGAAAACGAGGCCTTAATAAGAAACATACTAACAAATTATATAAACTTCTTTATTAACTAATGTGTCATGCAAATGAAGCATGTAAAGCTAACATCCTTAACACTCCTCTCCTCAAGTATGTTACATACCTAGATAAACCATCCTGGAAAGGCTCTGAGAGTGGGAAATTCACACCTAAAGTTGCCAATAACCTCATCCCAAATGATAATGAGGATTTGACAAACTAGCGGTGGCTTTGGAAATTGAAAATCCCTCAAACACTGAAGAGTTTCTTGTGGATTATGATGCATGGTAGACTGTTACCAAACCTTATGAGAGCTAAGAGAGGCATGGATATTGATGGAAAATGCCCTAGATGCAAATGTCAGTTGGAAGATATGTCTTATCTCCTTAGAGAGTGCAAAAGAGACATGAGAAGAAGCTAGAAAGCCACTAGAGGAATGGATTGAAACCTACTTTACAAAAATAAGAATAATAATAATAAAATAAAATAAAAAATATGTAGATAGGCCAACTTGGAACACTAGGTTTGCAGTCACTTGTTGGCAAATTTGGAAAGATAGAAATAAGATCATCTTTCATAATGCAGATTTCAAAACCCATGAAAGTCTACTGAGGATACACACTTTTGTCATAGAAATCAATGAAGCTTTCATGCCTTTATCTCTAGAGTTACAAGTGACCAAATTAATTAAGTGATTTTGTCCATGTGTAGGGAAACTGAAGCTGAATACAGATGGAAGTGCCAGAGGTGAACCAAGAAAAACTGGTTTTGGAGGCCTATTTAGAGATGAAAAAGGACCTTGGCTTTTGGGCTACACAGGAAAGCTTGAAAGGACTGACAGCCTAGAAGCAGAAATCTAGGGGATCATCATGTTGGAGAAATGATGGAGGGAGGTACAAGTGGAAACTGACTGCCAAAAAGCAGTGAACTGTTGATCAATTGAACACTAGCGAATTCCCTTTCAAGGCACAAATAGAAGACTCAAAATTTTTGTTCCAAATAACTGGATCCTATGTCAAACAGATCAACTGGGAGGCAAATCAGTGTGCTGATGCCTTAACTAAGATACAAATAGATCAGAATAAAAACCTTATGGTCATTGAAGACCCACCTGCCCAGATAAGGCACTTGCTTGTAGCTGATATGATAAGTGTAGTTTATGATTGGGAATAACCCTCATTTCCTTCTGCTGTAACTTTCCTTTGCACCTAAAAAAACTGCAATAATGAAATTTTACCAACTATATGATAAGGGTCACATCAGTAACTTAAAAAAGTTTATAAAATTTATTTGGATCAATTATTAATATCCTCCTTATGTTTATTAAAAATATAAATTGTTTTATGTAATTCTAAAAATTACAAATATCCCTTGTTATAATATTTTATTTAACAGAATTAACAAAAAAACTACTCTCTTATATAACAATATAATTACATGAAATATTAATTAAATATATTTCTGATATAATTAAAAACTATAAATTTACTTGATGGTTTATTAATAAAATTTTTCATTTTTTATGTAATTAAAAATTTGAAAAGATATGATGTAATTTCCAAAATTACATGATACAATTATTATTTTATATAAAAATCTCAGTAGGTGTATTTATAATTTACCTAATTCATTTTAGTTTAGATATTGCTATTTTTATAAATATATGACCTAAATGGAATGCTATGTATATTAATTTGTTACAACTTTTACAACATGCGGAATGCCAAAATGTTTGCAAATGTAGGCATCAAGCAAGAAAGTGAGAGGGAAGACCTAAATTAGGGAATGTTAGAGGAGCCATCACAAAAAGCATATAATATAATTTTCCCCGTGATAGAAGGAAAAGTTGGTATGGGATAGTTGACGTGAAATAGGTGCGAATCGTGCCTTAAAAAGATATCCCAAACTTTACACCAAAACAAAAGAGATCCTAAGAATTAATTTATTTTAGGTGCTTGTCATTTGAGAAATGCTTTGCTTCTTCTTGTTCTTCATATATTTGTGTTTGATTGTGAATTATTATGACTTGGTTGGTTCTTTAACATCCTTTTTGATTTTTTTTTTTTTTTTTTTTTTGGCATTTATTGTCCTTTATGTAAATTACATAAAATTTCAGCTAAAAGTAATGTTTGGTTGACAAATTTTTTTTTTTTTGGCTCAAGAGGGAGGGACTTTGCCCAAATAATTTTCAAATACATTTAGGCTCATTTAGGGTTTGGTGTTTTTAGTGGCATTTTGATTTTTTAACATTTTTATGAGATGAAGAAATTAATGTATTTAAAAATGACTTTTTTAAGTTTTATGAAAAAACATGAATGACTAGGGTATTTAATTTTTTAATTTTTTTTTTTTTTTTAACTATTTTGATAACTTTTTTACTTTTAAATTTTTTTACTCTTAATTTTAAATTTTCCTAACGAGACCTTGGTCTCTCAATCTCACATATGCCAAACAATAATTGTAGTTTTCATGAAAACTTATCTGTAATTCGCCCTTGACTTGAAAGTGAAGTGCATAATGGAAATTTGAAGTTAGTGTGTTTTGGTCATATTTACATCATCTTATTTGTATATTTCAATTCTAAGTATTTTTTGCGCCGCACAAATGAGCCGAGCTATGTTAGGATTTGCGCCGTTGTCATGGGCCTTTCGGCTGGTCCAGAGAGATGCCCAGTGTTGGGTCGAGGTACTCAGTCAACTTGGTCTAATGCTAAGGTCGATAGAATGGTAGTGTTGTTTTCAACCGGGCTAAGGGGCAACTCATGACCTTGGCCGAACAGAGAGGATGACCGAGATCGTTGACTCAGTTACTCCTAGGCTAACTGTGTCAGCCCTGGCTCTTGGTCAGGCAAGGTTGGCTAGGGAAAGTTTAACTGGTCTAATCAAGCTATAGTTGACCGGTTGGTAAAAGCTGTTCTTGGAATGGATAGCCACACGCCGGATTACGGATAGCTAAGTAAGAACTGCCACATGGCCCAATTACAGAGCAGAGGGAAGAACCCACTGTTCATACGTGTCAATACCATTTGGCTATTTCGTCGATGTTGTTTGGCAGTATTGTCGCGCACACACGTATAAGACGAGGAGAGGATACAACATCCACGTGTCTAAAAGAAAACGAGCAAGGTAGTGCGCACACAAACTATATAAACCCTACAATGACTCCATGCAACATGTCTGCGATCTTCCTGACACTAAGTTCTCTTCTCTTTTGTCCTCTTCTAAGGGTTCTAACTTGATCGTCGGAGGGGTTTTCTAGCAACACACCCGTCGGGTAGTTCACCATCGTTGTGTTTCCAGGCTCAACGACGTAGTTCGGAGAAATGCGAAGCTTGGACATAAGGAGTACGAAAGCGTAGAATATTTTGCTCCTTGTACAATTGGTGCCATCTATGGAAAGCCAAACAGACAAAACCTTGACCTCTAAGCTCGCCTGATCACTTTCCATAGCAAATGACAACATTCCAAAGTCCGTTATCGATGGCATTACGCTAGAGTTAATCCGGTGGCAAGACAACCTGTCTGCCGTTCCGACGATGACTGGTTTGAAGACCTTCATGCGAGGACCATCCAGAGACGCACAAGACAAACGCGCAAGGAGTTTTGGGTGCTCTCTGAGCCCAGAAAGACGCCGCCAATGACGAAAGTTGCACATTCAACACCTGGAAAGCAAGCTAAGAAACCAAGACGACATTATCAAAAAGATGGAAACAGAGATGGAGGCTATGTACTGCCAGCTGAAGGGAAAGGGCATTGCTGGAGTGGGAAACCACAGTTAGTGCACCCAGTCCCACCATTCATGCAGTCGCAGTAAGCGGTCGACGCCTTCACTTTCTATCACCAGAAGTTTCAAAGCTGACGACTCCATTCCAACGGCGGAGGTGTCCCGCACTCGAGACAGTAGCTATTGACCCTCGTGTCCATCAACGACGTCGAGATGCTCCTATTCCGATCAATTGGGAGAATTGAGAGACATATTAGAAGAGTAGAGAGACACAAAGGGTGCTAACATTGCAACGGTTGGCCCACAGAGGTCATGCCAGTGAGGAGATCATAATGTCGCCACCGCGTTTGGCTGCACACATACCACTAGATAGAGACTTGGAGAGGCTGAGTGCCACCTATTTTCCATCGAGATAGAAAACACGTCGCTCCCCTCCGGTTTCCATTAGCCAAAATTCACACTCTATGATGGAAAAATCGATCCGTAATGCACGTAAGCCACTTCTGGCAGGTAATGGCTGGCCACAAACGTAATGATGCATTGATGTGCCTTATTTTCCCATCGAGTTTAGTTGAATTGGGCGTAAAATCGTTCGAAAGGCTGTCGGAGGAGAGTATTAAGAGGTGACAGCAATTGGTGGAGGCATTTATCACCCGATTCAAGACGAACACCAAAATGCCGAAGGAGATTAACCATCTTTTGGGAATCAAGATGGAACCGAGCAACTCGTTGAATCCGTACAATGCTATACATTAGGAAACATTCAACGAGATTCTTGATTGCTCGATGAACTTGACAATCACCCAATACAAGCACGGTCTTCTAGTTAGACATAGACTCAGAGACTCGTTTACCATGAACCAACCTTCAACCATAGGGTTGCTCATGCAACGCATCAACGAACATATCCAAGTCGAGGATGATGCGGCCGTCGCTACTATGAGGGCAAATCCAATAATAGCAAATAAGAGAATTGAAAGAAAAGTTCACATGATCGGACAAGAGTGAAACCATCTAGGCAACCGTGGAAGAGAACAGAGTCGTAAAAACAATGGCAATAATAAGAACCGCAACTCTAACCGGGCAAACTACCCCAACGATACCACGAAGGACGCTAACAAAAAGTTGGATGCCTAGATAGGCATCACCACGGTCTTCAAAATCCCAATCTATCGCATCCTTAATGAGATCCGTGATGAGACATACATCTGGAGATGCCTAAAGAGGCTTTGATCCGTGATACCACTGCATCTACCATGACGAGCGAGGACATCGTATAGAAGATTGCGTGCCTTTAAAATAGCACCTAGATGAATTGATGGCCACTAGTCACTTGGAACGGTACATTGACAAAAGCGTTAAGGTCGCACTTCAAGGCCTAGTTGAACCAAACGGCTTAGCTATCTTGGACACCCCTCTCCAAAGCGTGATCAACGTGATTGATGGGATCATCGAACTAGTGCAGGTATACGAGCTTAGAGGGATGATCAACATGGCTAAGCACATGAGGGAAGTTCTATCTATCTAGCCTGCCGTAAAGAAGGGAAAGGCCGAAGTGAAAGATGTTATCACTTTCTCTAGTAGAGATCTGAAGCGAATCCACACCCCACATAATGACACGCTGGTTGTCACGCTGCGCGTCAAAGACTTTAACATCAAACGCATTTTGATCAACCAAGGTAGCTTGGTCAAAATAATGTATTATGATGCTTTCAAGCAGCTTAAGCTAGAAGACAAAGACTTAGCCCCAACAACCTCGCTGCTGGTTGGCTTCAACTCAAAACCAGAATGTCCGGTTGGGAAAATCATACTACCAGTCAAAGCAGGATCTATCATCAAGCAAGTAAATTTTTGGGTATTGAAAGTACCCTCGACTTAGAATCTAATCCTAGGCAGAGGATGGCTTCATGCCATGTAGGCTGTGGCGTCGACTTACCACCAAGTAATGAGGTTTCCCTCTGCGAATGGGATGATAGAGGAAGTATGGGGTAATCAAGTCATAGCCAAATAATGTTTTGTGGCCATAAATGGAAGCCGAGTAGCCAAAGGCTTCATGCAGATGATCGAAGGACTAGAAGATCAGAAGGTCCTAGACGACGTCGGCAAGAAAACTGAAGACAAGGTTGTTGAAGACTTGGTAGAAGTGAGACTCAACGAAAACGATATGAGCAAGTTCTTTTTACTTAGGTCATCTTTGTCCTCCCAAGAGCGATTGGAGACTGTGAACTTTTTGGTGGCAAACATTGAAGTGCTTACATGGACGCTTTACGACATGTCTAGCCTCAATCCAAACTTCATTTACCACCAACTCAATGTCTCCCCAAACGCTCGGTCAGTCATACAAAGAACATGGCGATCAACACTTCATAACGCCAAAGTGGCGCCAGAAGAAGTCAAGAACTTGTTGGAAATAGGGGCAATCGAAGAAGTGCACTACCCTCCGTGGATTTCAAACACGATAGTTGTACCCAAGAATAATGGAAAATGGCAAGTCTGCGTTGGCTACAAGACGGTCAAAAGAGCTTGCCCTAAAGATAGCTTCTCATTGTCCCGAATCAACCAACTAGTGGACCTTACAGTGCACAATAGACTCAGTTTCCTAGATGCCTACCACGGCTATCACCAAATCACTATGTTTGAGCCTAACCGGGAGATTAGTTCTTTCACAACCCCAATGGGGTTGTTTTGCTATAAAGTCATGCCCTTCAGGTTGAAAAATGTCGGGGCCACCTTTCAAAGAATGATTACTAAGATGTTCGATCCTCTACTTGGCCGAATTATGGAAGCATACATTGACGACATGGTGGTCAAGAGCAAGAATGAGGCCGATCACCTAAACAATCTAGTTGAAATGTTTGTGATCCTTAAGCGGCATAAGTTGCACCTCAATGCGTTGAAATGGTTTTTTGGCGTTGAATCAGGAAAGTTCTTAGGCTTCTTAGTGACCAACTGAGGAATTGAGGCGGATCCCTCCCAAATTAATGCCATATAGAAGTTAAAGTGGTCGAATTCAACGAAGGGCGTGCAACATCTTGTGTGAATAGCAGCTGTGCTTAACAAATTCATAAGCCAGTCATTAGATTGTTACCACCCTTTCTTTCAAGCTCTGAAGTCAAAGTTCTCGTGGGATGAGGAATGTGACCGAGAATTAGCAGACCTGAAGACATACTTGTCATCCACCCCACTTCTCATAACGCCAATACCAGGTGAAGAAATTTTCATCTATATGGATGTGTCCCAACACGCCATTAGCGCGGTGCTCGTTAGAGTAGAAGGCATACAAAACCTCCCAATCTTCTATGTTAGCAAAACGTTGCTTCCAGCAGAACTGAGATACTTGTCGTTGGAAAAGCTTGCCCTAGCACTAATGATGGCTTCCAAGAAGTTGGTGCATTATTTTCACGCTCACACCGATTGTAATGTTAACCGAGTTCCGCCTTGTTTAAGAAAGCAAACTTCTTCGGTCGGATCCTAAAGTGGGCAGTCGAATTAGGACAGTTCGACATCAAGTTTTAATCCATAACTGTCATCAAAGCCCAAGCGTTGGTTGACTTTGTCGCAGAGTTCTCTCTAGGGACTCACCAAGTTTGCCCGATAGATCTTACAAACGCAACCGGACAAAGAGGAGTGGGCGCCGTGAAAATTGCAAAGCCTACTGCCCTATCAATATATCCCACCAAGCCAAGTGAGCTAAGCGAAGATGGCATTGCAGAAATTGCAAAGCCTATACTCCTTCCAGTTGATACCAACATACCATTCAAATAAAGCGAGAAAGGCGTTATGGAAGTTGCGCGCCAGACCATCAACCCACCAACTGAAGAGTAACCAGGACCTAACAATGCGTCGCTGAGTATGGAAATAACAGAACAACCTATGGGACCCAACAACACATCGCCAGGGGGATGAGGTCATGCAACTCGCAGCCATCAATGGCACTCTCAAAGCGAAAATAGTTGAGTCGCCGAGCAAATATATAGCCCTGTAGGCAGCCGAGTCGAATAACAAAGACAGAGAATGCCTGGTTTTTCAAAAATTGCAAGAACTTTCAGAATACTGAAAGCTATTTATCGAAAAAAATGTGGAAACTTTTCATTGATGGTGCTTCAAACAGGCATGGAGCTGAAATGGACATAGTCTTAATCTCACCAGATGGTTTGACTGTAGAATATTCAATCACACTTGGGTTCCCAGCGTCAAACAACAAGATTGAGTATGAGGCGTTGCTAGCCAGACTAAAAAGTGCACTACGGTTAAAAGTATCAGAGTTGAATGGTTTACAGCAACACCCAGCTCGTTGTCAACCAAGTGTTTAGAGAACATGAAGCCAAGGATAGCAGAATGACTAAATACCAAACCCTTGTAAGGAAATAACTCAAAAAATTTCAAGCAGTCAAAGTCGAACAAATTCACCACGAAGGGAACAGTTGGGCAGACGAGTTAGCTGGTTTAGCTTCTATGGCCGACAAATCAACACTTCGCCCTTTACTGATTGAATTCCTCCCAAGGCCCAGCATTGAAGAACTGGAAGCGACAGAGGTCCTCTGTGCCGAGCTAGGGCCCTCTTGGATGGACCCTATCATAATCTTTCTGAAGGACAGGATCTCGCCGATTGACAAGAAAGAAGCAAATAAAATCCGAGCTAAGTCTGAGCAATTTTGGCTATCTCCTTCTGGTGCCTTGTACAAGAAGTCCTTCACTGGACCTTACTTAAAGTGCGTACATCCGAGGAAAGTTAAAGCATTTCTTTTCGAAATCCATGAAGGCATATATGGAAGCCATATTGGCGGAAGATCTCGAACTTACCACGCTATTTCTCAAGGGTATTGGTGGCAATGCATGCAAGCTAACGCACAAAAAATATGTGAGAAAATGTGAAAAATGCCAAAAGTTTGCACACCAGATTCATCAACTGACCAGAGAACTCCTCACTCTCATAATCACAAGTCTTTGGCCATTCGCAATGTGGGGGCTAGACATAGTAAGACCATTCCCAACCGCACTTGGCAACCACAAGTTCTTCATCGCGATGATAGATTACTTCACTAAATGGGTAGAAGCTGAGCCTCTGGCGACCATTAAGGAGAAAGATATGAAGAAATTTGTCTAGCAAAACGCAATAATGCGGTTTGGAATCCCCAAGGCTCTAATCTCCGACAATGGCACCCAATTTGATGGAAAACTATTTAGAGGATTCTGCAAGAGTTGAAGATAGAATTTTACAATTCTACACCGACCTACTCTCAATCTAACGGCCAAGGAGAAATGTCAAACAAGACCATCTTGGATGGATTGAAGAAAATACACAAGAAGGAAAAGGAAAAGTGGACCGAAGAACTTTCTCATGTCCTATAGGCTTTCCAGGCAATGCCGAGACGTTCAATAGGGGAGACGCCTTTCACCCTGGCATATGGCATGGAAGCAGTCATCCCATTGGAAATCGGTATGCCTACCATCCAGAGTGAAAACTTTGAGCCAGACTTAAACGTGAAAGCCATCGCTCTAAAGTTGGACCTCATGGAAGAATGAAGAGAAAAGGAACTAATCGACATTGTAACATATCAACAAGAACTATCCAGGAAGTACAACAAAATGGTCCATCCCAAACAATTCAAAATCGGGGATTAGGTCTTGTGCAAAGTAATGGGCAACACCTTAATACCAGGTGAAACAAAAATTAGGAGCAAACTACGAATGACCTTACAAGATAACTGATTTGGCAGGCAAAAGGGCATGTTACCTAGAAGGTCTAAACAGCCAAGCCATAACCACGCCGTAGAACACAGCAAATCTGAGGTTTTTCTACTACTAGTTCTACTTTCAATGTAACCTCCCCAATTTCATGATGTAATTTTCCAACCTTCCTTGTAAATCAGTCAATATGATGGAAACAATGTTTCATTTCACATGGAAACTGTAGTTTTATTTTCATTCTCTTTTGAAGTATTGCTGTGGACAAGGGGCAATAGGTTGCCAAGCTGGTTTTGCTCGGCAAGACTAGTTGATGACTTGTTCATTGTCAAGCTGGTTTCGCTCGACAAGATGAGTTGATGACTTGTTCAACTCAAGGTTCCTTGCTGAGCTAGTTTAGCCAGGAAAGACAAGTTGAAGACTTGTTCAACTCAAGGATTCTTGCCGAGCTAGTTTTACTCACAAGACAGGTTGATGACTTGTTCAACTCAAGGTTCTTTGCCGAGCTAGTTTCACTCGGCAAGACAAGTTAATGACTTGTTCAACTGAAGGTTCCTTGCCAAGTTGGTTTAGCCCGGTGAGACCAGTTCATGACTTGTTCAACCCAAGGGTTTTTGCCGAGCTGGTTTCGCTTGGCAAGATGAGTTGATGACTTGTTCAACTCAAGGTTCCTTGCTGAGTTGGTTTAGTCTGGCAAGACTAGTTGATGATTTGTTCAACCCAGGGGTTCTTGCAGAAGCTGATTTTGTTCGACAAGACTAGTTGATATTCAAACTCACAGTTCCTTGCTGAGTTGGTTTAGCCCGGCAAGACGACATGATGACTTAGGGTTCCTTGTCGAATTGGTTTTGCTCGGTAAAATGAGTTGATGTTTTGTTCAATTCAAAACTCCTTGCCAACCTGATTTTGCTTAGACAAATGAGTTCATGTTTTGTTCAACTCAAAACTCCTTACTGAGTTGATTTTCTTGGCAAGTCGAGTTGTGTTCAATTCGAAATTCATTGTCGAGTTAGTTGTGCTCGGCAAGTTAAGTTGTTGTTTTATTTATAGTTTTTTACTGAGGTGTCACTGTTCAACCCAAAGTAAAAACATACATCAATCTAAAATCATAGACGACAAAAAGTTGCAACATTTTCATTGATTGAATACTTCCAAGTACATTATAAGGGCAGACAGCCCAGTTACATGTTCAAAAAAAAAATACAAAGTAAAAAAACAAAGCTAAACAAGTAGGGAGAGATCATCTGCGAAATCATCTCCAGGCACGACCTTCTCCAGTTCAGATGCTACTTTCTTAGCTCAATCGAGCTCTTCCTGTATGGCTTCCTCAGCCTCATCTTGCAATAAATTGAAGATGCTTTCAACGTATGGAATCATGTAATCAGATAGGAAGTAGGGGGGAAGAGTAGTGAACACCTCGGTCGCAGGCCCCTGACCGAACTTCTCACAGGCAACCTTCTAGTCAGACTGGAAGAAGATGTCCTTGGTGGCCTCAACTTATTTGGTGTAGCTCTCTTCCACCTCCTTGAAGCCCTTATCTATAGCATCTTTCTCGGCATCAGACTTTTCTTATTTTAGCTTCTCCATCTTGGCAAGCACCACATCCCTTTCTTGCTTGGCAAAGCCAAGTTGGCCAAGAAGCTTGACATTGTCAGCATTGGCCATCTCCAGAGAAGCTTAGGCCTACCCAAGATCGGTCTCAAAATACTTACCTTGTGCAGTGGTGTCAGCCACTTTTTGTTGTAGCTTGACAACCCGGCCCATCACAAGGTGGGTCTTCTGAATAGCCTGCAAAACAAAGGCGTTAGAAAGCCAAACCGAGCAAACTATTAAACAATCAAAAGTAAGGACACGTACCCTTGCTATGAACTTCACCGCGGATTTAACCATCCGCGTGTCTGAGACGTAGTCGCTCTCGGTCATGTCGTCCAACAGGGATTTGATTAGGTCAAAGGCAAGGAGATGTTTCTTATTCGCAATGATGGAAGCATTTATCGAGATGTCCTTGCCCTTGTGCTTTAGCTTCGGCTGCTACGCAGGCACTGGCTCAACCTCCATGACCTCTTGCTCGGTGCTTAGCTCGGTAACCAGCTCAGCCGAAAGATCGATAGAACAGGCCCTTTTGCCTGCCTGGCTCGTGTCTATGCTGGTTGACTGGACGTTGGTGGAGGCTAAGGCAATCACGATTAAACTTTGCCCAACAAATGGTGCGGGAGGTAGCAAGTTGCTTGGTAGTTCTTGGGAGGTGCCAGTGATGAGGTTTTTAATCTGGTTCCTTTTTTCCATTTCTTCTTTTTCGGTCAACTAGACTAAAGAAACATAGGAAAGAGATGGGTCTGGAGGAGAAGATGGCTGTAACAGGAAATCTATCACTTTGCTTTTTCATTTAGCTAAGTACTGGTAGCTTGGCACGTAACCAAGCAAAACGTGACAACTGCGCTTTTTGTACCATAGTAGGGCTCTCACTGCCTCTTCATTGGGATAGGAATACATGCTTGTAGCTCGGTGATACCTACAAAAGAAATATGTTAGCTCAGCAATGCAAGATCACAAAAATTAACCAGCTATGAAGCTTAGCTTACTTGTTGAGCCCTTGTCTTTAATTATATACCAACCGAGCACTTTGGCAGTCTCATAGTTGTCAGTTACCTAGAAGAAGTCGTCATCGTGAAGATCTTTGTCCGACGTGTCAGTCACTAAACGCTCTCCGCCCGGTCTTATCTTTAAATACCAGTTGAACCCATCACTTATGTGACCAAGCGTGTACTGGCGTAGTATCTCAACCAACCCTAAGTTCAAACCAAGCTGGTTATTGAGCTCGGTGACTCCGTTGATTATTCTAAAAGTGTTAGTGGATACTTGTGTGGGGCACAGCCCAATGCATCTCAAAAACTCATACATCAGAGGCTGTACAAGGAATCGAAACCCCCTTCTATGATGGACAGCATGGTGAAGAGGCAAGCATTTTGCCCATCCCAAGAAAGGATTCCCTCCTTACCTAGCTCAAAGTGTACATCGGCTAGAACGTCGTACTCCTCGCAAAGCTCATGACTCATTCCAAAGGCCACGTGACCGTCATCACCAAAGTGTCTCGGCTTGGGAACTTAGGTATGAGAGGGGAAGATCATGAATTGAGCACTCCACTCACCCGATCGAAGATCGGCCTCTACTAATCATGATGTGATTTTTATATACAGTATATGCTGTTGTTTTGGTTTAGTTATGTTATTCTTACTATGTGATGCACACAAGTATAGACTAATTTGCAAAAGTTGGAACACTTTGATTTTCTGCTTGTTTTGAAAAAGTGTTTAAATATGTACCACTTGAAAAAGTGATCTCATATGTACATTAATCAAATCATCCCAACTTGAGTAATTAGCCTTCATCCATAGGTATTCAAAAGATATATCACTTAAGCACTTAGCCTCATGGTAACATACTTGACATGGAAACAATCACACGCATGCAATATGCTAAAGCAATAAATGCTCACTGTAGACACCCCATTTTTGACTACCCTCAAAACTTAGGCACTTCATTCTAAACACTGGATGATGAAAGTTACACTGTGTAATCTTTTGAATTCTCAGCGAAGAAATTTGGATTCGAGCTCTAATCCCAAATCTTACACCCCATTTTGGCCAAACTATTTTAGACCTTAAAACTCTCTTTTCAAAATATTTTTCCAAATGTTTTTACGATGTTTCGAGGCTTGCATTTCATTTAAAATATCGCACTTTTTGGTAAACCGAGAAAGGACAAATTTGAGATACATGGAAGAGAGGTGAACTCTTTGAAAAATATTATAAAACATCTTATTTATAGGTTTGGATTTGAAGGAAATAAGAGGGGAGGGAAGAAAACTAATTTAGGAGAGCAATCTTTACTAAATTAGGCATATCTCTTTGTACACTTAGAATTTATATGTGATGCCACCACCATTGGAAAGTAGACTTTTGGGGCTTTAATTTAGATTTAAGAATCACCTAAAACCAAGTCTAAATGGGGGAGATATGCCTGTTTGAAGTCTGACCTGAAATGCAGATTTTTGGAGCCGGTCGGGTCCATTTAGATCCGGTCGTGGCTCATTTAGAGCCGGCCGACTTTCATTGAAAAATAGTGAATTTGTGCCTTTTAGAGTCGGCCTTTCATTTTTGGGTCCGACCGTGTGTTTTGGGGCCGACCGACTCTCAATAGCTGCCAAATAGACAGCTGCCGGGAATTGGACAGCAGGCTTTGTTTGAAGATATTTTTGGCCAATTTGGCTCAAACTCTATAAATTCGACCTCTCCCTTCAAAATTGAGGGTTAGCAAATTTTCCAAAAGCTTTGAAGAGCTAAAAAGGCCCCCTCTCATCTTCAACATCTTTCTTCATCATCAAACCTTCTTTAGCTATACATACATAATACGTACACCATTAGAGCTTGTTTTTTAAGCTTTTTGCTAGAATTTCAAACCATATTTCATAGACTTGAGGGTGTTGGAATCAAGTTGGAATCAAGTTTGTTAACTAAGAGCTTACCTCTTTTTCAAAAGGTATGATTTTGCACATTCTTCTTTAAGCTTCTTTTACTCTTTTCCTCTATTTTTCTTGTCTTTATATACTGATTTTTACAGTTTGAAAAGGCTGAAAAAATGTGATTTAAAATTCCCAAAAGTGGAGCGATTAGCCACCCTTCCTTAGTCTTGCTTACTAGTTTTGTATCTCTTTGTTTTTCTTTATCTTTTGTGCTCTTTTAACACGAATTTAGCCACTGTTTTTGGGCTGTTTTTGGACTATTTTTGAACTATTTTCAAAGGCTAAAATATGTGATTTGTAGTTGTAAAAAGTGGATGGGTTAGCCACCCTTCCTTAGGATTGCTTACAAGCTTTGTTCTCTTTAATCTTTGCTTACTTTTTCTAGCTTTTTAAACTATTTTCAGCTTGTTTTTGGGGCTGTTTTGTCACTATTTTTTTTTTTTAGGGGCTGTTTAGGTGCTATTTAATTCATTTAATTAGTTTATGCTTTGAATGCTTTGTCTGTTGTGTTGTAAGTCCTCATGGCTTCGATTGTTTGAACCTTAGACATTGAGCCATTTGAGTTGATAGCCTTTTTTTTTTTTTACCTTTCTTTCATGCAAAGAGTCCCACTTTTGGTAATAATCAACTTCGCATAATCATCTCTGCAACCTCTCTCCTTTCTTGATTTTCTTTGTTTGAGAGTTATTTCAAACAAGTGTTATTCAAGGTATGAGAAGAGACCTCTTATGCTCAATGGCTTAATCTCTTTGGAGGTTCATTGTCAAGGCATAGTCTTTCTTTCATGCTAAGAATCACATCTCGTTTGACATTTCTCTTCAATTAGTGGACTTAAATATCACTTTGGACAAGATAATTAAGTAATGGAAAGGTAAGTAAAAAAGGATTAATAAAATTGGCTTCAAATCAATGAAACCAACATAAAGAAAATGTTTAGAGTTGGTTGGATTCGGCCGGACGTTATGGCAAGTCCATCAGTTTCGAGAATTGTCACTTATCAACCCTATGATATGTTAATGAGACTTGGAGCGCTGTCAACTTCCCTTTTTGAGTCTTCATGATAAGGGGAATGGGTGATTTTCCATTGCATTTATCAATTTTGTCCAAACGTAGGTCGGGATCATCAAGCCATCAACTTGTGCTAATTGATGGTTTCGAATGCAAATTTGTTCTTCTCTTGGGTTTCACATGATAGAGAAGAGCAAGGGAGACAAACAAGGCCTAGAAAGGCTCTGTCTACACTGACCTCATCTCAGAGCACAAAACAGGTTTTGGCATGAAAATTAGGGTTGGCCGGCCGTATTGGGATCCGGCCAGGCCTCATTAGGGGCCGGCCGACTTCCAAGGTGTGGTAATCACTGATGTTTTTGCAGAAATAGATAACATTGGCTAAAGGTGAGGCAGAGCAGTCTAGGCAGGCATAACAGCTTCTGGGCACTGTGCATGCGATCATTGTGTCTCATGGTTGCTTGGATTAATATTCTTATTAACATTATTGTAA
Organism: Camellia oleifera; assembly: GCA_022316695.1. Lineage (NCBI taxonomy): Eukaryota > Viridiplantae > Streptophyta > Magnoliopsida > Ericales > Theaceae > Camellia > Camellia oleifera. The sequence continues at coordinate 98,326,075 of CM039317.1, forward strand.
TTATCATTGTTGTAATAATTCTTATTGTTGTAATTATTATAATATCCTTGTCACAATTATGGTTGTTTATTAGAAATACCCTTGTTGTAATAACTTAGATAGCTAGTTGATAATTTAGATATCTAGTTAGTAGTTAGTTTAGTTAATGTAATTCATTTATTTGAATTTGAAATTCAGACATTTGGATATTCATTCGGACCCTCTTGCATGAGGGCAAAATTGTAATAAGTGTGTATGTCTCCCAACCCCATTTCTTTTTCCCTTTTATTTACTTGCTTATGATGGTAGCATAGAGTATCACATTTCCTTAACATTTTCCATGATTTGCATCCACTTGTCTTGCATGCATAGTTCATCATTCTAACCAAGCATTGTTATTGCTTAAATTCTTTGAATACGTGCTTAGACCGCATGCTATTAAATTGATTCAAACACCATGTTAGTAGCCGAGCCCATTAATTGCATAAATTGTATGTGTTGCATTAGTCATATTGCATTAGTTAGGATCACGTATTTTTTTCTAACTCTTTTGCTTTGTTTGGCTTGCCTTGGAGTACTTGGTGAGCATTTATTGTTTTAGCATCTTGCATTGAATGTTTGTGTTTCCATACCAAGCATAATACCATGAGGCTAGGTGCTTAAGTGATATACATGTTTGAATGCCGGTGGATGAAGGCTAATTACTAAAATTGGAATAAATTGATTAATGTACATACAAACTCACTTTTTCAAGGGACGCATATTTAAAACACTTTTTTTCAAACAAACATAAATCAAATGTTTCAACTTTTGCAAATTAGTCCATAGTTGCATGCATCACCTAGTAAAGTTAGCCTAATAATCAAAACAAGAGCATATAATATAAATAAAAATCACATCATAATTAGTAGATGTCGATCTTTGATCGGGGCGAGTAGGGTGCTCAATTCATGACCTTCCCTTCTCATACCCAAGTTCTTAAGCCGAGATACTTTGGCGATGACAGATAAGTGGCCGTTTGGCACGATTCACGAGTTTCCTAAATTTTTCAAAAATATTTACGTGGCAACTCTGTAATCTGGTAAAGCAGTCCATTTTTGGCATTTTTGATTCAAAATCAATTTTTCAAAAGATTTGCCATATTTTGACTCATTTGTGTTTATCTATTTCACATTGCATTTGTGGAATCAGATTCACAACCACGAGAGTCCAAAACTATAGGGCTAATCGTATCCGAAAGGAGCACAAAAAGCAAGCTACACTCACCTAGTACTCCGAGCAAGCCAAAAAGAATAAAACAATTAGAAAAAATGCATGCCCTAATATGCAAGTGACTAATGCAACACATATACAATGCAACTACCAGGCCTGGCTACTAGCATGGCATGTCAGTCAATTCAAGGACATGCGATAAAGCACGTATTCGAATAAAGAATTTGAAATTGACATTGATTAGTATGATGAGCTAAAACCTTATGCATGCAAGACAAATGGATACAAGTTATGGAAAATGCTAATTAAAACATGATGCTCTATGCTATCCATCATAAGCGAGTAAATAAAAGGGAGAAAGAAATGGGGATTGGAAGACATACACAATATTACAATTTTGCCCTTGCACAAGAGGGTCTGAATAAATGTCCTAGCTAATTACCAATTTAACTAGCTATTACAGACCTAATGAAATTAATTAACTACACTTAGCTAATTATTTATAAGTTTGAATGAAGCTAACTAATTAAGTACAACATGAGATTAATTAACTAAGTTATTACATATTCAAGAGAATTAACTCACTAATTAATTAACCAATTAACTAAGAGCTATGTAAACTAATTAAACATGGGGGTTAAGGAACCATGCACGCCAATGCGAACATCAGCCCATAAATGCCTGTATTTTGCTACCAGAACTGTTCTGTCTGTAGAAAAATGCTTCTGTTTTTGCCTCAGCTACTGCTCTATTTTGTAGGAGAATGACACTGCCATGTTGAAAACAGGTGGCTGGTTGGCCAATAAAAGTGGTAGGCCGGATTCAAATGGTGGTCGGCCGGCCACTATTGTTGGTACTGCCCTGTTGTAGTAAAAAAGGAACAAAGCAGAAACAGAGTATTTCCAGGGGATGTTTATCCTCTCTGCCTCTCCCTATCATAAAATTGATCAAAGGAGAGGTAGAATCGATTCACAAATCATCAATGATAGCAAGGCTATTGCATGATGATCCATGACTCTGTTGGACAAAAGCTCAATTAGGGAAAATAAAAGACCAACAAAACCTCCTCCCTATCATAGAATTGATCAAGGGAAATGGTTGACATTGATTCTCTAACCATTATCATCACTAACAAGTATGAAATAGCCTAAGACTCAATGAGTTCAATTAACGTCTGATTGAACCCAAACCAATTTTATTCTTGCATCTTTTTTAGTCCAATTTTATTAGCCCTTTTTAATTACCTTTCCATTCTTTAATTCATTTAGTCCTAAAATGAGAATTAAGTCCACTAATGAGAGAAGTGTCAAACAATAAGTTGTTTTGGGCATAGAGAGAGGTAATGCCCTGGTAATGAACCTCCAAAGAGATTAAACCATTTAGCATTGAATGGGTCTCTTTCTCAAGCTTTAAACAACACTCGGTTGAAACAACTCTCAAAGAAATAAGAAGCCAAGAAAGGAAAGAGAGTGCAGAGATGATTATGAGTGAACACAAGTATGAAAAGCATGAAATAAATGCTATCAACTCAATTAGGTTGGTGGCTAAGGCCTAAACCACCAAACCTATGAGGACAATTACACTACAAGCATACTATACAAAGCATAAATGAACTAAACACCTTAAAATAGTCCTAAAAATAGCTTAAATAGTGCTAGGAATTGAGTTGAAAAAGGCTAAAAAAAACTAAAATATGAGAGAAATTAGGCTAGTAAACAAGCTTAAGGAAGGGTGGCTAACCCCTCCACTTTTGAAACTTCAAAACCACATTTTTAGCCTTTGAAAAACTTTGAAAATCAGTGGTAAAAAGTTGGAAAAAAATTAAGAGAGAAATGGGAAACACAAGGGCAAATGCTTAGAGAACAAGGTTCAAAGAATGAGTGGTTAACCCCTCCACCTTTGAATAGCTTTAAACCACAAGTTTCAGCTCATAAAAATAGTCCAAAAATAGTTCAAAAACAGTAAGAAAAGATAAAGAAGAAGTAGTGTAAAGATAGTCAAAGTTATACCTCTTGAAGAGGAGTAACTCTTTTGTTCACAAACCACAAAGCTTACACTTTTAAGGGCTGAGATTTTAGCTCAAGAACCTCAGCAACGAGCCTCAAATATCTGATTTAGGAAGTGTAGGTAGAGTGTATGTAGGTTGCAAGAGAGAAAGAGAAAAAAGAGTGCTATACAAGTATTGGAGTTTTTGGAATTTTTTCTAACCTAAAACCAAGAGGGAAGGTCCCCTATATATAGAAAAACATGTGCCTCAGTCGAAAATATCAATATAGAGACAGCTAGTGTAGTGTATGCACGTGTAGGAACTGCGGGCACAGTTAGCAGCAAAATATCTATTTTACCGGAACAACTGGCCAGCCGGCCACTAAAGGGGATGACCGTACACTAAAATTGGCCTATGGGGACACCTAGCCGGCCAATCCACTCTAAATGGCCAAATTTTTCACAACTGGCCGGCCAGTCACCTTTAGTGGCCAGCCAGCTACTTACAGACAAAAATCTATTTTCAAGCCCGACTGCAAACGAGCATATCTTCCTCATTCCGGACTCGGTTTTAGGTGATTCTTGACTCTAAATTGAATCCCCAACAGTCTACCTTCCAATGGTTATGGCCTCACATCTAAATTCTAAGTGTGCAAAGAGATATGCCTAATTTAGTGAAGGCTACTCATTTCTCTCTTAATGGATTGATGCCCAACCTTTTCCTAAACTAGTTTTCTTCTCTCCCCTCCTATTTCCTTCAACTCCAAAGCTATAATTAAGATGTTTTTAAAGATTTTTCAAACAGTTCACCTCTCTTTCATTTATTTCCACTTTGTCCTTACTCGATTTACCGAAAAGTGTAATATTTTTAAACGAAATGCGAGCCTTGGAACATCATAGAAATATTTGGAAAAATATTTTGAAAAAGAGGGTTTTAAGGTCTAAAATAGTTTTGGTCAAAAATGGGGTGTAAGGTTGGGATTTAGAAGTTCTTCTTGTTGAAGAAATCGAACGTTTGTACAGCATAACTTTCATCATCGAGTGATCAACTTGAGGCGCCCAAACCTTAAGGGCGGTCAAAAATGGGGTGTCTACAGTTGCCCCTCTTTGATAGAGCTTAGAGTCATGAAATGACGTTAGTGAATGTCAAAGACCAAAGACGACCCATTTTGACAATGCCGTAAGACTTGGGCAAACAAACAAAATGCAAATGTAATTGGTTGAACCCGAGGGTTGCTTACGTATCCCTTTGCAAGGAATCAAACCAGCGTAGTTCAAGGGCAGAATGCAAAATGATACACAATGCAACGAAATAATCAAATCCCAAGTAGTGCAAAACACACGAATACCATAAAGGAATAGAGATACAAATCAAACTATGTTTTATATAGAAAAGAAGTGGGCATAGCCAAACGACGCCTAACACAGGCTAAGTGCCTACATCCTCAATACTGGCCTCAGCGCAACATGGATGCTTACACATAACAGAACCATGTTTCAACGTGAAAGAGGTGCGGGCACATGCAGAACTATATCTTTCGCTGAAAGAATACAAATAATTGGATGGTATGATATAAGTGAGGAATGATCTGCTAGAGAAAGATAATGATCCTAAACGTTGAATGCAACAAGACAAAGTACAATGCAATAGATGCAATGGATGCAATGAATAAAACGCGCAGGCCTAACCACATCTTACCTAGAAAGGGCATGGGCACAAAACAGACCACCTCTAATACAGAAAAGGTGTTAACACCCTCAATACTGGTCTCAACGCAGCATGGGTACTTACACATGACATAACCATGTTTCAATGAAGGAAAGATGTGAGCCCACGCCAAACTAAGCTTAATATGGAAAGGATGCAGGTGATAAAATGGTATGATGTAATGGATGCAATGGATAATGTAGTAGATGAATAGGGTGACATATTCCAACCAAGCTGGGATCATGAGAGGAGGAAGAACAAATTCCAAACACGTTAAAATCGTGTGAGGAATGGAACACTCTAACCACACTGAAGTCATGAGAAGAGGTCCTACCACTCAAGGTCGCGTTCTTGTATGCCCTTAGATAAAAATAATAATAATAATAATAATAATAAATAAATTAAAAAAAAACCGCTTGAGAACACTCTAACCACACTGAAGTTATGAGAAGAGGTCTTGAGAAAACCGCCCAGGGTCACGTTCCTGTATGCCCTGAGATAAATTCCAAATACATTGAAATCGTGTGAGGAAATGAACACCCTAACCACGCTGAAATCATGAGAAGAGGAAGAACAAATCCCAAACACGCTAAAATCGTGTGGAATAGAACACTCTGACCACGCTGAAGTTGTGAGAAGAGATCCTACCACTCAAGGTCGGGCTTCCGCACGCCCTGAGATACTCTAATCACACTAAAATTGTGAGAAGATGAAGACCGCCCAGGGTTGTGCTTCCACATGCCCTTAAATACTAAAAGCTGCTCGGGAACGTGTCTCACGCATCTTGAGAAAAGCCCCAGAAGACAACGGTCCTAAACGATGTTCAGCATAAAAGGATAAATGATACAAGATAATGCAAGATGCAAGTAAATGCAATAAGTGCGAAACATAATAAAATGGTATAACAAGCAATGTAGTGGATGATGTTTAGGAAATGTAATAAACAAACAAAGCGGTGCTTTAGAAAACACCTCATAGGGTGAGTGGCGAGAAAAACCACTTTACTCAAATAGGATGTAGACACCCCATTTTTGACTGCTCTTATGACTTGGACGTCATTGCTTGCGCACCCAATGATGAATATGCTTGTCAAGTTCTCGAAGTCCTCAGTTGAATGCCTCAGCTTTGACCCTTTCAAACCCTACACACCTGTTGCTCTATTTTTGGACCCAAACCTTGGATTTTCAAGCCTGCAACCTCTTGTGGCCTGCCGACCACTACTTCTGGTTACCGGCCACAGGTGTGTTTTGTAGATATTTGTCTGCCAGTTGTGCTAGCTGTTGGCATAGATGCATGCACCTCCTTACACTTGTATGTATTGATATTTCTGAGGGAGTTGCATCGTTTTCTATAAATAGGAGGCCACCCTTTTCCATTTTTAAGGTTGGAATTTTTGGAGCAAAAATTATCTCTCTCTCTCTCTCTCTCTCTCTCTCTCTCTCTACAATTTTCTCTCTCTCTTGTAATTTCTTAACTCTTTGCAAGCTTTTGCCTATACACTCTTAACCAAACCTCTCCATCTTTGAGCTGAGATACCTTTGAGCCTTGTTTGAGCTCTTGAGGGTGTTCAAGCGTGGTTTTGTTGCCTAGAATTAGTTCTTCTCTTCAAGAGGTATAAAGTTTTGCTTCTCTACTTGCTTTGATTACTCTTTTTCTTACTATTTTCCCACTATTTTTGGGCTGTATAAACTCTTTATTTTTGGGCTGAAACTTGTGGTTTAAGGCCAATAAAGGTTGAGGGGTGGTTTACCCTTCTTTATACCTTGCTCTCAAGGCCTTTACCCTTGCGTTTCCCACCTTTACACTATCTTTTTTTGAGCTTTTAAACACTGATTTTTAGAGTTATTTCAGTGGCTAAAATTAAGGTTTAAAGTCCAAAATTGGAGGAGTTAGCCTCCCCTCCTTTTGTCTTCCTTACTAGCCTAACATGTTCTATGTTTTAGGCCATTGTTCTAGCTATTTTTGTCTTAATTTTAGCATGTTTTAGGACTTATTTAGCACTATTTAAGGACTATTTTTAAGTGTTCATTGCATTTGAGCTTTGTATTGCATGCTTGTAGTGCAATTGTCCTCATAGGCTTGGTGGTTTAGGCCTTAGCCACCATCCTATTTAAGTTGATAGCATTTATTTCATGCTTTCCTTACTTGTGATCACCTTTAATCACCTCTGCGACCTCCCTCATTTCTTGGCTTTTGCTTTGCTTTGAGAGTTGTTTCAAACCTATTGTTCTTTTAAGCTTGAGATTGAGGTTGTCATGCTTAATGGTTTAATCTCTTTTAGGGGTTCATTATCAACGTTATGACATCTCTTTCATGCCTTAAGCCAACTCTTGGTTTGACACTTCTCTCCTTTAGAGGACTTAAACTCATCTTTGGACTTAATTGATTAAAAAATTGAAAGGTAACTAAAATGGAGTAATAAAATTGGTGATTAAAAAGTGATGCAAGATAACAATTTGGTTTGGGTTCAATCGGATATTAATTGAACCGTTGAGTCTTGAGTCGTTTCATACTCATTAGTGATGTAATCGGCTCAAGATTCATTGTCAACTACTTTCCTTGATCATTCATAATAGGGAGGTAGTTTTGAGAGTCTTGTTTTGTTGTTTCCATTGAACTTGCACACTTGGTTCATAAGCTATCATGCAATAAAATTGCATCCGTTGATGGTTTGTGAATTAAAGTTTGCCACTCCTTTAAGCTCCTTTGAGCTGCTGATGAAAAGAAGGGTGAGTTGTGCAAACAACCTTTGAGAATACCATGTTCCTACTCTATTTGCTCTCTGTTGCAGCAGGAAAATCCAATCATTAGTGGTTGGTAGGCCCCTTTTTGTGGTTAGAAGGCCACCATCAGTGGACGGAAGGCCGTCACTTCTAGCCTGCCAGCCACTAGTGCAAAATCCAGTAGTGTACTTTTGAAGCAGAACGGAATTGGTCTTGAGATAGAAAGCAATGTAAGTGTCCTACTGTGCAACAGAGGCATCTGGCAGCAGAAACAATGGCTTTTTCAAGTAAAAGTCCGTGTACGCATAAGCATTCCTCATTTCTCAAGGCAGGAGTAATTAGAATAACTAGCTTAGCACTCTTTTCATGTTATATTCATGTAAATAAGTAGTTCAATTAGTTAATTAATTTGTTACAATAATTAGTTAAGTAGCTTAGCTAATTTATTTATTTGGATTTGTAATAGTTAGTTAATTAGCTTAGCTTTAATTAGTTAGTTAGTTTATTTATTCGGACCCTCCTGTGTGAGGACGCAAACTTGTAATAATGTGTATGTCTTCCAACCCCACGTCTTTCTCCATTTTATTTACTAGCTTATAATGGTTAGTTTAGGGCATCATGTTTTGTTTAGCATCCTTTATGTTTGCATCCACTTGTATTGCATGCACCAAGGCTCGATTCATCATTCTAACTTACATTGTCGTTTAAACGCTTCTTTGAATACGTGCTTAGACCGCATGCTATCAAATTGATTCATATGCCATATTACTAGCCGTGCCTATTTAGATTGCATATTACATGCATTGCATTAGTCATATTGCATAGTTAGGATCATGCATTTTTGTAACTTTGTCATCTCTTTTGGCTTAGAGTACTAGGTAAGCCTTTACTCGCTTTAGCATGTTGCATGAATGTGATTGTTGTCATGCCTAGCATGTTCACCATGAGGCTAAGTGCTTATCTAATAAACTTCTTGAATGCCTGTGGATGGAGGCTAGTTGCTTAAATTGGAATAATTTGAGTAATGTTTATATGCGATCACTTTTTCAAGTGGTACATATTCGAACAATTTTCAAAACAAACATGAGATCAAATGTTACAATTCTTGCAGATTAGTCTATACCTGTGTGTGTGAGCATCACATAGTAATGCTAGCCTAATAACTAGAACAAACGCATATAATGTAGATAAGATTCATATCATGATTAGTAGAGGCCAATCTTTGATCAGACGAGCGAAGGTGCTCAATTCATGACCTTCCCCCCTCGTACCTAAGTTCCCGAGCCGAGACAATCTTGGTGATGACGGACACGTGGCCTTTGGCACGAGTCATGGGTTTCCTAAATTTTCCAAAAATATTTAGGTGGCGACTCTGTATCTAGAAAAGTACTCCATTTTTGGCAATTTGATTCGAAATTGATTTTTCAAAAGATTTGTCAGATTGGAACTCTTTGGTGTTTATCTATTTCACATTGCACTTGTGAGATCAGATTCAGAACCGCGGGAGTCCAATACTGCAGGGCTTATTCGTCTTCCGAAAGGGGACATGAAAAAGTCGAGCCACACTCCCTGTTAGACTTATTTATTTTGATGATTTATTTAATTATGTTTTAATTTATTTAAAAGAGAAAAATAGAATCCAAAATTTATTTTGATGATTTATTTAATTATATTTTAATTTATGTGAAAAAGAAAAATAGAATCAAAATTTATTTTGATAATTTATTTGAAAGAGAAAAATAGAATCAAAATTTATTTTGTCCCATTATTTCTCACTTAACCTTTATCCTAACTGTTGTTAGAATATATTTAATATTTGATTAAATTAGAAGTTCAAACAGCCCAAAAATAGAGGTTCAAATAGCCCAGCACAGCAACAGTTCAAAAGGTTCAAAAGGTTCAAGTGAAAGATATTCAAATTTGTAATGATGGAGTGAAAGATATTCAAATTAGTAATGATAGAGTACAACGGCTATAAACGGTTATAAATTCAAATGAATACAATGGCTATAAGTTTCATTATATATACCAAAGCCTCTAATGTAAACAAGTTACAAAAATCAGAAAATATTCTTTGATCTATAATCACTCACATTTATTCTCTAAAAAAATTTCTGAGGAGTGTTCTTCAATTTTTGTTTACATCCTCTTTCAGAAATTATACACTGAGACGTATAGTTTTAAGCCCATCTTTCCTGTATAAGGTTAACAGAAAAACCAGAGCTTCATTTTTATATCTATCTTTGAGAGATAATTCTTGTAGCTTTCTGCGAAAGCAAAAACACCTTCTTTTCAACCTTGTAAGAGTGTAGTACACTCAGTATTCTTGACTTAGAAAGTCTGTGTAAAATCCGTGGAGGATTGCTCCATTTGTAAAGACGTTGCTAGCACCTCCATGAAGCTAGAGCATAGTGGAAAATCTCACGTGAAGCTTGAGGAGTGGACGTAAGCCGAGTTGAAGCCGAACCACTATAAATTTGTTTACCTCTCTCTCCGTTATCTCTTTATTTTATTTAAATTGTTGTGGCTATATTTCACATTTTCATTGTGCTAAAATCATTAACTGACATAGTTGTTAGAACACTTGTTTTAATTATTTTTATTTCATTAACTATATTTATCTATTGTGTTAGTCATAATTTTTATTAGGGTATTATTAATTTTTAATTGTAAAAACCTAATTCACCCCCTTCTTAGGTTATCTTTTGGGTAACACTCCCTCTTGTGTTTTCCAAACTCTTACCTTCAACTCACAGTTTGAAAGTCCTCAAATACTGGCAAGAGGTAACATCTGCATGTAGAAGCCAAGAATCCCGCTTTTCTCCCTGATCATACTTATAATTTTTCTTATTCTCCAACGGGGTGACAGACTAGGTTAGTTTAATATCCAAAATTGAGGTGCATACACGTTACCTCAACCTATGGGGCTGCCATACAAATTTCAAGTTGGAGATACACCCCTTGGTATTTAAACCAAACTTTAGTTTTGGAAATTCCAAACCTTTGTGTTCTAGGCCTCAGCCATTCGAACTCTAGTTTCCATTGTCGCAGTTGGTCTCCGAGGAACTCATTGCAAATATAACCAAGACGCCTCTGGTGAGGAATGGTGTTTCAAGGATAGTACTTTTGATCGCCATTCTGACTTTAAGCAGGCTTGAGCTTGAGGTACACTTATACTCCGGAGAAATGACAAGGCCGGTGAAGGTGCATCCGGAATGCAATCTCGAAAAGTGTTGAAGTTGAAACAAACTCAGATGCTCCAATTTTCTTTTTCCTCTTTTGCTTTGCAGTTTGGAACCTATGTAGCTTCAGATAGATCCTAGTTTTGTTGCTCTCTCTTTTGATCGGGGTTGGACCCTGAAATTTTATGAAAGAACAAATCATGTTTTGTACATCCTGTTGGGAATGGCATGTGTAATAGCGCCCGTGGGCCTCTATGCTACAGTTCGGACTCCCTTTTTGTGTTGCGATTCTAAATCTAAACCAAAGAGTCCAACTCTGGCAAATCGTTTTGAAGAAAAACAGATTTTGAAAAAGTAGTGCCAAGCATGGACTGCTTTGTCAGATTACAGAGTCGCCACCTAAATATTTTAAAATGGGAAATTTAGGAAACCCTGACTCGGTGACGAAGGCCACGTGTCCGTCATTACCAAAGTGGTCTTGGCTCGGGAGCTTGGGTACGATCGGGGAAGGTCAGCTATGAGCACCCCCTTTCGCCCAGTCCGAAGACCGGCCTCTACTAACCGTGATATTCGATTTTGAAGACGTTATGTGTTCTTATTCCGATTATTAGCCTAGAATTACTATGTTATGCACACAGCAGACAAGTATAGACTAGATTGCCTAATTTGGAAATAAACATTGCATATCCGTTTGTTTTGAAAATAGTTTTGAAATTACTACTCGCGAGTAGGCTAAAACATGGATTTCAACGAGTTTTTCCAACTCAAGCAATCCAACCTCCACCCACAGGCATTCAAACATTTTATTTCATATAAGCATTTAGCCGCATGGTAATCATGCTGTCATGTTAACATTCACACGCATGTGATATGCTAAAGCGTAAATACTTACATCGTACTCCGTGCCAAAACAATAAACTAGTTAGCAAAAATACATGCCCTAGTTCATGTTAAGTGACTAATGCAACGCATGCAATGATGTAAGCTAAACAGGCTCGGCTATCCTAATCATGGCATGTGGAATGCGACAGATAACACGTGTTCAATTTGGAATTGAAATACAATGCAGTTAGCGTGATGTACCGAGCCCGGTGCATGCAAATACTGATGAATGATGCACGCATGCTATCACATGGTATGCTAAATTAAACGTGCCCTAATCTACCATCATAAGCAGGTAAATAAAAGGGAAGAAAGAAATAGGGATTGGAAGACATACACACACTCACGCACACTTATTACAAATACGCCCTCACTCGGAGGGACCAAAAGAATAATACAAATAATTAACTACGCAAGCTAATTAAATATTACAAATTGCCTAATTAGTTAACAAACTAACTAAACTGAGAAAAACAGTAAACCGCCTCGGGAGGAGAGCCAAATGCAGCACGTGCTCGGGCTTTGCTCGGAATTGCACTGTCATGCCTAGATTGCCTCTGTTTTCCCTGCTTTGCATCTCAAAAGACTGCCAAAGTCTCAGGAGTGCCTCCCAGGACACTGAGGGACATCATCGACTGAATAGAACTTCCACCGGCATCAGCATGAGGTCACCGGCACAAAATTCATCCATCGGCCATCAATGGACTGCCGGTCGGCACTAAATACTGCCGGCCGGCACTGAATGTCTGCAGAACCTGCAACTCACAACAGCAAAGGGCAAAAACTTGCATGGCAATGTAATTCCAACAATGTATGCACCAAACACACTCTTTATCATGTTTATGACTCAAAGGAAGATGTGCCTTGATTCTCGGGCCACCAATCACGCATTTCCATGCATGATGGCCCAAAGGATCAAATGTGCAATTCCATGTCAAATGAAATGCAATGCAAACAACAAACCAAAGGGTCCTAACCTCTATCACACTCACTTCAAGAGGCCAAGTATGCACAATGCAATGCTATCCTAGACATGTTGGCTAGCATGTGGTATGGACAATGCAAGGCACTTATACAAACATACAAGCAAACATGCAAGGCAAGCATGCAAACCAAGTAAAAGAGGGACTTAAACATGACTTAGGCAACTCCAATTAAGCCTAAAATCAGTAGCCAAAAACCAAGGAAATGAAGGCCAAAATACACACACACATGCAAGCATTTATGATCCAATACTTAGGCACTAAACAAGCAACTTCCAAGCACACTTGAAAGGGGATATCTTGGACAACTAGCATGCAATATAAGCTCTGAAATTCATGCTAGAATGTGGTGCCAAACCAAGCCAAATGAAGCAAACATAAGCATGCAAGCATAGTCCAAGTATGCAAGGCAAGTCATGAAGGCTTGAACCACACTTAGTACAACCACTCATGGCAATACTTAAGCAACTAAAAATAGAGTTTTAACACATAAAACTAAGTCCAAAGGACCACTTAGATGGCACCTAAGGGTCTCAAATTCAAAGGCATGCATAATGGTCGAAACAAAAGGCATGCAACATATGCTTTCAAAGCAATAAAGAGGCGACTTAGGCAAGCATATGAGCATGCCAAAGGGACTGAAATTACATGTTAGGTGGTTCCAAACTACCGAAATGATGCAAGAAACACAAGTTACACATTCACATACTTGAGGCGTACAAGCCCGGCAAGCCACAAATGCAAAGGAGCTATACTAAACATGCCAAAATCAATCCAAACGACCATGGACAGACCTAAAGCATGGCAAAATAAGCACGAAACATTCATAAGTCTAAGCCTAAATCATGCTCAAATAAAGGCTAACAACCTAAGACATGTTAAAGGCATTACAAGGCATTACATGGCAACTATGCTAAGCATGCATAAGGGACCAAAACCAACTTAAAATCATGTTATATCATGGTATAATAAGCATGAAAAACAGTCATGGCATGCTCAACACACACTTGAACATAGGCTTCCTCAAGAGGCCAAAACTTGTCCTTTTCAAGGACAACAAGGAGAGGGGGTGACCCTCTCCTTCTTGGGACTTCAAGGCATCATCTTCACCACTAAAATCCCTCAAGATTTCAGTGGTGAAGAGACCCCAACACCAAAATCCCGGAGCTCTCACAAAATAGCACAAAATGAGGCTTTTCAAGGCCTAAGAGGGGCCAAACTTCCCCAAAGCACAAAACACTCTTAACCAACAATAAAGAGGACTAAAAAACAGAACTTTTTTGTATTAAATGCTAAGCACAAAAACAGTTCTAAACTATGCAAAAATGGAGTGCAAAAATAGGGTAAAAAAGGGTAGTTTCTTACCCTTGAAGACCACCTTCACAAAGGTTGATGTTGTTGCTTCCTTGAGCTCAAATCCAACCAAAAACTTCAAGAACCAACCCTTAGAATCTCAGTAACCAAAGGAAGGTGAAACACTAGGTGCTTGTGTGCAATAATATGGATTAAAGCACCTAGTGTAGAAACAAGAGAAGAAAAGAGAGATAGGATAGATACACAAGTTCTAACCTAAAACCAGAGCTTCTCCTCTGTCTTTTCTCCCTAAAAATGTCTAACTCTCCTAACCTTTGAGCCAAGAGAAGAGAGCCCTCTCTTAAAGGCAACAAAGCTTACAAGCTAAGCAAATCCAAAAGCTCATCCCTCCATACACGTGTATGGAGGGGAAACAAATGCTATACAGCTGCTTCAAAATATCTCAAAAAGCAACTGCACAGTAGTCGGCAGGGCAAAATTGTCATTTTGACAAAATTGACTGCCAACCGGCACAAAATAGTGCCGACCGGCACAATATAGTGCCGATTGCAACACCAACCAGCCGGTGGCCTCTAGCCACTGCCGGTGGTGTGTGGGGATGCCTCAAAAGGCATTCCCTGCCCCTCTGAGGCAAAACACAAGTGTTTGGTGCAAAACCAGACACAAAACAGTCGAGTTCAGAGATCCTGAGGCAAGGCGCGTAGCCGAGAACTCCGGGAACTCCAAACGAACACGAACATGGATAATCACCGAGTGTTCAAGTGGTGATGTCCAGGTCTTGAGGACGGTCAAAAATGGGGTGTCTACAGCATGGCACTCTGAGCACAAAACGATTTATTTTTGAAATTGAGACCAAGAATGAATTCTTAACCGGGTATTGAGTCTACGACTAACCACTGTACACCACGACTCAACAAAGGAAAAACAAAGTAAAACAACCTAAACATATCTATTTACACTCAAAACGACTCAAAACAAGAATCGAGGCAAACAAAAACAACAAACGCAACACTTGGATGTTTTCCACCGGTGGGAGATCTCTTGGTTCATGGGGAGCCCACTGCTTCTCCAGGTATTGTTTCCCACCCTTTCTTATTTATGGTTCTCGCGTCACTTTGGCCCTCAATCTCTATTTTCTCTAAAAAGTCTTTTCCTTACTTTTTCTCTCAGCGCAAATCTCTTTGTTCTTTAATCTGTCTTATTTTTTATCCCTTCCCAAGTGTGGTTGATGGATAAGCCAAAAGTTGTGGACCTTATGAAGGGGGCGAATATCCAACTCTATTTCCAGTCCATACTTCACACTTGGCTCGATACCTCACTGCTTGGAGGATGAGAAAGCCTGTGGCCCCTACTGCTAGCTTCAGTTGTGCCCTTCCTTGCAAGTGCGTTGATAATGGGGAAAAAACAAAAAACCTGACTTGATTGTACCCCTAGTTCATCACTTTGATTACATTTAAGTTTTTGGCTTTTTGCTAAAACAATTTTGACCAACATGAGAGTTTAGATTAACATGCTTGTTCGACTTTCTACTTTGAAATCATGTAAGTCAGGCTATGAACACTAAAAAATTTCCTTTTTTTGGTCTAAGAAATGGTCCGATTTAGGAAAAATGGAATAATTTCTGAGAAAATTAGTTAACTTCACGAAAAATCCTCAAAAACTGTTTTTGCAAATGGCCACTATTCGACCAACGTAGAATTAACTCTTGAGATGCACAACCTCCAATCTAAACTTGATTTGTCTTGCACCTAAATCTTTTGACGGAATAGGACAACAGAATTTGAATGAAGATGAGCCAATTGGGCAGGGATAGAATAGTCGAGTTGAACAAGCCAATCAATATAGATGAGACTAGCAAGCTGAAAATGGTTAGGGCTGAACTTCAGGACGAAGTTGCCTACATATCCCAAAGATGGGAATCAGGCCTTACGTAGTTCCTAGGTAAGGTGAACTTGAGTATTAACTCTCTCATTTTACGCTCTAATTTTTGCCAAAATCGCCCTTTCGAGTTTTTAACCTTGCGAGCTCTATTTTTTTTTTTTTTTTCTTTTCATTTTTCCTTCTTTTTTTTTTCTTTTCTCCATTTCAATTTTTCTTTTTTTTTCTTTTTGTTCTTTTTTCTTTTTCTCATTTTTTTCTTCTTACTCTAACTTTTGCTTGGGTCACCTTTCCGGGTTTTCGGCCCAACAATCCCCTCAAGGATAGAAAAGAGTTTAACTTGTCCATGTTGATCGATTGTAAGATCTCTAGGCCATCTAAATCCCCGAGTATGGTTGTTGTTCCTGACCAAATAATCTTGATGATATAAGGGCCCATCCAATTGGATCTGAATTTGCCCCTAGTGTCACAAATAGAAACCCGATTGTCCTTCAGCAATAAATTTCCTTCTTTTAGATTCTGGGATTGGGCTTTCTTGCCGATCTCTATTGGTTTGAGAAATGACCTAGTTTTGAATCTTCGAGCATATCTGACCTTTCTTGCCCCTAGTTTAATGGCAACTTCTCATCCAGCTATGCAAGCTTCCTTTGATCACATCTAACCTCCTTGCCTTGAAAGCAAAGGGGCCGAGTCTTGAGGCTGAAAGTGATCCTAAGCTGTACAATCTCAAGATCAATTCCAGGCATGTCTTCGTAGGACCATGCAAAATATTTTTTGAAATCATTTAATAAAGCGACTAGGCGCTCATGCTCTTCTGAAGACAATGTAGAACCAATAAAGCCATGATCTTTCTCAGTACTCACATTAACAAACATGATCTCATTCATTAAGGGCTTAGCAGGCCTCTTTTCCTCTCAGTTGATCAAATTTTTGCAAATCCCGAGGAATTCATTCCTCTTTGTTTTCATCACAGTGTTAGAAAAGTTTTGAAAAACTTTGGTCAATGAAATGATTTAAAGGCATAAAGAAGTGGGCAAAAATTACTGTTGTTCTATTCAAAACTTCTGGCTCAACTAACTCAATGATAGAAACAAACTCAAAAGAAATAGTGAAAAAAGACAAACAAAACAAGGCAGTGATGTCCGAGGTAACACCCCCGAAATCGCCAAAACAAGACTGACTCAACACCCAGTTCAGAAAGTAAAATAAACAACATTTTCAAAGTGCTAAACTTAGGGCATGCCATCCATCATGCCCGAAGTAAAATGAGTGCCATCAGCAGGTGGTTCATTCCCAATCACAGAACCAATCGCATTATCCCCCCAAGTTCATTGATCCAGCATCGATAGACTTTGTAGGACCTGGTGAGGCAATGACCTTGTTGTCAATCAGATCTTATACTTCATGGCAAAGGCGAAAACAATGGTCAGTGTCATGGCCAATTTGTTGATGGAAGGCATAGTACTTGGCAGTATTATACTTGGCTGGAAGGAGATTAGGGAGAGGCCGAGCGTCAAGGGGTTTGAGATGGCCTTGTCTTATGAGGATTTGGAGAGCTTTAGACAAGGTCATGTAAATAGGATTGAATGTGCGACTACCAGTCTTGTAAATATTGATCGAGGGGTCAGCAAGTGCTGCCTGGCTTACCCCTTGATCCAAAATGCCTCCAACCTGATTGACAAAAGTGTCATCCACAGTTTTTGCAACAACTGTAAGCACTTGTTTTTTGTTCATCCATTTGCCCTTCAAAGCCTCTATAGCCCACCAAAGATGTGCATAAGGATCAATACTTGCCCCGACCTTGTTCTTGCCACTTGCTTCAGTTTTGCCAAGGGATTAGGGTCGCTACATCTGAGCGAAGCCCATTTGTTGTAATGCTGTCACCCAAACTTGAGATAGCTTCGAGTTGACCTTTTCTAATTGCAGCTCGTCCCAAGATCGGGAAGCTTTTTGACATGAAATTTCTGGTATGTGATGTGGTTGATGATGAAGCCAATATCCCAAAGGCTAAATCTGCCGCAGTTCTTTGAAGATCTTTAATCATGCTCATTAGCTCAGAAGTAATGGGTTCATGGGTTTGAGATGATTGGGGTTCAAGTGCATCCATCATACACAAGTCTGTGCTTTCTGGAATGAACACCTTAAGCTTGGGTAAACGGGCCAGGGTAATGTATATGCTAGGGTTGTAGGTGGATAGCAGTGTATGGATTAGGTTGAGGCGGGGAGGTAATGGGTTAGTGGTGGTATGAGGTCTTTTTGGTGGAGCTATGATCTCTTCGTCAGTAAGATCCTGAATCTTATGACGGAGGCGGATGCAACGGTTTGTATCATGACCCGGTTATTGATGATAAGCACAATGTTTAGCGGGGTCATATCTTGGTGGAAGAGGATTTGGGAGGGGTCGGGGTTCTAAAAGCTCTATGTGTCCTTTTTCTAGCAAAATTTTCAAGGCTTGAGAGAGAGCCATGTAAAGAGGATGGAAATTTCGGGCTTGGGGCCAAGTTGAAGTGGTTGGTTTTAAGCTATTATCAGCAGAAGGGTTTTTGATGGGATTAGTGACAATGTTTACTTCTGAGCATTTCGCAACTGTGCTACCACTAGTAGTAGCATTGGAACTGCAAACAACATTCTTCCTCACAGACTCATGGCCTTCCACAATGATCCCTTGTCTGATGGCATCCTCGATTTGAACCCCAATTTCATGGAGGTCCTTAAAGTTGAATAGTGGGAGGACTATCATTTTCTGTAATAACATTTCATGTAAATTTCTAACAATTATACGAACTTGCTCTTTCTCTGGAGGTCTGTTTGCTATCATAGCCGCATTTTCCCTCCATCGAGTAACAAATTCTGAAAAGCCCTCCTTTGGTTTCTGATGCATTGCCTCAAGATTACGAGTTGTGACCTCAATCTACATGTTGTAGAAATATTGGGCAAAGAAGGATTCGGCCAACTCTTGCCAGCTCTGTTTCACAGAGTCTTCCAATTTAGCATACCAGATGGCAGCTATTCCAGACATGGTTTGGCCAAATAATGACAACTTCTGAACTTGGGTCAAATCCATTGGTCGCAGGATATTAGAGAAAAGGCGCAGATGCACCATTGGATCTCCAGAGCCATCAAAACAGTCAATATGTGGCATCTTGAACTGCTCTGGCAAAGTAACGGCGGATTCAGTATATCCATCCTCAATACTCGAAATGGAGCTAACCCCTTGCACTTTCTTGAATAGTTTTTCAAGTTTGTTGACTTTGAGTAGGGTTGGGTCAAACTCAAACTCGAAAGGTGCCTCGATTGGAGCTCTAGACATTTGAACTGGGACTGGATATATCTGGACTGGAAGAATAGAAACACCCGGTGGATCCTAAGTTGTATTGGCAAGTGGTGCCTGGCATAGGAGTAGCCACGTTAGTTCCATGAGAAGCAGAAGCCATAGACGGCTGCTGTTGTTTGTTGTTGCAACCTATTAGTGACCTCAGTTTGTCGGGTCATATCTTGCTAGAGCGAATCTACTGTTTGTTGAAGACGGATCAGTAAATCCTCTAGATTTGTCGGAGGCTAAGCCATGATAGGAGTAGATGCCCAAGATGAGCTAAACAAAGGTGATCTAACTGGTGAATGTCAGAAGAGTGGAACTGGTGAACCATGTCTGGCCATCATTCGTCTCGCCACCAGCAAAAGCGAAGTAAACACTAGCTGCCTCTGAACTAATTTCTGACCTGACAAAGTCTATCGACACGAGTCCAGAGTACCTGGGAGATATTAGAGCCTTCTGAAGCTATAGTTCCAGGACTACCTTGCAAAAGAGAAAACATACAGTACAGTACCTCAGCCCAATTTCACTAGAACAGATATGATCATAGCTGAGTGATTGTACTCCCTGCTTAATTCTGCCCCAAAACAGATACCAATTGTACCACTGATATGAATATTCCTGTACAGTTTCACTGTAAAGCACATACCAGTTAAAAGAGAGCCAAAACCCCCTATAACAAGGTAAGGTAACCATGTCCTAGTTTTGGCATGAACTAGGGTTTTACTACTTCAAGAAAGTAGTAGTTTCACAAAATCTTGCATACGGGTGAACATCCTATCCTAGTTTCGAACAGTCACTACGGCTTTACTATATACAGTAGGTCGATTGGTAAAAAGGGTACCTCAGCAAGATTACCTAATATACCTCTCACACCTAACACCGAGAAGTAAAAAGAGGATCAAACGGTACAGTGGTAATCCAGATTCAATAGTTGTGTTTCCAACATGGCAGAGCCCACGACCGATCAACCTTCTGGCAAGCTTTTTAAGCAAGCCTCCTGAAAACACAGTGACTTAAAGTAACAATGCAAATGCAATACAAAAAACATATATATGTAAATAAAAATTCACATCATGAATTTCAAGTCAAATTCTCTAAATCCCCAGCAAAGTCGCCAGAAATTGTAACTTCCTTTCGTGCTCCTTTCAGATACAATAGCCCTACAGTTTGAACTCCCGTGGTTTTGAATCTGCTTTCATAAGTGCAATGTGAAATAGATAAACACAAATGAGTCCAAATCTAGCAAATATTTTGAAATTTTGATTTTGAATCAAAATACCAAAAATGGACTGTTTTGTCAGTTTTCAGAGTCGCCACCTAAATATTTTTGGGAAATTTCAGGAAACTCATGACTCAGTGCCAAAGGGCCAATTGTCCGTCATCCCCAAAGTGTTTCGGCTCGGGAACTTAGGTATAAGAGGAGAAAGTCATGAATTGAGCACCCCACGCACCCGATCAAAGATCAATCTCTACTAATCATAATGTGATTTTTATATACAGTATATGCTCTTGTTCCAGTTTATTTATACTATTCTTACTATGTGATGCACACAAGCACGGACTAATTTGCAAAAGTTGGAACACTTTGATTTTATGATTGTTTTGAAAAAGTGTTTGAATATGTACCACTTGAAAAAGTAATCTCATATGTACATTAATCAAATCATCCCAACTTGAGCCATTAGCATTCATTCCCAGGTATTCAAGAGATATATCACTTAAGCACTTACCCTCATGGTAACATGCTTGACATGGCAACAATCATACGCATGCAATATGCTAAAGCAATAAATGCTCACCTAGTACTCCAAGACAAGCCAAAAAGAATAAAACAATTAGAAAAATACATGCTCTAATATGCAAGTGACAAATGCAACACATACACAATGCAACTACTAGGCTCAGCTACTAGCATGGCATGTGAGTCAATTCAAGGCATGCGACAAAGCACGTATTCAAGTAAAGAATTTGAAATTGAAATTGATTAGTATGATGAGCCAAAACCTTATGCATGCAACACAAATGGATACAAGTCATGGAAAATGGTAATTAAAACATGATGCTCTATGCTATCCATCATAAGCGAGTAAATAAAAGGGAGAAAAAAATGGGGGTTGGAAGACATACATAATATTACAATTTTACCCTCGTATAAGAGGGTCTAAATAAATGCCCTAGCTAATTATCAATTTAACTAGCTATTACAAACCAAATGAAATTAATTAACTACACTTAGCTAATTATTACAAGTTTGAACGAAGCTAACTAATTAAGTACAACAGAAGATTAATTAACTAAGTTATTACATATTCAAGGGAATTAACTCACTAATTAATTAACTAATTAACTAAGAGCTATGTAAACTAATTAAACGTGAGGGTTAAGGAACCATGCATGCCAATGCAAACATCAGCCCGGAAACGCCTCCATTTTGCTGCCAGAACTATTCTATCTGCAGAAAAATGCTTCTGTTTTTGCCTCAGCTACTGCTCTATTTTACAGGAGAATGACACTGCCATGTTGAAAAGAGGTGGCTAGCTGGCCAATAAAAGTGGTTAGCTGGATTCAAATGGTGGCAAGCCGACCACTATTGTTGGTATTGCCTACTGCAGTCGAAAAGGAACAGAGTAGAAACAGAGTGTTTCCAAGAGATATTTATCCTCTCTGCATCTCCCTATCATGAAATTGATCAAATGAGAAGTAGAATTGATTCACAAATCATGAATGATCGCAAGGCTATTGCATGATGATCCATGACTCCGTTGGACAAAAGCTCAATTAGGGAAAGTAAACGACCAACAAAACCTCCTCCCTATCATGGAATTAATCAAGGGAAATGGTTGACATTGATTCTCAAACCATTATTATCACTAACAAGTATGAAATGGCCTAAGACTCAATGTGTTCAATTAACGTCCGATTGAACCCAAACCAATTTTATTCTTACATCCCTTTTAGTCCAATTTTAGTAGCCCTATTAAATTACCTTTCCATTCTTTAATTCATTTAGTCCAAAATGAGAATTAAGTCCACTAAATGGAGAGAAGTGTCAAACAATAAGTTGTTTTGGGCATGAGAGAGAGGTAATGCCCTGGTAATGAACCTCCGAAGAGATTAAACCATTTAGCATTGAAGGTCCTTTTTCTCAAGCTTTAAACAAAACTCGACTAAACAACTCTCAAATAAATAAGAAGCCAAGAAAGAAGGGAGAGTGCAGAGATGATTATGAAGTGAACACAAGTATGAAAATCACGAAATAAATGCTATCAATTCAAATAGGTTGGTGACTAAGGACCTAAACCACCAAGCCTATGAAGACAATTACACTACAAGCATACTATACAAAGCATAAATGAGCTAAACACCTTTAAAAAGTCCTAAAAATAGCTAAAATAGTGCTAGAATTGAGTTGAAAAAGCTTTAAAAAGTAAGCTAAAATATGAGAGAAATGAAGCTAGTAAACAACCTAAGGAGGGGTGGCTAACCCCTCCACTTTGGAACTTCAAAACTACATTTTTAGCCTCTGAAAAACTCTAAAAATCAGTGGTAAAAAGTTGGAAAAAAATTAAAAGAGAAATAGGAAACACAATGGCAAAAGCTTATAGAACACGGTTCAAAGAAGGGTGGTTAACTCCTCCACCTTTGATAGCTTTAAGCCACAAGTTTCAGCCCTCTAAAAACAGTCCAAAAACAGTTCAAAAGCAGCAAGAAAAAAGAAGGAAGAAGTACTATACAGATAGTCAAAGTCATACCTCTTGAAGATGAGTAACTCATTTGGACTACCTATCTATCTCGATTATCACTCTCTCCTTCTCCAGGAATTCTTCTACATCCCATTTATCGAGTATGTTGAGAAATTCTTTCTCCAGGTTATTGATGCTCCAAATCCTCAACAATGATAAAACTTAACACATTGCTGTGATAAATTCAAACACAAAAAGTAGTGGATCTATAGTTTTAAAACAATAATTACTTAGAATTCGTTTTGAATTGAGTACTTTAATTAATTTTTTTATATTAAGAAAAAATTAAATAGGGTGATTTGATAATTTGATACTTTAGTGAAAAACCACTCCCCAAACTAAGGTTGAGGGATAACTCCTCATCCTTCAACTGAGGACGTGGCTCTGGATCCCACTATGTACACTGCTGAAAGGCAGGAACCAAATGTTTGTGACTTCACTTTCACTTTGACTTCACCTAGTTCTCTTCTCTAATTCATTCGCATAGAGAGAGGAAGAGAGACAAAAAGCAAAAGGTGATAAAGAGAAAGAGAGAGAGAGATAAGAGAGAGGGGCATCTCATCCTCATTCTTCATTCTAATTCTTATCATCATCAAGAACGTCAACAACGAGCCTCAAATATTTGATTTAGAAAGTGTAGGTAGAGTGTACATAGGTTGCAAGATATATATATATAGATATAGAGAGAGAGAGAGAGAGAGAAAGTGTGTATGTACGCGCCCGCTATACAAGTATTGGAGTTTTTGGAATTTTTTCTAACCTAAAACCAAGAGAGAAGGTCCCCTATATATAGAAAAACATGTGCCTCAGTCGAAAATATCAGTATAGAGACAGCTGGTGTAGTGCATGCACATATGGGAACAGCTAGCTTAGCTAGCAACAAAATATTTGTTTTACCGGAACAACTGGCCAGCCGGCCACTTTGCCGTACACTAAAATTGGCCTATAGGGACACCTAGCCGGCCAATCCACTCTAAATGGCCAAATTTCTCACAACTGGCCGGTCCGGCCACCTTTAGTGGCCGGCCAGCTACTTGCAGACAAAAATTTGTTTTCAAGCCCGACTTCAAATGGGTATATCTCTCTCATCCGGACTCGATTTTAGGTGATTCTTGAATCTAAATTGAATCCCCAGAAGTTTAATTTCGAATGGTGGTGGCCTCACAACTATTTTCTAAGTGTGAAAAGAGATATGCCTAATTTAGTGAAGGCTGCTCATTTTTCTCTTAACGGATTAATGCCCAAGCTTTTCCTAAACTAGTTTTCTTCCCTCCCCTCCTATTTCTTTCAATACCAAACCTATAAATAAGATATTTTTAAAGATTTTTCAAAGAGTTCACCTCCCTTTCATTTATTTCCACTTTGTCCTTACTCGGTTTACCGAAAAGTGCAATTTTTTAAACGAAATGCCAACCATTGGAATATCGTAGAAACATTTGGAAAAATATTTGAAAAAGAGGGGGTTTTAAGGTCTAAAATATTTTTGGTCAAAATAGTTTTTGTCAAAAATGGGGTGTAAGGTTGGGATTTAGAAGCTCTTTTTGCTGAAGAAATCGAACGTTTGTACAGCATAACTTTCATCATCGAGTGATCAACCTGACGCACCCAAGTCTTAAAGGCGGTCAAAAATGGGGTGTCTACAGCGCCCTATGGAGCCCAATGCAATTTGCTCAGCATAATGTGTTGGTCAAACTATGAACAACGCCTTGTAGATATCCCTTTTTTGACCGTCCTCAAGACTTGGATGTCATCGTTTGAACACTCGATCATCATCCATGTTTGTATTCGTTTTGAGTTCTTGAAGGTCTCGCCTGTGCGCCTTGCCTTGGAGCCACTCAACTTGTTTGTTTTGTGCTTGGTTATGCACCAAGGGCTTGTAGCTTTGCTTCTGGAGGAAGAAAGTGGCCTCTCGGCCAGCCCTAAAACCCATCGGCCATGGCTTGTATCCATCGGCCATAAGTGGTGGCCGGTTGGCCTCACTGATGGCCGGTCGGCCTTATTGATGGCCAGTTGGCCACCAATAATGGCCGGCGGCCTTTTTTGTGCTTTTTCAGATATTTTGTATGCCAGTTGTGCCAGCTGTTGGTCACTGAAGCCATTCTCCATACACGTGTATAGAGGGATGGAAACAAGCTTTTAGCTTGTCAAGCAAGCTTTTGCTTGCATTGTCTATATAAGGGAAGGTCCCTCCCTCTTTAGAGGGATTCAGAATTTTGAGAAGCAAAATCTTACTCTCTCTCTAGAATTCTCTCTCTCTCTATATATATATTATGCTTGAAAGTGTATTTTCTTCACATATTTGCACTAGAACACCTAGTCAATTACCACTACCTTGTTGCTAAGGTACTTGAGGGTCTCATTTGGGCTGTTGAAGGTTGGTCTTTGGCTCAAAAGTTGCTGTCTTGCTGCTGTTCTTCAAGGGTAAGCTTCTTTCCCTTTTAAGCTTATTTTTGTATACTAGTTTAGGCCACCTTTGCATGCTTTTTTGGCCTAGCTGTCAACTACAAAAACCTCTATTTTTTAAGTGTTAAAAATATTGGTTTGAGTCCTTGTTGGAGTTAGGGGTGGTCCACCCTCTTTCATTGCTTATTTGCTAAGTTTTTTGCCATCTTTTAAAGCCTTTAAGACAATCTTTTCTTGGCCTTTAAATCACTAAATTCCAGAGGAATTTCAGTGGTGAAAGGTGGTTTTGAGATCCAAAATAGGAGGGGGTGGTCCCCCCTCTTCATCTCTTGTTCGCATGTGTTGATGGCCTACAAAGTGAGCATGCTTTTCTACCCTTTTAAAGCTTGGTTTAAGCATGTTTTTTGCCACTGATTTGCCATGTTCTAACTCTATTTTTGGCTGGTTTGGTCACCTCTCGCATGCTTTCTTGCACTTGTAGTGTAATCTTGCTTACTAGCCTAGCATGTGTGATGATTTGGCCTATCATTCTACCATGAGTTAGCTTGATTCTAGCATGCTTTTGGCTCTGATTTAGCATGCTTGAGGACTATTTTGAGTGGTCTTGGTCTCTTGAGCCTTACTTTGTATTGCCATAGTGAAGGTAGCTTCACTAGTTTTGTGTTTCAAAGTCCCTAGCATGCTTTGCTTGAGTTGTTTGCATGCCTTAGCCTCATTTCTTACATGATTTCAGTGTGTATAGCATAGTCACATTCTCACTATATTCCACTCTTTCATAGCTTTTGCGAGTTGTGCCTTATGCCTTGTTTATGAGCCACTACTTGAGCATGATTTTGTTGCCTCATGGGCTTCCATCTCAACATGTTTTGGCCTTTATTTTGACATGTTTGAGGTCTGTCCAGAGTTGGTTTGGTCCCTTGAATTTGATATTGCATGCTTCTAGTGTAATACACTTCACTAGCTTTGACACTTTATGACTCTTAACATGTTGTGTATGGTTTGTTTGCATGATTTTAAGTCATTTAGCATGTCATTTCAGTGATGTAATATATGCCATTGCACTCCATTGTTTCACTCTTTCATTCGCTTTGAAAGAGGTCTTTAGCCCTTTGTTGGCTTGAGCATGGAATTGAGGCTCTCATGCCTAATGGTTTTAGCCTTCTCTTGAGGGTTTCAACCAGCCAAAAGCATGAGGCTTCTTTCATGCTCAAGGTGCTTGTGGCTTAGGCCATCTCTTCCGATTAGAGGACTTTTTTACATTGGACTTAACCGGTTAAAGGATTAATTGGTAAGCTAAAATGTGTAAACAAAATTGGACCAAGTAAAACATGAGCAAGATAACATGCATGTTGCATTGCACGTGTTTGGATCGGACATTAATCTAAACACAAGAAATGTGGGATGTTTCATACTTGAAGTGATGAAACACGTCACATTTCTTGGTCGCCAACTCCCTTAATCATGCATGATGGGGTGGAGGCACTTTGAGTCTTATGTGCACATTCATTGAGCTTGTACAAGTTTGGTTCTTTGGCCACCATGCATTAAAAATGCTTGGTTGGTGGCTTGAGAACCAAATGCCATACTGCTTTGAGCTTGAGACATGATAAGGAGGGTGGCAGTACACACATTCCCTTGCAAATACATTGCCATGTCTCTATTTGCTCTCTATTGTAGCAAAATGAGGAAATACAGGGAAGCAGTGGCCGACCGGCCATCAGTACTAGCCGACTGGCCACCAATTTTGGCTGATGATCACCAACCATGGCCAATCGGCCATCAATGTATTCTTGAGATCAAACAGAAGTAATCTGGAGGTTGGTACAATTTTCAGAGGTTCAAAGATGTGCAAACAAAGGCATCTAGAGGCAAGGCAATGGATTTTCGGGAGGAAGCAATCGAACATGCATGCCGCCCTCGCCCGCGAGGCCATCCTTATCGCTTTATTAGCTAGTTGTAGTTAGTTACATGTGCTGTAATTAATTTAGTTTAGTTCATGTTGTATTATTCTAATTAGCTTAGCATCGTTATTTGTTTCACTTTGGATTGTAATATTTAATTAGCTAGAGTTAGTTAATTAGTTGATTTGTAATAAGTAGCTTAGCTTAGATTAGCTTAACTTATCTATTAGGACCCTCCTTCGCGAGGGCGTAATGTTGTAATAAGCGTGCGTGTGTGTGTGCATGCCTTCCAACCCCACTTATTTCTCCCTTTTACTTATCAGCTTTTGATGGTTAGTTTAGGGCATATTTAGATTACCATACCTCATGCTTTGCATACGGGCATCATTCATTTGTCTTGCATGCACTGGGCTCAGCGCATCATTCAAACCGCATCGTATTTCAATACACTTACTTGAATACGTGTTTCAAAGCATGTTATCAATTTTCGCATTCATATGCCATCTTAGATAACCGAGCCTACTTAGTTGCATTATTGCATGTGTTGCATTAGGTATCTAGCATTGTTAGGAATCGTGCATTGTTTTCTAACTAGCTTCTGTTTTGGCTCGAAGTACACTGTAAGTGTTTACGCTTCAGCATCCTCATATGAGTGTGGGTTTTGCTATGATAGCATGCTTGCCATGAGGCTATTTGCTTATATGCGTTAACTGCTTGAATGCCTGTGGGTGGAGGCTTGATTGCCTGAATTGGAACAA
The DNA here is from genome assembly GCA_022316695.1 of Camellia oleifera. NCBI lineage: Eukaryota > Viridiplantae > Streptophyta > Magnoliopsida > Ericales > Theaceae > Camellia > Camellia oleifera. The sequence continues at coordinate 98,354,043 of CM039317.1, forward strand.
CTCGGATGATTGTGAGTTTTAAGCCCACTTTGCGAAAGTGGCAAAATCTTGTTTTCAAGCCCACTTGAGGGTGATAAATCCACGTTTAGCCTACTTGCAAGTAGCACTTCCAAACTATTTTCGAAAAAAACAAACATGAGTTGTTTTGTTCCAATTCTCGTGATTGAGTCTATACTTGTATGCTGCGCACATCACATAGTAAGTTTGCTAACAACCGGAATAAGAACACATGTGTTTATAAAAACAACATATCATGCTTAGTAGAGGCCGATCCTTTGATCGGGCAAGCGGGGGTGCTCATTTCAGGACCTTCTCCTCTCGTACCCAAGTTCCCGAGCTGAGGCAACTTTAGTGATGACGGACACGTGGCCTTTAGCACAAGTCAGGGTTTCCTAAATTTCCCAAAACAAAATATTTAGGTGGCTACTCTGTAATTTGGCAAAGCAGTCCATGTTTGGCACATTTTCATTCAAAATTGATTTTTCAAAACCAATTTCCAGATTAGGACTCTTTGATGTTTATCAGTCTCACATTGCACTTTGTGAGATTAGATTCAAAACCGTGACAGGAGTCCGAACTGTAGTAAGACCAATTCGCGCCTTCTCCAAAAGGGAGGTGAGTGAAGAAAGTTAGGTCTACACGCCTGCTCGACCGTTGAGAGCGCTTGTGTTAGTGTGCCTGGTCTCCTAGGAGTCTGCATGGTGGAAAAACTAGATTCAGCTCAGCCACATAAATGAGCTAGATTTTAGCTTGGCTTGCCGACAAGATGCATTCTAGCTCGGCTGCGCGGGTAAGCTAGGTTCAGCTCGATTACACAGTTGGAGTTAGATTTTTGCTTGATTAGGCAAAATTAACTACAAGTCTAATCTCGCTGACAGAATTTGGTCCCAACTTGGCCACACGAACAGACCAAATTTTAGCCTGGTTGCACGGTGTCACGACCCAAACCCGCCCCTACGAGTTTAGCACCGTAACCGGCCAGTAATCCGAGATTACCGAAGGCCTGCTTAACAATAATACAGTAAAACAGAGTATAAGGGCATGGCAAAAGCCAATACAGTAAATAAACAATGTCCAATGAGCTGTGACAGTCTGTATGCAAAAAGACTTTTCACACATATATACAGTCAGTACAGAATAGCATGCATCATATATACAATCCTTCAGTACAGAGACTTAATCCCTATTAAACAGTACGGTACAGCGCAAAGTATTCAGTCTATACAGTAGTACATCACAGATACAGAGACAGGCGGGGAGATTAAAACACCCCTGGGCCATAGCTTGAACGGTACTGGAACCTCAAAGTGAGGCACAAAGGTTAGCTTGACAAAACTGGAGTTTACCCCGACACTTCTAGCAACGGTCCGATGCCTGTACACCTACATATATATATGAGCAGTGAGCTAAAGCCCAATGAATAACATAATGCGTAAAGGGGTTAAGAAAGAATGTCCTTACAGTAATGAAAACAATTCATTAAATCAGTATTTTAAATAGTCGTTTGCCTCGGTAAATCAGTTATACAGTCGATGACTTGTACTTCATGTCATATCAGTCATTTAGAAATCATAGTAATCGTACGTGGCACATCCGATAGCAAAACAATACGGTGGTAGCAGCAGTGTTAGTACAGTGTCAGTACAGTAGTAGCAATGGTAACAGTACAGTAACAATAACGGTAACAGTACAGTACAGTAACAATGCAGTAGCGGTAACAGTAACAGTACAGTACAGTAACAGTAACAGTAACAGTACAGTTCTTATGGACTCAAGAAGTGTCTCGCACAGATTCTAGAGGTGGCTCACACTGTAGCACTTAGGTCCGTGCAGCACTTTGCTCCAGATTTCACAGATTGGCTTAAAGCCCAGTATGGACTTAAAAGGTGTCTCGCACAGATTCTAGAGATGGCTCACACTGTAGCACTTAGGTCTGTGCAGCACTTTGCTCCAGAGATATCTATGACAGTAGCAGTACAGTAAACAGTAGGTCTTAAAAGACCGAACAGGCAGTTGATGGCCATCAGTCAGTAGACAGTAGTGGTTCCACGAGGGAACCGACAGAGATTTCTGTAACAGTAGCAGTAATAGTAAACAGTAGTTGCTAAAGATGCCACAATACAGCTCAAAATATAGGACATACATTCATTCAGGTAACAGTAAGCAGTTCAAAAAACAGTACAGTTCAGTTGTTCAGAAGATAATCATTTTTAACATATCTTTACACAATTGTTACTCACAGAGTTTTGGGCTACAGTAAACTGGAGCGTATCTCCTCGGGAAGCCAACCCTACACAGTTTATAGATTGAACACACACTAAGCTACACAGTTGGGAAAGATAATAACTTAATCCCTAATTTGCCTCGATGCGTTCTACATCTATATCCTCATTAAGATGTCTTAAACTAGGGCTAAGAATGCCTAGAATGGGATGAGGATGCAAAGATGTGCACAGAAAACAGTTTTCAGAATTTTCAGAAAAACAGAGTCCCGCTCGAGCGTGGGTTTCCCCGCTCGAGCGGACATGCTAACAAAGGTATCCGCTCGAGCAGCAACTCCACCGCTCGAGCGTGTGATACATGCCTCCGCTCGAGCGGGAGACCAAAATCTGGAAAATCCAGATTTGAACTCCAAGGCTCAAATCAAGTTTCAATGTACCAAATTCGATCCTTTTGGGCTACTTTTCTGGAAAACACTTCAAAACTCATAATATAACATGTTTCAAAGATCAATTTGAGAAATCAAAGCCCAAAGGTAGTTCAATTAAACATGATTTCAAACCAAATTTCAAGAACATGATGAACATGCAATATCCATGAATTCAATCAACTTCAAAGCTTCAAAACACTTGCTCAAATGAGACAATTCTCCTTAAAACATGGTGAAATCATGGACTTGAACATAAACATGTACATGCATGCAAAATTTCTATGAAATCAAACCTCCAAACTCAACATTGCATACATGCATGCATGCTAGAAGCTACAATTCAACATTTTGAACCAAAGCTTGGCTTTAAACCTCAATATATCATGAATCATGTAAGAACTAACTTAAATGTAAGTTCAAGAAGATGGTTCCTCTACCTTATGCTTTCAATTTGAGGTATAAAGGCTCAAGTTTGCAATTCTTCTATGATTCCTCAAGATTCCAAGCAAATTCTTCAAGAACACATCAATTCTCTCACTTCCTCTCTCTCTAGCCGGTTGAGCTCTCAAAAGGGCTGAGAAATATGTTTTGTTTGAGTGTACTAAGGCTCACATATGTCTAGGTAGTGGGCCACTAGAGTGGCAAAGTTGTAATTAAGCCAACTTATGCAATTTAGCTTATTTTAATCTAATTTAATCATACCAAATCACTTTTCAGATAAATATGCCATAAAATCATATAAATTCCAATGATCATAAAACATTAATTGATTTCAGATTCGGCCGCCGATAAGGCCTTCAATTTGTAATTTAATGCATATAACATAAACAGATAATTTGGCAGTCAAACAGATAGACAATGCATTTAAACAGTTACAGTCAATCAATCAGTCTCGGATCTCAGTCAGTCAGTTCGGTGTTTTAATCAATTCAATTATCAATCATGATCAGTCTCGGTTTAGCAGTAATCAGTACTTAATCAGTAATCAGTGATGAGGGTTATTACACACGGCCTCCTAAACTATTTGATTACCGTAGCCCAATCCTCCCCACAAATATCACAAACATGAGGTTTTCCCGGTCAAGGTATGATTTTGGATCGAAAATCATACTTTTGCCCAGTTCAACCCAAAATTCCTATGTTCATTATTGAAGCCAATCCGTATGTCGGAAGGCAAAGGATATAAAATCATTTATCCCTGAAGATGGTTGAAAATCCTTATTTACTCAATTGTTAGGTGTTTTAGATATTATAATAGTGATTGGTGACACAGATAGGGTAATAAAATCTCAAGAACACTAAGAACACCATGAAGAACGAAAGAAAAACGTAGCAAATAAGAAAAACTTACCGATTATGGCTCCGATATACATTTCGGCCAGTAACAAGTGCACCAACGACAGCAACGGTAAGATACCCACCAGAGGAATTCTCTAATTCCGTGATGGCGGCGAGGAATCGAAGTTGACGGCGTTGAATTATAGGTTGGCTTGTTGGAGAAGATGAACAGTAAGAATAGGGGGGAGGCGGGGTGTGTATCGTCAATATATATGTCAAAATTGAAAGGGTGCCAGAATTTGAATTCCAAAAACCCATGTATGGCAGATGAGAGGTCGCACGGAACCAATGAGGGTGTGCCACGTGACACAGAAATGACAGGGTGTCAGTGAGAGAGCTGAAAGGGTAAGGGCATCACGGATCTCAATCGGGTTACCTATGAACATCGTGCAAGGATAGCTCAGCGACAAAGAAAGAGTAATCTCGGTTATGTAGAAGCAGACGAGATTAAAGGGCAATTGAGAGGGAGGTTTGTGCCATACAAATGGGCCAAGCTAAGTCAGGATTTAGGCCGCTGTCACGAGCCTTTCGACCGGTCCGAAGAGACGCCCAATGTTGGGCTAAGGTACTCAGTCAGTTCGGTCCAATACTGAGTTCGATAAAATGATAGTGCTACTTTCGACCAGGCTAAGGGGAAACTCACGACCTCAACCGAACAGAGAGATGATCGTGATCAATGACTCAGCTATTCTTGGGTAACTGTGTCAGCCCAGGCTCAAGGCCGGGCAAGGTTAGCTAGGGCAAGTTTAATTAGCCTGACCGAGCTGTAGTTGACCAGTTGGGCATCTCAGAGTAAGGCCGGTTGGTAGAAGTTGCTCTTGGAATGGACAGTCATACGCTGGATTACAGATAGCTCGGCAGGAACTGCCACGTGGCCCAATTGAAGAGCATAGGGGGGAATCCACTATCCGTACGCGTCAATACCATTTGGATGTTTTGTCGATACTGTTTGGCAGTATTGTCGCGCACACACGTGTAAGATGATGAAAGGATAGTACATCCACGTGTCCAGGAGAAGACGAGTAAGGTAGTGCGCACACAAACTATATAAACCCTGCAGCGCCTCCATACAACAGGTCTACGATCTTCCTGACACTAATCTATTTTCTCTTTTGTCCTCTTCTAAGGTTGCTAACTTGATCGTTGGAGGGTTTTCCGGCAACACACCTGCCAGGTAGGTCACCGTTGCTGTGTTTTCAAGCTCAAAGACATTGTTTGGAGAAATGCGAAACTTGAACATAAGGAGTACGGAAGCGTAGAATATTTTGCTCCTCGCACAGGATACATAAATGCATACCAAATAAGTATCATGCTTTAATCTGGGGGGTTACCTTAAAATAGTGTAATAGAACTTTTAATTATTGGTTCATTCATTGAAATTCACATCTTGATTTTTCATATTGGAGTCCTAGGTTCTAGCCAACTAAGACGATCCAATTAGTTTGAGTGACAACATTTTAATATCATAAATATTTTAGTATCATTTGATATGTGACATCCTGTTTCAACCATATTATTTAATGGCCTCACAAAATATTTATGTTAGGTAGTGTTTACTAACGTGATTACGACCAAGTAAAACGTCATTACTAATGCTATAAAAAAAATTAAAAATCAAATAAATTAATGTTATATGAAGAACAAATAATGCGAAAAAGAGCACTTAAAGAAAACTTAAAAGGCAACTTAAAAATTGTTGTCAAACTTTTAATGATCATATTCATCTTTGTAATTATGCTTTTTTTCTTTCTCTTAATCTGCATCTTTGTAACTATGTTAGTGAAACCCTCTTGCTTTTACGTTGTAATTCTACATTTTTCTTAATGTAATTATGATTTTTAATATCAATTGATATATATAAATTTTTAATTTTTCAATATTGATACACACCATATGCTTCTTGAAACAAAAATCATACGTGTAGTGGCCGGTTCATAGCCAATTCACAAATGTTGTGGTTAGTTTTTGACTTCTTTACAACTCTTTTTGTAGCTAATAATTTTAAAAATTCAACGATTGCAATTAGTGGTGGCTCAAGGGTTAGGCAACTTAGGGGACTCATAGTGCCGGCTCATAGCCAATTCACAAATGTTATGGTTAGTTTTTGACTCTTTACAATTCTTTTTGTAGCTAATAATTTAAAAAATTCAACGATTGCAATTAGTGGTGGCTCAAGGGTTAGGCAACTTAGGGGACTCATAGTAAAGGTGGGTTTCATTTATTATATTTTTGTTATACAATGTTTATATGCATAAATAATAAATAAAAGGGATATTTACTTAATAAATTTCATCTCACAAATAAGTACTCTAATTAGTCTAATATTTTTTCTATTGATCTGTTAAATCCTATTAGTAGAAAGTTTATTTCCGTATAATCCTATTAGTGTTTTTATTATTGTGACAGATATGATTTGATACTCTAATATGACAGGTATTAATATGACACTCCAAAAAATTAAAAACTCCTTAGTGTGCTTTTTCTAAGTGTGACAACGTGATGGGTATGATGTGACACTCCAAAACTTTTACTCCAAAAAAAAATTAATAACTCCTTAGTGTTTTTTTTTTTTTAAATGTGACAATGTGACAGGTATAATATGACACTTCAAAAATATAAAAATTTCTTAATATACTTTTTTCAAACATGACAACGTGATAGGTATGATGTGACACTCTAAAAAAAATAAAAACTCCTTAGTGTACTTTTTTCAAACGTAACATATGACACTCTAATGTGGCGGGTATAATATGATACTCTAAAAAACTTAAAAACTTTTTAATGTACTTTTTTCAAATATGACACTAAAAAACTCTTTAATATACTTTTTTCAAATGTGACATTCCAATGTGGCGAGCAAATGAGTCATTACACATCTAAAAAGACTAAATGGATTACAAGAAAAAAAAAATATAAGACTATATGGATTACAAGTTCATAAGATGTATAGTCAATCTCTCTAAATAAAAATATCAATCAAACAATTTTCAAACAAAATTATTTTTGCAGATAAATAAAATGAATCAAACCTTAAATTATCAAAATAAAATAAAATAAAATAAAGAAAGAAAGGGGAGAGAGAAAATCATTTCATCATTCATCTTAGGGTTGGTTTGGGGTGTCTTAAAAAAGTATACTTTTTGTCTTTTTACGAAAAGATATGCAGAACAGTAGAGAGGTGATGTGATAGAAAAAAGATAAAAATATGGATTATATAGTGCATGCCAAACCAACCCTTAATATCTCGATCAAATAAAAAAAAGTAGAACAATAGTGTTTTGAAAAGTTAGTAAAAAATTAACTTTTAAATTTTTTGATTTTTTTAATAACTTTTTTAATAAAAAGTTTGGTTATTTGAATAAAAAAATTAAATTTTTTGACTAAAAAAATTAAGGGTATGTTTGGTTTGTGTTTGAGAGATGTGTTTTAGAGATAAAAAGTACGAAAACATGTTTGGTTTGGTTTTTTTCAAAAGATGTTTTGGAAAATGATTTTGAGAGAAAGTTTTGGAAAAAGTGATTGATTTGATATGTGTGAGAGAGAGATTTGTTTGGAAAACTTGTTTGGTTTACAAGTTTTGGAAAAAAATTTTAAAAAAACTTGTTTGGTTTGATTACTTTTGAAAATTTATTTATAGAAAAAATTTCTCAAAATTTTTTCAGAAAATCAAACCAAACGAACCGTAAAAAACTAAAAAGCTAGCTTTTTTTTGACAACTTGCCAAAAGAGCCGCATGCAAAAAGGCTCTGAATTATATTTATACATCTTTTATTCAGTCAGAGAAAATTATCTTTTTACATGTACGTATCTCATCTAAGTTCTCATCTTATTATTACAAAAATAAAAACGCTCATAATTGTATTCTCTATCTCTCTTGATAATATAAAAACGAACTTAGGGGTGATTTGAGATGTTCTAAATAAGTGTACTTTTTGATTTTTTATAAAATATAAATTAGGTATAGATTGGATTTGAAGTGATGTGATAGAGAGGTGATGTGACTTAAATAAGATGATGTGACTTAAATAGGATAGTGACTTTTTAACTTTTTGACTTTTTTAATATATGCCAAATAAGGCCTTATTATAAATCTTTTTCTTTTTAATCTCTCAAAAGGAAAGTTTTTTTTTTTTTTTTTTTTTTTTTTTTTTTTTTTTTTTTTTTTTTTTTTTTTTTTTTCTGAGTTGTGGCACTAGGAGAAATTTATTAATAATTTAAACCGAGATAGGGATATAATGAGCCTTACCTCTTACGTAATACAAGAAAAATGTATGCAAAAAGAATCAACACTAATAGACTATTGTAAACGAAGTGCCCAATCTATAAAGTCAAAAGACCGTTAACCAATTTAAAAAGCTGTGAAAAAATAGAGAATAAGAATCATCATAATCACAACCCCAATTAGTTCTTGCATCTACAATTCAATTTACTTCACAGTAACAATGAACAGACGAAGAAGAAAAAAAAGAAATGCTGACCATAATTCTCTCTCTCTCTCTCTCTCTCTCTCTCTCTCTCTCTCTCTCTATAAAAATTTATAAATAAAAAAAAAAAACTAATTGCAACCCCTTTTATAACTCTCTTTTTTACTCTCTCTCTCTCTCTATCATCAATAAAGAAAAAAGAACATGCACTTTTCTCTGTCATTATGTATATTAAAAGGGGCAATGGCTTTGGTCCAGTCAAAGATCGGACTGGACCGTGTTATTGGGTCCGTGAGGGTTCACTATGGGTCCCGTTTTGATAATCCGAACCGTTCAATATGTAAAACTCGTCGAGTACTATATGCTTATAAAAAATCACATTGATCAGATATCGATAGTTATGTGAACAAAACAGTTTTTTATCAACCGTTAATTGTTTCACCGTCCATTTTTTTATACAAAACTGATTTGATCACATAGCTATTGATATCCGATCAACGTGATTTTTTACAGACATATAGTACTCGACGAGTTCTACACATTGAACGGCTCGAATTATCAAAACAGGCCCAAAAAATAGACCCCATGAACTGAATTGAACAGGTCCAGTCTTGATCTCAACTTGAAACAAGCTAGACCCAAAGGGGCAAATAATTTGTAACCCTTTTTTATCAATCAAGCAAATAAAATTAATAAGGTATATACTTATCCATCTTCTTCTTTTGAGGTGAAAAATCTCATTTTGAGTACAAAAAGTAATCATCCTTCTTTATTTGGTTAATAAAATTATGATATTGTAAAGTTTTTTCATTTTTAGTATATTGTGTTTTTGTTTTTCACAAAATTATGAAATCTTACATGTTTCAACTTTTTAATTATCAAAATGGTTTTGATTGTGAAGGTTATAGATATTATGTGATTGTCATGCAAAAATTAAAATAAAATTAGAGGACATAAACTTGCTTTAGTTGTAAATGTTATAAATTTTAAATAAAAATTATAGTATAAAAAATGAAAAATTAGATAGACCACCCCTAACTATTGCCCAAATAACAGTGCTCCCCTTTAAAATAGAGAAAATAAATGACACCAACTCACCATAAAAGCTTAATAACATTACAGTAATGTTGGGGAATTTTCAAAATGGATTTTCAAAATTTATTGTTTAGTTTTTAGGTGTTTTCAAACCTTCCTTATTTTTCTTTGGAAAACTTGAAATAAGCTTGGGGACTTTGTCCCACATCAGAAAGAGAGGAAAATATAGAGCACTTAATAAAGTGTTACGTCGAATATTCCTTTGAATATCGAATTGTGGGATGGATGCTTGTGTACATGCACTCACACCACAAGGATAGTGTGCATGGCGTAGGTAGTGGGTTATGTGGTATTTGATGGCACACTTAGCACCGGCACAAGGCACCATGAGGGCGCTTTCCCATTTGCATCGAACAGGTTGAAGCAATGACGTAGATCCAACGTAGCATGGGTGACATGGCATACAGTCAGCTCCACGTGGTAGTGATATGGCGTCCGTTGGCGATGAGTCAACCAACCAATCGAACGATTACATGTCCGATCTGGAGCGGTTTGATCATAGCCGTTGATTGGAGATGCGCGATCGTACAAATGAGATGGCACCCGATCGTGATCAAGTATGATCAGTCAAGGCATCTATTCGGTATGAGCATGGTCTAATCATGAGAAAGTATGATCAGTCAAGGCGTCTATTCGGTGTGAGAATGATCTGTACCATAGATCGTCGATCCAACGGTCAAACCCGATCGAATGCGATCAAGGGACGTGACCATTCGATCAGACACATCAACGCCTATAAATAGGCTGTGAAATTAGCCATTTCAATCCATCTAAAATTCAGAAAGCATTCTTGCAATTCTCTCTCTCTCTCTCTCTCTCTCTCTCTCTCTCTTTCTCTCTCTCTCCCTCCCTCCCTTTCCCTCTTGATTTAGAGTTTTCGATCAAGAATTCCTTAAGTAAATTTCTACTTTTCTTACTGGTAATCAAATTCTGTAGACTTGATTATCAGTGCCTTAGTTTTCTTGATTATATCAAGAGTATTCTAATCTACTATCATTAGTGCAAACGCCAATAGACTTGATCTTTAGATCAAGCTTCATTGTATCTTGAGGCGAATTTGTTATAACCCCCTGCACACCTATGGTGAGTGCAAATATTGTCTTTAGGAAAGCAACTAAGTAACGTGACTTGAAGTACCAAATTTCTGTTCTACATAGACAAGATCATCGCCAAGTTTTGAAGACCTAAAGACAACCTAATTAAAGAATTCAAGATGAATTGTTCCAACAATATAAAGACAATATTTAGATATGGCGATGCGTATTTAGAAAATGACTCAAGATTTCATGAATCTTGACCGATTTGATGGAGGAAATTTCGTCGCTAGCAAAAGAAAATGCATTTTTTGCTCACCACTTCTCAAAGTGGTCTATGTGCTAACTACCCTCTATCTCGCAAAGCAAGAAGACGAGACTATGGAGCAAACCCGTACCAGTAACCAAATGGAAGAATAATGACTACATTTGCCTAGGACACATTCTGAATGCGCTGTCAAACTCTCTGTTCAATGTGTATCAATATCTGGAAACGGCAAAGCAACTATGGGACATATTACAGTGAAAGTACCTCACTGAGGATGCCACCAGTAAAAAATTTCTTGTTAGTAATTTTATGCGTTTTACTATGATTGATACAAAGCCCATTATGGAACAATTCCATGAGATCTAACATATTCTGAGTCAGTTTCGACAAAAGAATATGAACATGGATGAATCTATTGTAGTTTCTTCTATAATAGAGAAACTGTCATCTTCTTGGAAGGATTTTAAGAAAACTCTGAAACACAAAAAGGAATATATAACTTTAGAGGAATTGGCTCAACACCTCCAAGTTGAGAAAGAATCAAGACTTCTTAAAAGTAAAGATAACCAATTCGCTCAAACTTCTAAGATTCACATGGTGGATAATTGCAAAAGGTTCAACAAAAAGAAGCATAAGCACAACCCCCAACTTGAGAAAAGTGTTAAAAAGCCAAAAGGTGCTTGCTGGCACTATTGCGAGTTAGGGCACTTCAGAAATGAATGTCGATCATACAAGAAAAAGCCAGAAGCATCAAATGCCAAGAACAAGTTCATGGTTGTTGTGTCTGAGGTGAACATGCTCGAAGATGTTGGTGACTAATGGATTGACTCAAGAGCAACAAGGCACGTCTGCAATGACAAAAGTCGTTTCACTACTAATAACAAGTGAGTGATGGAATAGTTCTCTACATGGGCAACTCTTCAACTGCTGCTATCAAAGGCAAAGGGACGGTGGATCTAGAGTTCACATCTTGAAAAGTTTTAAGTCTTAATGATGTTTATCATGTACCTGATATTAAGAAAAATCTTGTACCTGAAAGCCTGCTCAATAAGTATGGCTTCAAGTTAGTATTTGAGTCGGACAAATTTGTCCTGCCTAAGCGTGGGATTTTTGTTGAGAAGGGCTACATGTATCAGGGAATGTTCAAATTTAATGTTATTAATAATACATCTATTTCTACTTATATTGTTGATTCTCTTTCTTTATGACATGCTCGTTTAGGTCATGTTAATACTAGGAAAATGCATAATATGGTTAATGTAGATTTAATTCCTAAGTATGACATTAATATGTTTGATAAATGCAAATTTTGTGTGCAATCTAAAATTACTCGCATTCCATTTCCTAAAGTGGATAAAATCACATCTCTACTTGAACTTATGCATAATGATGTATGTGACATGCATTGTACCCCCACTAAAGGTGGTAATAAATATTTTATAACATTCATTGATGATTTTTATAAGTACTGTCATATCTATCATTTGCATTCAAAAGATGAGGTGCTTAATAAATTCAAGATTTTTAAAACAAAAGTAGAAAATCAATGTAATGTCAAAATAAAGAGATTTAGGTCTGATAGGCGGTGAATACCGTTTTTCAGAATATTGTGAAAAAGTTGGAATTATTCATAAGAAGTATGCACCCTACACACCACAACAAAATGGAGTGGCTAAAAGAAAGAATAGGATATTAACATAAATGATTAATGCTATGCTTTCTTACTTCAGTTTAAGTTCCGGTTTTTGGAGTGAAGCCTTGCTCACTGCCTGTCACATACTCAATAGAATTCCTCTCAAGGGAAGAAATGTTACTCCTTATGAACTCTGAAAAAACAAGAAACCTAATCTAGGTTACTTGAAAACATGGTGCTGTAGAGCAATAATCCGATTGCCTGAACCTAAAAAGAAGAAATTAGGTGAAAAATGAATTGAATGCATATTTCTTGTCTATGCTATACATAGCAAAGCATATAGGTTTCTGGTGGTAGAGCCCAATGGTTTAGTGGAAACAAATACCATCATTGAATCACATGATGCATTATTTTCTGAGAATTGTTTCACAACCATTCCAAGGTTGGATTCTAATCAAGGAAATGAATCAACTCATTTGATATCTACAGAGGAAAACGAGCGACATGAATCCATTGAGCCTAATGAACCTAATGAGCATGTTGAGCTAAGGAGGAGTAAGAGGGCTAGGATTGAAAAGTCATTTGGCCCTGATTTCATTGTTTACCTTGTAGAAGGAACTAGGAAAGCTTATCGTTGAATATGGATTCAGATCCATCAACCTTTGAGGAGGCTATGAAGTCTCAAGATGTTACTTTCTAGAAAGAAGAAATAAATGATGAGATGGATTCTATCATGGGTAACAATACCTGGATACTTGCTGATTTGCCACCTGGATCCAAACCAATTGGTTATAAATGGATTTTCAAAAGGAAAATGAAAGTTGATGGCACAATTGACAAGTTCAAAGCAAGATTAGTTACTGAGGGTTTTACTCAAAAAGATGGTATCGATTATTTTGATACATATGCACCAGTGGCCAAAATAGCCACCATTCGAGTGTTGATTACGTTAGCTCAATCTACAAGCTTGAAATCCATCAAATGGATGTTAAGACCGCTTCCCTAAATGAAGAGTTAGATGAGGAAATCTACATGCAACAACTAGAAGGATTTGTTGTACAAGGTCAAGAACACAAAGTGTGTAAACTTGTGAAGTCACTATATGGACTAAAACAAGCTCCAAAACAGTGGCATGAGAAATTTGACAAAGTAGCAGTGTCAAATGGTTTTAGGATACATAAATCTGATAAGTGTGTATACATTAAGTTTACTGGCAATAGAAGTGTAATCATATGTCCATATGTAGATGACATGTTTATTTTTTATACTGACAATGATGTCATTGAAAGCACTAAAAGTTTCTTGTCGTCTAGATTTAGTATGAAAGACATAAGCTAGGCTGATATAATTCTGGGTATTAAGATCAAACGAGAGAACAATAATTTGATACTGACTCAATCTCACAATATTGAGAAAATTCTAAAGAAATTTAATCAATATGATTGTACACCCATGTCTAAACCTTTTGATTCAAATTTGAAAATGTATCCTAATACTGGAAGAGCTGTTGATCAACTAGAATACTCTAGAGTGATAGGTAGCCTGATGTATGTCATGACTTGCACTAGACCTGATATTGCATTTGTTGTGGGAAAACTTAGTAGATGCACTAGTAACCTAGTAGTGTGCATTGGCATGTTGTTAACCGAATACTTAGGTACTTGAAGAAAATGATAGACTATGGAATAGTCTATAATGGCTATCCAGCAGTGCTGGAAGGATTCACGGATACTAGTTGGATAACTAACCATGAAGATCACTCGTCCACGAGTGGTTAGATTTTTACTCTTAGAGAATGAGCTATCTCTTGGGGTTCTAAGAAGCAAACATGCATAATAGACTTAACCATAGCGTCAAAGGTTGTAGCATTGGCTTCTTGTAGCAAAGAGGCCGAATGGCTAAGGAATCTCTTGTTAGAGGTTAAGATATGGCCAAAACCTATGCCACCAATATCTTCGCATTGTGATAGTGAAATAACTTTATCACGGGCCTGTAGCCATGTCTATAATGGAAAGTCTAGGCATATAGGACTGAGACATAGCTGTGTTAGGCAATTAATCATAGAATGTGTAATTACCATTAGTTACGTAAAGTCAAGTGAAAACTTGGTTGACCCCTTAACAAAGAGACTTGCAAGGGATTTGATGTGGAAAACATCAAAGATGATGGGTCTTAAGCCCACTTAACATAGTCACTCCAGATGGAAACTCGACTCAACACTTGAAGAAACATCAAGTCTTAAGTTCAATGAGCTCAAGCACACCATATGTTGTGATTGCAAGCACTTAGTTTTATTTCATTTTCATCCCAAGGTTGAAGTGCTTAGTACCTGTAATGTGAAAAGAATAGGATGAGTTAGCAAACTCTTAATAAGCTTACAACTGGGTTGTTAGGGTACTGTAAATTACAGGAGTACTCTCAGTAAGCTTACCTATGTGAGTGTAGGACATGGTGTTGCTTCCTATGAGTCCAAGCGCTTGACTCTAGAGCACTCATGAAACAAGATATAGACACAAGGCCAATCCACGTGTCTGTTTGTTTGAATACTTGAGGTAACATACACTGTGCGTAAGACATGTCCAATTAGTCGTATAAGATCTCTAGTTCAAAGACAAGTCTACTATGCCATCTTGACTAACATTAAAGTGTCTTCACTAAGTGAATGATTTAAATCGCAAGATATCTTCACCTATGCATAAGGCTGCCAAGTAAACCAAGAGTCATCATTTGGTATTTTGAAAATGGTGGAGGAATGTTGGGGAATTTTCAAAATGGGCTTTCAAAACCTTCCTTGTTTTTCTTTGAAAAGCTTGAAATAAGCTTGAAGACTTTGTCCCATATCGAAAAGAGAGGAAAACATAGAGCACTTAATAAAGTGCTACACGGAATATTCCTTTGAATATGGAATTGTGGGATAGATGTTAGTGTACATGCACTCACACCGCAAGAATGGTGCTTCGCACCATCCGCACATACATGTGTACATCCGCACGTGCGTGGCATCAGCAATGGGCTATGTGGCATTTGATGGCACACTTTGCACTTAGCATGGACGCATCGACACAAGGCGCCATGAAGGTGCTTTCCTATTTGCATCGGACAGGTTGGAACGATGACTTGGATCCAACGTGGCATGGGTGACGTAGAATATAGTCAGCTCTACGAGGCAATGATGTTGTGTCCGTTGGCAATGAATCAACCAACCGATCGAACGGTTGCATTTCCGATCTGGAGTAGTTTGATCATAGCCGTTGATTGGAGATGCACGTGATCATACGGATGAGATGGCACCAGATTGTGATCGAGTATGATCAGTCAAGGCATCTATTCGGTGTGAGAATGATCTGCACCATAGATCGTCGATCCAGCGGTCAGATCTGATCGAATACGATCAAGGGACATGACTATTCAATCAGACGCATCAAGGCCTATAAATAAGCTACGAAATCAACCATTTCAATCCATCCAAAATTTAGAAAGCATTCCTGCAATTCTCTCTCTCTCTCTCTCTCTCCCTCTTGATTTAGAGTTCTCGATCAAAAGTTTCTTAAGTAAGTTTCTGTTTTTCTTACTGGTAATCAAATTCTGTAGACTTGATTATCAGTGTCTTGGTTTTCTTGATTATATCAAGAGTATTCTGATTTACTATTGTCAATGCAGATACTAGTAGACTTCATCTTTAGATTAGGCTTCATTGTATCCTGGAGGCAAATTTGTTGTAACCCCCTGCACACTTTTTGGTAGCTACAAATATTGTCTTTATGAAAATGACTAAGTAACGCGACTTGAAGTACCAAATTTTTGTTCTACATAGACAAGATCATTGCTAAGTTTTGAAGACCTGAAGACCACCAACTGAAGAATTCAAGACGAATTGTTCCAACAACTTATACTCATGTCGTTGATCAATCGTTATTAGGCAAGTGAATGGAATTTGTTGATGCCATTCAATTTTGAATAGAAATACCAATTTTACCTGTAATATACCACATTAAAAAGAGTAACCCAACGAGTAATGAGTCGTCATAGATCCCATACTCTCTATTTCCCTATTTCCATTTGGAATCTCTATGCCTTGTACTTTCTCAAGGCTAGAACTCTATTCTCATGTTGTCACCACTACCACCCACCATAATGCTGCCTCCCCTCCATCTCCATCTTCCCTCTATCTCAAACTTGCCTTCCATCGATCTCCATTTCTAGAAGGTTAGTGATTGAAATCTCTTCACATGTATGTGAGTCTCATATTTCGTGTATTTGTTAGGGTTCTTTTCCCTTAGTTATATATTGTATTTTATCTTTATTATTATGATTGTAATTCATTAAGTTTCATTGTAATTTCATATATGATGAAAAAAAAAAAATTAGAAAGTAAGTTTATATATATATATATCAATGTTAGGACCTATCTTGTCAAAATCCCGCGCACAAAACTAAGTATTGAATTGTAATTATTTCTGAGTTTTTTGCCTTCCTCGCTCGAGCCAGGAAGTGCTCGCTCGAGCGAAGGATGCGTCTGGGCAAAACCTGAAGGCCATGTTTGTACGCTCGAGCGAAGAGCATGGTGGCTCGAGCGAAGCACTGTGTCTACACTTGAACCTGAAAGGATGTCTTCCTCGCTCGAGCGAAGGGCTCGTGGCTCGAGCGAGGTCACTAGTAGAAATCACGCGAGATACACTCCTCGCTCGAGCGAGAGGAGCCTCGCTCGAGCGAGCTTCAGAATCCGGGAATTTTCTAGTAACTGGTTTCTTTCAGGATTGGGACTCTTTTTGGTTTTCTATAAGTAGATGGTTTCTCCTAAAAACCAATCTAACTTTTTCTAGATCAGATCCAAGAGTTCTAGAGTTTGGTTTGAAGTTTTCCTCTGAAAGTTTGATAAGTTTTCTTTGATATTCTTGAGAGAGTTCTAAAACTCATGAGTTGAAATTCATACATCAAAGAGGTTGATACTTAATATTCAAGAGTGTTCTCTTCGGTAGAATCCGAAGATCATTACGTAAAGTTTCAAAAAGGTGTTTTGTTTCTTTACGTAGTCGTTAATTCGACAAGTGAAGTTGAGGTGTGGAACCAACTTCAGAATCAGTTCCGTGGCGAAGGCGTGGTGAAAGAGTTACAGAAGATTCAGAGACAAATTGACTGGTTTGGGTAATTTGTATGATTTCTTTGTAACCTTGTAGTCCTTCTATAGTGGATTGATTAGTGGCGGTTCGCCCGTGGTTTTTTATTACAATTGAAGGTTCTTCAATTGTGGTTTTTCCACGTAAAAAATCGATTGTGTTGATTTATTATTTATTCCTAAAAAACAAACAAACTAAAATCACACTCGTAAGTGCTTGATGATTTTAGATTGAGTGTTTTTGGAATTTTTGGCTTTGGAATATTTTAATCCTTATCTAATCACGAATCACATAGGATTTTCAATCAATATGTTAACAGAAAAAGAAAATCAAAGGGGAGTAGATCACATATGACATGATTGCTACTACATGTATGGTAATTCAAAAAGCCAAACTAGTGAACTGAATTTTATTTTTATTTTTAAAAAAATACATAATTTTCTTTTTGTGAACTATTTATGAAAATTATTTTCAAAACATTTTCAAATAATAACTCACGTTTTAAAAATCACCAAGAAGTTGTTTCAAATTTTAAAAACTCTTTTTCCACAAATAATGATAATAACAATGCAAAAATAAGTGTTCTTGAACTTTTTGTTATTTTGTTTCAAAAAATACAAGAAATGAAAACAATAAAAACACAACCATATTGGACCTAATTGTTCCAAAACTTAAATTGTAAGAAAATGGAAACAATAATATATTGTTTGGGTACCCAATATAAGTGCACTTATTTCATCTTTTTATCTTTTTTGGGTCACATCAATCAACATCTCCTCTCTACTTTTTCTACACATAATACAAGAAAAGTCAAAAAGTGCACTTATTCTAAACTTCCCAAACTTGGCTATAATCTAATAAAATATTCTAAAACTCGAACCATTGGCCAAGGTGGAGAAGGGACTAGGTTATGGGTCATTAGTTTAACTTTTCGACTAATTGGATTGAACTGAAGAAGGACTGGGTATAGGATTATTTGAATCGTATAATTCACTTAACGAGAACCGATCCACATATCCTACTTTTAATATATTATCTCATAATATATTAAAAGTAGGACTGAGTAAAGGGTTATTTGAATCGTACAATTCACCTAACCAGAACCGATCCGCATATAAATGGACGGTTTCACAGACATAATGTAGACAGATGCGGTTTGCAATATGACATAATTACGGGTTGAGGGTGGATTGTAGGTTTAACCGTACCCGCAATAACCCGCCCGCATTTAGATATATATATATAATAAAAAACTTAGACCGTTGATTTCATTCATCCTATCTTAGATATTTCTAGCCAACACACCAAACCCTAATTTCATGATACAAAAATAAATATTATAGAGAACATTATTTGAGAACATTGTTTTTGAATGTTTTTGTTTTTGTTTGTTCTATGAATATTGTAAGAAATTGAATCTACTTCGTTATGGAGGGGAAATTGAATCTGTTAATTACTTTTGAAATTGAAATCAATTTTATATTATATTGAATCTGGAAATTGAAAAAAGTCCAATCCGCAAACTGTCTTCACATCCGCGAACTCTATCTGCACAAACTGTACCACACACTGTGGGCGGTTACCGATTGAATTTTCTCCAAACCGCATATATGCGGACGGATCCAAACCGATTCACAAACCGTCCAAAACCGAACCACAAACACCCCTAATTAAAAGTTATATTTAAATGAAAATATAAGTAATAAGATACATTCATTTAAATTATTTTTATATTTTAATATATATATATATGGATACATATATAATTATTTAAACATGTTTACCGAATATATATATTCATTTTTTTCCAGCTCCTAGTTAATATATTTTATTCGTTTAAGGACACCAAGTTTTTGACAAAACTACTCTTACTGCATTTTCATTACACCACTACAATCATAACTTTTTTAGGTCATGTTTGATTCCCAAAATTAATAGTAAGATATTAATAATTTTATTAAATTAGTGTGATATTCACTATTCAATTAGATTAATAGGATAAATTATTCATTGGATTAATAATTTCACTCCTACCTCATTATTAATAATCCTACGAATTTGTTGAATTCATTATCCATTAGATTAATAATCCTAAATTAAAATGTTAAAACAAACATAGGATAATTAGGTCTACGGATTAATAATCTCAATCTCATACTATAATCCATCCAATCAAACATGTCCTTACGGTCTTAATTTCAAGAGAGAAATTATGAGTTCAACTTTCCTTAAGGAAGAGTTGAATTAAGAGGTAAATACTTTGTGCTTTATAAAGGTAGGGAGGCTAACTCCCATTGATATTAATCTAAAACTAATAATTGACTTTTGCTGACATAAAATAAAAAAAATATATAAAAAATTAGTGACCATTGCGGGTTGTTGATGACCATTTCTCCACGATCATTTCCGGTTGCTTTTAGTAAAGTGAAATTTTGCTGACCTAGTAGTGTGAAATTTTCCGGCTACTCTATGAAATGAAATTTCATTGTTTATAATTGATGGCTAAAAATCACAAAATTGAAAAACAATAAAATTTCTCTTAATTGACTTTGGTTAGAGATATTTCACTAACTTTAACTTCAAATATTTTAAAAAATGATTTTTTTTTCAAAAATTAATTATACTTTTTAAAAGATTTCCATAGTGAATATAAATCTTATTTGATAGATCTATTCAAAACGTTCTAAAAATACAAGTTTGATAGAAAATAGAAGTCTACATAATGCAATTTTAAAATTCAAAAAAGAAAAAGAAAAAGAAAAAAAATAATTAAAGGTATTTTTAATTAAATAAGCTACAGATTATTCTTTTCTTTTCATTGTTTTATTACAACAAAATTTGTAAGATTGTCCTTTTGACAATATTAAAATGATATAGGAGAAACATGTATATAACAGAAAAACTCCTACCAAATGAAATGGGAGAGCAAATATAAATTTTGAGACTTGAACCAAAATCTCATAGAATCAAAACTTTGATATAATAATGTTAAAATATTGATTATTTCGACAGCTAATTAAATAATTACACTATGTTTGGATTATAAATTTAGATATACATTTGAAAAGAAAAAAAAATAGAGAAAAAAAAAATTAACTTATATATATACATATTTTCTTTTTTTTTGATAACCTAGGAACCCCAAGGCCAGACCCTTTGGACCCGACCTTACAAGCCAACACAGGGGAGAATGTTGAGGAATTCACCACTCACCTCCCAATTTTAGTCAAAGGCTATGAAGATAAAGAGGCCGACAGAGGTTTTGAACTCAGGACTTGTAATCATGCAGGTTGTTACCTTACCAACTCATCTAATTTTGGGGATTAATTAATTTATATTTGATTCATGTCTGTCTCATCTTTTCTTTTTCTTTCTTTTTTTTTCTTTTTCTATCCAAATTTGTAATCTAAATGAAAAAAAAAAAAAAAAAAAAGAAGAGAGAGAGAGAGAGAGAAGAAGAGAGAAATGTGTAGCAAATTATATGTAAAGAGTGATGAGATTAGTTTAAATGATGGTGAGTTTGCAACAAAATCACTATAAATAATTAGTGTGTTTTGTTTTAATTTTTTGAATTTAATTTTCTGTAAATTGAGTTTTTTATTTTGTTTTTAATGAATATTTTTTAAAATTTAAACAATTTTTTTACTTTTTTAGACTCACCTTACTTAGATATATAAAAAGTAAAATATTTGTAAAAAAAAAAATATTTTAAAAAAATAATAAATACAAAAGAATACCAAAACAAAATGTATTGAATTCTCATTTTTTTTTATATTTAATGAATTTTCAAAAGATTTTTTTACAAATATTATATTTTTTAAATGTATTTATGTTAAATATATCTAAAAATTAAAAGATTAAAAAAATTTTAAATAATGAAAACAAAAAATCAAAAAAAAATTAAAAAAAAATTAATTATTTGAAATGTAAGTCTCAAGAATAAGAACCAAACAAGTTGAATCCTACTCTCTGTTTTTTATTAACTTTAGCGTAAATAATAATATCATCTGTCACATTCTTAATCTTGTCAGTGTATTGTCGAGTCACATGATCCTTACTTTTTCTTTTTATTTGTTTATTGATATTTAAGTTTGTATAAATGTTATTTTAAGACAAGCCTATTTTGATAATTAAGTTAAAAGTAAAAAAAAAAAATAGTTTTTTTAAGTTATATTAATTCTTTATTTTTTTATATATTTTTTAAAAAAAATTAAAAAATTAACTTTTACCCTACTTCTGGAAAAATACAATTTTTGGTGCAATTACTATCTTTTAGACTTCATGGACAATACTACACTTCTATTTTCTAGTGTTGTTCATTCAATCAGTTAATTTACCAATTTTGTTGGGAGTACATAAATTAAATATAAAAAATAATATCAAATATATATATAAATAATAAAATTTTATAAAATTTGTTAATAGAATCTAATTTTTTTTTTCCATCAATTCATATGCATAATGTGAGCAATTTATTTGTTTTTCAACTTGTTCTAAATTTATTAAAAACTTCTTTTAATTTCTTTTTCTTTTTTTTTTTTTTCAAATTAAAACATCTTTTTGTAGTTATGTTCCTAAAAATGGTACATTGCGACAGTAGTGTGTTAATGTGGGTGTGGTTGCAATGGCATTAGTGATGGTAATGATGAAGGCGACGGTAATAGTTGAGGAAATAATGGTGACAACAATGACAGCTGTTATGAAGGCAATGGTGACAATAAAGTTCGGTAATGGTGGTATTATAAGAATTCAGTTTTGAAAAAAAAAATTGACTTTCAAAAAAAGAAAAAAAAAAATTCCTTCCAAAGCAATACATTTTCATCGAGTGTGTAAAATGGTTTCCATCGTATGACATGTTATAAAATGCAAAAAAAAAATAATAATAATAATTCGAATATGATCAAAACAAATAAATAAACTATATATAATTTTCAGAATTGCAAAATTATTGTAATGATCTGAACCCAAAATTAGACAAAGTTCCATGTGGAGCATATGATGAGCCACATCCAATGGCAAGTTGGTTTAGAAAGAGATGATAAATAATGACATTAGATTAGCTTCATGATAAATCATAAAAAAGAACATGCAGTCTTAGCTAGCTTACTTCTAAAGAAAGTGTATCGTAATGCACCTTCCAATGTAATTGCCAGCCTTGCTAAAATGTTCTAACCACATAGGGATAATTCTAAAGTTAGACACTAAGGAGTCGAAACTCTAGAGGTTACTGTTAGGTGGTTGCTACACAGTAGAGTCATTCAACCATGTAGTCGTAAGTCACGGACTCGCACATAGACGAGGATTCGAACCTACGCTCCTGTGACACTGGGTATGATTCGCTCAGGTCTGAAAGATTCGTCCTACCAACTATATATGTTATCACCTGAATGAATGACTGATTTCGAAAAGAGTGAAAGCTAGGACCTCAAGTCTGATGCGTGAAGATCTTGCCAGGATGCTAGAGCCCCTTGGGTTTGCCAGCCTTGCTCACCCTTGTCACTTAAAGCCACCTTACTAGCATAAAGGATCAAGTGCCCAACTTTTTCAATATTAAAAGAACTTTATAATATGTAAGAAAGATGATTAGTTAATGATTAAAAGATATGAGAGAAAATTTTATTTTACATATTTTAATTAATTATCACATCATTAAAAAGTGAGTCTAATTTTTTGACTTGAATATTTGGTTTAAAGTTTTCGAAAACACTTTTCAGAGTTTTCAATTCATATTATTACATTTTTAATGCGTTTTTGAAATATTTTAATCAAAAAATTTTTTGTACCTTTTAGATCTACTTAATCGTAAATATACTAAAAATGAATAAAATTTGTAGAAAAATTTTTTAAAAATTTATTGAATACAACAAAATATAAAAATGTACTAAATTATTATTATTTTTCTTTTGTATTTTTTGTATTTCTTAAAGTTTTGTTTCACAAATAATCTATTTTTTTAGTGTATCTAGATTAGGTGTACTAAAAAAATAAAAATAAAATTATTGACAATACAAAAATATAAAAAATAAAAAAATTCAATTTCCTAAATGGTGAGTTAAACCAAACAAAGTCGCCATTGTGGTTATATTGTTGGGTCATGTGTCTTTGTTTGGCAAATACTGTTGATGACAACTTTTTAACTATTTTAGACAAAACTCCTTTTTGACAACTATTTATATATCTATATAACAATGGAAGGTTAATTTTGAATTCAAAATTGAAAATGTATATGTGTCAAAATGTGAACCATCATATTGCTTCAATCCAAGGGCTAAAAATGTCTCATTCTCAAAGACATTTCAACGGTTGAGATCAATTACCATCAACATCTAACGGTGCAAAATGTAAATCCCAAAATATCTCAAAATGCATCTCTCTCACACCTACTCCTCTCTCTCTCTCTCTCTTTCTGATTTCAAATTTTGAACCCACACCCTCTCTCTCTCTCTCTCTCTCTCTCTCTCTCTCTCTACCTCCATCGGAGCCCATTCTCTTGCTCTTCTTCAATTCGCTGTCAGACCCAACCCTTGCAAGACCACATTTGATTTGAAGCTCGAAGGAAGGTATGATGCCGGGGCGAAGGATAGGGCGTGTACTGATTTGGGGTTGAAGGAAGCAAACGATTTGGTGGGTTACCCTCATTTTTACTTTGAATAAATAATTTTTGTCATTAAAATGATTCAGAAGAGGGAATCAATTTATTTTCATAAACCCAGTCATTTGGGTTTTTGTATACTGTTGTTGTTTTGATATGGAAATTTCTATTGGCAAATCGTTTTTGGAAGAGTTTTTTATGAAGATATTTCATTTTGGGGAATATTTTGAAATTGTTTTTATGAATTATCAAACACTGGATTCGTACAAAAATAAAAACGGTATGAAAACAGTTAGGGTGTGTTTGGTAACATTTACGTTTTCAGTTTATATTTTCAAAAATTTTATAAACTGATTTTTGTTTATTTTTTGTTTATTTTTAGAAAACCATAAACTACAAACGCGTTTGATAATTGACAAAATGTTTAAAAAATTTTAAAAATATAAAAAAAAAGTGAAAAATGGAAAGTGGTGGCAAGTGGCGGCGGAAGACGGTGGTGGAAAGTGGTAATGGTGGGTGGTGGGTAGCTGATGGTAGTGGGTGGTGGCGGGTGGGTAGTGGTGGTGGGTGGATGGGTGACTATGACGGGTGGCAGCGAGTGGATGGTGGTGGTGGCGGGTGGTGGTGGCAGGTGGGTGGTGGATGGTGGGTGGTAGTGGTGTGTGAGTGGGTGGGTGACGGTGGTGGGTGGTAACGAGTGGGTGGTGGTGGTGGGTGTGGGTGAGTGGCGGATAGCGAGTGGTGGTGGGTGGTGGCGGGTGGGTGGGTGGTGGGTGGGTAGGTAACGATGGCAGGTGGTGGGTGGTAGCGAGTAGGTGGTGGTGGTAGTGGTGGCGGCGGGCAGCAGGTGGGTGGCAGGTGGTGGTGGTAGGTGGGTGGTGGGTGGTAGGTGGTAGCGAATGGGTGGTGGTTGTGGTGGTGGTGGTGGTGGGGGGTGGTAGGCGGTGGTGGGCGATGGTGGCGGGTGGGTAGCAGATGGCTGGTGGCGGTGGGTGGCTGGTGGTGGCAAGTGGGTGGTGAGTGGTGGTGGCAAGTAGGTGGCGGGTGGTGGTGGTGGGCGATGGATGGTAGTGACGGGTGGTGGGTGGTGGCGGGTGGGTGGTGGTGGTGGTGGTGGCGAGGGGTGGGTGGTGGTGGCGAGTAGGTGGCAGGTAGGTGGTGGCTGGTGGTAGGTGGTGGGTGGTGGGTGGTGGTGGCCGGTGGTGACTGGTGGTGACAGGTGGGTAGTGGGTGGTGATGGCAGGTGGTGGTGGAGGGTGGGTGGTGGCGATGGAAGACGGTGGTGGAAAATGGTGGCGAGTGGTGGCTAATGTTGGGTGGTAAAAAAAAAAACTAAAAACTCAAAATAGAAACACATTTTTTGTGTTTTCATTTTTTGGCCAAATTTATAAACTGAGACTACTGATTTATAAATCAAAAATTTTACCAAACAAGTTTTTATTTGAGTTTTTTAAATTTTGTAAATATAAACAGAAAACTGAAAACGTAAGTGTTACCAAACGGCACCTTAGTGTTACCAAACTTTTTGCTGCTTTTGTTTCCAAAATATATATATTTTTTAGAACAATACCAAACATTTCTATTTGACTTCCTAAAATAATTCGTGGAAACTAAAATGGAGTCGTAGGAAAGGTAAAAATTAGAATGATGCCGGTAGAATCTTATTGCTTGATGTTATTTTAACTATTGCTAGAATCTCCTTATTTGTTATACAATTCTATAGCAGCATGTGTACCTTTATTCGACATAATATACTTTCTTCAGAGAATGAAATAATTTGCTCGAGTCCTGACAATCACAGTTTTCCACTATGTAACTAACTAATGTTCCATTTTCTTTCTGTTTTGATGGTATCATGGTATTGTAATTGCTGTATATGCTACAATACAATGGTTTTGTGAAGATCGCTAACATATATTAATGGTTGTGATTGTTTCAGAGTGTTTCCTCATTCCTGGTATGGCCAATAATGCTCAATTTCCTGGCATGCAGGTAGTTTGTCCTGAGGATAACTTTTTATCGTTCTTATATATTATCAAAATATATGTTCTTGAGTATTTGTATGCATGCTAATGGCTTTAGAAGCCCACATTTCATTTGTTGAAACCCACATTATTATTTTAGGATAGTGCAGATGATGAGTATGAACCCACATTTTCTCAAACGTGCTATAATGTACTACATTATTTGCTTTTATCCAATCACAGCCATACACTACTCTATCTAACCTTTTGCTATAATGTAATGTACTACATTATTTGCTTTGATTGATTAATAACATATTTTGTATAAGCTATTTTTTTTTTTTTTATTAATAGTTAGTATAGAGTATGTGTGTGTGTTCAAATTGTGAAATGGGTTTTTATATTTGGTTAAACATTCTGGAGAGTAATTGAGTAATTGAGGGAATTACTGACTTCTTTTAGTTAGCAATGGGTTTAGTTCTGAGTTTTTGAATTCTGCTTCGAAGCTCTTGCAGGTTTGATGATCTTCACAATCTTCTCTTTGTTATGTTTCTTTTTCATTTTTTATTTATGTAGCTTTCAATTTATTTGGATTGGTGTTTCTATACCTTAAACTAATATATATTTGTTTTAATTTGTTGTGCTGTCAGGCATGGGTCTTGACAATAGATCTATATCCAGTAGCACACTCGATTAAGTAGAATTTGGGACCATCACTTAACATGGTGTGCTCCAAAGGGAGAACACCATTTTGTTGTTCTTTTTATTTGAAGTTGTGTTTATGGAAAAATAGATTAGGTATACTTGATTCTCAATGTTCCTAACTTAAGAGAGAATGACATATGAAAATTATTTAAACAATATTATTTACACCGTGCCTTTAGGCACGGGTATACACTAGAGATAAAAATAAAAAATAAAAAATCACTAAAATACATCGGGCCCATTTAATTTTCTAAAGACAAAAATAAAAAAAAAAATTAAAAAATATATATAACTTATTTATTTGCATTTGCTAAAGATTAAGCTTACTGAGGAATCACATGCCTGGTCGTGCTACTATACTACGTAATTTATAATTTTTGCAGTGTTAATTATCATAAATATTATAATTAAATTATTTTTAATCGTAATTATAATAAAAAAAAAAGTCATAACTAAATAGAAAGATTTATTTATAAATCTCATTTCATGGATTTATAACCCAATAAGTCTAAAATTTTCTAGTGTTTCATCAAGTCATATATATTTAAGCTTATATTTTAATGGGTCATTTTTTCCATATTAAAATTATTATATAGACTATTTTATCGTTATAAACTTTTATTATAATATATATATATATATAATACCATATATGTAGGAGAGTAAATAATAATTAATAGATATATTTTATTATGGTACATATAAAACATTATATATAGAATATGTATTCTTAGTGTTTTCTTTGTCTCTATGTGGGGAATGATTAAGGATCTTCCTTCACCATTTTTGTATTAAGGTTCTACCATGAAAGGACATCTGGAAGAAAATTTTAGTTGCAGATCGATGATAGAAATGATGATGGACTCGCAACAGATATGAAGGTAAATCAATGATGAACATTCATTTTTTTGTCATTATTATACATAAATCGTAATCTCTTCATCGATTTGTATAGTTATCGGTATTATGTAGTTTATTCACCAGTATTATACCAGCGTTGATTATATACAGATTTTTCTAAACATGTGCATCAATATATATGAATTATTTAATGATTTTTTTATATATTGTTTGATGATTTATTGTATATTTTTTGTTTATATACTTGTTGGTTGAATATTTATTTTTGTTACCACTGAACAATCGAAATAATCGATTTTCACTTTTTTCAATTTTGTTTTATATTTTCATGTTACAGTTGAATGTTCACATTGGTATGAATTTAATTTTTTTTTAAGGCTAGTTGTAAGTTAATTGCAAACTGTGAGCATTCACAACGTATTTTGGTATGAGTTTTGTTTTTTCAAATATTAATTGTATGTTTATTATTTTTGTTACTACGCTTCTTGGTTGAACAATCATTTTTGTTACCATTAAATAATTGAAATAGTCAATTTTCACTTTTTTTTAATTTTGTTTCATGTTTTCTCGTTACAATGTGAATGTGTTAGAATGGTTGAGAAAATTCCGTACAAAAACAGAATTTTTAGTCAACTTTGGACTATAATTTTGCTAGGTCCCAAGTACCAGAAATAGCTTGGTCGTAACGCATTCTATGCTGCATTGTGATTCACGTAGTATATTTGGTTGTTTAAAACTATTATCGGGGTGAATGAGAAATTGATGCCAAAATAAGCTCCATGAAAATGGTGTTTGGTGGGTTTCCCAAATTAAAGGTGGTTAAAGTTTGTCCCACATTACTTTAGTGAGCAAACTTGGTATGGGTTTATAAGCTTTAAGTTTGGACCTTGGGGTAGGCCCCAAGGAGCACTCAAGTTTTGTAGAGGGAGAAGTTATGGATAAAGTATGCTAGACCCATTGGACCCAAAACAAACACACACGCACACACCGTTGCCGCCGTTTGTTCGACCGGCAGGTCGTACGGGCTAGGCTTGGGCGCGGGTGCATGATGTAAGGTTGGTTTGGGCTTGTCCGGCCCAATACTAACTCTTTTTGGGCTAAAAACATTTGAATTTTTTTTTTTTCGAAAATAAATTCTGACCGTTTTGGATTCAAATTTTGACAGTTAGGCCTTTGCACCTTTTTAGTCATTTCAGTACAGGATCCATACCTGAAGTTCAAACCCAAATAAGTTCATACCTATTGAGTTCAAATCTGAACAGGTTCATACTTGGTAAGTTCAAACCCGAACAACCACCTTCTACTCCTATAAATAGTCAGTCCCTCATTTGAGTTTTGCAATCTAATTTTCGTTCTTATTCTCTGCATTTATTTCCTGCATTTTGCTGCATAAATTCCCTATGAGAAAGAGTATAAAACACAAAATGTGTTCGTTGTGTGAACAGTTTGTAATACTACTATTGTTCATTATAAATCATTTCATCATAGGAGATAGACGTCTATAATATGTTAGCACTTTAGAGAAGACGAATATGTCTTAAGGAGACAGTGTTGAACACTAGACTTGATCTAAATATCTAACAAAATAATACTGTAAGTAATTCGATTACTTTTCTGTTTTTATTATTTTTCCTTTTCTAGATTTTGTTTTGTTTTTGTAACAAAATAAGAATCTTCTTTCTTAATTTTTTTTTATATTGTTTTGATTTTTGTAATCAAATAGACTCTCTCATTTCTTTAATCCATTCTTGGAATACAATGAAGATTGTCTAACAATCTTAAGATAGAATAGTTTCTTCATTGTATTCACAATTTTCATTTTTGTTTCTAGTTTTTGTAACTAGAAATATTGTGTTGCTTCTAATTTGTTTTCTGATTTTTGTAATAAGATTTAATGGTTACTGAAACTGGTACACCAAATCAGGTTGTGACACCAATACCGGCTATTGTCCAGAACCATGTTCAAATGCCTGTGGTACCTGTGAACCATAGAGAAAAACCAAAAACATTTAATGGCACAAAGTTTAAGAAATGACAGCAGAAAATGTTATTCTATCTTACAACTCTTAATCTTTCCTGATTTCTCCATAAAGAGTCTCCAGTATTGAAATAGAGTGAAAGTGATCGACAAGTTGTTACCGCTGTGGATGCCTAGAAACATTCTGATTTTCTTTGCAAAAATTACATCCTCAATGGCCTAGACAAGATGTTGTCTAATGTTTACAGTCCTTTGGAAACAGCAAAATAATTTTTTAGAAAAAATATAAGATAGAGGATGCCAGCACAAAGAAATTTATTGTCGATAAATTTTTGGACTTTTTTATGATAGATTCCCAAACGGTAATTTCTCAAATTTAAAGTTTTCAACTAATTTTGCATGATATTGATCCTGAAAGTATGTATCTTAGTGAGTCTTTCAAAGTCGCTGCATTAGTGGAAAAATTACCACCGGCTTGGAAAGATTTCAAAAATTATTTAAAATATAAACGCAAAGAGATAACCATGGATGAACTTATTGTAAGACTGAAAATTGAGGAAGATAACCGTAAAGTTGAAAAGAGGAATGGTAAAAATCTCATTGGGTCCAAGGCTAATGTAGTGGAACAAGTGCTCAAACCACATAACAAAAAGATGAAGTTTGCTGGAGATGGTCTTAAACAAGGCGACAACAATGGCAATAAAAAGTTCAAAAGTATAATTGTGGTAGGACTGGACATCGTGCCTCTGATTGTCGACGCTCTAAGAAGGATCACGAAAGTACAAGCAAAAAGACTACCAATCAAGCCAATGTGACAAAACTAGATTACATTTCTAACAGGGTAAATGACATCGATCTCTCTGATGTGGTATCTGAGGCTAATTTGGTTGGAAATCCCAATGAATGATGGGTTAACACTGGAGCAACTCGACACATTTGCACGGACAAAAAGATGTTCACTACTTATAATAAGGCTGCAAATGGTGAATAACTATTCATGGAAAATTCATCTACTTCTGCTGTAGCTGGACAAGGCAAAGTTATCTTGAAGATGACATCGGAAAAGGAACTTACTCTCAATAACGTGCTACATATACCAAACATCCGAAAGAATTTAGTTTCTGATTCTTTATTAAGCAAAAATGGTTTTAAACTTGTATTTGAATCTGATAAGTTTGTATTAACAAAGAGTGGTATGTACGTGGGTAAGGGATACATGAGCGATGGTCTCTTCAAGTTGAATGTAATGACACATCTTTTGCTTATATTCTTGAGATAAATTTATAACGCGATAGATTAGGACATGTGAATTTTGATGCTTTGTGTAGACTAATTGGTTTGAATTATATACTAAAGTTTGAAATTGATCCTAATCATAAATATGAGATATGTATAGAAGCAAAACTAACTAAGGCTCTATTTAAATTGATTGAAAGAAAAACCAAACCTCTAGAATTAATTCATACTGACGTGTGTGATCTTTAATTTGTTCAAACTAAAGAAGAGGCAAAAAGTATTTCATAACTTTTATCGATGATTGCACAAGATATTGTTATGTATATTTACTTAAAAGTAAAGATGAAGCCTTGAAAATGTTTAAACTCTACAAAATCGAAGTTGAAAATCAACTTGGTAAAACCATTAAAATGATTATAAGTGATAGGGGTGGTGAATATGTTGCACCTTTAAATGAATGTTGTACACAACATGGCATTATTCACTAAACTACAACACCCTATTCCCCATAGCAAAATGGAATTGCTGAAAGGAAGAACAGAGCCCTTAAAGAAATGATGAATGCCATGTCACGAAGTTCAAGTTTACGACAGAACTTGTGGGGAAAAGCAATATTCTCTGCTAATTATGTTCTTAACAAAATACGCCACAAGAAAACGAATAGCACTCCTTATGAATTGTGGAAAGGTCAACCACCTTCTTACAAATACGTAAAAGTGTAAGGGTGTTTGGCAAAGGTAGAAGTTCCTGTTCTGAAAAAGACTAGATAAGACCAAAAACAGTGGATTGTGTGCTTATTGGTTATGCGCATAATAGTAGTGCATGTCAGTTTCTGACTTATAAATCAGAAATACCTTATATACATATGAACATTATTATAGAGTCAAGGAATGCTGTGTTTTTTGAATATATTTTTCCTTACAAGAAAGGACAGGAATTATGTTCACAAGAAAGAACTTAGGATTATACACAAAATCAAGAGACTAATAACAATCAAACACAAAAGACTAGTAATGATCTCGATCAACAGGATTTAACTGATGATGAACCAAGATGAAATAAGAGAGCTAGAATATCAAAATCCTTTGGTCTAGATTTTCTGACATACCTGTTAGAAAATGAGCCTCAGAGTTTTAAGGAAACAACGTCAGGTCCTAAAGCACCTTTGTGGAAAGAGGCTGTTAATATTGAATTCATTATGCAAAATCATACTTGGGAATTGGTGGATCTTCCACCTGGTTCTAAACCTCTTAGGTATAAATGGATATTTAAGAGAAAAATGAAAACAGATGGTGCAATAGACAAGTATAAAGCAAGACTTGTGGTAAAAGGTTACAGACAAAAGGAAGGTCTGAACTATTTTGATACATATTCCTCTGTGACAAGAATAACATCTATCTGCATGCTTATTGCTATAGCAGCATCGTATAATTTAGAGATACATCAAATGGATGTTAAGACAGCTTTCTTAAACAGTGATCTAAATGAAGAGATCTATATGGAGCAACCCAAAGGGGTTGTAGTGCCAGGACAATAAAAGAAAGTTTGTCGGCTTATAAATTCTCTTTATAGGTTAAAACAAACTCCTAAGTAATGGCATGAAAAATTTGATCACGCTATACTTACTAATGAGTTTAAGATAAACGAATGTAACAAGTGTGTCGATGTTAAAAACACTGACAAAGGTTATGTCATCGTTTGTCTTTATGTGACTGATATGTTTATCATTAGAAGCAGTCAAAACATGATCAAATCAACCAATCAAATACTGAATAAAAGGTTTGATATGAAAGATATGGGAGTCACAGATGTTACATTAGGAATGAAAATTATTAAAACATCTGATGGATATGCATTAGCATAATCTCATTATATTGAGAAAATTCTTGGTAAATATATCAAGGATGATGTGAATGTAGCAAGAACACCTGTGGACATTAGTTTTTATTTATCGAAAAATAAAGGTGATGTGGTGTCTCAGTTAAAATGCTCCCAAATCATTGGAAGCCTAATATACCTAATGAATTACACTCGTCCTGATATAGCTTATGCTGTCAACAAATTGAGTAGATACACTAGTAACTCCGGAGAAGACCATTGGAAAGCGATCATTCAAGTTCTTAGATATCTAAAATTTACTCATGATCATGGCTTAAACTTTACTCAATATCCAGCAGTATTCAAATGCTATTGTGATGTAAATTGGATATCAGATACTAAAGATTCAAAATCCACTAGTGGTTATGTCTTTACTCTAGGAGGTGTTGTTGTTTCTTGGAAATCTATGAAACAAACATGCATCACACGATCCACAATGGAATCGGAGTTCATTGATTTAGACAAGTAGAAGAAGAAGCAGAATGGCTTCGCCACTTCTTAGAAGACATTCCAATGTGGCCAAAACCTGTGCCAGCTATTTGCATTCATTGTGATAGTCAATCTGAAATAGGCAGGGCACAGAGTCATATGTATAATGGTAAGTGACAACATATTCGTCGTCAACATAATACCGTAAGGCAATTACTCTCAAGCGGAATAATTTCAATAGATTATATAAAATCTAAAGAGAATATTGCGGATTCATTAATGAAATGTTTGGCAAAAGAGCAAGTGTATAATTCATCAAAGGGGATGGGATTAAAGCCTATTACATAAAAGTCATCACAATGGTAACCCTAGTTAGATGACTGGAGATCCCAAGAACTAAATTCAAAAGGATAACTAAGTTATGTGTGGCTCGCCAGAAATCACCAAGGGTTTAAAATTCCCTACCCATTCCTATGGTTAGAGTGATATTTGTAATATATGTTGTATGCAGAGGTTTAAGGATAAGCTTTCCTTTTAATGATTACTTATATCTTGATTTAGGCATAAAAATTAAGACGAGTATAAGAGATACTCACAATAAGAATCACTTATATGAGTGTCGAACTGAGACCGATTCTATGAGAATAAAGAGGCTAAATTCTCTAGAGCACTCATGAACAACCAGGAGCGTTCAAGGCCAAAATGAACACAACCGTGAGAACCAGGATGTGTCAAAAGATATTTTGTGTGACATGTATTGTCTTGGCTTACACTAACGGCCGAACAATTCAAGGCAACACTGGTTAGCTAGTAAGTTTGATAAGTTATCACTAGAAAAGGTTCAAGGTCGAAAGCTACCTATCCTAATGCAAGATATTTTCAAATTACTCTCTCGACAAATTCTACATGTTGTTGCATTTCCATTGTCATCAAATTCTATTTATGTAGGGGATTGTTAGAATGATTGAGAAAACTCCGTACAAAAACAGAATTTTTAGTCAACTTTGGACTATAATTTTACTAGGTCACAAGTACCAGTTATAACGAGTATTGGTGGTAACGCATTCTATGTCGCGTTGTGATTCACGTAGTATATTTGGTTGTTTAAAACTATTATTGGGTGAATGGGAAATTGATGCCAAAGTAAGCTTTATGAAAATGGCATTTGGTAGGTTTCCCAAATTGTAAAGGTGGTTAAGGTTTGTCCCACATTGCTTTGGTGGGAAAACTTGTTATGGGTTTATAAGCTTTGAGTTTGGACCTTGGGATAGATCCCAAGGGGCACTCAAGTTTTGTAGAGGGGGAGATTATGGGCAAAGTGGGCAAAGCCAATTAGACCCAAAACAAATACACACACGCACGCAGCCGCCGCCAGTCGGTCGGGTAGGCTGGGCTGGGTTTGGGTGCAAGTGCGTGGTGTGAGGTTGGTTTGGGCTTGTTCGGCCCAATACTAATTATTTTTGGGCCAAAAACATTTGAATTTATTTATTTTTATTTTGGAAAATAAATTATGATCGTTTTGGATTCAAATTTCAGTTGGAAAAATTCAAATTTTGGCTGTTAGGCCTTTGCACCTCTTCAGTCTTTTTTGTATAGGATCCATACCTATAGTTCAAACCCAAATAGGTTCATACATGTTGAGTTCAAATCCAAACAGGTTCATACTTATTAAGTTCAAACTTGAACAGCCACCTTCTATTCCTATAAATAGTCAATCCTTCATTTGAGTTTTGCAATCTAATTTTCGTGCTTATTCTCTGCATTTATTTCCTGCATTTTGCTACATAAATTCCCTGTGAGAAAGAGTATAAAACACAAAGTATGTTCGTGTGCGAACAATTTATAGTGCCGCTACTGTTCGTTGTAGATCATTTTATACTGGGAGATAGACATCCATAATCTGTTAGCACCTTAGAGATGATGAATTTGTCTTAAGGAGACAGTGTTGAACACTGGACTTGATCTAAATATCTGACAAAATAATGCTGTAAGTAATTCGATTACTTTTATGTTTTTATTATTTTTCCTTTTCTAGATTCTGTTTTGTTTTTGTAACAAAATAAGAATCGGTTTTCTTAATTTTTTTTTACACTGTTTTGATTTTTGTAATCATACAAACTCTCTCCTTTCTTTAATCCATTCTTGGAATACAGTGAAGATTGTCTAACAGAATGTTCATATTGTAATGTGTTGCAATTGGTGTTGTGATCAGCACCTCATTAATCAATGTTAATATTTATATTAAAGGATAGTCATACAAGCGCAAACAATATTGTGTTAATATTCACATTCAAAAATTGTCATACTAGTATAAACAACAATGTGTAATTTTGGTCACAAACATAGTGTATACATAGAAATGTGAATGTTCACATTAATTTTCTAATACAAATAGGTAGTCACACCCAATGTTAATGTTCACACACTCATGTAATACGGAGTGTGTAGACAGTTTCATGAGACGATGTTGTTTACCCGCATGCATTTATAATGTGAAAGTTCACATCAACATTTAGTGAGAGATTTTGAGAAAGTAGATGATTTAGAGTTTTGGGAATGTTAGAGATTTTCTCCATGGATAAGGGAGAGATTTCCTCCATGAAAGAATGATGGAGAGATTTTTTTTTCTCCTTAGAATGAGGGAGATATTTTCTCCATAGAAAGAGGGACTATTATTATTTTTTATTGTGTATCAGTTTCAAAATGGAAACATGCATAGAAAGTTCGAAGGGTGATTTGGTTATATTATATCAAACAAGACCTAATAGAATACTAAAAAAGAAGATGGGTTAAATAAAATAAAACACTTAAAAAGGGGATTTATTAAAAAATGACCCAATCAAATTTTATATAACTAAAGACAATTTTTTATCATAACCAAAATAATAATCATAATGAGTTATAACTAACACTACAATGAGTCATAATCAAATCATAATTAACATTACAATAAATCATAATCAAATATTATAAATTTCATAATTAGGACATCTAGTACACACCCAAAGTGGAGTGTTTGTATTATCAAATTTCCCATCAATTGGTTAATTTTTTGAAAAAAAATGGCCAAAAGTTCACCGCCTAGACATATTTGTGACGGAGATCAAAGTTTAAATTGGGAAAATTACTTTCCAGTAGTGCTACCACAAAATCATTACTAATTCATGAAAAATCTTATTACTTTAATTATTAATATATATATATATATATATTATCGATTATTTATATTTTTTTTCAAACACACTCTAATTTCTTTGTGCATTATAAGTACAAGCATAACACTTTTTTTTTTGTTTGTAAGTCTAAATATGTGATGGTAAGGATAATTCTTGAGATATTTGCCATTTAATGTGTATTTTATGTTAAATTTTTTTTTAAATGCCATAACTTTAACTGCATAAATTCATTCATAATAAATTTTATATTTTTAGATTTCTTTTTTCAAAAATTTTAAAACAATATCTATATTAATTCTAAGAAAAAAAAAATCAACAGATAGACCTATGACAAGGTAATAGATAGATTTATTTTGAAGCACGTCAAAATTTTGCAAACCGCAACTATGTATTTAGTATCATGCAAATTATGATTCAGTACAATAAAACTAGAATTGTTCTCCCATGTGGATCGATTGATGTGGTTTTCGGCCTTGTATTTCGCGATTTATGTACAAAAAAAAAAGTTTGAATTCTGAGTCAAAATGGCCTCATTTCGTAGTTTTTTTTGGGCAAAAATAAATATACAAAATGAATAAATATCTAAAAAATACATGAAAAAAAAAACAAAAAGAAAGAAAAATCATTCAAAACAGACTACTAAACTCAAAACTATGAATTAGTTAAATTTAGTAAAGAAATCAACCCTAACCCCCTCTTGGAGATAGGTTGGCTACTATACGAAGTGCACAACAGTCACTATTGCGCGGCCATTGGAGCCCATCTCGAAGCTTGTTTCGATAATTCGAACTATTCATTTTTTATGATATGTTAAATAGAATATACTTATGAAAAATCAAATTGATTAGAAATCAATTGACCCCTTTAACAAATTGTATTTGTATTCAGTTTATACTTCAAATCATATTTGTCATTTATTTTTGTAGATATAAATGCAATTCAATGAAATGGTTAACGATATCCGATGAACTTATTTTTTTGAAACTATATTCTACTCGATGTAACCTAAAAAGTGTATAGTATGGATCATCAAAATGGACCTAAAAATAGGCCCCGTAGTAACGATTATGGTTTGAACCTGACCTGTTCATTGTTTTGAATCCAGGTTTTCATGTCTTGATGGTTGTTTATGTCTTCCTCCATCTTATTCTTTATTGAGTTTGGTTATTGGAGTGTCCTGGTTGTGTTTGAAACAAGTTAGGAGTTAGTTTTTCAAAATTGTTACTGCCCTGCTTTTGGCTTGTTCGCTCAAGCGAATTTTCTTGCACTCGAGCGAACTTTGAGAACTTCCAGTACTTTTGCAAGTCAGCAAAACTACGGGGAGTATGGCATTCTTCACTCAAGCGGTGTTTCTTGCACTCAAGCGATCTGGGCTCGAGCAGTCCTTCTTGCTCGAGCGATCTTTTGTAACTCTCAGTGGGGGGGTGGTGTTCTTTGCTTGAGCGGTACCTTGTTCGCTCGAGCAATCTCACTTGTCGTGTTTGGTCACTCGAGCAACGATTCCTATGCTCGAACGGTCTGCACATATATCAGATTGTAAAAGTCACTTTTTGGATCACTTTTTCACTTCTCTCTCTCTCTCTAAGTCTCAGATCTACACTTTCTCTCTCTAGAAACCATTTATAAACTTTAAATACACCTTGATCCATCGATCTTTACATCATAGTTTCCTGGAGTTGACGCATCGTTTCCTCCATCCCTGCCATATTGCCCTGGTCTAACTGAACAACCGGTATAACTGTCCCTGACTGGCCTTTTTACCCTGCCTTTGGTGAAGGAACACTGATTGCCCTTTGAACTGAATCTCTGACCCGACAAAGTCTATCAGCACAAGTCTAATGATCCTCGGGGGATATTGAAGCCTTCTGAAGCTATGGTTCCAAAACTACCTAGCAAAAGAGAAAACAGACAGCATCTCAGCCTGATTTCACCTGAACAGATGTGAGCATAGTTGAATGAGTGTGCCCTCTCCTGAATTCTGCCCCAAAATTCTGCCTGTAAGCTGATACCCTCAGGTAAAACTGATTCCACCAAATACTGATGCCCGCAGGCCTGATACCCAAAATACTGAATTGGTGCCCGCGGGCCTGATGCTCAAACTCATAAACTGATACATGCATTCCCTGTAGAGACGCACTCTAACAAGCACATAACAGATAAGTGAGAGCCAAAACACCCCTATGTTGGGGTAGGGTTTCCCTGTCCTATTTTGTCAAGAACTAGGGTTTCACTACGCACGCAGCGGCTTCAAACAACCTATAAACGGGTAAGCAACCTGTCCTAGTTTGGAATGGTCACTATGGATCCGAATATGCACTAGGTCGAATGGTCAAAAAGGGTGCCCCGGTAAAACCGGGGTTTGTGTTTCCATGCTGTCAGAGCCCAGAGCCGATCAGCCTTACGGACATGACTTGACAAGACAAGCCTCCGACAAATCGTTCGGGAATGGCATATGGCAAACACGGTGTCCTAGGCGCACCAATGCAAATGCAATGCAAAGAAACACCCAAGTGTAGTCAAAACTAGATATCATGAGTTCAAGTCAAGTTCTCTAAATCCCCAGCAGAGTCGCCAGAAACTGTAACAAGCCCGCGAGGGACCTCGCTACAGTTCGGACTCGATTTTGTTGCGGTTCCAAATCTTGAACCAAAGAGTCCAAATCCGGCAAATCGTTTTGAAGAAAAACAGATTTTTTGAAAGAAGTGCCAAACATGAACTGCTTTGCCAGATAACAGAGTCGCCACCTAAATATTTTTAAAATGGGAAATTTAGGAAACCCTGACTCGGTGCCAAAGGCCACGTGTCCGTCATCACCAAAGTTGGCTCGGGAACTTGGGTACGATTAGGGAAGGTCACATCGTGAGCACCCCCTCTCGCCCGGTCAAAGACCAGCCTCTACTAACCATGATATCTGTTTTTGAAAACATTGTGAATTCTTATTCCGGTTATTAGCCTAGATTACTATGTGATGCTCGCAGCAAACAAGTATAGACTGGGCCGTCTGAATTGGAACAAAACACTTCATGTTTGTTTGTTTGAAAATGATGTGATGGTGCTGCCCGCAGGCAGGCTAAAATGCGGATTTGCCACCCTCGGGTGGGCTTAGAAAACATGATTTTGCCACTATCTAGTGGGCTTAAAACAAACAGTCAATGCATTGTCCCAATTCAGATAACTCAACCTTCACCCACAGGCATTCAAGGCAGTTATATCACATAAGCACATAGCCTCATGGTAAGCATGCTATTCATGGCAACACTCACACGCATGCAAGGATGCTAAAGCATAAAACTTACCGAGTACTCCAAGCCAAAACAGAAGCTGATTAGAAATCATGCATAATCCTAAGTATACAGAATTGCCTAATGCAACACATGCAAAAATGCAACTATAGCAGTCTCGGCTATTCTAAACATGGCATATGAAATGCTATAGTTATCAAGTATTCAATTTAGAATTGAGATACAGATGCAGTTTGTATGGTACGCCGAGCCCGGTGCGTGCAAAACAGATGAATGATGCAAACATGCTGTCGTACTGTATGCTAATTGAAATATGCCCTATATCTAACCACCATAAGCGGGTAAATAAAAGGGAGAAAGAAATGGGGGTTGGAAGACATACATCACACGCACGCACACTTATTACAGTTATGCCCTCGCGCAGAGGGTCCGAATAAATAATAATACAGTCCGAATAAAAGAATAATACAGTCCGAAATAATACAGTCCGAATAAATATACAAATTCTTAATTAATTAACAAATTAAACTAAGAAAGTTGTAAACTGGCATGCAAGCCAGGGGCTGCCTTGTTTCTGATGTATGTTGTATGTTGGACTGCCTCGGGCGGAAATCCACTGGGATGCCCCAATTAGCCTCTGTTTGCAGTATTTCTCGAAATGCGCGCCGGACTCCGAAAAGTTGTTGGTCCTCGATTTTGCTGTAACAGAGAGCAGGAAAAGGGCATAGCAATGTACTTTCACAAATATATGCATTCCTCGATCCTCGTGCCACCAATCACGCATACCGATGCATGATGGCCAAGGAATCGGATTGCACAACTCAATATAGGATGAATGCATATGAATGCTACAACAAAACCTAACTCCATCATGGGTAATCCGGAGTGTCGGTGACTTGGGAATTTAGACACACTCCGTCACTCGGAGTACGGAATGTACCTCGTTTCCCGTGCCCGGGCTAACGCCTATCCCGAACACGATGCAATATGCATGGTATGCATGAAATGCAGCTAACATACACAATGCTATGAAAATGAGATGCCTCGAAATACGTGCATACGGGCACGCAAATCGAGAAAATGCATGAATGCAATCTAAGATACAACCTAGTATGCACAATGCGGATGAAAACGAGATGCCTCGAAATGCGTGCACACAGGCACGCAGACTGAGGAAATGACACACGCGATGTAATGAGACTAAAATGGCATGACAATGCGAAATGGGCTTATACCAACATGAGAGAATCTCAGCCACTCTCACATAGGAGGCCGATGAATGAAAACGAAGTGTCTCGAAGTGCGCGCCCACGGGCACGCAAACCGAGGCAATGCATTAAGGCATGAAATGACATGGGAAATGATATGCAAGCATGCAAACCAAATTTCAGCAGCTAAATAAAGGGGAA
This sequence comes from Camellia oleifera, assembly GCA_022316695.1. NCBI lineage: Eukaryota > Viridiplantae > Streptophyta > Magnoliopsida > Ericales > Theaceae > Camellia > Camellia oleifera. The sequence continues at coordinate 98,395,072 of CM039317.1, forward strand.
AACAGCCCCGAAATGATACGAAATGACAATCAATGCACGAAATCATCCCGAAATGTGATTTTAGGTACCCGAAATGGCCTACGGCTATGCTAAACATGCAAAATTGGCACATGAAAGCAAAAAAAGTAGCAAGGAAGCCCCAAAAATAGCATTTTCTCAGTACAAAACATGGCCAAATTATGAGTATAGATATGGCAACAATGGCATGCAAAAATACGGGAAAAGAGGGGAATTACAAAGCAAGTGGTATATGGAAAATTCAAACCACAAAATTTCCTTCTACAACTTTGAAGAGGAGTCCAAAAAATGCATATTTACAGTAAATGACAACTCCAAAATCAGTATGTAGATAGGCTCAAAATAGCATGCAATATCATGAGCTAACAAGGGCTATAAAGAGAGGTACCATAAGCAATGACCAAACAACTTAAGGCCCTTAATAAAACTTGAATAACAGACCAAAAAAAGACATTTTCTAAGCCTGATGAAGGCTGAAATCAGAAGCTAAGAAAGCCTAACAAAGCATGCAATTTTACGGAAAATATGGAAGATTACAAAGCAAGTACCAAAAAAAATCATCAAATGGCCTAAGACCCTTAACAAAGCATGAAAAATGGACTAAAATAAGGCACTCTATAGGCCTGATGAAGGCTGAAATCAGAAGCATGGTGAGCTTAAAAAAGCATGCAAAATGAGAGTGGAACAAGAATTCAAAGCAAGTAGCATGTAGAGCAAGAAAACCAAGTTGAGCCCTTCTTCAAAGTTGAAGAGGGGCTCAAAATAAGCACAATATCAGTAGGTTTCATGCTCCAACTCAGATTGAAAATAGGCCAAAACACTCATGCAATTTTACGGTAAAATGGAGGAATTACAAAGGAGGTGCATGCTAGAATCACCAAACATGGTTGAGCCCTTCTTCAATGTTGAAGAGGGGCTCAATATAAGCCTACTAACAGTTTACATCAGTCTCGAAATCAGATTACTCATAAGGAAAATAAAGCATGCAAATTAATGGCCTAAAGAGCGGTATTGAAGGAAGTATATCATGGAGACACCAAATGAAGTTGAGCCCTTCTACAAAGTTGTAGAGGGGCTCAAAATAAGCCCAAAACCAGTAGGGGTCGGAGCCCAAAACAAAAGGGAAATAGGGTAAAGAAATGACTCAACAAAATGCAAGAAAAAAGGATTTAGGAACTTACCCTTGAAGACAAGTCTTTTGCCTCTTCTTGCCTTGATGAAAGTTGCTTCTAAGCCTCTGAAGAAGCCTTCTTTGTTGCTGGAATGGAGTTGTTGATGGTGGTGCTTGGAGTTGATGAAGGATTGGTCTAGATGCTTGAAGGGTTTTTCAAGGTTTTGGCTATGGAAATGGAGGCTATGGAAGAGGGGCTCTTGAGAGAAAATGTTCCAACCCTAGCAAAGGAGGAGGGCAGCCCTTTAAATAGGCCAAAAAGAGTGTAAAAGGGGAGGGAAAAGCACCCAAGCTTTCCCTCCCAAAATATCCCCCGGATGCCCGGGATATTTTGAAAAATATCCGGACAGCTGGAAAGAGCTGGAAAGCAGAAAGCTGGCCGGCCAGGTAAATTTCTGGGAGGTGGCCGGCCGGCCACCCCACCTGGTCGGCCAGCCACTCACCCTGGCCGGCCGGCCACGGCCCAAAAATGAAGGGAAAAAATTTTGGCCGACCACCATGTAAAGGTGTCCTCCCATGAGTGTAGAATAAGGCCCCAAGGTCGGAATCTGGCAACTCTGAAGCAGGAGTCACAACATAGAGCTTGAAGGAGAGGCTCAAAACTGAAATGCACAATTGCTGGCCGACCACCAACTTTTAGGGTCCTCCCAGATGTGTGGAGCAAGGTTCCAAGGTCGGAAATTGGCAACACTGAAGCAGGAGCCACAACATAGAGCTTGAAGGAGAGGCTCAAAAATGAAACTTTGAATTGCTGGCTGACCAGTAGTTCTTAGGGTCCTCCCATGTCCCCTGATCACAGATATGTAGCTTTGGTTGGAAGAAAATATGCCCAGGGTGTTCAACATTGGCCCGGAAGTGAGCAAAACGGGCGCCGGAGGAGCGAAACTGGTTATCTGGGATAATTGCTGGCCTCCCACCCCCCAGTGATCTTCCTGGTGTTGAAACAGAGGTACCTGCCAAATTTGAACAAAAACTAATGAGAAATGAACGCTCGGAGCCAAAACCGGGCAATTCGGGATCCCGAAAATGGGCTACAGGTGCCGGAAGTGGTGTTCAGCAGCGGAGTGGGCATCTGTGACCCCAGCGTCCTTCGGAATGACAAAACAGAGGTTCCTGCCAAAAATCAGAGAAAACTGATGCAAAATGAATGCTCGGGGCCCAAATCACGCAGTTCGGGGTCCCGAAAACCGGCTACAGTCACCGAAAGTGGCATGCGGCCACGAAGTGGGCATCAGAGACCCCAGTGTCCCTTGTTATGCTAAAACAGAGGCACTTACCAAAAATGAACGAACAACGATGCGAAATGAATGCTCGGGGCCTAAACCGCGAAGTTCGGGGTCCCGAAAATGGGCTGCCGGGCATCGGAAGTGGCGTTCGGCCACGAAGTGGGTATCAGAGACCCCAGTGTCCCTTGTTATGCTAAAACAGAGGCACTTACCAAAAATTGGAGAAATCGGAGATGGTTGGGCGGTCCGAACCGAGGCACACGGCCTGACGATCCCGAAAACCGGGAACCGGGCTCCGAAATGGGCAAAATGGCCTACGGCCACAAAACGTAGCCTACGGCCACTGAGAGATAGTCTACGGGACCACTCCCTCCCCTCAGGAAAGAAAACAGAGAAAACCGAGCCTGGTTCGCAAACCGAGACAAGGCACAGAAGAGGGTTCGGGAGTCCGGAGGTAGGGCGCACGGCCGCAACTCTGAGACTTCTGAACGAGCACAGTATGCAACATCACCGAGCACTCAATCGGTGACGTCTGAGTCTTAAGGCCGGTCAAAAATGGGGTGTCTACACATAGTCCCTTTGATAAAAAGAGAGAGCACGTCGAGTACTTCGTTCTAATCGGAAAAGTTCGTCTTTTTGACTCCATTGAGTTCTACCCATCTTTTCTTTGAGTCTTCTTCTTTTAGATAAAGATTACTTTGACTCTTTTTATGATTTTTAATTTAGTTATTTGTCTTTCAAAAGGATATTGTGATTTAGGGATTTTGATAAAAATCTAGGGTTTTGGTTAGAAATCAAAGGAGGGGTTTTCCAAATGGGTTCTTAAATATGTATATAGACTTCTAAATGTGGTTGAATTGTGATAAAAAATGGTGGATTTTATCCTTGGGGTTGAATTTTTAAAGAAAGGAGATTTTGCCCTAATTTGTGAACCTTTGATTTTGTAAAGAGAAAAATGGAATTGACATTGGTTTTATGAAATTGGAACGATGATAATGATGATGGTGGGGGTGGAGTTGGATATGAATTATCACTCCTATTTTGGAAATGTTGGAAAGTGTATCTGTATTGGAAATGAATTATCTGTTTACAGATATCTATTTTAGGCTATTGGTAGAGGATATCTATGATTGTTGTAGAAATTATATGAGAATTAGGTGAATTGAAACTAATTTCTCATCCATTTACATTGAGCATTGTAACATATTTAATGCATTGAAAATGTTTATTGTTTTGAAAAAAATTGGTGAATACATTAGTGAATCTGGGTAAGAAGTGTAGTTGTGGTATTAAGTTAGCCTATATGTCCTTGGTGAAAGTCCAAAAACCAGCACAAATAGGTGCTAAGCCTTCCGGTTAGTACCGGTAAAAATGGCAATTGGTAATGCTTGTAGCCTACTTGTAGACACATCCTAGAGATTCCCAACATTGTATCCAATACCCTGTTTTCTATTGTAAAGAAAGTGATTTCATGAATTGTGATATAACTCAGCATTACATGGTTTTTGGAAAGAGATATAAAATGTTTTGGCATGAATATTGTATATGCATTCACCTTATAACTCTGTTAAGATTCATACACTATGTTAGAGTATCTTTACTAGACTTTGGCTCACCCTATGTAGAAAATTATTTTCAGGTGCAGATAACATGTCTCCGCCAAGGTAGTAGCTTGGGAGGACTTGGAGCCAAGAGCTTCTCTTCTTGTTATTGTAGTATTTATTTTGTACAAGCCTAGGGCTTTATTTGTAAACTCATTTTTTTTTGTAACCAAGCACTGTCTTGAAGAGTTGTAGCCGCTAGGGCAATTATATATATGTTTAACATTTATTTCATATCTTTTGTTTACAACACATGTTATAGATTCAGGGTTAGGGCTTGTTGTAGTTTGCTTTTGGTGCTCCTTTTGGATACGATTAGCCCTATAGTTCGAACTCCCGTAGTTCTGAATCTGGTTTCACAAGTGCAATGTGAAATAAATAAACACAAATGAGTCCAAATTTGGCAAATTTTTTGAAAAATCAATTTTAAATCAAAAATGCTAAAAATGGACCACTTTGCCAGATTTTAGAGTCGCCACCTAAATATTTTTAAAAAATTTAGAAAACTCGTGACTCGTGCCAAAGGCCATTAGTCCGTCATCACCAAAGTGTTTCGGCTCGGGAACTTAGGTATGAGAGGGGAAGGCCATGAATTGAACACCCCACTCACCCGATCACAGATCGGCCTCTACTAATCATGATGTGATTTTTATTTACATTATATGCTCTTATTCCAGTTATTAGGTTAATTTTACTAGGTGATGCACATAAGTATAGACCAATTCACAAAATTTGGAATGTATTGATTTTATGATTGTTTTGAAAAAGTGTTTTGAATACATGTCACTTGAAAAAGCGAGCTTGTATTGACATTAATCAAATTATTCCAACTTAAGTAAAAAGGCCTTCATCCACCGACATTCAAACAGGTATATCACTTAAGCACTTAGCCTCATGGAAAACATGCTCGATATGGCAACACTAACATTCATGCGATATGTTAAAACAAAACTGCTCACCTAGTACTCCAAGGCAAACCAAAGAAAACAAAATGAGTAGAAAAATGCATAATTGTAAGTAATGCAATCATGACTAATGCAACGCATACAATATGTAAATAATAGGCTCGGCTACTAGTAGGCATGCAATAAAAGCACATATTCGATTAAGAAAGTTGAAATTGATATTTGATTAGTATGATGAGCCGAACCTTACATGCATACAAACGAGTGGATGCGAGTCATGAAAAATGCTAAGGAAACATGATGTTCTATGCTACCCATCATAAACGAGTAAATAAAAGGGAGAAAGAAATGGGGTTGGAAAACATACACAATTATTACATATTTTGCCCTCGTGCAAGAGAGTCCGAATGTCCAAGTGTCTGAATTCAACTAATTATTACAAACCCAAATGAATACTGAATGGATTAGCTAAACTAACTACTTTATTACAAATTAGGATGAATGCTAAATAAATAGGAATTGGGGTGGCTGCTGTGCGGGGTACACAGCAGCCACTGCTGTGCAGCCATTTGGGCCTTTTTCGGGGCCTATTTTGATAATCCGAACCGTTCACATTTTAGAATATATCAAGTAGAACATACCTGTAAAAAATCAAGTTAATCGAATATCTTTTACACATTCATCCACTCACATTTGTATCTACAAAAATAAATAACAATTGTAATTTAAAGTATTAAAATGAATACAAATGTGAGTGGATAAATGAGTAAACGATATCCGATTAACTTGATGTTTTACAGGTATATTCTACTTGATGTATTTTAAAATATGAACGGTTCAGATTATCAAAATGAGTCCCGAAAAGAGCCCAATTGGCTGCACAGCAGTGGCTGTTGTGCACCCCCGCACAGCAGACACCCCAATTCCAAATAAATAACTAGCTATCTAATTTTTTACAACAATGATAGCATAACAATAAGAATTACAGCACTAATAATTACAACAATAATAACGATAATAATTACAACAATAATTATAACAATAACATGAACGGTACTATTATAACATTATTATGAACAACATTTGATGATGAACTAATTCCAACGGAGGATGGGTCACTACTACAACAATAGATAAAGATCACACTTTTTTTGTATGATGTATGTTATTTAATCACACCTTTTAAGTTTTATTAAAGTGTGATCTTTGGGAGTGTGATTAAAATGGGTCATTTTTAATCACACATTTTAAGTGTGATTAATAACATTTAGATCACACATTTTAAATATAATTAAAAATATTTAGATCACACATTTTAAGTGTGATTAATAACATTTAGATTACACCTTTTAAGTGTGATTAAAAATATTTAGATCACACATTTTAAGTGTGATTAATAACATTTAGATCAAACATTTTAGTCTTCAAAAGCTCATTCGTGAAAAAAAATATATATATTACAGTCACTAGCTTCTCATTTGCTCTTGTGGAGATTCGAACCATCAACCCTCTCACACCATAAACCTTATACAACACACTCTTTCCACTACACCTCTATAACACCATATGATTATATATGCAACATATATTATTTATATAGTACATAGACTCGTATTAATATAAAAGTATATATATAAAGATAATTATTTTTTATTGAACATAATTTATGTAAAAATAAATTATTTACTAAAAAAAAAAAAGAGACCACTTTTGGCGACTAAACATAATTTTAGTCGCCAATTCTATACTTTTGGCTACTAATTATTTTTTAGTCGTTAAAAAATTTAATTCCCGGGCTAAAATTATCACTTTTGGCGACTAAACTTCTTTTTAGTCGCCAAAAAGCCTCACTTTTGGCTACTAAACATCTTTTTAGTCACCCAATGCCTCAGTTTTGGCTACTAAATTTTTTTTAGTCGCCAAAAAATCTCACTTTTGGCTACTACATTTTTTTTAGTCGGTTAAAGCCTCACTTTTGGCGACCAAACATCTTTTTAGTCACCCAATACCTCACTTTTGGCTACTAATTTTTTTTTAGTCGCCAAAAAGCCTTACTTTTGGCTACTAAAATTTTTTTAGTCGGTAAAAGTCATATATGGATACCAAACAAATTTTTAGTCGCCAAAACCTATACTTTTGGCTACTAAATTTTTTAGTCGCCAAAACCTATACTTTCAACGACCAAATGTGCTTTTATAGACTCCAAAGATGCTTTTCCTTGTAGTGGAGTGTGATTAAAAATATATATATATAATTACATTTATTTAAAAAGTGTGATTAAAAAATATTAATGTATATATAATCAAACTTTAATTAGAAGGTGTGATTAAAAAATATATAAATAATCACACTTTAATTAGAATGTGTGATTAAAAAATATATATATAATCATACTTTAATTAGAATGTGTGATTAAAAAAATATAAATAATCACATTTTAATTAGAATGTGTAATTAAAAAATATATATCTAATCATACTTATTTAAAAAGTGTGATTAAAAAGTAGTAGTATATATATAATCACACTTTAATTAGAATGTGTGATTAAAAAAATATATATATAATCACACTTAATTGAAAAGTGACATAAAAAATGAATATTATCACACTCAATCAAATTAAGTGTGATTAAAATATCAATCTAATTTTTTTTTATCACACTTCCAATAAAAGTGAGATATTGTTTTTTGTCAAAGTGTGATCTTTAACTATTTTTGTAGTAATGGATCAAACTGATCCACACTTCAAACGGTTTTGCTGGTCTTGATGGCCACAGAACATTCCTGCAAAAAGGTCCAAAGGGGGAGGTAATCCCCCAGCGGACCCTCCAACGATTGAGTTAGAATAGGATAGATTGACTGTGTAGAGAGAGAGAAGAAGGAAACAAAGAACTTAACCTCTAATGCGTCATGGAAACTTCCTTATATCCTTTGCTCATTATTTCCTTGTCCACTCTAGACTGTTGTGTTGGCCAAAAGTCTATATTCTGGCTCGCATTATTCATGGTGAGTCTGTCTACTCCGACGTGAAGGGGTTGTCATATTTAATGTTGTGGGAGCTTCATTAATGGCTGATGTGTGGTGCAATAACTTTGCAGGATCTTTATCTCCTTACATGTCTAGGCCTCTGTTTGGCAAGTGTTTGAATGTTATTGATCCTTGCCTAGTATTGATTTCTTAAGAGTTATTGGGCTTTGATCACTAGGATCTGGACTGGGCCGTGATCCGTGGGTTGGGCCCTCCTGGGTGTCCATCGGTATCAATAGTCTCTCAGTCCCGAGTATAGCTTTAGTCCAATGAAGGGAATAGGAAAGATGGAGGGAGTCTCCCTAGTTTGGAGAGGGGATAAAGGTGGAGGGGTGAAGGAGCGACCAAGCGGCGAGGGCGGCCGACAGTAGGGAGGGCCAACCGCGAGGGTGGTCGAGTGGAATCGCCGACCGAGAGGAAGGCCGACTACGAAGGTAGCCGCGCGGGAAGAAGGCCAACTGCAAAAGAGACAGAGTAGAGTGGCCGATCGGGAGGAGGATCGACCTTGAAGGCGGTAGAGTGGGGTGGTCGACCAGGAGGAGGGCCAACTGTGAAGGTGACCGATCGAGATGGTCGAACGAGAGAAGGGCCGACCGCGAAGGGGAATCGAGTGGGATGGTTGAGCGGGATGGCCGACAGGAAAGAGGGCTGACTACGAAGGTGGCTGAGTGGGACGGCCGACCGGGAGGAGGGCCAACCGCGAAAAGGACCAAACGGGGTGGCCGATCGCAAGGAGGGCCGACTACGAAGGTAGTCGAAAAATCAATGACAGCGCACAGGGCTTAAGGAGCGAGTAGGCACATGATGATGTGAAGTGGAATAGACGGGAAAAGAATAGATAGATACTGGTGGTGGCGTGGCACGTGCACGTGCGTGGGGGCAATCAAGACCGTTAATGAAAATGTAGGGAAAGAGTAAAGGTCGTTTATAGTGGGGAATTACAAAAGACAGGGGTGTTATAGTGGTTTTTGTTTTGTTTTGAAATTGGCAAAGTTCAATTACAACCCATGGAACACAGGTAAGCCTTAGGCCTTTGGACTTGTACGATTTACTTACCTAATCGCGAGAAACCGACGGATCCCAAACTTGAGCTCGTTCGTGTCGTGTGATTCACCATTGTTGCATATTGCGAGTTTTCTTGCCCCTGCAACCGAAACGATTTATAAGAACGTGAATGAAATGGCAGAAGAGAGGGTCCCTGTACTGACGCTAGAGACGCTAGGGAATGATGATGGCATTGCCCTAGCGAAGGAATATAGGGTGGAGAGATTAGGAGAAAAATGAGAAAAAAGACCATCACGACCCTCGTCAACAACGGTGATATCGGCTGCACAACTTGTGAGCCAAATGGCCCCCGACCACTGGCACACCAAAGCAGATAAATCAACGTTGACGCTAGAAGACTTGAAAAAGTTGCAAGTGAAGTATCAGATTCCAGCAGAGGTGGAGCTGAGGTTGTTGTCGGCAAAAGAAAGGGCATCAGACATGAGGCGCATGGAGTTCATGCTCTATGAAGAGGTGCTCCAAGGGGGTTTAAGACTACCCATTCCGCAAATCATGGTGGAGGTGCTGAATCGGTTAGAGGTGGCACCTGGTCAGTTGATGCCGAACGCATGAAAAATCTTGTTTGCGTGCGCGATTTCCTAGCCACAAGTGACCGACGGGAAAGTGATGACGGTGGAGGAGTTTTTTTCGTGTTACAAAGTGTCAGGCTAGTAGGAGACCTGGGTGACGTTGCAGGCAGCGGCAGGGAGGGGGTTGGTCGCCAGATTGCCTTCATCCGTGAAGAGCTAACGATTGAAGTGGTTCATCGTGTCGGAGAACGGTGGAAAAGGGGTGCGAAGGATATGGAAAGTCCCCACGAAGTCATTCAAATTGAAATTAGATACGGTGGCAGAGGGCAGGGTGAAACAGGCAAAGGCATGGAAGAATAAAGAGTGGTGGAAATAGGACGACCTAGTGAAGCCGTCAGCATTGTTCATTTTGGGTTTAAGGCCTGAACCTATGCAGGGCGACCCTTCAGTCGAGGAACTTGAGACTAGGAGGAAAGCCCAAGAGGTTAAAGATAAGCGAATCATGACGGCGGCAGAAAAATACAAGGAGAAGGAAGAAGGGGTGCCAAAGGTAAGTGTGAAGTTAGAGGCTTGTCCAAGGCCCAAACCACTGGCAAGGAATAACTTAAGCTTGTTTGTGCCGCTACAAGTGCCGGTGGACCCTTTGAATGAGATAAGTAAGGCAGAGGTAGAAAGGGTTTTGGGGAAGAGAAAGAAAGGGGCGACCGAAGGGAATGAGAGAAAGACGACTTAGAAGAAAACAAATGGGGTAATAGCGAGCAACAAAGTGCAGGTAGGACCCAGGCCAGGAATGGCTGTTAAGAAAGAGGACGAGCCCCCAATCGTAGAGATAGTGGAGTTGGGGGGGACGAAGGAAGGGCAGGTGGAGGAGCAGAGTAGCGATGGGCGAGTGCCAGAGGAAAGAATGGAGAAGGAAGACCTGGTGAAGGGAAAGACAAGTGAGGTGAGGCCTGTCCCAATAAGCATAGCGGTGGGCACTAGGAGGATGACTGCGCACCATCTAAGAGCAATAGTTGGTCTCCCGCTAACAAGAGAAGAGCCTGCCAATGTGCTAAGTAATGCGCGAGTGGCAGCAAAGCGCTTGTTAGGAGCGGTAGATGATGTAACAGTTAAGGATGTGTCCGGATTTGGCAATGCTGACCTGATGAGGGCATTTTGCTCGGCCCAAATGGAATCTCTAACCCTAGCAACAGTGTTGGTGGAGAAAAGTGTGGGGGAGAATATGGAGATGGCCCCACTAAAAGCGTAGGTAGAAAAAGCCCAAGCAGAGTTGGAGAAAGCAAACGCGGAGCGTACACGTTAGCGCTCAGCGGCACAAAGTGCGTATTACCAAGGGTTGAAGTATGCACAAAAGACCAAGAAAATGGAGGTGTTGGCAATGGTGTAGGGCTTCGTGGCTGAGCGCGCCAGGGGTGAGAAGGAAGAGACCAAGGCGTAGTTGGCAGGGCAGCTGTGTGAGAAGATAGCAGAATTATCTATAGAGTAGAGACAAGTCCAAAAAATCTGTCAGCATGTGAGACTACAAAGGAAAGGTTAGAAGAAGCCCTAGTAAACAATGAAGAGCTGCATGAATCGTCTTTGAGGAAAAAGGAAGAAGCGGACGCACGGGCGGCAAAGTTGACGAAGGCCTTAACAGAGGAAAGGGCCAAAAACGTAGAGCTGACCAAAATGATGGTGTCAGAGAGAGCTGCCTACCCAGATCTGTGTGTTACTGTGGTGGAAGAGTTTAAGCTATCATCTGAGTTCCAAATGGCAGTGGATGCAGCGGTGGCGAGGGGTTTGGCGAGAGAAGGGGAAGATGGGGCAGGACCTTCAAACGTGGCAGCTGCCGAACTGGTAGAGGGGCAGACCATGGGGGAAATAATCCAAAACTTCCAGCAGTCAGACTATTATAAGTATAAAATGAGCCAGTACTAGGATAGTGGATGGGTAAGTTGCCAGCAGAGGGCCATAGAGATTTTCCCAGAGATTGACACTAGGCTCCTAAAGCCAGGAAATAAGGACATTGCTCAGACCCTGCTGGATGAGGGGGTTGATGAAGAAAAGCTAATGTCTAGTGGTGAGGAAGAAGATGGGAGTGAAGGTGGAGTAATGTAGAAATTAGACTTTAGGGTTGTTTTGTTTTGTTTTGTTTGGTTTTTTGAGAAAGGGCTCCTTGTAAAGAATGAGTGGAATTTGAGTATGATGGTTTGTGAAGATTTAAATATAAAAAATTTAAGACTCAAGTTTGTGAAGTTTTAGTTCGTATCTGCCTTAATGATGGTTTTTCTTGTTGCTCTTTTTATTGTGTACTGTGTATATAATGAACCTGTGCATCGAAAGATTTAAATATTGTATAAGGTAATGTGGCTAAGGAGATTTAAAAGTGAACTAAATGAATCATGTAACTATCTGCCCATAAGCGGAGAAGATTGTGTGTCATTATGGTTTGTAATAAAATTAAGTTATAAAAATATTTTGTGTTTTGCTTCGTGCTCGGTCTGATGCTCAGGCTTTGGAGGGTTCAGTCTGGCTGAGCACTTCTTAGTCTGGCTAAGCGCTTCGTACTTAGTTGGGCTGAGGTTTTAGAGGGCTCAGTCTGGCTGAGCATCGCATGCTCGGTCTAGCAGAGCGTGTTGTGTAACTCAGTCTGGCTGAGCTCTTCATGCTCAGTCTGGCTAAGCTCTTTATGCTCAGTCTGGTTGATGCTATGTTTAACTCAGTCTGGCTGTGTTTTTTATGCTCAGTCTGGCTGAGGCTTTTAGAGGGCTCAATCTGGCTGAGGCTTTGTTTAACCTAGACGAGCTGAGCTCTTCAGATTCAGTCTATATTTAATTTAGCCAAATTTGTTTAATTTTGGATTAAGGCATGACATAGATAAGGGGAATCTTGAATTGTTGCCATAGTTCTGAGATCATAAATATATGCATTGCATGGCAAAAGCCAAAATGGACTAGTGTTCTGACCACCAAAATAAAACATACAACAATTTAAATTAAACAAAAAGTAGGAAATGTCGCTTTACTAGAAATAGTGTTTCAAGTGTTCAGCATTCCATGGATGGGGAAGGTATCTGCCCTCCATATCTTGGAGACGGTATGTGCCTGGACGGGGTCTTGCTGTGACAAGGTAAGGGCTTTCCCACTTAGCTGCTAGCTTGTCCTCAGTTGGGTTTTTAGTGGCGAGAGTGGCTTCGCGCAAGACGAGGTCTCCCACTGTGAATTCCCTTGGTCGGACTCTGCAATTATAGTGCTGCCTTGCTTTCTGTTGGTATGCAGCCAGTTGGACAGCAGCCATGTCCCGCAGTTCCTCGATGAGGTCCAGGTCGGCCCTCTGAAGGTCTTCGTAGGTATGGATTAGGGTGGATGACTCTAGGCGTCAGTAGGCCAATTTCCACAGGGATGACGGCTTCAGCGCTGTATGTCAGACGAAATGGGGTCTCCCCAGTTGGAGTTCGGGTGGTCGTCCGATAGGCCCAGAGGACGTTTGGCAATTCCTTTGCCAAGAGACCCTTAGTGACCTCCAGCTTGGTTTTGATGATTTTCATCAAAGAGCTATTAGTAATCTCCACTTGACCGTTGGCTTGAGGATGGCCTGGGGAGGAGAAACAGGTTTTGATGTTGAGTTCTGCGCCGAATTCTCTAAATTTGGCGTTGTCAAACTGTTTGTCATTGTCGGAGACAATAGCTTGGGGAACCCCGAAGCAACACACAATGGGCTGCCAGATGAACTTAGTGGTATTCCGTTCAGTGATCTTGGTAAGAGGTTCCGCTTCGACCCACTTGGTGAAGTAATCGATAGTGACTACAGCAAATTTTACTTGGCCACTGCCAGTTGGTAAGGGACCCACGAGATCAATTCCCCATTTAGCGAAAGGGCAAGGGATGCTGAGCTTGATCAACTCCATTAGAGAGACGTGGAGGATGTTAGCAAAGCGTTGGCATTTGTCGCATTTCATCACAAAATCAGCGGCGTCCTGACTAAGTGTGGGCCAAAGTAACTCGTTCGGAGAATTTTATGAGCTAGAGATCGTCTTCCAAAGTGATTCCCATAAACTCCCTCATGTATTTCTTTTATTACATAGGTTGCTTGGTCATTATTGAGGTATCTGAGATATGGTTGTGAGAATCCCCTTTTATATAAGGTGCCACTGATAATGACGTAATTCGACGACCGAGTCATAACTTTGGCAGCTTCAAGTTTGTCTGCTAAAAGTGTTCCCTGCTTGAGGAATGCGATGATGTCTTGGGCCTATGGGAGGGGCTCATCCTAGAGCAGGTAAATTGCTCGTTGATCTGGTAAGACTACTGGATGGGTCAAATACTCAACCCGGATGCTATGGCAGAGGTCTGATTGGTCTGTTAAGGCTAACTATGCCATTTCGTCTACTTGGGAGTTTTCTGACCTAGGGACATATCGGATACAAAAGCTATTAAAAAGGCGGGTCAGAGGAAGAGCAATGTCCCTGTATGATCACATGGCTTCTTCCTTGGCATCAAACTCGCCCGTTATCTAGCCGACTACTAAACGAGAGTCGCTAAACACTTGAAGATGATCGACTCTGATATTTTAGCCAGTCGAAGACCTGCTATGAGAGCTTCATATTCAACCTGGTTATTACTTGCTGCAAATAAGAATCAGAGGGCGTATTTGAAGTATTTTCCTTCTGGGGTGGTGAGGATTAAATCAGCTCCACTGCCCTCTTTGTTGGATGAACCGTCGACACAAAGAGTCCAGGAATGGGGGTCTTCCTCCTCAATAGGGCAGTGTGCTGGTGAAGGGGGTGCGCGCGGGATAAGATTTATGAATTCCAAGATAAATTCAGCGATAGCCCGACCTTTGATGGCTGTTCGTGGTCGGTAAGAGATGTTGTACTGACTTAGTTCAATGGACCACTACATGAGCCTGCCTGATGATTCTAGTTGTTGCATGATCTTTTTCAAAGGCTGGTCAGTGAGAATCACTATGGAATAAGCTTGGAAATAGGGTCAGAGGCGTTTGGAGGCAATGACCAAGGTGAGAGCCATTTTTTCTAATAGAGGGTAGTTCTGTTCGGCTCCCCTGAATGCGCGGCTGATGTAGTAAACTAGGCACTATATTGAGTCGTCTTCCCTGATGAGGGCAACACTAACAGTGGTGTTGGACACAGCTAAGTAGAGGAAGAGGGTTTCACTTGGCAGTGCTTAAGAGAGAAGAGGGGGATTAGCCATGCACTGTTTCAGTTGCTGGTAGGCCGCCTCAGACTCGGTGTTCCATTCGAAGGCCTGTCGGAGGACTTTGAAGAATGGAAGGAATTTGTCAGTCGCTCGCGAAATGAAACGATTGAGGGTGGCAACTCTACCAGTAAGTCGCTGAACCTCCTTGACCGTCCTGGGAGACTGCATTTCTATCAGGGCCTTGATCTTTTCTGGGTTGGCCTCAATGCCTCTTTGGCTGACCATGAACCCTAAAAACTTACCAAACCCAACGCCGAAGGCGTACTTTTCCAAATTCAGTTTCATCTGATACTTGCGCAGGTCTGCTAAGTGGTCGGAGAAGAGTTTGCTCTTGATGAGCATGTCGTCGACGTAGAAGAAGAAGGAGCTCTCAAAGATCTTTTACACTCTTGGAAATTTTTCTAACCCTCAAAATAGAAACATCAGCTCGTATTTATGAAATTTGAGGTAAATGGGTCACAAATATATTCAAAAATAGATAGTTGGCAGATTCCCGCCCAGAACAGTGTTTATTGCCCAAAAGGCATGGCTGGCACCAAATGGCCACGGGCGGCCCCAAATGTAATTCCCTGTTCCTCTGTTTCAGGCTCGGTGTAAGTTGGCATAGTGCTAAAAAACGGATTTCTAAGGGATAGAGGTATAGAAACAGCTTGGGTAGAAAAGTTGGGATCATTTAGAGCTAAAAATCAGATTCCTTCGTTGAGAACTCAAGACCTTTACACAATGTAACTTTTATCATCTAGTGCTCAGAATAAAGCGTCCAAGTCTTACGGGCTATCAAAAATGGGGTGTCTACACTTGTGAATGTATAAACGCAGGTGTTACGCTTTTGTACACTTGAAGTATATGAATGGAAGGACTTTATTCTCGAATTATGATGTTGTTTAATTAATCATTACTCTCATTTTATTGTAATTATTTCAGGGCATTACACTTGTGACCATACAACAATTGCTGCTGTGCGCACACCATTTCCAACCAATCTCCCTTTGGCAAGTCTAGTCAATTTGCAATTTAGTAAAGATCATTTGCAATTAATGGAGCTATGTAAATTTCAGGTTCTTTTTTTTTAATATATTGAAAAAGTGATCATAGTTAAATAAGGGGAAATTTTATTTCCATATACCTACTTACCTCTGTGCACATTATTTCTCAGTGCACACACTTAGTAATTTGATTATAAATTATTATTCTCATTTCATACACTTTATATTCTAATTATACCCTGACTTGTATCTTTGTACACACACCACCTAAACCCTTCTTTCACACATATGTACCTATTTTCAATTCAAACCCTCCTTTCATACACTTAATGTTCAAACTAATGCTTCAAGGAAAACAAAACCCAAAAAACAGTACAGCTGGTTAGCTTGGAAAGGAAGACTTAAAACTTCTATGTTTTTTAAAAGGATTGGTGTGTTGAATTCGGAAGCTAACATAGTGTGTTTGCTGTGTAAAACAAAGGAGGAGTCAATGAATCATTTGCTTTTGTCGTGTCCTATGGTATGGAAATAATGGTCAGACATGGTGAAATGGTAGGATCTGGTTTGGGTGGTTCTAGGTTCAATTGAGGCACTGCTGCATTGGTGGGCTGGTTATAAATTCAAAAAGGTGATCCAACCAATGTGGAAAGTTGTTCCCGTAGCTGTTATGTGGTCAATTTGGAAAGCTAGGAATGAATACCTTTTTCATCAAAAAAGTGTTAATGGGTTTGATTTGGCTGAGTTAGTGAAAGTGGGGATAGCTCTATGGTGTAAGCATAGTTATGGAGGTTTGCAGTATTTTGTGGAGGACATTGTATATAATTTCGATAGGATCAAAGTCTGATTGAGATCGTGGCTGGCTGCTTGGTTGCAGGTTTTGTGTGAATGCAGGGCTGCAGTCTAGTTTGTGTTGATTTGCTGGGTGAAGATCTGCAATTCTGATTTGATCTGTTGATTTGCTGGGGTTGGGTTGTTCTGTGGATTTTGCAGCCCAGGAGCTCTGCTTTGGTTTAGTTCTTGGTTCATATTGTTGTGTTGCTGCAGTGAAGGTCTGTTGGTGCTGGGTCTGCTATTTGGTTGCTATGCATTGGTTGTTATTTGGCTGCAGTGAAGGTCTGTTTGGTTGCTATTGTATGATCACTTTACCAAGGTCACTAGCAAGGTTTGTTCTGGTTTTGAGCCAGGAGCTGTTTGGAGGTTTGTTTGTGTTTGTATAGATGGATTGAGTATCTCAGTTTATCATAAGAACATAGATTATGCTTCTAGAGCTGGAACTGACTGTGGTGCAATCCTCCTAAAATGGTGTTTGCTACAATCTCAACACTCTGTAGGATCCCTGTATCTATGCTGTTACTAGGCCTAGCAGTGGGCTGTTATTTTAGGATGGTGTGCTGCATTGGTAGATGATCTGTTCTGCTGTTGGTATGATGTTGGTCTGCTTTTGGACTGATGGATTACTTTTGTTGATCTCTTGTTTGTTTTTCTTCTTCTTGGGTTTGGTTCCTCACCAAACTCCTGGGGTGAGCTAGCTTGTTGCTCTTCCCCTCATTTTTTGATGTAATCTCTTTACTTGTATGGTTTTTGCATCAATAAAGGTTCTCTTTTTGCTGATCATAAAAAAAAAATAAAATAAAATTAAAAAAAAAGAGTGAATTAGAGAGAGTGAGAGGTGATGAGGTTGGTGTATGGAGTGAACTTATGCTTCAAGCTTCTAAATTTGATAAGCAGTATGGCGATAGTATCATTTCTTCCTCCAGTAAGGATCAAAGACATCGCGGTCATCTTCGCTGGACCGACCACTGCCTCTGCCGCCGATACTATAATCCATCGGTGGTTAATAGCTTTAGTAGCAGCAACTCAAGCAAACATTGTGTCGATGATTGAAATTGTAACATTGGTGGTTGAAGAAAAAGAAAAAGCAAAGATTCTTAGCCAAATCATCGATTCCTATGATATATGGATTGTATTGATAATACTAATATATATCATTTAGTGTTTATTATTACAAAATCATAGCAAAAATATGATGAAGAATATATGATCATAAACGAGAAGGATTAGTTATGGATTTGGTGGATTGATTTTAAGAAGCATTGTCAAAAGAAGTAACTGATTTCATTTCATTCCAAGGTGAGGGTCATCGTAACGGTTGGAAAGTCGGAGATGTCAGCATGAATGAATCCAGAGGGAAGAGAGAGAGAGAGAGAGAGAGCAATGAATGAAATTTTGGGAAGATGAGGGGGGAGTAATTAAGGGTGTGTTTTAATGTCAATTATGATTATTTTGTAATATTTAATTAGAGATAACTGGGTGTATGAAAATAGAATTTTTCCTCAATGAGTTCTCAACTTTATTGATAAGATAAAATTGGCCTTCACTTTAGAAGAAATGGATCATCATTGGCAGTGTACACTACCAAAAATTGTTGTAAAAATTGTGAATTTGAAGTTTTCTTGTATTCCTCTCATTTTTTTCAATTTTATTTATTTATTTGTTTGATTTGATTTGATCTTATTCCTTAATTTTGTCTCATGCATTTGTCCGATGATAAAAAACACCAATAATTAATTTGGATTTTTTATTTAACAATGTTCTTATGCCTAGTTAAGGCAATGCTCATCCTTGGGTTTATCATCTAACGCTGTATTTGATTGGAGGATTTGGGGAGAGATTTGGAAAGGAAAAGGAAAAAAAAATGTGTGAAACTATGTGAAATATAGATATATTTTAGGGGGATGCACCAATAAATCCCACATTTGTATCTTGTAATCCATTTGGTCCTATGAATTTTCTTATGAACCGTTAAGTCCTATCACAATGTTAATGACCATTAAACATCAAACACATCATCCTCAAAACAACATTATCATGATCAAAACAACTTCAAACATCACTTTAAACATTATTCATCATCATCAAACATTAAACATTAAACATCATCATCAACATTAAACATTAAACATAATCAAACATTAAACATTAAACATTATTCATCATCAACTTAAACTTTAAACATCAGACATAAAACATTATTCTTCAACATTAAATATTATTCATCATCATCAAACATTAAACATTAAACATCATCAAATATTAAACATTAAACATTATTCATCATCAACATCAAACATCAGACATCAATCATAAAACATTATTCTTCAACATTAAACATTATTCATCATCATCAACATTATTCACCCAAAAAAAAATCAACTTAAACATTAACACAGTGATCATTTTAATCATGACTCAATTTGATCATTTTAATCATTAACACAGTGATCATTTTAACACTATCTAACAAAAAACACAGTGATCATTTTAATCATTAACACAGTGATCATTTTGATCAATCATAAATCATGACTCTCCCCTCCATCATTATTCACCCAACCATCTCTCCCTCTCCCCTCCGTGACTCCATATCCTTTGTCCTCTGAGTCTTTATCAGCAGATTAATGGACTACCAACAACAACGACGAACCATGGCTTCTTCTTCTTCTACACCAAAACCCATCATCATCGTCTCCATCTCAAACCCCACCGACCCACCACCACAACCACCGATCCCATCACCATGGCCGCCCCAATTCCATCGACAACACCACCTCCAAGGAGGGTTCTGCAAACCCTAACCCTGACCCCAACAACCCAGAAACGGCCGGAGCCACCAATCATCCCAAAACCACTCCTCCTTCCGCCTCCCCGAACCCCTCCTCCAAACCCTCGAAGGCCGCGGCGATAGGACCGGTTCTAGGCCGTCCGATGGAAGACGCGACGATCAAGATCTGAGAGTAGATATGAAGAAGGCTGTTCGAACGTTTGTTCGATCCGATATTATCGGCGGCGACGATCAAGATCTAATTGACGCCTTCACTTTGTTGAATGAGTTTCTGGGTTTCGTGTATGATCCTGATTTCTTTTGTTTGAATATATGTGTAAGATTGGTAATGGGTTTTGTGAATCCATGCTCTTCTCTATTGACGGGTTTCTCTGAAGCATTTTATCAAACCTCTTGTGTGTTCACCTAAGACTGTGCTTTGCTTCACTTCCAAATGTCATAAAATGAAATGGGTCTCCTCGGATTCTTCATACCCAACTTGGTTTTAGAGTCTTCTCTAAATGTTGGTGCTTTTGCTATTGGGTATTGTAAATTTATGTTCTCTTTTCTTGATGGTTTATTTCACGTTTGTTTGATTCGATCCTAATGTTTAATGGTTGAGAATTTGTGTTTGATGTTTGATGAATAATCATAATGTTTAATGGTTGATGTTTGATGAATAATCTTGACGTTGTTAATGTTTGATGTTGATAAAATTTTTGTTGATTTGAACATCACTGAAGAACATTTTTTTGAGGGTTGAAGAACAGTGAGAGTTGGCCTAACATTTTTTTTTTTTGGTTGATTTGAACATCGCTGAAGAACATTTTTTTTTAATGGTTGAAGAACAGTAGGAGTTGGCCTAACATTTTTTTTTGTTGATGTTCACTAATGTAGTCAATATTTTGATGATGTTAATGATGTTATTGATGTTGTTAATGTAAATAGTAGGACTAAATGGTGTATAAGAAAATTCATAGGACTAAATGGTTTAACATTCTACCACATAGGATTTACTGGTAATTTTTCCTATATTTTATTCACATTTCACATACCTTTTTCATTTTACTTTCCAAATCCATTCTCAAATCCCCTGACCAAACACAACATAAATTTTATTTTTATTTTTTTGGTATTTTTGTTTTTTTTTGGGCTCATTTTATGCAACACTTAGGCATAAGAACACCTTAGGGCATCTCCAACAAGACTTTCAAATTTAGAGAAATCAAATTTATTTGAAAATTTAGGTAGTATTTTGGCATCTTCAAACTTCACAATCAAAATGTCATATTTATTATTTTTTCACTTTAATCTTTTTTTATCACTACTCATGTGTCAAATTTGAAGGTGAGAAAAGGATGCCAAATGCAGAATTGAATTTTGACATTTATTGAACAACAATGTGAAGGATCCTAAAATTCTATACATGCTCTCATATGAGTGTAAAAGAGTGTAAAAATAGTTAAGACACTCTCTCTATTGATTAACTTTGTCTCATATTCACATTTCAGTATAAGAGAACTTGAGAGAGCCGTGGAGCCCATTATAGATCTTATTTTGATGATTTAAACTGTTCATTTTTTAAGATTCGTTGAGTGAATATTCGTGCAAAAAATCAATATGATCAGATATCGGTAGCTATTGAATTAAATTTGTATTACAAAAAATAGATAGTTACTCTTAAAATTATATTTGTCGTCTATTTTTTTAAAAACAAATATGATTCAAACATATAGCTACCGATATCCAATCATCTTGATTTTTATATAAATATTTTACTCAACGCGTTAAAAAAAATGAATAATTCAAACCACCAAAATCGATTTCAGAATAGTTCTACCAAATCAAAACACTTATGATAACTTGAGAAACCAAACCCTTTCTGTTTATCGAAGCATTCAACACTTTCAAATCTGATAACATCACCTATCACCTAAGATTTGAAATTAAGGGGTTGTTTGGGATGTCTTAAATAAGTGCATTTTTTGTCTTTTTGAACTAAAAAGTTGAGGAAAAAAATATGATTGTTTGGGTTAACTTTTTGACTTTTTGTGGAAAAATGTGTATTAAAAAATTGTAAAAATTAGTGTGTGGGGAAAAATTAGGGTTGGTAGTTGTGCAGCCATAATTTTTTACTTTTGGTGAATAGTGATAAGTTTTTAACTTTTTAAGTAACTTTTTGACTTTTTAACAACTTTCCAAACTTGGCCTAACTTTCAAGATGCTCTCACAACTTTTTGACTTTAATTAACATCACCTATCACCTAAGATTTGAAATTAACTTTCGAGATGCTCTCATAACTTTTTTACTTTAATTAAATAAGTTATATTGTTTGATAAATTTGTTAGTTTTTTTTTTTTTTTTGGCTAAAATAATCTTCTTCTTCTTTTGTTTTTTTTTTTTTCATCTACTGATTTATTTTAAGAAATAAGTTGATTTTTTTAGGTTCTTATAAAGTTCATATTTAGGGCTATTTTGAAAAATGGATTAAAAGTTACTTCCCAATTTTTAAATCACTTACTTCCCTCACAAAAAATCCAAAAAGTAACTTTTAACCATCTTCCCAACCAGAATTAGCATGTAGTCCGACGTCGTACGAGTGAGGTGAACCACCCTAGCCTTCGGAAAAATGCCGAACCAAGCATCATTAGCCACTCCACGATCTAATCGTTCACGTACCAACCCAGATGGCCGATTATTGCACCACGTAAAACAGGGCCCTGAAAATCCCAAATCAGCTAACGAACAGTCCGAAAGAGCATGTTGAAAGGCGTCAATCTGGGCTCTACTTACGTCTCCCAAACCCAACTTCTCCGAAGGCAACAAAATCTCGTTGAAATCTCCCACCACCAACCAAGGTAGATCATCTAAACCACCCAAGCGACGAAGCAACTCCCATGAATCCTGTCTTTTCGCAACTTCCGGATGACCATAGAACCCAGTAAAACGCCAGTTTCCAATCCCCATGTCCGACTCCACAACAGCATCGACATACCCACTTGAATAGCTACGGATAGACACTGACACTCCTTGCTGCCAGAACAATGCTAACCCCCCAGAAAAACCCATCCTATCGACAAACAAACCCCCAGCCAAACGAAGTTTACAGCAAAGCCACTCCATCTTGCTCGACACACACTTTGTCTCCATAAGAAAGACCATATCAGGCGCCTGTTCCTTCAGCAAAAGCTGAAGATTTCGAACTGTTCGTGGGTTCCCAAGCCCACGACAGTTCCAACTGAGACATTTCATCGTGATTGGCGGGGCTGCTCAGCAACCTCCACCATTAACTGGAGAGATGATCCATGTTGTAGCATACCTTCAGAAAGCTTCACCCGTTTACTGACATCGGATGAACCTGAGGACTCATTATAGAGCCCCCTCTCCCTCTTCCCCACAGGCTTCTTCGTACGACCAGCGGGTAACGCCCTCTGCTCCCCCTGTGGTGTAATATTACGTGCCAACTTTTTCCATTTTTTCCCCATCTTTAGTGGACCCGTAGAAGATGTACCCATATTAATCTCAAGGCTTACAAAAGAGTCCACATTTGGCCCTACCAACCCACAATGCTTGGACCCATCCCTCAAGCCCACAAGCGTCTGCCCCTTAAGCCTTACCCTCATCCGCCCAATAGGCCCTACCTCCAAACCCCTCCTCACATCAAGCCCATTCAAATCATAGTCCAGTCCACCCCGACCCTCCGTAATTTGAATATCTAACAACGTATCTGTAATAACCCGACCCTTGCATGTGATTCTGCTATATTTTAGTCTTTATTCTGTGCTTACAAATGCTTAATGTGAAACTGTATGAGAAATTAAATTTAAGTATATATATGACTTATGAATCGAACCTATATCTGTTTAATAAGGAAAAGTATCTGTTACAATTATAATGATAAATCAGAAATTGGAAGCCCTAGAGGCTTAATTATCTGAAATTGATTTTATAATGACGATCAGCATAATTTTTAGGTAATATTAAGCATGTTTACGAAATTTCAATTTCGGAATGATTAAACGAATGAATTTCGTCCTATTCATCTATTATGTCTATCTATATAGTCTTGCCTTTCACCATTTGATTTGGGGGAGATCATTTCATAATATCTCCTGGAGAGGAAAGAAAAATAAGAGAAAAAGGGAAAGGTCAACAAAGAAGGAGGTGAGATTAACTTAGGAGGATCTTGGAGATTTGTGAAGCCAAGGTATGTTAAATTAATTTTACACAAACTTTCTCTTAACCATGTGTAAGAATTCTCTTTTCAATTGTGAGGAAGGGTTGTCAATTTCATATGGAAGCTACTAGAGTTGTGATGGAGAGTTGTGTGTGATTCTTGTGTGATTATCAAGATATGCTCATCAATGGGTTGGGTTGAGATCTAATTTAAGTGTTGTGTAGAATTCTACTTCAATCTTTAGTTTCCATGCCAAACTCATGTAATTCTACTTATGAATTGTGCTATGTTTTATGGTCATAAGAAATCTTGTGTGTTTATGTACATAATTGATAAGATCATCCGATCTTTGATTATTTTAGTCTAACTTCCTTGAATTGTTATGTTTGAACCCAAAAGTATATGGTTATATGGACATATACAAGTTATGTATAAACATATATGAGAATAATCAAGAAAAACAAAGGAATTGAATAGTAGTTATGAGTTTAAAGTTTTGATGAATCAATTGAGTTGTGAAATTAAGAGCTAGGTTATATTGAGAATCATTTAGAACCTTGTTTTGGCAATTAAAGGATCTAATTTAGACCTTGTTGATGCTCACCAAAAGTGGGAATTTTCAGAATTTTCGGACTGCCAAACAAGGGCTTGGCCGCACGTGCGGAGGCCATGGCCGCACGTGTGGAGAAGAGGGAAAAAATCTGGGTTGCCTACTGTCTACGGCCGCTCGTGCAGAGGAGGGGGATCACACGTGCGGTCCATGTCCGCTCGTGCGGAAGGGGCTGCCGCACGTGCGGCCCAGGTCGAAAAGCATACCGGTTCTGTTTTGCGTGCTCGACCCTCTGATGTTTTAAAATATTTGTTTTTGATAATATGGTTGTAAATTCATTCGAAGCATATGATTCAGGAACTAATTTAACAAGAAAAAGAGGAACTAATGTGAATCTTTGTGTGTGTGTAGGAAGCACTTCAAGAGGAACTAGTGCCCCGCCGCAACACAGTGAGTAACAGTACTCGATGTACCTCAATCACGTTAATCATTATTGTTATTGACGTTATGTTTAATATGTATGTTACTTGGAAACCAATGTGAAGTTATGAATTTGATACACATTGTGAAATTATGAAAACATCAAAAGGAATTGTGAAGTTATGAACCTATGAGGCCGAGGGCCGACTTGTGAACTATGTGAAACATGAAACTATGACTATGAGGCCGAGGGCCGACTTGTGAACTATGTGAAACATGAAACTATGAATCTATGAGGCCGATGGCCGACTTGTGACATTGTGAATCCAAGAGGCCGAATGCCGATGTAATAAGTTATGAATCTATGAAGCCAAAAGCCAATTTGTAAAGTTGTGAAACCGACAATGTCGTTCAAGTAATACGGAATCAGGCTAATTATATGATTACTGCTTCCTTTACGTTGTTATCTATAAATGAGTAGTGAGTAATAGTACTACAAATGTATATTATTTACCGTTAATAATTATTGTTATTAACATTCTGTTCTCCTTGAGCAATTATGTTAACATGTGTGTTAATTGGGAATTGATGTGAACATTGAAAGCTTTAGCACACATCGATATGATTCTGAAACCATTCTGCATTTCGACTACGGTTGACGGTCATTGGTAATGTGCTATAACCTATAATTACCTATGTTTTCGCATAAGAACTGCATACAAGTTATTCTTGTGACATAGATATCTACCTAAAAGGGGAAACATAATTGGATAATTGGATAGAATCGTGGATAGTACTATAGTAGTGCAGTTGCTTACTGTTAAAAGACATTGTTAATGTTTTGTTATCTGTAAATTAACCTTATTGACTCCCAGTGAACAAAAGGAACCATGATGCTTGTGTACCCCGAATCATTCTGTTTGCCAATAATGAAGCAAGACTGTTATGAGGTAAACTGTTCTGTTCCTATTGAACGCACTACAATGACACGTGTGTCTTCCATCAAAAGTGTTATTAAAATTCTAATATACGCGAGACGATTATGTCCATTTGTAATAAACCAAGAGATGATTTATATACACTATAGTGTGACGATATTCTCATGAATTTGGAAGTTATTCTGGTCTGTTTATTCATTCTGTTATGTATTCTGTTTTGTTGATTCGTTCCGTTTATGATATGACATGATGAGACCTATTGATTTCTGGTAGGGAACAAAGTGCTGTACGGAACTAAGTGCTAAACTTAAGTGGGAGCCACCTCTAGAATCCATGCGAGCCACCTCTTGAGTCCATACATGCATTTCTAGGCCAATGGCCGTTCTGATATTTCTGGGCCAATGGCCGTTCTGACATTTCTGGGCCAATGGCCGTTTTGATATTTCTGGGCCTATGGCCGTTCTATATCTGTTAGGCCCATGGCCATTCTGTACATTACTGGGCTTAAAGCCACTCTGTTAAGAAAACTGGACCCATGACTGTTCTGGAAGTAATTACAGAATGTAGTTAATCATATGCCTTTGCAGTTATATGCTTTATTATTCAAGTTAAACATTGCATTATTTATGTACTATTATTTACTGAGTCCCACTCATTCTGTATTTTGTCTGTTTCTATAGGTAATCAACTGGGAGACCAGTCTTAACCCTTAAGGCTCGTCTCTCTCCTGTCAACCTCGGTGTGTCCAGGCACTTAGCTGAAGCCCGTGCATTTTCTAAAGTATTGTTAGGTTTTTGGCTTATGCTTTGGTTGTCTTTCATTAATATTTTTGCTATACGCCCAATTGTGGGGCTGAGTCAAAGTATATGTGTATATTTTCTGTATATTATTTACCTAATGTGATGTTGTGATCCTGGCATAATAGTGGTAGCTCAATGGAATAGATCTTTGTTATCAGGTACTTTCGTTCAAGCCCCATACGTATATAATATACATCAGGTTTTATGCCCATTTCTGAGGTGGTCATGCCCAAACTTTTAGGGGTGGGTTTAGGGTGTGACAATATCTATCATTTTGAGACGATGTGGCTCCGTGATGGTAGATGCGAGGAGGTGGTCAAAACTAATTGGGTTTGTGCTCACGAGGGAAGTATGGCTCAAGAGGGAAGTATGGCTGGATTACGGCTTACTGTGGAGAAGACAGGTTCTTTCTTAACCTCGTGGGAGAGGACTACGTTTGGTCATGTCCAACAATTATTGCGGTCTAAGTTGAATGAGGTGCGGCGTTTGGAAGGTCTATCCATGCTCTCTCGGGATGAGTATGGAAAGCACATGTCGTGAGATTGATGAACTCTTGGAGAGAGAGGAAACTTTGTGGTACCAAAGAGCGAGAGCGAACTGGCTAAAAGAAGGCGATCGGAATACCTCTTTTTTCCACTCCAAAGCGTCGCAGAGGCATAAGAAGAAGAGGATTGATGGGCTTCAAGATGATCATGATAGATGGTGGTCTACACCGGAAGATTTGGAGTGGATTGTCGTGGGTTATTTTGCGGAGTTGTTTGTTTCGGGGCAACAGCGCGATATTGGGGAAGTTTTGGATACCATTCAAGCTGTTGTTCCGCCCGAGAGGAATGTAGAGCTAGCTCGACCATATACCGCAGAGGAGGTGTCATACGCTTTATTTCAGATGCATCCTACGAAAGCCCCGGGCCCAGATGGCAAACCAGCGCTATTCTATCAACGGTTTTGGCCAATAGTTGGGGCACAAGTTACACGGGCGGTGTTGGGCGTTCTTAATGAAGGCAAGGCGGTGACGGCTATGAATGACACACTTATTGTGTTAATTCCAAAAGTGAAGACACCCAAACAGATGTCTCAATTTCGGCCAATAAGCCTTTGTAACGTGGTCTACAAGATTGTAAGTAAGGTGTTAGCCAATCGAATGCGAAAAATATTACCCGAGATCATATCGTTGAATCAAAGAGCTTTTGTGGCGGGGCGGCTCATTAGTGATAATGTGCTTGCTTCATTCGAGATTTTCCATTTTTTGAAGAATAAAAGGCATGGAAAAGAGGGACATTTCGCCTTAAAACTCGATATGAGTAAAGCATACGATCGGGTTGAATAGAGGTTCTTACGAGGGGTCATGGAGAGAATGGGTTTCAATCAACATTTTGTGGATACAATATTACATTGTATCTCTTCTGTGTCATATTCGGTCCTTGTGAACGGTAGTCCGACGAAGAAATTTGTTCCTACAAGGGGGCTACGACAAGGGGACCCGCTATTTCCGTATTTGTTTGTGTTGTGCGCGGAAGGTCTTTCTTCTTTAATTCAAAGAGCTGAAGGAGAGGGTAAGCTTAAGGGGGTGGCAGTGTGTCGAGGTAGTCCACGGGTGTCTCATCTTTTATTTGCAGATGATAGCTTGTTGTTTGGAGCTGCGAACATGCAAGAACTATCGGTGGTTCAAGATATATTAGGAAAATATGAGATAGTTTCAGGCTAGAAAATCAATCTTGAGAAATCGGCTATCTGTTTTAGTAAGAATGTGGGGATGGATATTCAGGCGGGTTTGCGGAATGCGATGAGGATTGGTAATTTGGTGGATTCTAGAAAATATCTCGGGTTGCGTTACATTGTGGGCCGCTCTAAACGAGGCATATTTAATTCTGCTAAAGATAGAGTTTGGACTCGGTTGAATGGGTGGAAGGAAAAATATTTATCAGTGGCTGGTAGGGAGATTTTGCTTAAATCGGTAGCACATGCTATTCCAGCGTATATTATGTCCTATTTCTAGTTGCCTGATGGGATTTGTGAGGATATTGACTCTATGGTGCGTAACTATTTGTGGGTGAGAGGGAGAACAAGCGGAAAATTCATTGGAAAAATTGGCAAACATTGTGTGACCCAAAATGGGTGGATGGCATGGGGTTTCGTAGCTTGAAGGCCTTTAACAAAGCATTGTTGGCCAAACAGGGGTGGAGGTTGGTTTCCATGCCGGATTCTTTGTTGGTCAGAATTTTGAAGGCTAAGTATTACATTCACACAACATTTCTTCAAGCTAATGTTAGGTCGAGTCCCTCGTTCACATGGAGGATCATTTTTAATAAAAAATCGCTTTTGGAAGCGGGGTTGAGATAGCGAGTGGGGGATGGTCGGTCAATACAGATTTGGGGTGACAAATGGGTGTCGCAGCCTCATTCTTTTCGGGTTTGTTCACCACCTACACTACAGTTACAGGGTGCTTTGGTTAGTGACCTCTTCGATGTGGATAGGCATTGTTGGGACGTCAATGTATTGCAAGAGAATTTCTTGGAGATGGACGTGGAGGCAATCCAGCAAATTCCTCTGTGCTGTTATGGCATTCCCGACAAGTTGGTTTGGCACTATATAAGGAATGTGATGTTTTCGGTTCGCTCGGCATATCATTTGCAAATGAATATTAGTGATCGGGAGGTGCACGGGTCTGGGTCTGATGTGTAAAATGTTATTTAGTTTTGGAAGCAAGTATGGAGCCTTCACATTCCCAATAAGATTAAGGTCTTTGCGTGGAAGTGTTGTTCCAATATTCTACCGGTTAAATCAGTTCTTCGGCATCGGCATATATTGCAGGAGGATAGGTGTAATAGATGTAGGGATGAAGCAAAAACGGTAATGCACTGTTTATGGGATAGTATGAGGGCACGGGAGGTCTGGAATCAAAGCCCGATATCGTTTGTGCTTGATCACGGTGTTGGTGGTGACTTTTTGGGATGGGCATATGGTGTTGGACGTCGGACGGATAGAGTCACACTGGGTTTGTTTTTTGCCCTTTGCTGGGGGTTGTGGTCATCGTGGAATCAAGCTCTTTTTAGTAATGTCATTCACTTGGCTGTTGCGACAGTTCAGATGGTGTGTGATTTACTGTGCGATTTTGAGCAGGCTCATTCCAACATACATGGTATTCCAGTGGCTCATGCAATTGTGAAGTGGAGACCACCGATTGGGGAGATTCTTAAAGTGAACTTCGACGAGGCCATGTTCATGTGGCAAAAGGCCTGTGGGGTAGGGGTGGTGATTCGTGATCTCAATGGCGTACCTATTGCAGCTTTATCGGAGCAAATTCCACAATGGATGGAGGTTGATTGTATTAAAGCTATTGTTGCTGTCAAGGCTTTGGATTTCGCAGCAGAGTTAGGCTTAACAAACATTCAATTGGAAGGTGATTCCCTTACTATGGTCAAGGCAATGCGAGAGGATGGTCATCTTAGTGCTTCGTTTGGTCATTTTTTACAATATGCCATCGATCGTAGTAAGCAATTTTCAAGCTTCTGTGTCTCGCACACGCGACGGAGTGGCAATGTTATGGCTTATCATTTGGCTCAAATGGCTAAGGAGGATCCGGAGAAGCGAGTTTGGATGGCTAGGGTTCCTGAGCATTTAGTGCAGGTTTTGTTGAGTGATGTTCCTATTTTGTAGGGGGTTATGACCTCCACTTTCTTAAAAAAAAAAAAAAAAAAACCATCTTCCCAAAACACCCCTTAGTATGTGAAAAAGTCAAATAAATTGATTTATAAAGTGAGGTCCAAATGAGGCATTTGTACTCATCTTTCTAACATTCTTCAAGCCATTTCGTCTGGATACAATAATGGAGTCTATGGATAGTCTTTTGTTTGTTTCCATATCAAATTTGTTTATGAAGTTCAAAAACCATTCATTAACTTTCACTTTTATATATTATTCATTGTTGTGAATTGTTTAATGTAGAGGTTCACATGTTCTGGTAGTTGTGCCTTTATAATGTCCTAATAGAGTTGAGGATCCTTCTAAATCTACGGACAACAATTTTATATGGCTCCAAGGAGGTCCTGTGAGTAGTTCATCCAAAAAATGAAAGTGAAAACTTGAATTGGATTTTCCATATATAGTTGTGTAATTCCCCTGATGACGTTTTGGTAGAAAATATTTTTTAAAATATATTTTTGGGGAATTGACCAGTAAATCCCATTTTGTGGACTTGTAATCCATAAGGTCCTGAATGTTTTCTTAGTGATTGGGTGGTCCCTTAATTTCTTTGTTGATAGTTTTGCCACTGTTAGTATTATTGATTGACATTTGGTGTGGGTTTGTATGGGATAAGGTGAGTGGGTGTTTGTATGTCACGCTGATCGAAAAAGCACACTAATACTTTTTTTAATTTAGTAAGTGTGTAACACTCAAAATATGAGACATGGGTTGTGCCGTGAACACAAGTAATTTGACACATGTTTTTTGTATTTTTTTTTTTTTTTTGTGACGTGCGTTGTGATGTGAGCACAATTAATTTGAATTTTTTTTTTTTTTGGTGACGTGGGTTGTGTCACGTTTCGGCTTTCCTACAGTTTGACCCTTTGTTTTTCAATTGCCATTTGTGACATTTCGACGTGAACCTTACCATTGGTTGGGTTCACACAGATTCATATCTCGATTCAGACACTTCTTGTTCCACTACTGTTCCCATCTAATCTGCAAAAAGATGCCCCTTCCAATTGTTTGAACATCTCTCCCCCTGAATCTATCAGCCACTACTTCTCCTCCCTTGAACACTCCTTTCACTCAATTCCTTATCCCACATTCTACAACTTACACACTGAATCTAAAACCCCTCTAGATCCATGAATAACTTCACAATTGATCTACACTACGGTGGCCCGGCTAATTCATTCACACATTCCATCACTTTCGTATCATACACTAGCACAAGCCCAGAACTCATTTTACATATTCTTTTCTTCCTTTGAGGCTCAAGTACCACAGAGGAGGAAGAGACACACAGACTCGGGCGATGCAAGACCTGTCTCGAATGAACTCGACGACGATGCTGATGATGATTTCGAATTCTCTTTGGTACGCGGTGATTCTGATGTAACTGCAGATCAGATATTCGATCAAGTTTGTCAGGTTTCCCCGATATTCAATCGCAATCTTCTGATTCGCGATGATCAGGATCGTGATGCGAAGCCTGATGTATCGACTCTACGACTTCCTCTGAAGCACGATGATCAGGATTGTGATGAGAAGCCTGATGTATTGACTCTGCGACTTCCTATGTTCACGTAAGGGAGTGTGATAGTGTGACATGCCTTACCAGGGCCGACTATGTTCACATCGTCAATCAGCAGGACCAAACGTGAATGGGTGTTTGTATGGGATAAAGGTGAATGGTTGGGATTGCACATACGAAAATGAAAAAACAAAGGATCCCATATAATTAAGCGAGGGCAAATCAGGCAAGCCCACACCAAAAACATTCAAAAAAGAACTTATAAGTAAGCAATCCCACCTAAATTGGAGTTGCCAATCAAACAAAAAAACAACAGGACCAAACGGAACATAATTCACGAATTAAGGACTTTCGGATAAATTTCCCTATATTTTTTGGTATTTGATATGTGACATAAGATATGACTTATTCACTGGAACAAAAAAAATATAACATAAGATAGAAGTCAACTAAAAATATTATTTGTGATCACCATAGAGCAAATTTATATTGAAGGAAAATAGTTCACTTCTGAAAAGTGAAATATATTTTCGAGCTAAAATCTTACTAATGCAATTACACTAGTAACATCACCTCAACCACCCCTATCTCCACCATATGCCACCATAGGCACCTTCTTATTGAAATATTATTAAAATTTTAAAATTTAAATTGATAAAATTAAAAGTTCAATAATTTATTTTGTTATAAGCATCAAATTCTAATTTTTTTAAATAATTTTTTAAAAAATCATTAATAGATTCTAATATAATTATATCAATTATTTTTAAAATTTAGAGAAAGTCACATGTAATTTATTAAAAATAAAAATACATATAATATAGGGGGGAATATAAAAAAAGTAAGAAAATGGTAAAATAATTTAAATGCATAAAAGTATAACATTTTTTTACACTAATTAGTGCATGAGCCATTTATACTTTCATGAATTTCAAATTATTTTTTCATTTTTTCATTTTTTCATTTTTTTTTTTTTTTCAACATCTCTTGGAGGCTCTTTAAATGGGACATGTTAACTATTATAATTAGTATTATCATATTTTAATCACTCCAATATATTAGCTTTTACAATAATTATTTTAACCAAAATTATTTGAGACTAATTACATTTGAAGAGTTTTGGAAGACTATTTAACCGTTTGTGTGTATAAATATATATAATAAAGGGTAGCGTTGTAGTATATAAAATTCGTTTGGGAAGAACTTTTTTAGCCTCTGTTTGGAAAGTGGGTTGACTTTTTGACTTTTTTGGCTATTTTAGCCTGGGCTAAAAAATTTGGTTTGGGAAGGGCTTTTTGACTTTTTTGGTTTTTTTTGTGAGAGAAGAATGTAATGATTATGGGTTAGATGTGATATTTTGTTTTTTGTGACTAAAATAGCCTATTTTGTCTTTTGTGGCTAAAATAGCCAAAAAAGTCCCGTTTAGCTCTTGCCAAACGGAGCCTTAGCCTAACTTTTTTACTTTTTGACTAATTTTTGGTTTGACATTGGCTTTTTTAGTTAGTTTTTTTGTGTTAGGACTTCTTTAGCCTAGCTTTTTTAGTCTTGTTTGGTTTGATTTTTTTGACTTTTATGAGAGAAAAAGTGTAATAGTTATGGTTTGAATGTGACATTTTATCTTATTGACTTATGTAGCCGATTTTATCTTTTTGTGTTTTTTTAGCCAAAAATCTAAAATCAAACGAAGCTTTAGCTTGGCTAAATTAATTCGGTTTAGGAAGAATTTTTTAATTTTTTTGAAAGAAAAAATAAAATAATTATGATTTAAATGTGACATTTTCTTTTATTAACTTATTTAATATTTTTTCTTTTTATATTTTTTTTTTTTTTTTTCCTAATATAAACTCAATTCACTTGTCAAACGAGGACATAAATTAATAAATAAAAGTTACTCGAAATAATTTTTTAACTAGTAATAAAAAATGAATATAGTATAATTTTTAAGGATTCGTCGGCTAAAGAAAACGAAAATCATTTGCAATTTCTTTGCGCTCGCCACGCGTATTTCACCATCAGTCCCCATCAACTGCTCGCAAATCAAAACCCTAGGCAAACGAAAACCCTGTTAGATACACAAAGAGAGAGAGAGAGAGAGAGAGAGAGAGAGAGTTGTCAGATCGTAATCGTCGTGGGTTGTTGTATACATCTACACGATTCTCTGCGGTTTCAATCAATCCCCCCACGATTACCGACCTCTCTCCTTAGTCATGTTCAAGTCCTTCTGGTAATCTCTCCCTCAATTTCAGCTTTTTGTCCAATTTCTCGATTAGGGTTTTTTTTTTTTCTACTCTGATTATTGAATTTGATTTTCTTGGTTCAGTTCTGTTACTAATTTCATGCAGAAACTCAATTCTAGGGCTTTTGTGTTTTTTTAATCAATTTTTTTTGTTTTTTTACTTTTGTTTGTAAAATTTTGAAGTATATAGATTTGGGTCAAGCAGAGC
The DNA here is from genome assembly GCA_022316695.1 of Camellia oleifera. Classification (NCBI taxonomy): domain Eukaryota; kingdom Viridiplantae; phylum Streptophyta; class Magnoliopsida; order Ericales; family Theaceae; genus Camellia; species Camellia oleifera. The sequence goes on from CM039317.1 coordinate 98,428,927, forward strand.
TGTTTTGGTCATTCAAGTTCAATCATTTGTTTGTTTGGCCCTTCTGCTTTATGTTTTTATGGGATTCTTCATCTTCATGATTGTTTCATGGGTATAGTGTTTGGGAAATGACAGTAGATAACAGACGTAAATAGAACAAAGCAGACTGAAAGGGTTTTGCTGATTGGTATGGAAGGGGTAGAGAACATGAAGTGGGGTGTAATTTGAAACAGAGGATGAAGGAGGAAGGAGTGGAAAAACTGATTGAGAGAAAGGTGAAAAGGAGAGTGGCTTTAATGGGTTGTCTGGGTTTTGAGATATATGGCAATTTGAGAAAGGGAAAGATTAAGAATTTTTTTTACAAGAGTTAGGATGTTAGCGATGGAGAATGATAAGGGTACAAATGGAAAGCTAAATCAAGATTGATATAAGGAAGCAACCAAAGGGATTGTTTGGGGGGGGGGGAGAGGGATGGGGAGATTTAGAAAAAAAAATAATTTCTATTTGTTTACTAGCTCAGTGGTTAAAACCTATGTTATAGGGACTTGGGTAAGAATATTGGGCACGAGTGCATGTTTGAGTGTCAAACCTTGATAAAATTAAATCTGAAGATATTAGGATATGTATCCAAAATAAGATATGGGTATGCTCATTATGGAAACATATATATTACACATTATATAATATTTTTAAATAAGATATTATAAATTACGTAGAAATTGCTTGAAATTAAATAAGATAAAGAAAAAATGTGAAACTTTTATCTCTCATCTATGTTGGAGGTTATAAATATTTCTTTCTAGCGAATGTGAGTTTCTTATACTTCAAACATTGTAAAAGGTTGAAAGATTCAAGTGTTTAAATTGGGTACGGATATCAAACACATATTTCACACCTTTATCCTTGTTATATCCATGTAAGATAGGTTAAAACTCAACCTATTTGTCAATCAAGATTGATTTATTAGGTCTCTGCTTGTCCTGGGGTCCTACGAGATATGGTTCCACGCAATTGTCATTGCTACTCCATAATGAACTTGTGCTAGTAGATAGCATTGGCTTTTAAATATTTGAATTTACTTGACTTGCAGTTTCAGTATATTGTACAGCTCTTTTCTTTTTCTTTTTTCAATTGGAGCATCTTGCATACCCAGAAACACTTTGTACTGAGCATGTTTTATTTATTTATAAGACTTGTTACCTCTATACATGGTAAGTGTTGAAGTTTCTACTACAAGACGTAGTTTTTCCATTGATTATCACTTAGTTTGCCCTTAAACTATGTGTGGGATGCTCTCCTATAAGCATGTGCCTGTTCAAATTGAAATTCTGTCGAGCAGAGTAATAAGCTTTAATGTAATTTTTTTACTGCTATAAACTTTGTAGTATGGCTAAAGCTAACTTTGTTTACCTACAGGGGTTCTCAAGAGCAGGAAGCTCAACCACACCCGCAAGAGATTCCTACAAATTCATGGTATCCTCCGTCTGTACTTAGCTCTTCAAGTTCATCGCGCCCCGCAACACCTAGTAGCAGCGCTTCTAATAGCTTCAATCTGCAAAGGCCTGCAGATCGGCCACAGTCACCGTCTCATGTTTCGCCTGCTGAAGCTGCAGGCATTATTGTTCTGTTAAAGGATAAGAGGTAAGCTTCCTGGATTCCTGACTCCTTTATTATCATATTGGTAAGAACGTTTCCATTTTTTCTTTATTTTTTACTTCTTGAAATTTATTGATCTCCAAATGCACTTAACAACATTGTTAGTTTTCCCATTTCAGTTTGTTCACCCCTATAATTTATTTATTTATTTTTAGATAGTGGTCAAGTTTGTATTTTGTATGTCATCATCAATTATAGTCATACTTGTCCGACTCAGACGTGTTGAAGTTGGATGCTGTGTGTGGTAAATTGATTAAGCGCAATTGAAAAAATCTTCACATTTCTACCTTTCTCTTGAAGGGAAAGCTTTGTTGAGGGCAATTTCTGACCATCACTTTTGGTACTCCATTGATTATGAAAGCTGGGATGATTGGATATGAACATTGAGTAGTTATGCTATTTATAACAACTAGCCAATGATCCTTGCGTTGGGTGGTATTAATTCATAATAAATACTTCATAAAAAAATAGAAAAGTAAGATAAAAATATTCTTAAACGTTTTATATGTTCATCCACAAGAAAAGTTATAAGTTATTATCATTATTATAGGCATTTATCAAAAAACAAAGCATTTTCCCAATAGTACATATTTTTAACACTTTGGACACATGCAAGGAACACTTGTGTTAATCAATTAGACGTACATCAGATAAAGGCAATGCATTTTCCCAGTACTGTATGTTTTTAACTCTTTGGACACATTCAAGAAACACGTGTGTTTATCAATTAGACGGACATGAGTGTCTTTTAGGATCTAAGCACAAGCTTGAATGAACTAATGCCCTTGATAGACAAGTGGCTTGTAGTTTCTTCTCTAATGCCCTTTTCTAGATTTTCTTTCAATGTTGGTAACACATTTTGTTCCCCTTAGGTAATAAACAGATTATCGTATTGTCATGGCCTCCCGAGTGATAATAAGTGTCCATTGGTAAAAGTCAACATTGAACCGAATCTCATCTTGGTACTTGCCTATGAAACATGGGTACTATAAAAATGATGCTGTATGAGTATCGGACCCATATTTGGTACGGGTATAGTTTTATATGTATTAGGTACACGAATATGTATCCATTTAACAGAATAAAAAAAATATGGATCTTGGGTACGCACCTGGTCCTTATTTGGATACATCAAGGCTGAAATGATGTTTTAAAAAATATGAAGGTACATGATAAGTATATTGTGTCTGTGTCTAAATAAAACAAATGAAGGGTATCTTGCAAATTTTAAAATCATAAAGAACTACTTTGTAGTTTACTTTTAACTACTTTCTGGCATTAAACTGTAGTTTGTACTTTGCTTTAACTATTTTTGCACTTAGTTTTCTAATTGTTATATCATGCACTAATTATTACAAATTATAAAAATATTTTTTTATGGATGTACCCTGGTTGTACATTGTTTCTTAATTTTTATGGTTTTTTTTTTTTTTTTTGGTACCGGCATATTCATATCATACCAATATCAGCATTCGTTCTCATATCCATGTTTCATAGGTACATACCAATGGAGAACTTTACCAAGCATTCTCTCTTTGTTTGAAAATCTTGTAGGCTCTTTGGGTGCTTCTCACAAGGTTGTTAAAATCGGGATCCTAAGTAGGATCGGCGAGAGGGTTTGGCGGATCGGATCGTAGGATCGGATCGAGGATCGTAAGATCCTACTTTCTATTAAAAAAAAAGATAAAAATTAAAATTAAAATGATACATATTAAAAATAAGGTGAAAAATCATAAAATCTACGATCCTACTTGCGATCCTACCTGCGATCCTACACGATCCTACTTGCGATCCTGTTATAACATCGATCCTACAACGATCTGGATCGTTTTGGCAAAGTAGGATCGTAGGATCGTACAATCCTACGATCCGGATCGCGATTTTAACAACCATGGCTTCTCACACTTCAATTTCAGCTTTTTCACCATTTTTATACCACCATATTCTCACTATTCCCAAGTTGATAAAAACCATGTCTTGCCACAGGCAATGCAATTAGTGTGGAAGATATTGTTCCATAGCAAAGATTCACTACTTTTTTTTTTTTTTGAGACAACCAAAAGGAAAATTTATTGATAATGATCAAGCAAATACATAGACAATTATCAATAAAAAGAAAACTTGAGCCCAACTAAGTTGGCACCTAGAAACAAACAAAGAAATAGAAATCACCACCCACCCACAGTTGGTAAGACACCAACCCAAAGCACAAGAGAGATCTATATCAGCAGCCCAATACAATTTTACTCCCCAAGCTGCATCTGATTTGGCTCAGATTGGTCAAGAAGTCCGGAATGGTGAATTGAGAATCCTTAAATGTTTGATTCAGCCACAATGCAACTCTAATCTTAATCAAATCACAAACTTCCTCCAACTTAGGTGTAGCAGACTAAAAAATGCACTCATTCTTAAGTTTCCACAGTGACCACAAGACTGCCAAGGGGATGACCTTCCAAATTAATTTTTCTTTTCTGTTCATTTGATCACAATCCCACCAATGAAGAGCAGCTTCTATAGAATCTGGAAGAGCTCCTTGCATCTCCCACCAATTCAACATTGCAGCCCATACCTTCCATGAAAAATGGCAATGCAGTAGCACATGCCAGATCGATTCAATCTCAGTTTTACAAAAAAACACAGAGGGCTGGAGCATTAGCTTGAATCACTCCAATTTTCTGAAGAAATTCTGCTGACTTGACTCTGTTTTTCTAGGCTAACCAACAAAAAAATTGAACTTTAGGAGGTGCAAATCTGTTCCAGATTAACATACAAGTATTAAGGGGCGGACCAAGGGAGACAGCTTCACTTCTATAGGCAGAGGAAACAGAATACAGACCAGAATCTGCAACCAACCAGACTGGTTTGCCTTCTAGATCATCACATAAACCAGAAACAAATGGCAGAAGCATTTTGAGTCTGCTGACTTCCCTCTCTTCCCACTCGTACAGCCTTCTTCTAAATTGAAAGTTCCAATTCCCTGAAGCAACACTGCTGTCATACAATGATCTCAGGGATTCCTCTTTATCCAGCACCAATCTATAAAGAATAGGAAATTCAACTTTGAAGCAGTGATTGCTGCACCAATTGTCTTTCTAGAAGTTGGTTCTTTTACCATCCTCTACCTTGATATGAATGTTGTTATAATAGAACATTGACAGATTGTTATTTCTTTCTGGTATGGAGATTACGCCTTTCCACACACAAGATTGCCTGCTGCTTGAAGTAGAAGAGGGACACCAGCTTTTAACATCCAAATTGTATTTGCTGCATATGATCTTTCTCCACAAAGCATCTTTCTCTTTGCCAAACCTCCACCACCATTTTAATAACATACAATCATTGACCAACCTGATTCTCCTAATGCCTAGGCCTCCCTGCTTCACACTTTTTGCTAAGTCATCCCCTTTAACAAGATGAATTGGTTTTCTTGATTGTGACCCACCATATTCCTTTGCTACCCCTGCAGGCATTTTGAATAGAGATAAATAGAACAATGGTAAGGCAGAGGTTATGGACTTTAGAAGAGTGAGCCTCCCTGAGAATGAAAGCAACTTCCTTTTCCATCCTGCTAGTCTGCATCTGACTTTATCAAGAACCGGTTTCCAAGTTGACTTGTTATTTAGATTAGCCCCCAAAGGCATACCCAAGTACTTCAAAAGGAAATGCCTTGAAATTGTAGTGTAGTTTTGATGCAAAATTGGATAAAGACTCCTCTGGAACATTAATTCCACACACTTGACTCTTATGATAGTTTATTTTCAGCCCAGAAATCAATTCAAAGCACCTTAAAACCCTCTTGATATTACACACCTCCAGCTCCTCAGCTTCACAAAACAGTATGGAGTCATCTGCAAATTGTAAATGTGATAGCACCATCCCACTAGAGCCAACCTTCACCCCTCTTGACATAAGTATATTAAGGCTCTCAGTTGCTATGTTGAACAGAAAAGGAGACAGAGGGTCTCCTTGCCGAAGACCTTTTTGGGGACAAAACTCCTAAGTTGGTGAACAATTGACCAACACAGAGAGTCTTGCAGAGGTAACACACTCTTTTATCCAGTTAATCCATTTTGTTCCAAACCCAAAGTTTAAGAGCATAGTTGATAAGAAGCACCAATTTACGGAATCAAAAGCCTTTTCAAAATCACGCTTGATAATCACTCCCCTCCTATTGGTTTTCTTTTATCCAGCAAAGATTCACTTAACTCTTCCTTTGGGGCTGTCAAAATTCTTCTCTTGACAAAGTTTTCAACTTCACTATTAGGTCCACACAATTCCTCAGTGCTCTCACCATTACCTTCATGAACATTGTTTTTCATCTTTATTTTCTTTTATTTCATTTTCATTAGTTAAATTCAACCGGTTTTCTTTCGTCGTGTAAGGACATTCATAAGTTTGACGCTCAGTTTTTCTGCAAAGAAAACAATTGGTCTCTCCCATTGTTTTGCTTACGAGAGGCTACAAACATTTTCCCTATAACCTCCCCCCATCACTTTGGTTTGGTCGCTTGGTGGACCATGTGGAACCTTGATTGTTTGTACTTGTTTTGACATGAGAGGTTTTCTCTACTCGCCTTGAAGACTTTCGCCTCAACTTCTTCTCTTCTGTAAACGCCATCTATTAAGCTTCCAAGAGAGAACCAATAGGATGCATTACAAGCTCATCATGAATGGCGAGTTTTAGACCACTCAGATATCTAGCAGTCAATTGATCACCCATTTCATGTAAATCAATCCAACTTAAATACTTGTAAAATTTCTCTAGTATAATTTGCTACACTTTGGTCTTGTTTTGCCTTAAAGTGGTGTATCTTGATACAAAGTTAAAAAATATTATATGGGCAAAAATTTATCACTGAGCTGGACCTTCATTTCAGCCCAAGACTTCACTCAATGGTTTCCTTTCTTTCACAATTTTTCCTGGTATTGCTGCCACTAAACTACGGCGTGATCTTTAAGCCTCATGGCTATAAATTGCACCTTTTTTTCTTGGAAGATCTTCTTCAATTAAAAGTAAGTCTCCAAAAAAGCAACCCAATGACAACAGGCGTCAAGGTCAAGTTTTCTATCAAAGGCAGGTACATTAACTTGAACACTCTTATCAGCATTCTCAAAAGCTCTAGCAAGACGATTCAATGTGGATGTTTGGGAAGCTGCTATTTTAGTAGGCTATTTTAGTTTTTGACTATTTTAGTAAGCTAAAATTTGTGTGTTTGGGAAGATAGGTGGATTTTTTTGTAATTGGATGTCATATTTGTGAGAGAAAAAGTGAAATGATTATGGGTTTGATGTGACATTTTGTCTTATTGACTATTTTAGCATATTTTGTCTTTTTGTGAATTTTAGCCTAAAAAGCCAAAAAATAACCTTTGCCAAACACCCCCAATAATCAGGTTGAATTGGAGCTTCCGGGTGAATTGAAGTTTGCCTAATTGATGTTGAAGATGTGGAGCCGACATCCTTAGTCATTTTTTCCAATTAGTTCTTTGAGGACATTGAAAGGTGGATTGTTATGAGTCTCTAGCCTTGGTAACCAATGCAAAATCTCCTCAAGTATACATTGGAGATTAGCATTTGAATGTCATAATTCATCGATCACATCTCTTAAACATTACCAATAGGAGTTTGACCTCCACCACAATTTCCTCTTTCATGTACCATTATCTTATCGACAACACTTAGAGATAGCAAACTTGCTCTAATACCACTTGATGCAAGACGAATGGTGGAGTAACTGAAATATGAAAATTTAATTCTGATAACAAGAGGATCAATACAAAATAATGAGATAGGGATAGAACTCAAGGAATTATTCACTTGAGAAGAGGGACTCACTTAACAAATAGAGGAGGATTTTTTTAAGGGAAGCTGACTAGGCTTACACCAGGAAATTAGTTCAAATTTCTCTCCTTATGTTTATGAGTCTTTATATAGAAATAAGAAATTCCTAGAGAACATAAAAAAGTAAACTGAGAGCTTGTCTTGGAATTCTTCTTTTCAAACATGTCCATCTTGATACTTCACGAGATATATCCTTTGGTCTTTCACAACACCTAATATTTATTAGTAAAAAGAATTCTTTACTAGATCTATTACCATTGCCAATGCCATTGACCACCATATCAGTATATGTATATGTTGCCGGCACCACATTAGCATCAATTTTCATTTCGTTTAATATTGCAAAAATCAATCTAGAAATCTAGGTTGTTAAACTTTTTGCTTTGCATTTTTGTATTTTCTGATCATTCTCTTCTTTTCTTATTACAATTGATTCAGCATGGATGAGTTACGGAAGCTTTTATCCGACAAAGATGCATACAACCAATTCTTTCTCTCACTCGATCAGGTTAAAATTCAAAACAATGTAAGTTGATTTTGATGTTTATGCTTTCACCTGTATTTCTACTTGTAACTTTTTGAACCTTGCTTGCTTTACATTGACCTTCTTTTGCTTTGAGTTTACTATAATCTTTAGTTGTTCCTTATTTATAAAACTAGAATTGTCTAGCTCAGCAACTAGATGTAGGCACAAAATTCTGTAGGAATGGACCTCATCTGACTAGAATTAAAACGGTTGTGTTTTCTAGATTTAGGAAAACTATATGACATTGGTATTTGATGAGGCACACGAAGGTCTGATTAATATTTTAAAAGTTGTTGGATCCTAGTGATCTGGTTCCATGATAATGCATTTCATATTCATACAACAATGCTTACATGGGACTATTGAAGATTATATTTTATCTGGTCTGAGATATCTGTATCTCTTTTTAAGTAATGAATGGAATACTCTATTGCAAATACATAATAGAAAATTGTTTCTGGTTTAGGGTGGTGAATGGCTGCTTTAGAGATGGAACTAGGATGTAGAGTCGTACGTTAAGTTGGTGAGACACATGACCTGTGAAATTTTGACAGTGCCATATGAAATTGATGTCTATGGTGGTGACCATTGTTTTTTACTGGGGTTTGAGAAATAGACATTTTGATGCCCATTTATTTTTGCTAACTCTATTGCTCCAAATTTTCCTTAAAAAAGAATGAATTTTCTCATCTTCACATGTGCCACGCAGGAGTTTTGTGGAGTGCAGCAAAAAATTATTTTTTAATATTTCAAATTATATGAATATCTGTAACATGACCAATATTCATTTTTTCACTGACCTAAATGATTTAAGATAAATATGGTGGAGCTATTCAGAGTTAGTAGTGCACCTGCATGGTTTCTATGGATTTGATAGCTGATAATAATCCAGAGTTCTGTATTAAATGGTTGCATAAGGGCTTAAAAATCATTTCTAGTACCATATGAGTTGATCCTATGTTGCATTGGATGTGCTCACGGTAAACAGCCTCCATTTGAATTTCTTGATGTAGCCAATATGTCATGTAACATAGACAAAAACTTCATATATGAAGCCAGCTTGAAGTTGTAGTGAAGCATCTCTGCAGACAAACACTTGTTACACCAGAGTAGACAGTCTGGGCTGTATTTTACTTAAAAAACATTGCATGCTTGTGCATGCAACATACATTAGCTGGTGTAAATTACAGGTCTATCAGTGTGGGGAGTTTAGTGTCTTTTACATGATATATAGGTCATTTTGTGATAACCTTGTGAATTATTTTTGCAATTATTCTGATCTTTCTTCCCCTTTTTCTGTGTGATAAACATCAGCTGAGAGATGAACTTCGAAAGGAGACTTTGCAGCTTGCCAGTGAGTTCCTCTTTACATACACACATGGACATATATATATATACACGCAATTGTATCTCTTATACACTTGAACCATATAAGCAGCTGTATTCTAAATAATCTTTTAATGTAGGGGATAATTTGGAGAAAGAACCGCGCATAATGGAACTGCGGAATCAGGTGAACTGTTTAACCTGTATTTCATTTCTTAATCGTGTAGCTAATACTGAATACTGATTGTAAATGTTTTTTCCTCTGCTGTTTTTGATCCTGCAGTGCAGAATCATTCGGACAACTGAATTGGCTGCTGCTCAAGAGAAGTTAAATGAGCTGGAGAGGCAAAAAGAAGAGACACTGAAGTTTTACTCTCCAAAATCCCTGCTCAATCGGCTTCAAGGTAAGATTCTAACAAACATTATAATAGACTTAATGATAGGTATCAAATTGTGAATCATATTGAATTGTGAATCGTAAGATTTACTTTAATTAGCATAATATATATAATTATATACATATTGTATGCATTTAAAAATACACTGTTCAAAATGAAATAAATATCAATACAACTAGATTGTATATATGTATATACCTATAAAACCATATAGATCAATATAATTAATTGATCTTAATTTTTTCTGTTTTTATTTTGCAAAAACACACTGTTTCATATGCAAACAAAATGAATCATAGTGAATTGTATGATTCACTCAATTTAAGGTTCAACAGCATGAATCAAATCGTTTTGTTGAAATTTGTATCAAATCGTATGAATCGAATCTCAATATTCTAACAATCCCCTGATAGTTATCATCATTGAGAGACAGACATCAACGGCTTTTCTGTTATATGGGCAATCTAAAAAGATGTGTTTCCTGGTCACAGAAGCAATGAATAAGACAGACGAGGAATCTGAGATCCTGCACAGGCAGCTTCTTGAGAGGGAGATCGATGTAGGAGTTTTTGTGCAGAAATACAAGAAGCTGCGTAGCACTTACCACAGGCGTGCTCTCACCCATCTCGCCGCCAAGATGTCATTATCTGGATGAATGTGCAGATCATTATAAGAGGTATATGTGAATAGTTGGGGCACTTTTATTGTATTTTGGGCACATTTTTCGGTGTTTTTTTTCCCTTCCTACCCCCTTACGCATAAACACTTGCCTTTGGTTACTGTGTGAGAGATATTTTCACCAACAGTGGCCGTTGTTCATTGATTCAGCACTAAAATGTAGTCACAAAAGTGAGTGTTGTATTCCAGAGACCCAAGTTCAAATTTTCATTCAAGATCTCTTGTATGGCCACTCTATGTAAATTCTATGACAATGGTGGCTTTTCTTTTTAACTGTTATGCTTTAACTTTCTTATTTTTCAGTTTTCAGGTTTGATTTTGGATAATTAAATCTTTATATATATATATATATATACACACCAATTCTTCACTTGTGCACATGGTTGCGCGTGCACACAAGGGCAGAGAGGCAACACCTAAAGAAACTGAGTGTAAACCTTGCAGATCTTCTGTTTTTAAGGAGCAGTTCTATGAATCCCGACATGAACCAGAAATTGCCCAGAATTTGAAATCAAAGGTCCAAATTCATTGATGATATGGTTCCGCACGTACAATTTTGATTTTACACCATAGATTTAGCATTCTGGATTTGGTTATCATGGTCCATAGACTTTTTTGTTTTTAAATCTTTTGTTCAAATGTATTTACCGTTAGAGCTGAGTAAGGAATTTATAAAAACTACAAATCGATCTGGTCCAGGCTAATCCGGTAGATTTGAATTGGTTTTTTAAATCCATGGTTCAATTTTGATTTGAAAAATTGAGGAACCGTGGTTCGTGGATCGGTTCTGGATTATACTTATGGTTTTGGATTGGAATTGATATGGATCATATGCAACTTAGACTATATTCACATCAGACACTCTTGATACATATTATCATATTTTTGATACTATCATACCTTTTAAATTCATATCATATATCTGTGGTATTTGGTGTGGAATTCGCTACTACGATGCTGTTGTTATGGAATTTTATTGCTATTGCTGTGTTTTTTTTTTTTTTGGTGTTAGTTTTATAATGGTCTGATGGTAGAATCAATTTTAAATTTATTTATTTATTTATTTTTGAATTTGGTGATTGCTGCTGCTATTGTAGTACAAAATATTATGTTTGTTTAAATTAATAGTGGAACAATATACAGGTTTATATTTTGAAAATTATGAAATGAAAATGTTACATGGTTTTTCTTTGTTAATAGATGATATGAATCTATTGTTGCAAACCAAACCAAACCGTGTTTAAATGGTTTGGCTCAGATTAGTTTCACGATTTAAATGAATTTGATTGGTTTGGTTTTAATTTTTATAAAACAGGAGACAACGAATTGATACTTGTTTACTCCAAAGTTAATCAATTCGGACTATGTTCACCTCTATTTTCTATTGCACTGCAATTAGAATTTTGACATATAATTGTACAATTGAAAGTACATTTGGAATAAAAAATTGAGAAGTATTTGGGTGTTCAAGGTGCATACCGTATATACTAGTGTAAGTTCTCACAAATATATATAAATTATCTCATAAAATTACATAAATTTTCACAAATATACGTAAGTTAATCCATAAAAATTATTGAGTAAATTTTCACAAATATATGTAAATTAATCCTTAAAATTTTGAAAAATCACAACTTTCGTATATTTATGAGAATTTATACAAGTACATATGTTATGTATTTAGAGCATCAACATCAGAGTCGCTACAATGACTTTGACGCTATTGTAGAGAGCCAAACTATAAATATGTTGATGCATCAGAGTCGCTATGAGCTTCATTCATTTTGACAAAGCTACAGTTCCTCCTCTGATGAAGCGAGGAACTGTTCACAAGGTAATCAATTTTTTATTATATTTTTTTTCTCGCGCTTCTTTCTCCTGCCAACAAGAGCACTATCTCTCATACCACCATTACTGTGAACACTTACTAGAGCCATCACACAAATTTCATTCTTACCATCTTGGAAGTTCATCAGGTTGTCACCATCTTGGATGTCCCCCAGGATGTCCCATGAGAAGAAGAAAAATTCTGAAATTTTGCTTAACCGGTCGACCACCCTGGCTCCTGTGTTGCTATTGTTCTGTTGTTGCTCTGGTGCTATCTTGGGTCTTATTTTATACCTGTTTTAACATCATTTTGCACTCCAAAAATATGGTTAAACGCAAGGAGCATTTAAGGATTATAATGATTTAATTAAACTTTTCCAATTCAATTATAATACATTTTTCATTACTAAAACAAATAATTAAAAACATAATACATTTATTTTTCACAAAATAATTAAAACATGAAACCTTATTCCTATGACTGGCTATATAGTTGCCACAAGTGCTCAACAAAATCTAATTGGAATTGAGAATGAATTGTTCTGTTTCTGATACGGTGATTTTGTTGAATGAATTCCATAAGCTCGATTGTACGCTCATGTGACACTTGTGCCAAAGGGGTATCATCAATTTGTTCAAAATCAATGTCTTATGCTTCATTGTCATTTCACTCATCCTCAATAATCATATTGTGCAATATTATACAAGCCTTCATAACAACTTTAATTGACTCAAGATTCCAAGATTGTGCAGGTCCACGCACAATTGCAAAACGTGCTTGAAGTATCCCAAATGCACGCTCCACATCCTTCCTACATGCCTCTTGGGCCATAGCGAAATGTTTTTTCTTGTTTCCTTGTGGACATGGAATTGTTTTCACAAATGTTGCCCATGGGGGATATATACAATCAGCAAGATAATATTCCATTGTATACTCATTACCGTTGATGGTGTAATTGACTGGAGGAGCACGCCCTTGAGCAAGCTCAGTAAATACAGTAGACCTTTCTAGTACATTAATATCATTATAAGACCTAGGTAACCCAAAAAATATCCAAAGATCATATGATGCAACTGCTTCCAAAATAATTGTTGGTTCATGGGTGTGACTAGTATACATACCTTTCCATGCAGCCGGGCAATTCTTCCATGTCCAGTGCATACAATCAATGCTTCCCAACATTCTAGGAAAGCCACGACTTTTGCCAACTGCTAGTAGTCTAGCAATATCATTGTTGTTTGGTGACCACAAATACTGATCGGAATAAATTTCAACCACTGCTTTGACAAAATAAAATAGACTCTTCATTGCGGTACTTTCTCCAATCCTCAAGTACTCATTCATAAAATTAGCTGCTACTCCATAAGCGAGCATTCTAAGTGCTGCAGGCATCTTCTGAAGGGGAGATAAACCGAGCACTTTGGTACTATTTCTTTTCTGGACAAAATATGATTCATGAGCTTCTACCGCAGATTGAATGCGGAGAAAAAGAGAACGTTTCTTTCGAAATCTCCTCCGAAATACATTGGAAGGATATACTGGTGGCTCAGCAAAATAATCTAGAAAGAGTCTTTGGTGACCTTGCAAAGAATTGCGCCAAATGAATTTGCGGTGTTGACTAGAATTATGTCGTGATCTTGATGAAGTATTGGCTGCTAGGCGTTGCCCTTCCATAATAGCTATCCCAATTGTCTCCAACTCATCGTCGGAGTCAGAGTCATAAAGAATCATATCGTCTAGCGAATGAAGATCCATATAGAGAAAATAAATACAAAATGAAATAGCAAAATTAGGCTGATCGAGATGAAATCTAGATAGCCATTGGTTTTATTTATATTGAAAGAATATGACCGTTGGAATATGATCATTAGAATATAGCTGTTGGAATATAACCGTTAAAATATAGCCGCTGAAATATGACCGTTAGAATATAGCCGTTAGAATATGGCTGTTGGAATATAGCCGTTTTTAAAATATGACGGTTGGAAAAAAATATATTTAAATTGAAAAAGATAAAAGAATAAAAAATAATATTTTAATGAAATAGAATTTTAAAATAGAGAGCTTGATAGAATATGTATATAAAAAAGAGACTAGCTAAAATACAAAAGTGAATTTTTGGTTATAATTTGACTCAAAATTTGCTGAGGCTGATGCGAATACTCTTACATAAAAATTGCCGTAAAAATTTTGTGCCTTTTGCCCATTATTCTCTAAACTATAAATGCTAAATCAGGTAAAGTTTGCGGGGGTCAATTACACTAGCATTCCTATAGTTTACCAATAATATTAGAAACACTAATTAATATACAAACAAATATACTTAGAAACCAAATATATATGTAGGTTTTACTATTTGATTGGATTCACTTATACTGTGTTTGATTGGGAGATTTGAAAAGTGATTTGAAAAAGGAAAGAAAAAAAATGTGTGAAATTATATAAAACGCAAGTATATTTTATTCACATTTCACTTATATATTTTTTTTATTTTATTTTATTTTTTCCTTTCTAAATTCCCCAACTAAACACATCATTAAGATTGTGTTTAGTTAGTATATGTATTAGTATATTAGTTAGTGTTTCTATTATTATTGATATGTTACTTGTGTCAATTTAGACTTCCTTTGGGAAAAAAGAATTTTAGTCAAAAAAAATCATTAAAAAAGTCAATTCTCAAACCAAACCCTTTATTTTATTTTTTTGATCCAACTCAAACCATAAAACAAGTAACATTACATCAACCTAGAGGGTTAATCCCTTTCAAAACTAATCCCAGTCATATCACCTATCTCTGGAGGGTCATCCAGTAACACCACATGTTCATCTTGGGCCACACCCATGTTTGTCAATTTGTCAGCAACTTTGTTTCCATCCCTTAGGGTGTGTCCCGGTGTGCAATACATCTTTTCATTAAAAACTTTGCATCCTCTACGATGGCCTTGTATGGGGAATTATGACTTGGCCCCTCCTAAATGGGCTTGATGCCTTGTGCAGCATCAGTTTCAATTTTCACATCCATTCTGCCTTTATAGAATAAGATTGTGCAGCCCCTGGCCCAAAGCTCTGCTTCCACACTTGAACAATGTCCCATCTTGCCATAAAATCCCCATATCCATGTGCCTGCTTCGTCTCTCAAGAGCCCTCCATATTCTGCCCGTCTAGGATCTCTTTTTGAGCAGCCATCAGTATTTAATTTCAGCTTACCGACAGTAGGAAAACACCATTTAATAAGTACAAGTAAAGATTGATTAGGGTGGATGGAGGAGAGATTGGAATGCCTCATCAATCTCGTGAACATAATCTCTAATGTTCTTGAGACTAGCTTGAATGGGGTGATTAAATTTTTCAAAAACCATTTGATTCTATCTTTCCATATCTACCAAAGGATAACAATGAAGTCAATATACCATTTCTTCCAAGAAACAAGTTTTTTGATTTCATGTTAGACGACACCCATTCAGCTAGAGGCAACCTACAACCATCCTCACATCATGTGACATTCTTGATTTCAATCAAAGATATCTCTGGATTTGGTACATTCTCTAAGGAGATGGTTCACATCTTCACTGGAATCCCCACACCTTGGACATAGATCAGTAGTTGTCATGTTCCTCCTAAGCCTCATTTGGTTAGTTTAGCAGTCTATCCTTGAGGATAAGCCAAAGAAAGTACTTCAGCTTTTGGGGAGTTCTAATCTTCCAAACCCATTTCCAGTCACTCCCATCCATCTCATGGTTTGCAATGATCTTATAAGCAGATGCTGCAGAGAAATTACCTCCAGATCCAAGCCAGGTAGGGGTATCAGTGTAAGTCAGAAATCTGGGTGTATGCACCTTGAGGATCTCTTGGAGATTTTACTAATTGACAATCTTAGCTATGACTTCAGTGTTCCAATTCCCTTAATCATTCAGGAGTAGAACTCACCTTATCTTTATCATTAACCTATGAAGTATTATATTTTTTGGTCAAGGGGGTTTTGTCCACACCACCAGTCATGCCATAAAGAAATGGCCATTCCCTTAAAGAATGCATTCCCACACTCCATTTAATCCCCTTTCTAAGAGTGTCCTTGTTCTTACATATGCTTTTCCAAATGTGGGAAGCTCTCCAGTTATATAAGTTGTTCCTCTTCAAATATTTGACCTGGAGCACTTTGCACCAGAGTTCATCATTTTCAGTTACTTTTTCCAACCAAGCTTATTAGGAGTGCAGCATTGTGGTCTCTAGCTCTTCTAATGCCAAGTCCTCCATTCTCTTTAGCTCTACATACACTGTTTTAAGTGAACTTTCTTGCTATTATCAATCTCACCCCAAAGAAAGTTCCTGTTGATTTTGGTCAATCTCATCACAAAATTTTCTAGGAAGCTCCATGATTTGCATGTTATAGCTAGGAATGACAGAGATAACAGTTTGTATGATAGTGACTCTACCAGCTAAGGATAAGTTTCTAGCCTTCCAACCTGGGAGTCTGATTTTCAAATCTTAGTCTGTATGAGTGTACATCCATGTTATTATTGTGGACAGAAAGACCAAAGTTTTATTATTCATTCATCTCTTAAAATGAGAGGTTTTTACCTCAAAATAAAAAATAAAAAAAGGAATCCTAGAAGCATGCCACATAATTAAACAATTAGAGGAGAGTAGTAGGAGAAATAATAACAAATATAAGAAAAATTATATCAAATTAAACAATTACAATTCAACTACACAACTAGAAATCCCAACAAATAAATCCATTTCATCAAGTAACAATACCACAAATAACATAACAATAAACCAAAAAATCCATAAAATAAAATTTAATATTTGGTTTGTTTGGCATATGAGGAGGAAGAGGAGTGAGTAGTAGTAGCAGCAGCATCAGGTTCATCACACATGGGAGTAGTGTAATAGAATGGGCTGAGCACATGTTTGACAAAGTCCCTGTACACCACAGTGGGCCTCCTCAGCTTCACCCCTGACCTCCCACCGCCAAAGTCCGTGGCAATGTTGCAGACAGGGTCTGGTGATGAGACCAGCCTCACTGAGCATTTGTTTGGGTCCAATTCTTTGCCACCATTTATGTACTTGTTTAGGGTCATCTCATAGTCACCGGCTTCATCGGTCTCATCACTTCCATAGTATATCACTCTTTTTCTCTCATCCATGCATGTGATGGATACTTTGCAACCTGCATCACTCACTCCCAATTACACAAATATTCATTATCAAAACAAATGAGAGAGAGAGAGAGAGAGAGAGAGAGAGAGAGAGAGAGAGAGTACCCTTGATAGGCTTGGCACCATGGACCCATTCATTCCAGCCTTGGGAGCAATCCTGGCAAAGCACTTTCCCTCCAACATGGATAACCCCTCCCATGCCACCTTCCTCCTTGAATGCTTCTGCGAAATTGATACGTGAAGTTGCTATCATCATCATCATCATCATCATCATCAGAAAGGCTTGTGCCATCTCTCTCTCTCTCTCTCAAAATCTTTGGTGACGATGAAGAAGAATACTGGATGCATTTATGTATAAATAATATTCTTCATTAAAAACAAACATTATTATGTGTGGAAGGCCACTACTTGTGACGTGCAAACCATTTAGACTTTTTTTTTTTTTTTTAAATATATTTATTTTTAAAGATCCGTAACCAAGCTTACATTAATACCAAATTTTTAAATGGCCAAAATGCATGACATATGCTCACCCATGATATTAAGGGTTCATTTGGGATATGGATTTGTTTTTTGGCTATTTTAGTCTGGGGCTAAAAATTCTCGTTTGGAATAAGTTTTTTGGCTTTTTTAACTTTGCAAGAGAAAAAAATGAAATGATTATAGTTTGAATGTGACATTTTATCTTATTTGACTAAAAAATTTATTGTCTTTTTGTGACTATTTTAATCCAAAAAAAAAAACTCCATTTTAACTTATGCCAAACAAAAACTAACTACTTTCACAACAACTAGCCCTCCCTTCCTCTCACAAATTATTGACGTGATTATCTTTTGAATAATTTGTAGAGAATCATGACTTCTTGTGTCCCCGTCTTTCTAATCAAAACACCAACATTTCATAATTTTAAAAATGTTATTAACAATTTAAGGCATCATTTCTGAATGTGTATTTTGTGTAAATTTGCTGTTGACAAATTATTTTCCCCATTTACATGTTTGTGTGCCTGTGTACTCTTTCCTTGTGAGGAAAAAAAAATGGAAAACCAAAAGACAACAAAAAAAAATTTATAAAACATTAATAAAACTATATATAATGACCTTGAGAATATGACAATATTATATCACAAAGTATGAATATATTTACAGACACATTAGAAAAATCGTTATTTTATACCATGTTTATACTCTATCAACTTGCTTTGTGTGGCAAAAGTGCGTAGACTAGAAAACTGCTGCAACACATCAGCTTATCACAAGCACTACTTCCATGTTGTATAGATTATTTATTAAAAAATTAAATTAATTCAATAATTTCATAATTTTATTATATTTAATTTTAAAGATGAACAAATTTTAAATCGTACTTACCATATATATGTACCATGCCAAGGTCAACTTAACCGTTGCAGTGGAATATATAGATTTTTACCCAAGGTAGGTAGTTATTTCACTTGAATTGTCTACTATGGAAATGCAAGAACATAAATTGCATTTTGCACTGCAAATCAGATAATCATAATAACCTCAACACACATCAAATGGTTTTAAACTCAAATTGTTCACATGCACAGAGAGAGCCACACACAAAGAGAGCTCATATCATAAAACTAACTCATATCCATAAATCCAAATCAGGATATCCAACATTCTTGCAAATTTGATACCAAATCCAACAACTCCATATCAAAATTTAAAAAACCACCTTAAAATTCCAAAACAGAGTAAGAAAGAATTATCCTCATAATCACAGAAATAAAGCCAAAAATCGAAGCCTTGATTAACAAGGCATGCACAAGCCCATTGACACGCTAAGATGCATCAAAACAGATTATACATCTGTATAAGACTACTCTGATGACTTAAAAACACCAAGACTCCGCTGCTGCCCATTTTCAAGTGTCAACACTAGATATCCTGTGCTTCACTTAGAAGCTCGCATCTGGGGAAATATAAAAATCCCAGACGATCATGGGCAAATATTTAAATCAAACCAGCTTTTTTAAGAGCAGCCTCAAAATCCTCATTACTTCTCCAGGATGGCACCTGCACTCAAAACAAAAAAAAAAACAGAACACAATTAAACATTGACCAGGTGTATGCCTTGAGAAAGTGACATTTACACTGTTGCTACTTTTGAAACACTAAAAATCTCCTATAATTACGTAACTCAGTCAGCAAGGCACAAGCAGAATATTTTACCTCAGCTACTTCCATGTTGAAATGCCTCTCAATCTTGGACATGATCATATCATCTCTATCATTGCACAACAAATTGAACACAGCACGTGTAGGATCCAGTAAAATCATTTACAATTAGCTGAAAGGTGGAGAGGAAAGCTACTTGAGTCTCCAAATTTATCCAACAGAACAAGAAATACAGAAACAAATATAGCTTTGATGTTCTTTAAAAACACACCAATAGAAAAGGGAATGCATGTGGGCACATATATTGTCCAAGTTCTGGGTTATCCACATCAAATATATTCATTTATTCTTTATGATTTGAAGCACAATCCAAGTTGATATTTAATAATGTCAGCAAAGCAATCATATAAATGACATAAGACCTGCACACCTTCAACCCAAGACTTAGACTACTAAGAGAAAACCTTGGTTAATCAAAAACTGAATGACACGGTCAGATGTAAATGTCCATCATTCATTTGACACATCCCACTCATAGTCACAACTTAAAACACCTAATAAAACAACAATCCAGAACTTAGTTGCACAGAGCACAGGCGGGGACGGGAGTGAGGGAGGGGGAGGGGGAGGGAGAGGGAGGGCATATAGAAATTTCTAGGGTTGGGAGCGCCTATCAGTGTGTGTGTATGTATGTTAAATATACATAAATATATTAGTAATTATTTATTTTTGCTTAGTTGTAGTATGTGTTAAAATATGCATAAAATATTTGAGATTCATGTCAATTACAAATTGTCTTTGTCATGTATAAATAAATATTATGCAAATAGAAAGTACTATAATAAGTTTAAGTTGTTTTTCTTTTGTTTCTTTGAGATTTTGTTTATTTAAGAATTTCTATCCCAATTGGGGAGAGAGTTTCCATCTCGATGGGAAAGAGTTTCTTACAAGTTTCTCACTTGGGAGTGCAGAAACGAGTTTCTAAGTAAGAAACGCGACCCAAGTAGGAGTTTCCTGCTACCAAGATCCAGAAAAGGAATTTGATCCCCCAAAACAAAAAAACAAAAAAAGATCCAGAAAAGGAAAAAGACAGAAAGAAAGAAAGAAGGTTTTAGTTCTGATAATTGCTGCTAGTTCACTGCAGTCCTTATGACATTTTTTTAGATGCTTTGCAGTCCTTATGACATACTTCATAGATATAAGTATCTAACAACTCATTCAAAACCCCTTCAACTAAAATCCCAACTTTCACAGCTATTACTAAAGAGTTTTCATACTTGAATATTTGGAGTTCAACCAAATCTATAATATGGTTAACCACAAACTATATAAGATTGTTTTTAAGCAAAAAAGAATTTGACCAACAAGCAATTTTATTTCTAGTAATGAACAGTTGATGAATGAAATACAAATGGAATTGCAAAGATAGGGTCCTCAAATCAACAAATTTACCCTTGCGGCCGAAACGTCCTGCCCTCCCAACCCGATGCAAGTACACCTCACAGTCAGGCTCTGATGGGAATTCATGCTTCACTGGAAGATCAAAATTGACGACCAAATTAACCTATTAAAATGAACAATGTTAGGCTGTAAGCATTTTGACCACTAAATGGGTAAATCAACAACAGACAAAGCTAAGAGGTGCACACCTGTGATTGATCAAAACCCCGGGCAAGAAGATCAGTAGATATAAGTACTTGAGTAAGTCCATCCTTAAACTCTTTCACTATCTTGTCCCTGTCTTCTTGCTTCAGAGTACCTTGAATGGTTGTCACCTCATAACCATCATTGCTAAGTGTCTCATGCAACATGCTCGCACTATTTCTTGTGCGAACAAATATGATGGTCTGGCCCACCTTCTGTCCTAATTCAAAAATTTTGTCTTTAATCACCATTATCTTCAAAAGTTCAACAGGACATTTCACCTTGTACTGCTTTACAGATTCCAAGGACAGATCTTCTTTGTTCACAAACATTTGGTTGTAATCTCCTTTGAAGAGATCTTTAACAATCTTTGATACAAAAGCCCTGACAGCATCATCAAATGTGGCAGAAAATAGAAGCACCTGATTTTTTGGTAGAAATGACATCGCCCTGTGGCTCCATTTTGGAAATGCAAAAAATTTCTTAGTCAAATCCCTAAACCAGCAATCATTTAAAAAAAATATCCAAGTATCACATGAGAATAAACTTTACAGTGAAATCAGTGAATATCTTCAAATATATTTACAAAATATATATATATATATATCACAACCATTGTGTTATTCCACTTTTTTGGCTCAGAGGCTGATGGCACTATCTTAGAATAATCAGCTAACTCATTCATATATAAACACAAACATACACAATAGCATCACTTCATAAAATTTTGCACCAAAAGCAAGATGAAATTCAAGAGTAAACAAGTACAAGACCAGAAAAGATTAAGAGAATGAACCCAAAACTGTGTTCTCCAATGGTAGGACGTATTCCACATACCCAAAAGATCATGAAGTATCCAAAGAAGGTTAATAAATGCATGTTTGTGACAAATCCGTCCCAAGAAAGCATAGAGGAAGAATCCCAATAAACCCAAGACTCTTGAAAAGCATTTTTTTTTTATATTTTTTTTTATAAATATGTAAGAAAAGCATATTTTTCCTCTTGCAAATTGGTGAGACGACCTAAACAACACTTCAAACCCACACCTTGAATAAATTATAAAACAGCAAACTTTGACTATCACTTCTAATTAAATTTCAGTACAATATGCATCTTGAAGGCAAATATTGAGCAAAATCCACTTTAACCCCATGTGGTATGGACTAATAGCACTTACTCCCGTTTTATAAAAATAGTCACTTAATCCCCATGTGATTTTGCACTAAAATGCAATGCATTAATTGCAGTCAAAAAATGACTTTAGTACCCCTTAGATATCTTCTCTTTCTCACTTTCATTTACACATTATTTTTAACTTAATCCCATATTAACCAAATAAATTACATATTAACCCAAAATCCCCTAATTGTATGATCTAATTTCTAAATTTTAACATAATTTCTTATTTTTCGTGTACTTATATAAACCATGTAGGCACACTCTTTATGATAATCCACATTTTTGGTATTGAACCTCAATGAAAACTATTGACCTTTGTTTGAATTAATTTAACAGTTGAATTCACAATTAAATACCAAGCTGTGCATTTGTAAATAGCCTTGGTGTGCGTGCTTGTTGCTACATCAAAACAATTACATTAATCTAAGAACAGAGAGACAAGGGAAAGTTTTGCTCAATTCCAATAATTAAATTTGATCAGAGCCCTAATGGTTCTCATGACCATAAGCCACCACTGCAGTGCATATAAGCAGTCCTAAAGTTCTCTTTCCATGGCCTTCCCAGATACATTTCGACAGTAACTTTTGCTCGAGGTCAAGTCATCAGCTGCTCTGCTAGGACCATAGTAAATCGAAATGTGTGTTCTGGTTTGGGTCTGTTCTTCCTTGGGCAGTGATGGCATTGAACTATCTGCTTGATGGCAACCTGCGGAGCAGCGAAGGAGGTGGGGGAGGAGGCAGGTGGGGGGCAGAGAGGTCAAGGAAGAAGGGGAGCACAAAGAGGTGCAGGGAGGTGGTGGGGCAGGTTAAAGAGGAGGGAGGCAGTGGTGGAGAAGTGGCGAGGGAGGTGGCTAGAGGGGGTGGGTTGTGGTGGTGAGAGATGTAGGTGGATGTAAGAAAATAAAATATACCCTGTTGATGAAGATAACCCAATGAAGAAGATGATTAGAGCCACCACGTGTTCAAGATCTACAAGAAAAAACATCCTTAGTGCCCAGCTAGTGGTCAATCAGGAGCACCTTCACACCCAAGTTAGTCTGCCAATATCAAAGAAATATCAATGGAGAAGTTGCGTGGAGAGTGTAGGCGTAACTTTTCTTCAAGGGTTTGTTTATATTTATAATAGTAGGTATCTTGCCCACCAAGTTGCACAAACCCTAATTAGGTTACTAAGTGGGCAGCTTAGTTGGGAGTCCATCAGATTAATTTATCTAGGCTAGCTCAGGCCCGAGGCTTATGTAATTTTTACCACCTTCATTTGCCCCTAAGCTTTCATTTTCTTTGAGCTTCGTGAGGAGGAGTGGAAGCCTTCTATTACTACTCTGATAAACACTCATGTACTGTTGCTTGGTCATAGATGCTAGACCACATGCCCCCCCAATCATCTTGATTGAGATAATTTTGGTGGGTTGCTTTCCTACGATGTTTTCGTGCCCAATATCATGCGTAGCCGAGCTAGGATTTCTGCATAGCATGGCTAGTGTGTGCTAGGTTCATCTGCTACATTCGATTGCCGGGCTCAATTGCTAGGTCCAAGCACCTACCCAAGCTCATAGGGTTTGTTTATTATCATAAATTTATAATTATTTTTTTTAAAATTATTACTGATTTAAGCAGTTAGGTCTTATAGAAAAATAATACATATAATTATCCTTATCCTTTGAAGTAATATCAGCAAAAAAAAAAAAAGAAAAAAAAAGATCTAATTAATTATAGTCTAGAGGAATTATAAACAATGACAGAACAATAAAAAAAAATAATGAAATGAAATATAAAACAATATTAAAAATAGCCGAAAATCAGAGAAAATGGATAATTACATATTAGTAAAAATAAATAATAGTCGAATAGAAATAGAAGAAGACCTATATAAGTTGTGAAAAATATACTAATTATAAAAACACATGTGCAAATGATAATTAAGTTAATAATAAATTAAAATCTAGGAATAATCACAATTTTTTATAACATTTACGCTGTGTTTGGTTCATAGATATGAGGAGGGATTTTGAAAGAAAAATAAAAGATAGGTAAAATATAAATAAATTATAATTACATTTCACATGCGTTTCACACCTTTTCTCTTTTCTTTTTCAAGTCCTTTTCTAAATCAAGGATCAAATACAACCTCAGGCTTATATTCTATTTTATATTGTCTTTAGGACTAAATTAATTCGAATTAAATACTTTAGAGACTTAATTGACAAATTCAAACTATAGGGACTTAAATGAGAAAGATATAAAATTTTAAGGACTATTATTATAATTTATCATATATATATATATATATAAAGAAAAATGAAAACAATGAACTCAAATGCCAGTGCTCCTACATGATATATATACACTGAAAAAGGTTAGTGCTATGAACATTTGACTTTAATATTTTATTGAGTTTATTAAATGAAATAGAATAATATGATATTTTTTGAAAATATTTATTTTATATTTGATTTATTCAAAAAATAATAATAAAAAGCATTGTAAAAATAATAATTATTTCATAAAAAATGAAAAAAAATAATCATTTCATTTGATTGCACTTTATTCCATTACGTTACTTGAATTTTTTCTCTAAAAATAAAATTAGTTTTTTACAAAATTGAATAGAATCAATGATTAAATATATGATCGAAATTTTAATTTCTAATATAAAGTACGATTATGGAATAAGTAAATGAGATAAAATTTTAGTTCAAACGAGTGAATTATTATTATTATTTTTTTAGGATGGAATAATCGAATGGTGATATTACACGCCAATGATCATATGGTATTACTGTTAAACTTTGATTTGGTTTCGTTTGTAGAAAAATATTTTTAGACCCCTGCCAGACACTGGCTATTCTTGTTATAAATTTATATTTCCAAAATGCATATCTTATAACAAATTATTTTGTTTGGTTTGATTTTTTAAAATTATTTTTAGATGAATTTTCATAAAATTTTTCATATTTTTTTCAATTTTTTTTTTTACAATTTTTTTTTTCTATTTATTCGGTTAAATTAAAAATTCTAATAAGGAATAGTTGTAATTTCTAGTATTGTGGGGACATTTTATATTTTGAACAAACCTCGGGAGTGTATTTGTATTTTATCCAAAACCAACATATACGAAAAAGTCTACGTCCAAATTAGTACCACCAATATTGGTAAATAATACAAAATAAAAAAGTAGAATGAGAAAACTGAAATGCAAGCATCTATGGATTTGACACATTTGACTTTTCAATTCTGACACATTTGACCATGAATTTTGAATTTTGTTCCAAATAAAGACAATTGAAAATACTAATGCTCAATTTCAAGGACAAAATCGTCAATTTGATAAAATATAAATTAATTTGACCAAAATATGTTTAAATTTTTAAAAATTATTTTTACCCACCAAAGATAAAACTATATAAAATTGATAAATCTTTTACTCATTTATTTATTTATTTTACTAAATTGATTTTTATTATGTGTTTGGGTGCTGATTATGTAATTGGTGGTTGTTAGTAATCAATATATTTAATATATGAAATGTTTTTAGTTTTGGATTTTTGATTTAATGGATTAGTTTAATAATGGTGTCAAAGTTGTTGCTATATTTGACTTTTGAAAAAATGAAAACTAATTTAATGAAAATAAAAGCAACCACTTATTACATGATCATCATCTAAACACATAATAAAAATTAATTTAATAAAAATAAATAAATAAATGTGTAAAAAATTTATTAATTTTACATAATTTTATCTTTGGTAGATAGAAATAATTTTTAAAAATTCAAAAATATTTTTTTGACATTTATTTTTATCAAATTAGTTTATATTTTATCAAATTGACGACTTTGCTATTGAAATTGAGAAATGGTATCTTCAATTGTCCTTATTTGGAATAAGATTCAAAATTTAGAATCAAATGTGTCTCAATTGAAAATACACAAGTCTCAAACTATAAGAACTGCTACTGTAATTTATCCTAGTAAATATCCAAACCAAAGGGCAAAATCAAAAAAAAAAAAAAAATACGAGCCTGAAAAAGCCTTCATTCAAATTAGTACCACCAATATTGGTAAATAACAAAAATAATAAAAGGGTAAAATGGAAAAACTAAAATGCATGTCTCTAATAGTAAATAATTCCAAACCAAAGGGCAAAATTGAAAAAAAAAAAACATACGAGCAACAAGCAGATAAGCATTTCTTATATATATATATATATTTTTTTTTAAAATTCAAAAAACTCATTGCTAGGTGTTCAAAGTAGGAGTGACTGGTGTTCAAAATTGCAATGAGTGAACTTGTTGAACATATGTATTTGTATTTAAAAAAAAAATTTAGGGTGTTTAATTAGTTAAAGAGTAGAGCCACCGCTTCACAGAGAGAGAGAGAGAGAGAGAGAGAGAGAGAGAAACCTGAAATATGTTTGAAAGAAAATTTTCTGTCAGGATGCCGTTTTGCTTATTCTCGACCAATTTGAAGCAGTTGTTGAAGGACACTGAGATATTTCTAAAAGAGTCGGATGGAATCCATATTGTTCTTAATGATGGGCAATCATCAACACTTAGGAAATCTGTTGTAGGTAAAATCTCTGGCAATTCTTGAAGCCTCTTGCAACCAGCCAAATACAAGCCCCACAGACTTGAAAGTTGATTTATGCTTGCAGGTAAACTTTCCATATTGTTTCCTTCTAGGACTAAAAATTGCAACGAGTAGATGCTATAAATGGCTATGGGGATAGATTTTAAATTACAGTAACTAAGATCTAGATGCTGTAAAGACTCCAACCCTGACAAAGCTGCTGCTAGTTCAAAAGCCATGGAATTTAAATTACAGTATCTAAGATCTAGGATCCATGGAATTAGATGATATTCCTTTACACCCTCTTAGCAATAGTGACTCAAGCTTCTTTAGACGTCCAATAGAGGATGGGAGTTGTCTAATTGCAGTCCAATCTGCATGAAGGCGACGTAAACGGTACAAAACACCCAAGTCTGGCGGCAATTTGTCAAGTTTGGAGCAACCAGAAAGGATTAAAGTTGTAAGATCTTTCAACTGACAAATGCTATCTGAAATACTTCTCAAGTTTTTACAATCGCTCAGACTAATCAAACCAAGATTGGTAAGATGTCCAACTGAAGGAGGAAGTTCACTGATATCAGTCCCATCTAAATGAAGCTCTGATAAACATTTCATATATCCCAAGCAGATCAAAACGTTATCAAGCTTTGAACACCCAGAGACAATAAAAACTTCAAGAGATTCCAATTGAATGCCACATGGAAGACACTTGAGACTTTTGCAATCCTTCAAGTTCAAACAAATAAGCCTTCTGACAACTACAATGGATGGATGAAGATTAACCAAACCTGTACAACCTTCAAGAATCAGTCTTTCAAGATTTGGGACCCCTGTGAAATCTGGGCACTTTGTCAGATACGTCGAGTGACTAAGATTCATGATCCTTAACTTGCCTAGATGCTGTTGAAGAAAAATATAAATACAAATAAATTATAGAAATTATAGATAAATTACAGAAATTATGTTGTGTCACGGACGTTGCATCTTATTCAAAGTAATTAAAGAGAATGCAAATTCATACCATTGTTCCCTCCCAAAGTTGTTCAATGCTGCTATAGGTTAAGTGAAGTTCAACAAGATGCTTTGGTTGAAATGTTGAAGGCATGTATTTCATAGGGCATCCTAACCAGTCAAGATACCTTAACTTGTTAGAAAGATATTTGAGTTCTTCTGAGAGGTGCATATGACAAATTTTGAGAATCCTCAAGTTTGACATCTTTGTAAAAGCTTTAGGCCTCAAATGAATGTCCTTGGGATCTAGACCTCTTACGTAAATATACTGCATAACTATGCCTTCCACTTTGTTTGTTCCCTAATAACCACAAGCAAATAACAAGAACACAATATTAGAAGGCTGACAAAATTATGCACAGCTAGCTTTTGTTAATTAAACAATTTTTGAGTGTTCATGCTTTTCTACAAGACCTCTTACCGTATTGTCCATCAATACATGTTTTATATCTTCATCACACCATAACCTAGTCCGCTTTCCAGGCTCTTTATGTGATTCCTCGCAAACAATATGCCACCCTAGTTCTTGTATCAAATCATGCATCAACAACTTATTGCTTGAGATAGTTATAAGAGACTTTTGAACAAGAACATCAATTCCAATAATTGGGTGGAAGCCACAACTTTCTAGTATTTTTGTTACATCATTTTTGTCCTTCCCTTTGAAAAAACATGCAATATCTAAGAATATGTCTTTCTCTTCCGATTTCAATGCATCGTAACTTATTCTAAGTACTTGTAGAACTTCACTGAGAGGGCTTTTTTTCAATCTGTTTAATGAACTTTCCCATTGATCTTTGTTTCGACCACAAAGGAAAGAACCCAAAACTTCGAGAGCTAAAGGAACTCCATTAGCATACTTTACTGCATGACGGACAAGCTCTCCATAGCCTCCCATTTGTCGGTGTTTCCCAAAGGCTTTCGATTCAAAGAGTTCTATAGCTTCATCTTCTCTTAATTGCTCAACCTCATAGATATGTTTTATGCCATATCTAGTTAACACATGTTGATCTCGAGTCGTTACAATGATTCTACTTCCAAAACTGTACCAATCGTGCTCTCCTACCAATTTTTCGAGTTTGGTTGATTCATCCACATCATCAAGCACGATAAGAACCTTTTTGTGACATACCGTGTTCCTTATCATATGTACTGCATGATCGTTACTTTCTACTTTCAAATCTTTTTCCATTAAGATTTCAGAAATGAGTTGTTCTTGCAAAGTTTTTAAACCGCATTTTTCTAAAACTTCTCTAACATTCTCAATAAAGCTGTAACCTTCAAATTGGCAAGAGATACAGTCATAAATAGCTCTGGAAATAGTAGTCTTGCCTATTCCACCCATTCCCCAAATACCTACAACACGAGCATTATCCATCCCTAAACCTAGCAATTCAATCACTTTCTTCGTACGAGAAACCATCCCAACTAGGTCTTTGCCAATGCTTGAATATGTATCAATTAATTTTCTAAAAAGTATACCGACAACTTCTTGGATGAACATTGATTCAGACCTGTGTAGATTTAGAAGAACAATAATAAATTTATTCATCAAAACTCAAAAGAGCTATAAGAAGGAAAAGTGTCATTAGTTTGGTAAAATGGTGATTAATTTTACTCATTGCAATTGAATATCACATATAAATATAGTTTCCCTCTATTTGATATGATCATGAAAAATAAAAAATAAAAAATAAAAACAAGAAAAGTCCTTATTTGCTTTATTTGAATGGCACATTGGGTTTCTAAATTTTCCCACAATTGATCTACTTTACTAATTACTGAACTACATTTGTTTAGTTCTACTCTAATTTGTTGTTAGAAACCCTTAGGAAGATTTCTATTTATAGAGTTGTTTATTGTATTTTTTATTTCAAATATTTGTGTAAGAGTGTTTGATGAAACTTTTGTTTACATCTTATGAGTCATAAATAGTTTAAATAAACAAGCAAGGGAAAGTTGGACTATATCAAATTAGTCCAAATTTGATCTCGATTATTAAATTTTAGCCTGCTAGAAACCGCATCAAATTAGTTGGACTATATTTCTAGCCCTTCAACTTTAAGACAAAGTTGCTTTTGGAATTTACGAGTTTGGTACGGATTTGTAGAGGGAAAGGAAAGAGTGCAAGAAATGTAAATAAAATGTAAGTAAAAAATTTTCACCCTTCCTTTGATCTTTTTCTTTCCTCCATAAATTCGTGTCCAAACAAACCCTAGATCCAAACACAAAGGTTAGGCGATGATTTTCTTTTTCTTTAATGTTATTAAACTTGAAAACGCTTATTAATTTCACTTATATTATAATGTTTCCCAAATCTTTATTTTTACGGTCAAACTTATTATTTCTTAAATATGATAATATTAAACATCATATAAAATTATGTTATAGAGTTATTTCAGTTGCACTAAGATTATATTTTTAATCTTTGTATATTTTATACTAATTTTTTTATTTTTTTTAAATCTCATAAGTTTAATTCTACAAATCTATTTTTAACAAAATTGATATATGTGAATTTAACGTTTTTGAGATGTTTCAAGATCAATATTAGTATGAAATTTAAAACATATATATTGATACAAAAGTGAATATATGCTGTCACAGTTTACCCACAATGATACACAATTAATGATATATGCCCAATTTTGTCACATTATTTTGAAAGAATTTGTTAGATGTATATCATTACACAAGTTTTATCTAATTATCAGTTACCTGACGATTGCATCACTGGGGTAAGGCCATCCTGATAAATTGGCAACTTGCTCCAAAGCATTCCTCCACCTTTGAACATTCTCCATCCCCAATACTCCCTGTTTGGAAACCAATTCATCAAATCCCTCCCCAAAACTCCCTCTTTGCCTTCTCACTTCCGATGGATCCACATGATAGAAAATCGGACAAACCGTTGTGTTGCTGCATTCAAGTGCCTCCGCAAGTTCATCCAAACACCACCTCGAAGAAGCATAATTCTTCGATAAAACTATGATCGAAAACCTCGATCCTCCAATCGCTCTCCGGAGCTCCGGCGAAATCGATTTTCCTCTCTCGAGCTTTTCATCGTCTTTGAAGGTGCGAATCCCCTTGTGAGTCAACGCAGTGTAGAGATGACTGACGAAGTTGTCGCGAGTGTCTTCGCCTCTAAAGCTCAAGAACACATCGTATGTGTATCGAGGTCGAGATGAAGATGGAACAGAGGAGGAAGCCATTGTTTAACTGTTGTTGGTATGAGGAATTAGTAGAGAGAGATAAAATTGGGAAATTGAAAACACAAGTAGAAACTAGGATCTCTGTGGCCTTTTTTATAATGTGAAATTTGCGTTATTTGCAAGCAATTTGGTACAGACAAACAACAAATTTTCTTTGTAACTTCCACGAATTTCTTCAGAGAAAGCGAGAAGGTCCACTGCTGTGTAGTAGTACTGCTTGCTCTGCTTCTTGGCTTTTTCTTGGTTATTGCAAATACGCTTGAACAGGTCCGCGCGTTTAATATTATTTTAAAAACATGCATTGAATTGTAATTTCTTTATAAAAGAAAGCAAAAGCAAGAACAATTTTTTTTGTGTGTCACGTATCAGCAAATAATCAGCCAAACACGGCCCAGTGGTAGAATGATCACAGGTAGGAATCGTCGATTTAAATAAATATATTTTTTAATTTTTTATAAAAAGATATATAAAAAAAGTAAAAGAGTGATTTGATTCAAAAAATATAAAAAAAATATACTTTTTATATCATAGCAAATAGTCCCCTCGTAATGAAGGCTGTTAAAATCATAATTTTAGATGGAATTATTGGAAGAAAATGATAAATAAAATAAAATCAAATTGTAGAATCAAATTAAAAATGATAAAATTTTACTTTTAAGACAATAAAATAAAATAATTATTAGTTCATATACCAAGTTAAGTGGTCGGGCTTCACATGATAAGATTAGACTTGAACTCGGCTTATGTTCATCTCTACTCAATGGTACTTGATGGCGATTAAAGGTTTCAGAATCCACACTCAAATATAAATAATAATCAAATAACATAATTTGATCAATTCCCTTAATGTCCAACACAATAATTTAGAATTCAATCCTAATTATTATGGAAGATATCGTCGTTTAGTTCATTTAAAATAATAATCTTATGTATGTTCTTTCTCGCCAAATTATTCAAAATTAAATCATCTAATGTATCTGTTGGCAACAAATCACAATAGATATCCAATATTTGATTTTTAACAGAGATATGATCAAGGCAAGTAAATTAACTCGAAAATTTTAAATCATGAAAGAAACCGAATTAAATTCATATCCAAAATTTACTGAATTAATTTAGAAGAGACAAGAACAATTAATCACTAAAACCTCAATTTAGGGAATATGATCGGATCATGTATTCAATTATTACCATACAAGAGGCTTCATCCTTAACCTTAGCTAATAATTTAGCTACTCATAATTATTTTAACATACATACTAAAATAAAACATGAAAATAAAATTTACAACTGAAAGGAGAAAATCACACCAAAATACAAGACCGAGCTCCACCATTTTTTTTTCCTTCTCCAAAAACTCCCCCTTTCTCATATTTAGTTCATCTCATTTATAGAGCTCACTACACACTCCTGAAACTGTCTAATCTTTAGAAGCCAGTATTATTGAGATTTTGAGGCTGAAATTGTTGAAATTTGATGCATCGATTTCCATTAACAGATCGCATGCCTCCATCTATGTCTCCATTCTTCGACTCTTGTCTTCCACAACTATGTTCAGTCTTCAATTCAGAGATAATGTTCAGAGATTATGTTCATGAGTCTAAGGAAATGATTTTATTGCACCTGCAAAATTGCGTAGCTAAGTCAATAGAGTGGTTGGAAACTTTCTCTTTTCTTTCTTGTTAATTTTTTTATTTTTTATTCTTTACTCCTTTTTTATTTAATATATATATATATATATGTAGAAACAAACAAACAGGTGGTTTTTCATTTTTTTATTATATTTTCTTTGTATTATATTATAATATTATAAAATATATCATTTATAATAATATGTATAGAACACTCAAAATATATAAAAACACTCAAAATCACACAAAATTATAAAATGGTACTTGTTATCAGACTACTAAAGCGTATATTAGTAGGCCAAATATGTAACGTTATGCCACTTATCAACTCTCCTCAACTTACACTTTGCTAGTTCTCGAGCAAAACAAAAATTACAAATAACACAGATAATAATAAAATCCACTTTCGCAGGTTTCCCGATTACATTTAGCATATGCAACAAGCTTTTAAACCCCTAAGTTACCCCTAGTGGACGAGTTATAATCTCATGAGTGTTTGCAGTAACTCAAAAAAAAAATAAATAAACAAACAAAGAGAAAGGGCTGGGACAAGAGTGAGTGGGAAAATTTCTTTTTATATATAATATATCTTCCTCTCACATTAGGATAATGGTTACAGCTGGGGTTTTGCTCAATTCGGTGGAGAATAAAAATAAAGGAAGAGAATATATGCAATGGGTTTGCCAATTATGCTGTCTCCTCTAAATGCTCTGAATCCCTCTTTCTTTATTCAACCGTTTGAGCCACTAGAGAGAGAGAGAGAGAGAGAGAGAGAGAGAGTGGGTTGGCCATGGATGTTTCATCATGAAAGGAGAGGCACACCATGATAAAAGAAAAGAGTGAGTGCTGGTGTGGGATCCATTTCTCATTATTACCCAAATTGATTGCCTGGGTTGAGCTTCTTGAAAAGAACAAGTCAGTAACAGTTGAGGAGCTAACTGAGATGATTTTTGGTAGTGCGGAGCCTCTTGAGAGCTACTGTGCTCATCCTTTTACTTTCAAAAGATGAAATTTACTTCGCAGTGCTGGAGACCAAAGGTTACTTTTCTGTTTATGGGCCTCGTTCTGCTATGCAGATAGAAGAACTCCTACGTAGGAAGCTTATGGGTTTATAGGTTCTATTGGTTGTTGGGTTTGTTAGCAAATGTGTAGATGGGTTGAGTATTTCAATCTGGCAAAGCTTTGATTTGAATCTTTGTTGCTTCCAACGGTAATAATCCTCTCATCTTCGGCTTACTCTCATTCAAAGTGCTGCTGCAAAAGGCGCTGTATGTTTGGATGGAACATCACCCGATTATCATTTCCACCGTGGCTATGATTCAGGAGCAAACAGTTAGCTCATTCAATTGGAGGGTGGAGGATGGTGTCATACCATACGATCTAGTGTTTACCGCAAAACGACTCGGCGAGGAACACACATAACGAACAGTTCAAGCTTGGTACCGCTAGTCTGCGGTGGTACAGCTTGAACGAGCTGGAGAAGGCGATACGTAGATTTGCCGTAGAGAATGTGATCGGTCCACGTGGTCGGGTTCCGACTTGGCTGAGGTCCTATCACATCGATTTTGGGTGAATGGTGGAGATGTTTTCCAACTCAAACATGGCAGTGTCAAGGTCCTTAAGGTCAATGGGAAACATAATAAAGATATGCAACATGTGAGTTTGAAGGCCAAAGGAGAGAGTTTACCTTAGGGAAATGGTGTTGCTAAGATGATACTTGCTAATATTCCCATGTACAAGGAAGTCTTGCCTGGCCTGGAGAGTTGGCAAGCTGGAAAGGTTGCATCTTGGCACAACCTTGAAGGGCACTCTATACAGTGGTTATGTGTACTATGCATGGATAGAAAAGGTGATTGTTAAGTATATTTTATATATATATAACTGTAGTAATGGGCATTGTTTGCATGGGTGATATTTGGCCCATATATATATATATATGTTGTAAGATTGTGCTATGGGCCGTCAGATTTGATAATTGAAGTGGACCCCACGTGCATGGCTGCTACATTTTCTGTTGGGGTCATAAGTTGATATGCTTTGGAGTTTTGCATGTTTCCTCGTCAAGCTTGGGGTAGGGATAACCTACTCCTCTTTATGAGCTTTGTCTTTAAATTTTAGCATTTTGATATGTTGGGGATTGTTGGGTAATTTTGAAAGTTTAGGCTTTTGTGTAATTTTACAAAAGTTGAGGTTTTAAATATATAAAACCTATATGCATGTTTAGCATGAAGAAATGGAATTAATGTTGAAACATTGATGAAAATGGAACCTTAGGGTTATAATGTTAATTATGAAAAATGCCTTAATTACATTAGTTAATTAATTGGTATAATTAATTGTGAGAAATGAGGAATTGAATTGGGAATGTTGAGATTGGGAATGTATGAGATTAAAGGGTGTAGTTGAATTATTTATCGCTCACCTAATTGAAATGTTGATATATTATCCATTTTGTGCATTTATTTTCTGTTTAGAAATAACTGCTTTGGGCTATCGGTGGAGGATAGTCTTGATTGTTGTAGACAATGCATGATGATTAGGCAAACTAAAACTAAAACTAAAACTAATCATTAGAATGTATCATTGAGTATGACGATTGAAAGAATACATTAACTTTATGTATTGATTGATGATGTGTATAATAATTGTTTATATGCATTGTGTTGTGTTGGAAAAGATAGGAGATGTACTCCGCGGTTTAAGGGAAGATAGGAGATGGACTTCTAAACCGGATATTGTTTGGGAGGAGATAGGGGATGGACTCCGTAGATACAGCTCATATGCTTATCTTTGAGAAGTGTAGATACAGCTCATATGCTTATCTTTGGTGGTGTGATATAGTTCTTATACTTATCTGTTGATGTGTTGATATAGCTAGTATGCTTATCTATTGTGAAATGGGAAAATGTTTAATATGAGTTACTGTCTCATATAGATTGTTTGGTCAGGTTCTGAGCCATAGTTATGAATTGAGAATTGAAAGAAAATGGAAAATGAAATGTAGCATGGACTTGAATGTCATGAAACTGTAAAGTGTTATGAAAGAATGTAAAAGTGTTGACCATCTATCAACTGTTAATCTTTTAGTCATTGTTCATAACTGGTTTAGTATATTTTTACTGGGCTGTGGCTCACCCTATATGGGAACATCATTTTCAGGTACAGGTAGCATGCCACCTCCAAGGACATAGCTTGGGTGGCTAGAAGCAGACAGACTTTTGTTGTCTTTCCTTGTTTTGATGTATTACATGTAGATTCAAGCTACGGGCTTAATGTGTAATTGAATTAGTACTCTCTTTTTGTAACCAAGTGATAACTTGGAAAGCTGTAAGCCCTTAGGACATTTGCTATGTTGTTGACATGTAATACTTTTTGTAATAAATTACTCTGATGAAAAGAAGGATGTTGATCTTTTATATATCAATGCATGTCAATATTGTGGGTTTAAGGTTATTATTTTGAGGGTGTTACAGTGTTTGCAGTAAATATACCCACAAAATTTTAAAAACTATCCTTACAATTTTTCTTTCATTTACAGGCAATTCGAGTGCAAAGTCATGAATTCCATCATCTTAATAGACAAATCAATCATAGTTTAAAGTACTAACAAGAGTAAAGATATCTCAAAATATTCAAAATCTGGATTGTGTAAATAAGTTTAGCCAGCATAAATACAATTTTCAATCTCAAAGTGGAACATAACTCAAATTTCTTTTAGAAATATGCCTCAACTCCAAATCTCACCGGATAATGCACTCACTACAAGAAAATGCACTTTTGCCGACTAAACTTTTAGTCGCCAAAAGTAAGATTTTAGTCGCCGAAAAACTTTCCCGACTAAATATTTTGGTCGCCGAATTTGTCGCGGAAAGATTGTCGGGAAAGGTATTGGCTACTAAAAAATCTTTAGTCATCAAAAGTCCTATAAATGGCGACTAATTTTTTAGTCCCCAAAAGTCAATGTATTGGCGACAAAAATAATATTTAGTAGCTGATTAGGCTAAATTGGCGACTAATCTGTTATTCGCCAAAAGCTTTCAATTTAATTTAACATCACATTTTCAGCTACTAAAATTTGTTGCCAAAACTTGAGGTATCTAAGGCAACCAAAGTTTGTCGCGAATTTTCTTTTTTGGTTCATCTAGCTTTTTTTAGCTACTAAATGTTTAGTCGCCGAAAGTCCAATTTGTTGTTTAGCTACTAAATAACTTAGCCGCCTAATAATTTTTTTATTTAGCTACTAAAATTTTAGTCGCCTATCATATTATTTTTATGTTTTGGCGACTAAATATTTAGACGCCAAAAGTGTTTTTCCTTTTTTATTTTTTATTTTTGACTGCTAAATCATTAGTCGCCTAAAGTCTTTTTTAAATAGTTACTAAATATTTAGTCACCAAAAGATTTGTTTTCATTTAATTCTTTTTTAGCTACTAACTATTTAATTGCTAAAAATATTTAACATCATTTTTTACTACAAATTGTTTGGTTGCCAAAAACATCATTTTATGTTTTTTTTTTAATTTATTTTAATTGATTTATCTACGACCTATATGTATCCCATGCAACCTGTAACAGATATACAAACAAGACAATACATATATATTATCACTCATTCCACAATCTACATTTATTTCACTTACAACCATCTAAACAAGAGAATAACTTTTAATGTCAACATTGCATACAAACCAAGTATATTCCAACTTAAAATAATAATTTCATACAAAACAAATAAGAGGCAAGAAGTTATTCAGTACAAGTTCAACTAGCTTGCATGTAAAGAAAAAATTTGCATGTATGAAGTTTGACAATATGCGACATGATCACATACGCAAGCAACCCAATCGAGTAGTTTGAGGATCAGTCCCCTCTTCAATCATAGCATGACATAGGCAGCATTTAGGAGGCCAATCATACTCTCAGTCTATTACCCATTCTAAGTAAGTTCGACCTACAAAGGGACAAAACAAATATAGCATAAGCCTCAAAGTACCCTCAGAGACACATAAATATCAGATACAGAGACATCTTATCAAGCCAAAAAAAAAAATACAGATACAAATACATATTTCCTACTCCTATAGGAAAGCAAACTAGCCCCACACATATAACATAAGCAGCTACAAGAAGATGCTACAATTAAACCAAACTAAGCCTTAAGTCTCATCAAATGGAGTAGACAACCGCAAGAAGATGCTACAATTATCAGAGAAAAACTTGTAGTACAACAAAACTATAATAAAGGCATGGCAGTGGAAGTAAAATCAATAGTCTCTATGACCACAGTCAAATTACAAATCTGTTCCATCAATATGTAGAAGGCATCTGATTGCCAATGAAAAATATAATGCACAAGCACCTAGACTGAATTTAATGACATTATCACAGCCCGTGAGGGATATTTGAATGAAGAAAAAGATAATAAAGCATTAAAGCAACTCCACATATTAACAATGCTTTGCATTCCAAACTGTCCTTATCTTAGATTAATCCCAAACAAGTATCACCAAGAGAATACATAATAAAATGTAGAGTAGGGACAACACAAAATCAACTCCAAATGAACATCTATATTTTATGAACTTTTGTGCTTAAAAGAAGGCTTTCAAAGTTTTCTTTGAATGGTTGCTTTGGGTCTGGTGCGTGCAAAGGAAGTGAAGCTAGATTCTATAGGTTAGATTCATCTTTTAATACTGTTATCCATGGTTCAACTGAAAATTTTTGCCAGCGAAAAACAATTAAATATGATTCTCACAGTGGTTGAAAATGGAGAAAATTGGAGCGTGGGACAAAGGCATTTTTGAGTCCAACTCCCAACCTACGTGTGCTAATTACATCCCGTCTATCCCCACAGGTCCTATTTGTTATGAGAAAGCTACCGGTGACATCCATAGAGTGGTTTGGGACTGTTTTATATTTTTGCCCCCTGAAACGGCCTTTTTCGACTAAGTTTAAGGCGTTTTTGAGTCCAACCTACGTGTACTAATTACATCCCGTCTGTCCCCACAGGTCTTATTTGTCATGAGGAAGCTACTGGTGACATCTATAAAGTGGTTCGGGAGCTGTTTTATATTTTTGCCCCCCGAACGGCCTTTTTCGACTAAGTTTAAGGCGTTTTTGGCTTCAACTCCCAACCTACATGTGCTAATTACATCCCGTCTGTCCCCACAAGTCCTATTTGCAATGAGGAAGCTACTAGTGATATCCATAGAGCGGTTCGGGGGCTGTTTTATATTTTTGCCCCCTGAACGGCCTTTTTCAACTAAGTTTAAGGTATTTTTGACTCCAACTCCTAACTTACATGTGCTAATTACATCCCGTCTGTCCCCACAGGCCCTATTTGTCATGAGGAAGCTACCGGTGACATCCATAGAGTGGTTCGAGGGCTGTTTTATATTTTTGCCCTCCGAACGGCCTTTTTCGACTAAGTTTAAGGCGTTTTTGAGTCCAACTCCCAACCTACGTATGCTAATTACATCCCATCTGTCCCCACAGGTCCTATTTGTCACGAGGAAGCTACCGGCGATATCCATAGAGTGGTTCAGGGGCTGTTTTATATTTTTGTCCCCCGAACTGGCCTTTTTCGACTATGTGTAAGGCGTTTTTTACTCCAATTCCCAACCTGCATCAGGGTTACCAATTGATTTGAAATGTGATTCATGCATTTCCTTAATTTTTGTATATGTTTTTACTATTGAGTCTCCTATTATGGTTTCTCTGCTTGTAACAAAATGAAATATCGGTTGATTACTGACTTCCAGCTATCTATGAACTACCTTGCAGTGTTTGATTCATATAAATGCTATAGAGTTGTGCATTATGATTTCCTTGTTTGGATATTCAGTACTAGAGTCTAGAACAGAACTACAAGCAGGTCTCATGAACTGGTTCATCATTCTACAAAATCATGGGAGATTAACAAATAACTCTCACAGTGGCATTTCACTGAACTTGTGTACTCATCTTCAATAGGGAGTTAAATTTATGTTCATTAAAAGTTTAACTTTTAAATAATGTGAGACATTATTTAATCCTAATAATAATGTCATTTTCTATTTGACTTTCCTTGCTTTGGTTTTTCCCTCCTAAAACACTTGTAAAAACAGTTCTCATCCAGTTATCCACAAGTTGTGTCTCAACATAAAAGTTAGGCAATCATTAGAATTTATTATGTATTATGAGAAACTATATCAAATAAATTCCTGAGCCTCTGTCATGGTGCAGTGTCTTCTAATTTTAGGCAACTTTCACTGCAAGTCAATTTAGTGGCTTCCTTCTTTGTCTTCTTGTTTTATAATAGCACATTATATCAGTACTTTTTCAACAACTAAAACTGAATGTGCTCTTTATAGGTAAAAGGGCATTTATTTAAGTCTGATTATTTTAAATTTTTTTGTCAATTAACTTAAATGAATGTATATAGGTCCTAGTCTCAAAACAAGTTGGAAGGAAATTGAATTGCATTTTGAAGTCATTAAGCTCTCTTTTTATACTTTATTTTCTTTGCCTGTTATTTTCTTTGACTTTCTTTCTTGCAGATGATGGGCTGAGGTAGTGATATTGGCTAGGGATTTATCAACGTGATCAAATCATTTTATTAATGTTCAGGCCACAAAGTGAATATATTCCATGAATCTTCTAAGTAGAAGATAAAGAGTACAAAAGTAATAGCTTCAGCTAAAGATGTTACACAAATAGTTCAACTCTAAAATCACAGACCATTGAACAAGGCACGCAAGCACATTGGGTCAAATGGAGAAGTAATATGGATAAACAAATAAAGAAAAACTGAAATCCAACACAATTAAGGTCAATACCGAATGAGGACCCAAATGACATACCTGATACGGTTGGCCAGCAACTAGCAGTGAAACTCCAAAAGGCCTTACAC
Source organism: Camellia oleifera (assembly GCA_022316695.1). NCBI lineage: Eukaryota > Viridiplantae > Streptophyta > Magnoliopsida > Ericales > Theaceae > Camellia > Camellia oleifera. Next base: position 98,469,601 of record CM039317.1, read on the forward strand.
CATTGCACAGAAAACAAAAGGGTAGGAAATAGCAAAAAAAATAAGCATATGGAAGAGCCAAGATCAAACCCATGGTATATAGAAAATAATAGATGAGGAAAAGAAAAATAAATAAATAAATGCACAACACAGGTCCATTTTGACTCTGAAAAGGTCAAATACTCAAAAATCAGCTTAATCTAGCTTCAAAAACCTTTCAATCTTTCAAAAACCTTACAGAAAATCATTTGCATGTGCCTCTGCCTTTGCCTCTGCCTTTCGAAAAATAAGCAAAAACTTCACACATTGTAAAAATATGATAAACAAATAAATTTGATTAGTGAGCTTACCCCACGAACACAGAGGACACTGAAGTTTCGTTCATTGTGGATCACAACACCGACATTTCTGTTTTGAAGAAACTGAACCTATGTATATATAGAAACACATTTGAAATGTAAAAGAAAAATTATATTAAGAAATGTAGATTAAATAAAAAAATGAGTATAGAGATCTAATATTATTGTTTCCTCTAGCATATCATCCAAATGTAAAAAAATAATACAAAAGCATTTGATTATGAGGAAAATTAGAAACAATATCTAATCAATCACATGCTAGGGATCGATACTAACCAGATTTGCCAAGAGAGACAATGTTGTCTTTCATATAACCTTCGCCAACGGTTTGTAAACCACAGTGGATTTTCCATCTGATTTCAAACCCTTAGCCACCTTCTTGTATGGACAAGAAGCTACAGAAGGCCAAAAAAGCGAAGACCAAAAAAGACCACTAGTGGATTTTCCATCTGAATTCAAATTGTTGGACAACACAAAGATCAAAAAGAACATCCAAAAAAGAAGTCCTTGAAATATGAGATCAGAAGGCCAAAAACAGAAGAAAAGGGGAGGGGGGTGATTACCTGGGAAGAAAGTTTAGGAGGATGGTTCACCATTGGCTTGAACCTCACAGTTTTTGGTCTAATGGCACTGACTGCAGCTTCAGAACATGCATTAGAGGGTGAGGAATCAATAGCACTGGCTAGGAGCTCGAAAAAGGACCTAAAAGTGGAGCAAGAAGGCCTTGAAGGAATCGGTTTAGCTATAACTATCCTTTGTGCCTATTTAACCTCCATTATCAATCAATATAGGAAGTTCTAGTCAATTGTTTTGGCTCATAATATGTTGATGGATATTAAACGTTGACTTGGTATTTTGACTATCTTAAGATCAATCTGAATTTTATTTATGTCTCCAATAGCAGAAAATAGAGGGCAAAGATGTTTGGAGATGAGGTGATAAGCAGAATGGTGATCAGCTACTTGGAAGTGTTGGCTTTAGCTATTCAAAGAATGAAAAGTGAGATTCAAATTCTTCAAACCTGTATGAATTGTTTTAATGTCAATATGTAAATAACTTAGAAGGATAGAATGATAGAGAGAAAGAAAGAAAAAGAAAATTATCTTTTCACAAAGAAGTGATTGATGAAGTAAACTGTGTAATGAAATGGCCTTAAATTGTGAAACCAAATGGTAGCTTCTCTGCAATTTCAGAATACTAAAGCGGGCCTTTTGTACCATGACAAATGCTCAAGACATTCTTTTTTCTACTTTTTTTTTTTTTTCCCAATTAACAAACAATCAAAACAGAGCTCAGGGCTTGTTTGGGAATTCAGAAAGGCAGCACTGAGGAAATGGTCCTAGAAAATTTATCACTGTTCTTCACAGCTGTTTGATGATAGCATTATTTATGTAGTGCACTACATAACATGGACGGTGGCACCTACAATAATTTCGATTAGGTTTAACATTAATCTCCTTCTACTGTTAGGACAAAACACAAGGTACATTTTAACAATTCCTAGACCTATGCACCAGCATTGCCTAAAGACACAATATTTCACAGATTATGTGTAAAGAAACCAACTATAATACCAATATGAAAAAACACCTCAACAGTATGACAGACCTATGACCGTGCTGTCCTCAAAGAAGGGAGGATGAAAATTAAAGTGACAAAAGCATATTAGTTGTTGTGTGGAACAAACAATGGCCAAATGCATCTTCTGTACGTCTAGTTTTTTTCTTGACCGTTGCTACTCCCTTAGAAAGTTTAGCCATAATTGAATAATCCAATGTATAATCCAGAAAAAGATCTCTTCTTGTAATATTGAATGATAAATAAAAGTCTCGTCCCTATTAAGGTATAAGATACTTATCTGCTTCCTACTCAGTAACAAGCTAAACTTTCATTGCAACCACAATTTAGAAGCACCTTAAATTGTTTTAGAAGCCTAAGATACCTTTCTACAGCAAAGACTGCAAAACTTAAAACAAAGGGACTGTAGATTGTTTGGCATACCAAATAACGATTCTTAAAATAATAACATTTCATTAGCCATATCATTTTTTTAATTCAAAGAAGCTGCCTAACCCACAACTAAAGAACAAAACACATCATTCTACATATGGTAGATCTAATTTAATGAAGTCCATGATGCTTCAACCTCACCAAAAAAAACCCACTTTACATAAAAATAAAAATTAAATGTGTAGTATTGTCACTTTCCATAAGCAATTTTACACCAATTTATTGACAATGTCAATATGAATAGTAGAAAGGCCAGACAAACCAATATGCTTTTTCCCTATCACCAAACAACAAATTCCTCATCCAAATAATGGAACTATGCATTTCCACCAAGGAAGAAAAGAAAAGTAGAAGAAAATTGCATGATAAATAGAATCAGAAAGTTATGACAAAAAATGCAAAATAAAAAAAGAAACCCTAAGATGTAGAACACAACACATGAAAAGAAACCATAGATCAAATGCACAAAAGCGTTCACAAAAAGTAGAAATATAGAGACATAGAAGAAGGACTAACTAGAAAGGCAAACAACTAACAGCCTATGAAATTGATTTGCTCCAATTAAATCTCATTTACTACCCATTTTACAGCTCTCAACTCTACCTGCATTCTAGAACCTAGGATTTTAATATGAATAAATTAAGAAAAAATAGTAGCCAATGGAATAAAAAAATGTATCAAAAAATGATGTGTATGACAGAGAAACAAAATTAGCCCAAAATAGAGAAACTGTAACAACTTTAATCTTTGCATTTTTTTTTTTTTTTTTTTATCGGCAAAGAAAAATTTCATTTAACAGCACGAAATTAAAAGTACAGGTAGATGACGTGCATCGAAAGAGATTCAGAAAGTATAAAAATACCCCTACTACTGCTATTCGCACCCATACAACCAACCCTTTGGCCTCACATTTTTTTTAAAAGAAAAAAAAACAGTTAAGAAGGACTTAACAAAAATAAAAAGCATGACACCCCACAAATTCAACCCACCAAAACTCTATTAACCCAACACCCAAACAGCCCAAACCACCCAAACTAAAAACAAAACAAACAACCCACACAGCCAAGACCACGCCTCTGCTGCCACAACTCCCAAAGTCCTCGTCACCTGCGCCTAGCCTGCTGCCCCCGCCTCCCCTAAGCTGCTGCAATACACCAACCATGTCAGAGCTGCTGCCCACACCAACCACTCCACGCCTATGCTGCTAAACCGTCCGGAAAGACTTGAAAGCCGACACCGGAAAACCTACCCTCCTGAAGAATACTCCACCGCGCACACCGGAGAACTCCCCTGCCGAATACACCCACTGCACACCACTGCCGGAGACACCTCCTGCAGCTCCAAACTCCCCTACATACCACCCGCTGCAGCTCAACACCCACGGGCCACCACTAACTCACCCCTATAGCAGCTCCCAACAGTTCTGCTAAACCGCCCGATAACACGCCGTAGCCAACGCCTGAAACCTCCCCTGCAGAAGATGACTCCACATCTAACCCCGGAAAACACCCCTACTATATCTCCCCTGCTGAAAACACCCACAGCAGCTCCAACTCCTCTGCATTTCGGCCCACTGCAGATCGGCACGCCTATGCTGCTGCCCACTCCACACCTCTGCCGAAGACACCCACTGCAGCTCCAACTCTCCTTCATTTCCACCCACTGCAGTTCAACACCCACTGCCACCACTGACTCACACCTATATCATCTCCCAACGGTTCTTGTTCGAACCCATAGCCACCACTATGAAACTCACACAGCCTCACCTATAAAATTACCCACTGCAGCTCTTCTTCACCCCTCAAACTCTCACTCGGAGAGGAGTGCACGAATGAAACGCCAGACAGATCTGGGACGCCTACGACACCCAAACTTTTCCACCAAAACTGAACCATTGCTCATCCCTCAAGCTCCAACTCGCCAAAGAGCGCTTGAATGAAGCCGCTGCACCGGGCTCCGAATCACCAAAACAAAACTACTACCGCAGCAACATAGATCCACCTAGGAGGGGAAAATGGGGGTATCAAGTTTATTGACAGAAAAAAAACTAGCACCGGAAAGAGCTAGGCCAGCCGACCACCATAGCCAAAGGCGGTGGCCGGCCGGCCCCAAACGAGGCCTGGGTCGGAGGTTTTAAGAGAGAGAGAGAGAGAGAGAGAGAGAGAGAGAGAGAGAGAGAGCAACTTTAATCTTTGCATACCATGCTAGATAAGCTTTATCTCTTTTTGAGCCAAAGTTAACCTAGATGAAAAAAAGTTTCATTTGGGTTTTCCAAGCTATGAGTCCTTTAGGCTGAGGCTTGCAAACAGTGCCTCTTTTATATGAGAGAGAGAGAGGGCAAATTGTGAGGTAGTTCACACACTGAAAAAATTGCAGAAGAAAATTTTGGAAATCCAAATAGGATATGAAATCAAAATCACATTCATAATCAAAATCAAAATCAAAATCACATTCACACACACAATCAATGGATTAGGGCTTTGAAACTAATGAGCAGCCATACATGCAAATACATACACAATGAGCCGGTTTCGGGCTTTGAACCTAATGAGAGAGAAGGGCTAAGAAGGGGAAAGGTATAAAACCACAGAAAAAGCAAACCCATTTACGACATCAAACCCATTAAACTGTAGAAATTAAACCAGTTAAACCAAACCCATTTCAGAAATCCACACGAAATTAAACTCAATAAATCAGGTAAAACCCTACAGAAAGAGTGAGAAATGGGGAGAGAGAGACAGAGACAGAGACAGAGACGAGCGAGAGGGGAGAAAGAGAAAGAACCTGTTCGTATTGCGGAGGCAGCGGTGGCGGTGGTGATTTGCGGCGGTGGCGATGTCCGACGAACGTGAGGAATGGTGGTGAGGGAGACACAGGAAAGTAGAGTTTTTTCCTTTTTAATATTCTAAAAAAAAAAATTGACCCTCTTCTTAAATTATTTGGAAAACTTTCAAAATGCTATTTTAAAATTGAAATTATATTTTTAACATGTAATTTTATCTTAAAATTTCAAGTTGAAAATGTAATTTATGATGATATGATGAAATTGTATATTAAAAATATAATTTCAATTTTAAAATCACATTTTTAAAATATAATTTCAAAAGTAAATTAATTATCCAAATAGTTTGAAAAGTGAATTAATTCTCTAAATAGTTTTTTTTTAGAATATTAAAATAAAATCCAGGAAAGTGATGTAAATCTTTTATAAATCTTTTAGCGACTAAAATGTTTTTTTGTCGGCATAAGTTAACTATTTGACGACTAATTGTTCTTTTGTTAGAAAAAATTGAGTATACGGCAACTAAAATCATTTTTAGTTGCTAAAAATAAATTTTTGGCAACCAAACCTTTTGTCGCCAAAGATAAAAAGTAAATTTTTATTTTTCATTTGGCGAATAAAAAATTTTAGTAGCCAAAACTAACTATACAGCAACTAAAACATTTTTTAGTCACCAATTGTGACAATTTTATCGACTAAATTTGTTTTAGTCGCCAATAATCAATATACCCCTACAAAAAAAAAAGTAGCTAAATATTGTACTTTTGCTGACTAATATAGTTTTTGATTGCCAATTCCACAACTTTTAGCTACAAAAATTTTTTTAGTCGCCAAAAATATAATTTGTTGTAGTAACTCCACAAATAAATCACTCTGATCATGTGCAAAGTTTACTCTCAATATATATATATATATGCAAGTGAAGTAATGTAAATCAAAATCAAAGTATCTTGCATATTAAGTTTTTGAAGAAAAACGCTAATAGGAAAGAATAAATATAGTGTCATGAATGGAATGCCAAATACTAAGAATTTAAAATTACCACACTATTACGCTTTTTAAATCATGTCCACATACAAATCGTACCATCCCAAGATTAAATAGGACTTTTGTTATGTTGTAATGTAAAGGTTAAGGTAATATGATAAAATGTGAAGGTTAAAAAAATGACAAAATGACTTATGGAGTATTTATTGGAATAAGAATAAATAATCTAGGGCATTATTGAAATGAATCACTTTTCAATTTTTTTTTTCTCTTTTTTTTGTTTTGTTTTGTTTGTTTGTTTGTTTTTTTATTTTATTTTATTTTTTGAGTTCAGACTTGTTTGCCCTATTTCACAACATAATAATTCCAATAACTCTCTAATACATTGGGTCTTGTGTTTAACAAAGAAAGGTTAAATAAAAGGCTTAAAAAAAAAAAAAAACTCAAAGATGGCCTAAAATCATCTCTCAACAATTGGTATGATTTTTCCAATTTTCATGATCTCAAATAAGTAAAAGTGTGGTAATAAATTAATGTATTCTCAGTATTCAACCAAAACAACGATTAATGAGACTAATCAACAATATAATGCGCTTTCAACAAAAAGAATTAAGAGTAAATGTATAATAACCCTCCAAAGAAATAATGGCACAAAACTCACAAGGGTTAAGAGTCTCCACTTTTATTTTTCAAGATTTTCAAGTCATATCCACTCATCAATTAAAAATTGAGTTTATGTGGCTAAAGTGCAGTGCAAATAATTTTCCAGATATGAATATATGAAATGCTTTAACAAAGAGGATAGTAAAATAAACTACAACCATTTTCCATGTTAAAACAACATAAATATCACAACTAGCACAATTACTAACTGTAAAGAATAAAAGATAAACATGAGTATAGAATTTTTATTTTATTTTATTTTTTTAGGGAATAACAAAAATAATTGTAGGGAATAACAAAAATAGTACTCCCCCTCAACTTGAATATGACAGTGTCCTCAATGACAACAATAAACACAAAGAAGAAGGGATGAACACGAGATCACCTGGAAATAAGAATGCCTCAAATGATGTAGAGCACCTACAAGTTTGTTAGCATTCAAACAGCCTACCATTCATGCATATTCTATCTCATAGTGCCAAATTGTTCCAAATGCTTCATAATGAGCAAACGGAACAATTGGGGATTTCGCCAATAATAATTGTAAAGAATATGAAAGAAAAAGATAACTAGATGAGCATAAAAATGATTAATCTCAATGCTAATAATTGGATTATTCAAAAGAAAACATCGAAGGTTATCTTCGAGTTGAGGATCAAGTGGTATCTAATCACCCTACAATAAAATAGAATCATCAATGTCATAAGTCCAAAGAGTGGCATGGTATATGTGTTCAAACCAGCTATCACTGTCAAGATAGGCAAGTGGAGGGTCTAGTTCCAAAATGGCGTAGGCCACCTGGCGTGCTACAGAAATATACATCGTATCGTACTGTATATATGAAGGGATGAAGACCTAACAGTAAAATTGAGAAAAATATTTATTAAAGTCACTCATTGGATGCAAAAACATGAAGTTCAAAATTATGAAGAATATTATTATCATTATTATTATTAATCTATCTGGTTTTTTTTTTTTGTTTTTGTTTTTTTTTTTTAAATAAGGAAATGTGGGTTTAATCCTGATAAACAGGATCTTCTAAAAGAATTTCCTCAATGGCTGCACTCTTCAATTCTAGAAATGGTTTCAAATGTTGCCCATTTACCTTAAACACCTCACCATTTCTAGGATTTTCAATTTCAACAGCTCCATATGGGTATACCACGCGGACTAAGAAAGGACCAGTCTACCGAGACCGAAGTTTCCCTGGGAATAAATGCAAACGTGAATTATAGAGGACTTTTTGACTAGGTATAAAGGATTTTCTTAGAATATTCTGATCATGCATTTTTTTCATCTGATCCTTATATGACTTGGCACACTCGTACGCATCATTCCTTATTTCCTCTAACCCATTAATTTGGAGCTTGCGATTGGCACTTGCTTTATCCAAATCAAGGTTAAGTTGCTTTATAGCCTAGTAAGCTCTATGCTCTAATTCAACAGGGAGGTGACAAGCCTTGCCATAGACCAGTCGAAAAGGAGACATTCCTATGGGAGTTTTAAATGCAGTACGATAAGCCCACAATGTGTCGTTCAATCTTAAAGACCAATCTTTTCTATTAGGATTTACCATTTTTTTCTAATATTTGTTTGATCTCCTGATTTGAAATTTCTACTTGTCCACTAGTCTGTGGATGGTAGGTTGTTCCAACTTTATGAGTTATGCAATATTTCTTCCTTAAATGTTCAAAAATCCTATTGCAAAAATGTTTCCCACCATTGCTAATAATGGCATGAGGCGTACCAAAACGTGCAAAAATATTATTCCATAGGAATCGGACTACAACTCAATGATCATTTTACATGCAATGGCTTCCACCCACTTAGACACGTAATCAACTGCAATAAGGATGTACAAATTACTAAAAGAGTTAGGAAATGGTCCATAAAATCAATGCCCCACACATCAAATATTTTGACTATTAAAATTGGGTTGAGTGGCATCATGTTTCCTCGAGAGGGACTTCCTAATTGTTGGCATTGCTCACAGGCTGAGCAATATCTAAATGAATCACGAAAAATAGTAGACCAATAAAATCCACATTGCAAAATCTTGGCAGCTGTCTTTTTAGCACTAAAATGGCCTCTACACTCGTGATCATGACAAAAAGATATTACACTTTGTTGATCATTTTTAGGAATACATCGCCAAATAATTTGGTCAGGACAATATTTGAATGAGTATGGATCATCCTAGAAAAAATGCTTGGCTCCATCTAAAATTCTTGACTTATCTTGTTTAGTCCAATGCGTTGGCATTTGGCTAGTAACAAGGTAATTCATAATGTCTACAAACCAAGGTGAAGATAATTGGGTCATAGGCATTAATTGCTCATCAGGGAAGCTTTCAATAATGGGATTAGAGTCTATTGAAAAATCAACAACTAGTCGCGATAAGTGATCAGCTACAATATTCTCGGATCCCTTTTTATCTCGAATTTCAATGGCAAATTCTTGTAAGAGTAATATCCAACGAATAAGGCAAGATTTGGCATCTTTCTTAGACATTAAGTATTTTAACGCCGCATGGTCTGAGTAGACTATGACCTTAGAGCCTAGTATATAAGAGCGAAATTTTTCTAGGGCGAATACAATAGCCAGCAACTCTTTTTCTGTAGTGGAATAGTTAAGTTGCGCATCATTTAGTGTCTTACTGGCATAATATATTACATGAGGGACTTTATCAATTCGTTGCCCTAAAATAGCACTAATTGCATAGTCAGACGCATCACACATAATTTCAAAAGGTTGACTCCAATTAGGTTGTCGAATTATAGGTGCAGAAGTTAGCTTAGATTTCAATTTTTCAAAAGCCTGAAGGTGTCATCAAATACAAATGGTGCATCTTTGACCAGCCAGCTACACAAAGGACAAGAAATCTTGCTAAAATCCTTGATGAATCGTTTATAAAATCCTGCATGCCCTAAGAAAGTTCTAATTTCTTTTACAGTTTTGGGAGGTGTAAGGTTGGAAATTAAATCAATTTTAGCTTTGTCAACCTCAATACCCTTATCTGAAACTACATGTCCAAGAACAATTCCTCTTTTTACCATAAAGTGACTGTGGGGTCATATTTTCTGGGTGCCAACACGTGGTCAAGGTGACGCCGAAGTGTCAGCCGAGGTGCCACGTGTCCTGGACATGACGCCGAGGTGATCTCGGCTAGGCCGAGGTTATCTCCGAAGATACCGGAGTCCGGAATAAGCGGATAAGGGACAAGAGTCCTAGAATGGGAAAAGACCTCAGCCTGGATAAGGATAAAGCTCTTAGGGAGTTTATCTTTATCTACTGGAGAGTCCAAGATAAGCACTGAGCTGAAGTCCATTGAAGCTAGGCTTCTATTGGGACTAAGATTGGGTTAACTATAAAAAAGAGGCACCCCCATGGGTCTAAGGTACGCAATTTATATTCTGAATAGTGAGTTAAGCATTTTTGATATCTTTGAGAGATAACTGACTTGATCGTCGGAGTGCCCCTGAGTGGACGAACCACCACCGGAATCTCTTCTTTCTGTTGCAGGTCGTTCGAGCTTAATCTATTCTGCCAGTGCTCTCCAGCTAAGTACTAATTTGGTAGTGTGGTCAGAAATTGACACACACAATTTGGCGCCGTTTGTGGGAAAGAAAGGAGAATAGATGGCCAACGACGGACATAAAGAGAAGGTAGGGGACAACACTCCTACTGGGAGTGGAAAACCTATTGACCTTGACGTCGAAGGAGACGACTGCAACAAAGATACTCGTAATAAGAATCACGAAGGAAAAGACGTCGGCCAGGAGGGCGACGTACAAAAGAAATCAGATCGAAACGAGTACTATAACGAGGATAACCTCCAGGTATGGAAAGATAGATGCCTACTGGAGGGACGAAGAGATGAAGAGAATGGCGAACAAATTGGCAGATCTACAATCGATCGTCAATTTCATGATGCAAAACAACATCATGCAACCACCGTTCCCACTGCAGGATACGCCGATTCCAACGGCCAATGCCCAGAAGGGAGGGTAGAAAACAATCCCTGTAGCCCCCCAGCACACCAGGAGCGAAAAACACTCTCACCGGCCTTCAAGGGAGGTCGGGCGAGGAGAGTCGAGAAGGAAAGAATCTCGAAGGACACATCGCACCAAGGAAGCAGACCCCAAAGAACATCGGCATATTCAAAGGCAAGAGTTGTGCTTCGACGCAACTAATGGAGAAAGGTTGAAAAAGGCTCACAATGAAGCTGAGAGTAGTGCACCTAAAAGACTGAAATTAGGAGATAGCTGAGCTCCTGGGCGGACCAAAGAGGACTTGAGAGATTACCTCACGAGAAAGCAACAAAATGCCGAGGTAACTTCCCCTGTTAAGCCGAGAACACCATTCTCGGTGGAGTTGGACAAATTTGAGGCCCCGAAAAGATTTAGTATGCCAAGGTTCCAGATATATGATAGTAAGTCGGACCCCAACTTTCACGTCGGATTATACCTGAACTCGATGGCATTGTACACTAGGAACGAGCCGTTGCTCTGCAAGGTTGCATCGGATTGGTTTCACAAATTGCTGAAGAGAAGTGTGAAGACCTGGGAAGGCCTGACCGAGATGTTCGTGGCCAGGTTCGTAACAAACAAACTACAGCTATTAAGGGTAGACGCCCTGATGGCTCTGAGAATCAGTGAGGATGAAGGCCTTAGGGCCTACGCTAAAAGGTATTATGAGGTGTTCAACCGAATACCTGATTGCAACCAAGAGGTGGCGGTCGTGTCTTTCAAGAACGACCTAAAAGATGACTGTTCACTATGAAAGTCTTTGGCAAAGACATTACCAAAAAGCATGGAGGAGCACATGGCCAGAATTGAGAAATATGCCAGAGCCGAGGAAGACACGCCAGGGACCAAAGCGGCAAAGCAAGAGAAAGGAAACGGCTCGCCGAAGCGAGGTCGAGGTAACAATGGATCCAACAAATAAGAGATAGGACTGAGGGCTGCACAGGCAGCCACAACTATATTCTGAATCCCAATTCACAAAGTCCTAGATAAAATCTGAACCCAACCCTATTTCAGAGCACCAGCAAGGGTACCTGGAGAGTTTATGGGAAGAAGCCTTGGTAAGCATTGTGCTTACCACGATGAAGATGGGCATCTAACTCAGGGTTGTAGAGCCCTGAAGGCACACCTGGAAGACTTGGTAAGGCAAGGTCATTTAAGGGACCTTGTAGATGAAACCAGGACACGGGAAGAGCAGGCAAGACAGCCTCAGGCACCAGCAGCTCCACCTCCCCTAGCACAGCAACCGCAGACAGGCGGACCTCAAGTAATTAATGTAATTCACTCGAAGGTCAACGAAAACGAAATACGGGGGGAGACCCAGAAGGTAAAGCACTTGTAGCATGTGTACCAGGTCCGGCAGAAAAAGACCTCAGGCCGAGGAGTGCCAGGGACCAGTAGTGTCCTTTACTAAAGCCAACCTAGAGATAGTACAACATCCGCACAACGATGCCTTGGTAGTATCTCTCCAGGTTGGAGAATGCCAAGTGAAGCGCATCCTAATTGACTAAGGTAGCTCTTGTGACATCATGTATGTCAGGTGTTACAAGGAGCTTGGCCTTCACCCAGACGATATGGAGTAATCCAATGGCCCAATGGTTTGGTTCAATAGAACGCCGACGTGGCCACTAGGAGCAGCAAGCTTGGAGGTGCAGGTTGGCACCAAGAAGATAAAGACAGAGTTCACTATAATCGACACACCCTCTCCTTACAATGCTATCCTAGGAAGGCCATGGTTGCATGCAATGGGGGATGTTCCATCAACATTACATCAGCTATTGCGGTTCCCAATAGAGCATGGGATAGAGGAGGCCAGAGGGGATCAGCTACAGGCAAAGAATTGCTCCATGGAAGCAATGAAATCCACCTGCAGCATACGAGAACCAGAAAGGGCAGAGATCGAAGACGAAGACGTGGAAGTCCTAGAGGACGTCGGCAAGGATCCAACCGAGAAGAGTGAAGAAGCCCTAAAAAAATCCTCATCCAACAGGGGGATGAAGAACGCTTCTTCCTTCTCGGCTCTGGCTTAGCCGAAGAAGAGGAAAAAGAACTGGAGGCTTTCTTGAGAGCAAACATTGAAGTGTTTGCCTGGACGCTTTACGAAATGCCAGGTATTGACCCTAAGGTCACTTGCCATAAACTGAACATAGACAGGTCGGCCAAACCTGTAATCCAACTGGCAAGAAGACCGATGTTGATGCATGTTGAGGCAGTGGAAGAGGAAGTAGACAGACTTTTGGAGGCCAGAGCCATTCGAGAGGTAAATTACCTAACATGGCTATCGAATACAGTGGTGGTGAAGAAAAATAATGGTAAATGGAGAGTCTGCGTGGACTTTACCAGCCTAAACAAGGCCTGTCCCAAAGATAGTTTTCCTCTACCTAAGATTGACCAACTGGTGGATACCACTTCAGGGCATGGAAGGATGAGCTTCCTGGATGCCTATAGGGGGTACCATCAAATAGCCATGTACCCCCCAGACGAGGAGAAGACTACGTTTATCACCCTAAAGGGGCTATATTGCTGCAGAGTGATGCCTTTTGGGTTGAAAAATGTAAGAGCAACTTACCAGAGACTAGTAACCAAGATGTTCTGACACCTAATTGGCCGAACAGTGGAGGTATACATCGATGACATGGTCGTGAAGACCAGGGAACCTAAGGACCATCTGGAAGACTTAAGGGCAGTCTTTGACATCCTAAAAACATATCGGCTCCGATTCAATGCATTGAAGTGTGCATTTGGGGTTGGATCTGGTAAGTTCTTGGGATATTTGGTGACCAGAAGGGGCATTGAGGCCAGCTCAAATCAGATCAAGGCCATCCTAGAGCTGAAGAGCCCGACGTCGGCAAAATAGGTGCAGATGCTGACTGGAAGGGCTGCAGTCCTGATTAGGTTCATAAGCAGAAGCTCAGACAAGTGCAAACTTTTCTTCAACTTGGTAAAGAAGGCCACAGACTTCTTATGGACAGAAAAGTGCGAAGTCGCCTTGGCTGACTTGAAGAAGTATTTGACCACGACTCCAGTTCTCTCAAATCCAGAACTTGGAGAGGAGCTGTCCCTGTACTTAGCAGTTTCAGAACATGCGGTAAGTGCAGTAGTAATCCGAGAAGAAAAAGGGGAACAAAAGGCTGTTTAATATGTAAGTAAAACCCTAGTTAATGCAGAAACCAAGTATTTACCCTTGGAGAAGTTAACGCTGGCTCTAGGAATGGCTTCAAAGAAGCTGAACCACTACTTTCAAGCCCACAAAATTGTGGTACTAACTGAACATCCTTTAAAGTCCCTGTTGCAGCAGGGAGATCTGACAGGCAGAATAGCCAGATGGGCAATGGCCTTGGGCCAGTATGACTTGGAATAGACTTAGAACAGCAATCAAAGGCCAAGTTTTGGCCGACTTTCGGGGCCAAGTTCACACCAGGAGCTATCGTACATCTGGCTCTGTTGAGCCGAGGTGTACAATGTCCAAGCGAGCAAAGAGAAGTGCAGCCCAAGGCAACGGAACAAAGGAAGGAAGAAAAACTCAGACCCTGCAGCATTTACATCGGCGACTCCTTTCGACTGTTTGTTGATGGGAGTTCAAACCGACAAGGAGCGAGGGCAGGAGTAGTACTGGTATCTCTAGATGGACAGATATTAGAACAGTCCATTCGTTTAGGGTTCAAGGTCTCAAACGATGAAGCAGAGTATGAAGCACTGATTACAGGACTGAAACTGGCAGTAGCCGTAGAAGCAAATGAGGTGATAGTCTTCTGTGACTCTTAGCTTATAGTCAACTAGACAACAGGCGAGTTCCCAGCCCGAGACAAGAGGATGTCGGCCTATGTAAAGGAGGTCGGCAGATTGGTGGCCCTGTTTCAGAATTGCCGACTACAGCAGATTAGCCGAGATGATAACAGTCACGCTGATGCCCTGGCCAACCTGGCTAGTGCAATACAACCTGGAAAGGCAAGGACGATAATGGTTGACTACTTGTCGGGCCCAAGCATCGAACCATTGACCACAGAGCGTGAAGCAATGTGTGTGGACATGGGACCAAGCTGGATGGACGTAATAATAGCATTCTTGAAAGAAGGAAAACTTCCAGATGATCATAAGGAGGCACACAAGATTAGATTGAAGTCGGCAAGATTCAGTCTGACAGCAGAGGGATATCTCTACAGAAGATCCTTCACTAGACCCCTTTTGAGGTGTGTACATCCTTCACAAGTCAAAGATTTTTTGTACGAAATACATGAAGGAGTATGTAGAAGCCACGCTGGGGGCAGATCACATGCTCATAGGGTCATTACCGAGGGGAATCGGTGGCCCTACATGCAGAAAGATACAGAAGCCTATGTCAAGAAGTGTGAAAAGTGCCAAAGGTTTGCATCTCTGATACACCAACCAGTAGCAGACCTAAACCCAGTATCCAGTCCTTGGCCGTTTGCCCAATGGGGCATGGATCTTGTGGGAAAACTGCCCCAAGCAATTGGGCAAAGGAAGTACCTGCTGGTAGCAACAGATTACTTCACCAAGTGGATAGAAGCTAAACCCCTTGCCAAGATTAGAGACGTGGATGTGAAGAGCTTCATATGAAAAAACATCATCACTAGGTTTGGAATCCCAAGAGCAATAATTGCAGAGAATGGAACACAATTTGACAGTAACTAATCAAGAGCTTCTGTGCAAAATTCAAAATCAAGAACTATTTTTCGACCCCAAGTTTTCCTCAAAGCAATGGACAAACAGAAGCATCCAACAAAGTTATCTTGGACGGGATAAAGAAGAGGTTGCATGCAGCAAAAAGAAAGTGGGTGGATGAGTTGCCCAGTGTACTCTGGGCATATCGGACTACGCCGAGAAGATCAACTGGGTAATCCCCATTTTCCATGGCTTATGGCACAGATGCAGTCATTCCGCTGGAGGTTGGCATCCCAGGAATCAAAACCCAGGCAGTGGAGAATGGAATTAATGATGTACTCTTAGCCCGAGATCTGGATCTGCTAGAAGAAAGAAGGAAGAGAGCTGTAATTCAGCTGGCGACATACCAGCAGCAGCTTGCTAGGGCTTATAATAAGAAGGTCAACCCAAGGGAGTTTCAAGTCGGTGACTTGGTCTTGAGAAAATTCATCGGCAACAAGAAGGATCCTAGAGAGGGCAAGCTTGGCCCGAATTGGGAGGGACCCTATAGAATCATCTCGGTATTGGGCAATGGGGCACATCGGCTTAAAGATAATGAAGGCAAAGAGTTGCCAAGGCCTTGGAATACTTGCAATCTGAAATTTTTCTATCATTAAACTATCTTGTTCTTTGTTATTAGCCGAAGTAATAAATAAAATTTTAGCTTGATTTTTTACACTTGTGACTGATAAGATACTTGATGATGTTTCTGGAATACATGCATAATGAGAACCCAAGTGGAACTTAAGTTCACATTAGGGGCCAGAGAGTTGGAAAATGGTTCATGGAAAGGAAGAATTTACAAGCTAAAATTAGTTTAACGTTTGTTGAAATTTGTGAAAAATTTACAAGTTGAAGTTAAACCGAGGTCATGTTTAACACTTGTTGAAATTTAAGTTTACAAGTTGAAGTTAAACCGGGGTCATGTTTAACACTTGTTGAAATTTGTGAAAAATTTACAAGTTGAAGTTAAACCAAGGCTATGTTTAACACTTGTTGAAATTTGTGAAAAATTTACAAGTTGAAGTTAAATTGAGGTCATGTTTAACACTTGTTGAAATTTAAGTTTATAAGTTGAAGTTAAACCGAGGTCATGTTTAATGCTTGTTGAAACTTGAGTTTACAAGATGAAGTTAAACCAAGGCCATGTTTAACACTTGTTGAAATTTGTGAAAAATTCACAAGTTAAAGTTAAACTGAGGTCATGTTTAACACTTGTTGAAATTTGGAAAAAATTTACAAGTTGAAGTTGAACCGAACACTTGTTGAAATTTGTGAAAAAATTTACAAGTTAAAGCCAAGGTTATATTCAATAAGTACTTATGTACTTGCTGATGTAAACCGTTGGTGGATATAACCGAGGTATTTCACCCTGAGAAGATTACACAGTTAAGGTGTACATTGAAGATATGCAAAATATTCTAAGTATAAGAGTCATACAAGAGCGGTAAAAGAAAGACAAACATACAAGCATTCAAAAGAGGAAGTTGTATTTACATTCAAAAGAAAGCACATCCGCCACATCGAGAGCTTACATTGTTTCAAAGAAAGGAGAAAATACAAGGTACTAAAAAAAGGAGAAAAACATCAAACTAAGACTCTTCGGCGCTTCTGGTTGGTTGGGTCTAGAGTTCAGAAGACTATTGAGAAGACATCTCGGCGACCTTCTCAGCCGCGAGCTCGGCATCTATTTCTTGGAGGGTTTGGTTGAGGTTCTTGTCGGCAATAGGTGCGTCCGATGTTGCCTTCTCAGGAGTAGCATCTTTGGGGACCTCCTCACCCTCCTCATCCTGAGTCAAGTCCAGGACTTGCTCATTTGGAGTAGGGGACTTGGCCCCAGCAGCTTCCTTCGACTTCCTCACTAAAGCTTCCTCCTCAAACTCAGAACCGTCTTTGGATTGGCTTGGAGTAGAAGGGAATGGCAGGGCGAGGACGTCAGCGTTCCTGAGGGGGGAGTCCTCGGGGACTTCAAGCCTTTTCAGGGCAGCCATCCAACCAAGGGTGAAACCCTTGTTGCATGCCTGCTTCACCTGACTCTTGTAGTCCGTCGTGACATCGGCCACCCCCTCATTGTATGCCTTCTCATCGGCGGCCTTTATCTCGACGTCTTTTGTGGCCAAGGCATCCTGCAGTTCTTTCTGGGCCTCGGCCGTCTTTTCTTTAGCCTCTTTCTTCTGGGCCTCAAGAACCTTTTTTATGGCCTCAGCGGCATCCACTTTTTCTTCGGCCTCATCCTTAGCTTTGACAGCAGCCTTGGCCTAGTCTGCCAAGGTTTTAATTTTTGCCTCGGCCCTTTTGAGGGTCTTTTGCAATCCAGCAACCTCCCTTATTTTGTCGGCCAACTCCTTTCTCATTTCAAAAGATTGCATAGAAAAGGAGTAGGCGTGCTTGGATCGCCTGAAAGAAAATGGATAGAACAAAAGTTAGTAGAAATTCTCTAAGTATGGAAAAATAGAGAATGAAAATTTCCAAGTGAAGAGACTTACTTGAACGGAGTGCTGCAGCATCAAGGTGAAGTTTTCATACTGGCTCATCTCGGCGTTACGATCGAGATCTCCAGGAAGGAGCAAGGCTGTAGTCAGGGCTACGCCGACGTTAACGTTGTAGACACCCCATTTTTGACCGTCCTCAAGACTTGGACGTCATTGTTTGAACACTCGATGATTATCCATGTGCGTGTTTGTGTTGAGTTCTCGGAAGTCTCGGCTACGCGCCTTGCCTCAGGATCTCTCAACTTGTCTGTTTTGTGCTTGGTTGTGGACCAAGGACCTTGTGATTTTGCTTCTGAGGGAAGAGGGTGGCTTGTTGGCCATCCCTGCAACCCATCGGCTAAGGCTTTGTGCCATCGGCCATGTTTCCCTGCCATCGGCCATAAGTGTTGGCCGATCGGCACTCTTTTTGGTCGATCGACCATATTTTTGAGCCGAGACCTTTCCATCTGCTTTTTGCAGATATTTTCTGCCAGCTGTGACAGCTGGTGGGCACAATTCTCATCCTCCATACACATGTATGGAGGGATTGCATTCAAGACTCAAGCTTGTTGAACAAGCTTGAGAATTGAAATTCTATAAGAAGGGAGCCTCCCCTCCCTTTCCAGAGGTTCTGAAATCTTGATATACAAGTTCTATATCTATCTCTCTCTATATTTTACCTCTCTCTCTTGTTTGGCTCTTGTTTGTGCCCAAAAGTGTAATATCTTTACACTATTGCACACAAACACCTACTAGAACACCATCCTTTTGTTGCTAAGGTACTAGGAAGTTGGTTTTAGTGTTTTTGAGCTGGTTTTGTTCAGAGAAGAGTGCTGGAGTTGTGTTCTTGAAGGTGTTCTTCAAGGGTGAGTTTCTAGCTTTTGATACCTCATTCTTGCTTAAGCTTTTGGCCATACTTGCATGCTGTTTTAAGCTTAACTCTAAACTACAATAAGTTCTGATTTTTTATGCTTGCGATGTTTGTTTAAGGTCATTTTTGTGTTGGGGTTTGTCTACCCCCTCTTAGGCCTTGTTTGGCCTTGTTTTGTGCCTTTCTTTTTGAGCTTTGGAACCATCTTGTTTTGACCTTCTCACCACTGAAATCCAGAGGATTTTCAGTGGTGGAGAGGTGGTTTTGGAGTCTTGAATAGGAGAGGGACACCCCCCTCTCCTTGTGTCTCATATGCTAGTATAAATGGCTTATAATGGTAGCATGTTTGCTTAGCATGTTTTGGCTCCATGTCAGCAAGTATTTGGTGTTATTTTGCCATGCTATACCTCTGTTTTAAGTTGGTTTGATAGCATCTTGCATGCACCATGCACTTGTAGTGCAATCTCTCATTTGCCTTAACATGCATCATGTGTTTGGGTCATCATTCTTGCTTGTTTTGGCTCAACTCAAAGAAGCTTTTAGTCATGTTTTACCATGCTTGAGCTCTGTTTCATGTTGTCTTGGTCGTGCATGCATTGTTTTGTATAGCCTTGGTTCAATCTAGCTTGTTGGCTTTGAGTGTCCAAGTCATTAGCATACATTGCTTAGACCATTTTCATGATTTGGCATCATTTCATATGTGATTTCAGTCCATGTAGTGTAGCCATACACTTGCCTTTGTCATCCTTTCAATGCTTTGGAGGTTTGGTGTTTTGTGCTTCAAGAATGGATCATTGTGCATGCCATCATACTTAGGCTTTTGGGATACCATCTAAGTGGGTTTTTGGACTTATTTTGACATGCCATAACTCTGATTTTTATTGGTTAAGTCATGCCATGTTTGGTTGTAATAGGTGTAGTGTAATACCCCTTGTTAGCCTTGTATGCCTCATGCCTTTTGGACCCTTGTTCTAGCTTGTGTTGGCTAGGTTCAAGCTTGCTTTTGGCCTTATCTTGACCTTCCTTGGGACTGTTTTGATTACCCTCGGCCCTTTGGGGCTTGCTTTATGTAGCCTTGGTTCAAGCTCCTTGGCTAGCCTTAAGCCTTGAGCTTTCTTGCATGCTATGCTTGACTTGTCTGAGTGGTTTGGCACCACTCCTTGCATGATTTCAGAGCTTACCTCATTGCCACATTATCATGATGTTCACTCATTGCTCATGCTTGAGAGTTGCACTCTTACGCCTAGGTGATAGGCCATTACATGTGCATGCTTGTATGTGCATTTCATGCTTCCAATTCATCACTTTGGCCACTGATTTGGGCATGGCTGAGTCTGCCCATTTTGGTTTAAGTCCATCTTTGCATGTTGTTGCATGCTTGACATGTTGCATGTTATTGCATGCTTGCTAATTTGCATGTTGTTGCATGCTTGTCC
Source organism: Camellia oleifera (assembly GCA_022316695.1). Lineage (NCBI taxonomy): Eukaryota > Viridiplantae > Streptophyta > Magnoliopsida > Ericales > Theaceae > Camellia > Camellia oleifera. Next base: position 98,489,846 of record CM039317.1, read on the forward strand.
ATCTTTGCATGCCATGCATGTTTGTATGTTTAGGTTGCATTTTGCATGCTTGCTAGTTTGCATTTTGTCACATGCTTGTTTAGGTTGCATTGCATTTGGCATGCTTGTTACCTTAGCCTTGTGTGCATGTTTGAGTCATATGGCATTTGGCATGCTTATGTTGCATTGCATAGCTTTTCCATGTTGCATGCATTGCATTGTGTTTGGTTTGGGGTGTCAAACCAAACATGAGGACCGAGGGACGTTTCGTACTTGAAGTGATGAAACGTGCCTCAATCCTCGGTCGCCGACACTCTTGATCCAACATGATAGAGTGTGAGGCATTCATGTGTTTTTGTGCATTCATTCCACATTGATTTGTGCAACTCGGTCTCTTTGGCCATCATGCATCGAAATGCGTGATTGATGGCTCGAGAGTCGAACACTACTGCTCCTTTGAGCTTCAAACATGATAAGGGGTGTAGTTGCACAACATTTTCTTGCAAATGTATTGCCATGCCTCTGTTTGTACTCTGCTGCAGCAAAAGGAGCAGTCTGCAGGAAGAGATGGCCGATCGGCTATCTGTAGTGCCGATCGACTAACAATGTTTGGCCGATGGACTCAAAAGTGGTCGATGACCCTTTTTCCTTGGCGATGGCCATATATTTTGGCCGATGGCCTTTCAGCATGTCCATGGGGTGGTTCAGAAACATCACAGAGATTTGTACAGTTTTCAGAGGTGCAAAACAGTGCAAACAGAGGCAACATGAGGCATGGCAACGGATTTCCGAGCGAAGCCGATCGAGCATGCATATGCCCCTCTTCTCGAGGCCGCTTTAACTGTTTTGTAACTTAATTAATTTGCTTAATTAGTTAAGGGTTTTGTAATAATTAATTAGCTAGGGTAGTTAATTAATTAGTTGATTTGTATTCTTTATTCGGACCCTCCGTCGAGAGGGCGAATTTTGTAATAAGTGTGCGTGAGTGTGTGAATGTCTTCCAACCCCACATCTTTCTCCCTTTTACTTAACCGCTTACGATGGTTAGTTCTAGGTCATGTTTTGATTAGCATCCTTATGCTTGCATGTTTGCATTCATTCATCTGTCTTGCATGCACCGGGCTCGGCGCATCATACTAACTGCATTGTATTTCAATACATTTACTTGAATACGTGTTCAAATAGCATGTTATCAAGTTGCATCTCATATGCCATTTTAGAATAGCCAAGCCTATTTCTAGTCGCATTTTGCATGTGTTGCATTAGCCATCTTAACATAAACTAGGATCATGCATTGATTACTAACTAGCTATTGTTTTGGCTCGGAGTACTAGGTAAGCTTTTATGCTTTAGCATCTTGCATGAATGTGAATGTTGCCATGATAGCATGCTTGCCATGAGGCTAACTGCTTATATGATATAACTGCATGAATGCCTGTGGGTGAAGGTTGGATTACTTGAATTGGAACAATTCATTGAAATGCGAGTTTTAAGCCCACTTGAGGGTGGCAAATCCATGTCTTAGCCTACTTGCACCTTCAAACCATTTTTAAACAAACATGAAATGTTTTGTTCCAACTTAGGCGATCTAGTCTATACTTGTGTATTGTGCGCATCACATAGTAATTCTAGCTAATAACTGGGATAAGAACACATATGTTTTCAAAACAAAATATCATGCTTAGTACATGCCGATCTTTGATCGGGCGAGCGGGGGTGCTCATTGCATGACCTTCCCCTCTCGTACCCAAGTTCTTGAGCCGAGGCAACTTTGGTGATGACGGACACGTGGCCTTAGGCACGAGTCAGGGTTTCCTAAATTCCCCCAAAACAAAATATTTAGTTGGCGACTCTGTATCTGGCAAAGTAGTCCATGTTCGGCAATTCTTTACAAAAAACAGTTTTCCAAAACGATTTGCCAGATTTGGACTCTTTGGTGATTTATCGGCCTTGCATTGCACTTTGCGGAATTAGATTCAGAACCGTGACATTTGAGTCCGAACTGTAGTATGCTAATGAACAAAACGGATTTCGCGCCCATTTTCGCGCGCAGAGCCCGGGGCGTTCGGGCACGTCTACAAACGTCATCGGCACTATCACCAGCTTTGACCGGCCTGTTCTCCAGTGTGATTGGGGGGGCCCAGGGGGAGTCAGACTTCATGGAGCCCGAAGCTGTTGCCAATTCGGACCTCGGCCTCTTCGACCGAGTTGATTGGATGGTTCGGCCTCGGCGGGCCTCTTCTCGGGAACGGAGGGGGTCTTCTCGCTCGAAGCCAATTTTGAAATTGGCAAGGTGTTCTCAGTGTCAATCTGAGTCACCGTTGCCTTTGGCTGAGCCTTCTTTATTCTTTTGGGCTTTGGTGTTGGTTGAGGCTGGGATCGTGCTGGCTGAGCGTTGACGGTGTCAGGGATGTCGGCTAGAAGATTTTCTGCGACTGCCTTCTTGCGACCCATCTCGGCAGGAATTGTAGTTCGGTAGTGGCGTCGGCGTTGGGATGGCGGGATCAGCTGTGGAGCCGAGGTAGATGGTTGTTCTGCTGGATCTGAGGTTGACCCTTGATTTGGCCGAGATGATGAAGTTGTTGGTGGAGTTGTGGCGACGGAGGAGACTGACTCTTCTTATTCTTTGGAACGTCAGGAAGAACCGACTTGTAAGTGGGAATGAAGTTGAGTACCAAAGGGGCTCTTCGCTTGTGGACTGGCAAATCCAGTAGCTTCTTCAAACCCTTGCTGGGGAAAAAGGACTTGCGGAAGCCTTTTTTTGGTTGGGGAAGAGCTGCAAGAAAAACAGACATTAGAATAAACGAGGTATTGAAGACTTTAAAAACAAGTAAATATAAACACAGGGCTCTTACCATTACCCTCTACAAAAACTGTTCGAGGAAGAGGGTAGAGGTGGAGGTCCTCATCTTGAGCGAACTCCCAGTTCCCCGAGATAATGAAGTAATCATCCCCGACTCCCTTGTTGGAGTCTGGGAGGTCGGCAACGATTTTATACTCTGTGGACCTCGGCTTGAGGTAGTAAATATAGCCTTTCTCTAATTTGAGGCCACACATGGTGTAGCAGTATTGGATGTCGGCTAAGGTAACCCTAGCATTCTCTTGTTTGGCTAAGGCTATTATACCATTGATGACTCGGTAGGAATTGATGGCGAGCTGCATTGGGTTCAATTTATAGTAATGGAGTATCTCACGGAAGAGGATGTTGAGTGGGAGCCTAAGTCTGCACTTGATAAAAGCAACAACAGAGAAGGGCATAGAATCAGTTGTGGGCATGATGGAGTCGTCCTCCCCAGCCAACCTAAGGTGAACATCGGTTGGAATGGAAAACTCCCACCTAAAGTATTCTAATTTGGTCGGGGTGTCTACCCTATGCTTCCACATACCCATGACGTCGGCTTAGGGGGAAGGTGTATAAATTGGAAATAAAGTGTTCTGTAAAAGAAGACCTCGGCAAAACGTAAGTTCACGCTGGGGTAAGAATTTGTGAAGATCAGAGGGGGATTCGTTTCAGTTTTCCCTAAGATTCGTGTGTTCTATGGCAAAACTCAAACCTAAGTCTAAGAAAACGGAGATTGAAGGCAAGAATCTGGAGAAAATATAGAAAACACAAACAAGAGCAATGATTCAGAATCAAGAATAGTGGTGAATCATCAAGAACACTGTGACAGAGTGTGTGTAAGAGTGCAAGACCAAGAACAGAGGACAGAATGAACAAGTATATGGGTATTGTGTGTATATTAAAGAACGGTTTAGGCAAAAAGCAAAATCATGAGATAAATATGCTCAGAATACATGGTTGGATTCAAAACACAAATGTGAATGACGTTGCAATTGCAGTATACAGATGTAACAGTTTGAGGAAAAACAAAAATTGAAACGAAGGAACAGTGACTTACAAGGGAAGATTAGGGATCGCCGAGATCAAACGGTGGCAGCAACCGGAGAAGTGCAGCAAAATCCTCGCCGGAGGGGGAGAGCGAAGCTGGTTGCAGAAAGCCTCGCAAAGAGCGACAATGGCAGATTTGGGAGAAAAAGTTAGAGAGGGAAAAAGCTGGGTGCTTCAGAAACAATGGTGTAAAGTGAAAAGATGGAGAGAGGGAGAAATTTTGTTGAAACACAAAATGGCGGCAAAAAGGCAATTAATGTGCCTAAAACGACATACGTGTTAGACGATGCACGCGAGAGCAATTCGACTTAGTGGCGCGTGTCTGGTACTGCCTAAAGAGAAAGAGACGCATGGCAAGAACGGTTGAGTAGTCATGCATGATAGCTCATACGCATGTTGAAGCTCTTAAAAATTCCCGATTTAACGAAGTAGAACCTTGGCTTGGAGAACGATCTCAGCTGAGAAACTTGAATAGACTAACTTATTGGTTCTAAAAGCCTTGATGAGACAGACTACAGGACCTGGTGGTGTGAAGCTGACGTATTATGACCATAGTAAATAGATGATAGAGCAAGATAGCCGACATGCTATACGATATGACGATATAGGTTTCATCACCTCAGGATGCCGAGGTAATAGAACCTAGGGGGCAGTTATGGGGACATATTTTTTGGGTGCCAACACGTGGTCAAGGTGACGCCGAAGTGTCAGCCGAGGTGCCACGTGTCCTGGACATGACGCCAAGGTGATCTCGGCTAGGCCGAGGTTATCTCCAAAGATATCGGAGTCGGAATAAGCGGATAAGGGATAAGAGTCCTAGAATGAGGAAGGACCTCATCCTGGATAAGGATAAAGCTCTTAGGGAGTTTATCTTTATCTACTAGAGAGTCCAAGATAAGCACTGAGCTGAAGTCCATTGAAGCTAGGTTTCTATTGGGACTAAGATTGGGTTAACTATAAAAGAGAGGCACCCCCTATGGGTCTAAGGTATGTAATTTATATTCTGAATAGTGAGTTAAGCATTTTTGATATCTTTGAGAGATAACTGACTTGATCGTTGGAGTGCCCCCGGGTGGACGAACCATCACCAGAATCTCTTCTTTCTGTTGTAGGTCGTTCGGGCTTAATCTATTCTGCCAGTGCTCTCCAGCTAAGTACTAATTTGGCAGTGTGGTCGGAAATTGACACACACAGTGACATTTTTCCCAGTTCAGTACAAGATTCTTTTCTTTACATCAGGGTAGTACTAACATAAGATGGTGCAAACATTCATCGAAAGAATTACCCAAATACTGAAAAATCATCCATGAAAACTTCTAGAAAATGCTCAACCATATCAGAGAAAATACTAATCATGCATCGCTAGGAAAGTGGCTGGGGTATTGCACAACCCAAAAGGCATGCGACGATAGGTGAAGGTACCATAAGGGCAAGTGAACATAGTTTTCTTTTGGTCTTCTGGAGCAATAAGAATTTGGTTATAACCAGAGTATTCGTCGAGAAAATAATAGTTTGCATGACCTGCTAACCTTTCCAACATTTGGTCTATGAATAGAAGGGGAAAATAATCTTTTCGTGTCATTGAATTTAGCTTTCGGTAGTCAATACAGACACGCCACCCCTGTTTGCACACGAGTTGGAACCAATTCATTGTTCTCATTTTTTACTACTGTAATACCAAATTTCTTGGGTACCACTTGAATAGGACTTACCCCGGTATTATCACAAATTGTATAAATTATACCTGCATCTAAAAGTTTAAGAATCTAGGCCCTAACTACTTCTTGCATCAAGAAAAATATCATATGTAGGTTCGGAGTACCAAGCACCATCTTTTTGGACAATGGCACACCCTTCATAAACAAACATGTGAAAAGCCTCCTTAGAGACTTACCAAGTGAAGCATCACAAATCCACACCCTATTACCCAAAAGGGAACGGACAAGTGGAGGCCACGAATAAGACCTTGGTAAGGATTCTGAGTAAGATAATGGATGAATTTGGTGGGACTTGGTCTAAACAGTTGATAGTAGCCTTGTGGGCATATCGCACCTCAAAGAGAAAACCCACTCAAGCAACTCCCTACTCCCTTGTGTATGGGTTCGAAGCAGAGTTACCTGTAGAGTTGGAGACACCATTTTCCTAGATGGCTCTCACCTCAGGAATGGTACTTGAGCCTTGAACCACTGGACTGGAGGCATTAGAGGACAAGCAAGACATGGCTACAAAAGTCATGGAAATGTATCATAAGTCCATCGCCGGAGCCTATAATCAGACCGTGGTGCCAAGAAAGTTTGAAGAGGATGATTTGGTATAGAAGATCGTAGACCTAATCATGCGAGGACAAACCCTGTCCAAGTTTTCTCTGAAATGGGAAGGGCCTTACAGGGTGACCCAAGTAAGCTCAAGCGGGTACTACAGGCTCGTAAGAGTTGAAGATGGCTTCCGAACAAGCCCGCTCAATGCAAAGTTCATCAAGTGTTACTACCCATAAATAGACTCATTTGTGTTAAATCTCATTTTCCATTTTCTTGCTTTATCTAAAAGTTGTATTTCCCTTATGTTATGAAAAGGCTAATTTCCTTTATGATGTATATATTTGTTCCATCACTTGTGATGAAAATTTTAGACTTTTGTCAAGAAAGTTGAAAAAGTAATGAGAATTTTTCAACTTTTATGAATATGTGCATGTGATTGTTATTTCCATTGTATCTTTTGAGATAAATGTTTTATCAAATAGAATGAGAAAACAGTGAGAAAATCTCCAAGAAAACCAAAGACTTTGTCATTTCATTGCATTGTCCTAGATAAAAAATAAAAAATAAAAAATAAAACTTTGTCATTATCGAAAGGCACAAGAAAGTAATAAAAAAAAAAACTCAATCTCTTCTAAAAACACCTTTGAAAAAGCTACCCGTCATATCTACATCCCTGAGAACAAGCAGCAGAGTGTGCCTCTAAAGCCTCCAAGGCCCCGAGCATAGCCCGACTCAAGTTCACGAAGAGTTGCCTTTGTCTCATCTATAGAGGTCCAATAAGAGGCAAGCACAGACAAAACTTCAACCCTGTGACTGGCGTTCGAGGCTATATCCAGGCGCTTCCGAAGCCACAATAAATCCACTTGGTGACATTCTATGTCAGAGATCCCCTGATATGCTGTCTTGACTAATTTCCCGTTAAGGTCACACAATCGTTGCCTATCCAAGCTATATAGGATAATGGCAAAAGACTCGAGAAAAGCAGTCTGAATTAGCAAACATTGGCAAGCAAAGGAAGCAAAGGTCTCAAGGTAACTCGAATGCACAAGCTATAGAATCGATGCAAACTCAGGAGCTACCCAATAGTGGAGAAATAGTACTTTACCAGAAGCCGGAGGGGGAACTAGGGCCGGGAAGGTATTAGTTTCAGGAACCTCCCAATTTCTATCGGGTTAGATGAACCACCCGGAGGGGTAACTTTTGAAAGAAGTCCTGAGCCTGAGAATACAGTCCAATGAGGGGAAAGACCAAAAACATCACTATCAAAGTGGAATCACTGAGATTTAGATCCAAAACATTTGAAGACACTTGCAATGAAGAGCCCCAGCAATCGCCTCAAAAGTAGGTGTGTCCCCTCAAGAAGGAGAGCCATGCGGAATCACAAAGAGAGTCGGAGCAAAGTTCGAGGCAGATGAAGGCAAGACCCCTTGTAATGGCTAACACTGAAGAAAAGAGAAGGAAGTCCTATTAGGGGCATCACAAATAGAAGTACATAACAAACTTCAAAAAACAAGATTACCTAAAGGAGAATCATTATGCAAAGTTGGGGCAACTAGGAGGGCTTCTAGCATCAACAAAGTCACTTGGCTGTACGGAGGGCACCTGATCGATCTCAACATCTAATGAAGCCAGAATAGCATTCATCCCCGAGGGAGGAAGGAGAGCCGAAGGATGAGAATCACCATAAGTGCCAGAGCGAGTCTAGAGACTTCTAGCACATCCACCTCCACACTACTCTCAGAGGCACATCTCATTTCTATACCATCATTGGAAGTGTGTCCATCAACATCACCAAAAGCACACCTCACCTCTGCACTGCCTCTAGAAGCATGTTCCTCGGCATTAGCCCCTTCAATAATCTCATCCCTGAAGCCATGTTTCTCAACAATCTCAGCACTAGAGTCGTGTTTCTTAATAATCTCAACATCAGAATAGTGATCCCCGACAACCTCGTCGTCAAGACGACACTACTCCCCTATAACTGAGTGATGGGGGAATATCTGAAAGATGGGGAGACATCTTCAGTCACAATAGATCGGTGATGACGCACACGTGGGACAAGGTCACAAAAGTGATCGAAAAACTCAGTTTCATCATCATCTATAGTTGCTACTGGAGGGGTGCGAATCTTCACGAGCCTTGCAGATAAAGGAAGAGTGTCATCCAAGTCTGAGTCTGGCCTGGTAGGGGTAACTTGGCCAATATCCGCGGTACTGAGAACATCAACCACCGCAGGATCAAAAGATGGAGTAAGGTCCTGTACAACAAGGAAAGTAAAGAGTATTCATTTAAGAGGATATAGCCGCAAGACGGAAAATAACTACGAATCAGTGGAAGAACTAAGATGTCTATCTAGTACCTGATAGAGCCTTTTAGAAAGGCAAGGAGTAGAATGACTGGTATCAGAAGCTCGCTTATAGGCCATTCGCTTGAGGCAGGTCATCCAAGGACTAGAAACCTTATTCAGAGGAACTGGCTCTGAGATAGAAATCGCCAAGCTAGTAGTAAATGTCCGAGCTAGAGGGTCAGTCGGAGCAAATGAAGCGAAGAAGCTCTCATACATATGATTAGATTTTTGACTCTCAGGCAACCTAAGAGATGAGTCCTTCTTATAAATCAACGAAGGTAGACATATAATCGATTTATTCTGGACAAACTGAATAAATGCATCAATGTTTTTCCGCCAATATCTCTTGAAAGAGGAGGTGAAACCCCCTACCCGACTCAAACCTAGCAGTGTCAAAGAGCCAGATACAGGAAGTAAAGCATCGTACAAGTCCGCGAGTAAAGCGCCTGTAGCTTTTCAGAAAAGACAATAAAGAAGGTGTCGACCGTGGGGTACACAGGTCAAATCCAAATTGGCATGCTACTTTGTTAAGTCTATAGATGGTGCTATCGAGACCTTCCTCATGCCATACTGGTAGCAAACTGGGACAAACCATTATCAACATATCAACAAGATGCGCAGAAATGCCCTTTGGCAAGGGAAAGGACACTAGTCGGAAGGAACCATGATAAATAAGTGGCGTCACCACACCCACTGGTAGGCATACATAGGGGCGTGCCACAAAGCACCGAGAATCATCCACCAAAGTATTCAGGGATAGAGGTGGAAATGACAAGTGACCAACATGTGATCAACGGCTAGCAAGTCTTCACCTTCTCAAATGTGCGAGACCCGTCCTTTCCAAGCACAGGGATACCCTCTTTATCTACTATCTTCAGAAGAACTTCTGCCTCAAATACAGTCGGAGTAGGGGCAAACTTTGGGAACTCTTAAAAAAGAAGCAAAGCAAAAATCGACTGTGGATAAAAGAGACAGGCTCATACCGACCCACAAAACGTACCATGTTTCGATGTAGCAAATCCAATCGGTAATATAGGTTCCCAAGAAATAGTGGGGCTAAGGGGATCCGATCCCCTTTGAAGAATCTAACTGCTAGTGGGAAGACAAAAGGATTGAGAAAATCTGGAGGTGTGCTCGGAAGAACGAAGAATAAGAGGAAGCAAGGCAGAAATCCCAGAAAATAAAGCCTGGAACCATACATTGGGCCGACCTCATACTCTTGATAACTAGGGTTAGCATCTCTAGCCAGGGGCTGAAGATCTCTAAAGAAGTGGCGAATCCATGTTGTGTAAGAGGCACGGTCTGTCCTCACTCGTTTAGTCCTCCTTGCTGAACCATCAAATACAAAGCTCCACCGACCACAAGCTTGAAGATTTTGTTTTAGGGATTAGATTAAAGAATCATCCTCAGAGGGTATCCGCTCAGAGCAGAAAGCATCAGGGCTAGTCATTTCTAGGCACAACAACATGAACACATCCTTGAGGATGGGCTCCATCTCATGCTGGCCAAGTATGAAAGTGTGTGTCTCGGTACTCCACCAGAGAGCCATGGCTTCAAGGCTAGCATTGTTGTGGCAAATGGATAAAGATCGAGATATCTTCACTGGAATCAATAACCGGGCCTCCTGAAGCCGCTTACAGAGGCCCCTGTCTGAGAGGACATCATTAACCCACTCTGCCAACCAAAGAGAGGGTTGGAGAAAGCCTTGAACTAGGGATAATAGTAAAGGAAATCCCCTTACTCAACCATAAAGCGTAACACTGAAGAAGGGGAAATGAGGGCCCCATGTCTAGAATCAATATCCTTAGAAAGAAACAATGGAGCCCCCTTCGGAGATGAATGCAAAACAGTAGGAGGCAACTGCTTGCCAGAATAGGTCCTTTCGCCCAAAATAAGGAGATTTCCTCCACTCGAACACCGGAGGCACATCCCTCTCCTTCATATGAGCCGGTTCTGATGACCCCGGGATGACAGATTTTTGTTGAGAAAACATATAGCTGAAATAACAGGCATAATAACAAGGAGTCGACCGTATCAAATTCAAAATATCGGAATTAAAGCAACAAAAATTAAAAGGAATTCAAATGGAATTTCGGCATCAACTGTCTATTTCTTGGGGTATCCACTAGGGCTGGGCATAGGGTTATCTAACCTGCACAACCCACCATACCCGATCTGACCCGCACACCTATGGGCAGTTTCGCAAACATAATAGGGTCGGATGCAGTTTGGAATATATCAATTTTTTGGTTTGTGGACAGGTTACAGGTTTGACCCGCACCCGCCACAACCACCCACACTTAATTATTTATTTATTTATTTATTTTAGAAAAACCTAGACCGTTAATCTATTCCATCTATGTAGATATTTTTGCCCAAACATACAAACCAATTGAGAAACCCTAATCTCTAAAAACATCTGAGAGCACTGAGCAGCTCTCTTCTCATCTCACTCTATCTCGTTTTTCATCTGCGTAGCTCGCACCGATCGACCTTCGCAAGATCGACTCTCTCTCTTCGACAACTCTCAGGTAAGGACTCTCTCTGTCTCTGTCTCTCTCTCTCTCCCGATCTGTGATTTGTTTTTAGGCAATTAGATTTATTTTTAATTAAATTTTAGAAGTGGAATCTATTGTTTAGATTCTGTTTAGAAGTTGAATCTGTTGTTTAGATTCTGTCACAGAAACATTTGATAGAAGTTATTAGATCATTTAAGCAAGAAGAAGAGTCTAGAGACCTAGTAAAGGTGAGCTATCTTATTATGGTCAGCAAGGCGAGGTTACACCTTCATCACGATGATCTTATGCTATAAAGAAATTGTTTTGACAGGTAATTATGGACCCGAGCTGTAGTTTTTTGGTTTGTTCTTACTCTAACAAGTCTATCTGCATGTATGACTTTTTCATTGGGAAGATTGTTGCACGAGCAGAGGGGCATGGTGAATTCATTACTGGCATTATTTTCTTACCCGACTGTGAGCACATAATTTTTGTGAGTTATTACTAATTTTTCCTGGCTAATTAATGCGTCTTTCCCTATATTGCATGCTATGATTAAGTGAAGCCAGGTTATTTACCTACGTAAATTAACCTTTTGAAGACCTGAAAGAAATTATGTGCAACTTTAATACTTAATCTTTGTTTCTTCCAAACTACTTTGTATTTGAACTTCTGAACATGATAGGATTCTTCTAGACCATCTAGTATTTTACATGCAATATGCTTACTCTTGCTATTGTTGCATGAAATGAAAGTGGTAATATATTTGGCATTGTTAAAATTATCTAAAGCCTTAATTCTTTTGAAGGAAACTTGTGTGAATATGTGAAGCCAATTTTTTTTTTTTTTTTGATGGTTGCATTTTTGTTTGGGAAGTGCTTGCTCTTTCGTCTTCAAAGATACTACAGAAAACTAAGCAAAACTCCAGGACAATTTCTCCAACAAGCATAGTCCAACCTGCATCTTTAAGTCATTTAAAGTTTTATGAAGAGGATGATCACCCATTCAAAATCAATCCTGAACAATGGACACTGCCGGAAAGTTCCAATTATGTTTAATTGAATCTGAAATTGAATCTGTTTAGATTCTGAACAATTGAATCTGCTTTTGTCAAAGGAATTATGAAGATTGAAGGTATAATTCATTAATTATTAATGTTAGAGCATTTTAGAAAATTGGGGAAAAAATTGCCCAAAATAAATATTTACAAAATGGGAAAAAAAAAAAGAAGCTCAAAAATAATTTTTTAAAGAAAAAAGTCCAAACCGCAAATCGCCTGCACATCCGCGAACCCTATCCGCACAAACCGCACTGCGAGCGGTTATGGGTTGACTTTTTCCCAAACCGCATAGATGCGGGCGGGTCAAAACAGAACCGCAAATAGCACAAATCCGATCCGCGACCACCCTTAGTATCCATAAGCCCAATGAATGACCATACATGCCTCTAAGAGTTATTATGACGCCATTATCTCAAGTAAGGCGTCTGTGGGGTATTAGACGTCCTATTTATGCCAAATTCAACAATATGGGTTCAAGATTCAATGATGGGGGTCCAATAAGTAAATAGGCAGCAAATCCTCAACACCCTCAAGCTCAACAAATTGCAATACCAATGTGTGTGTCATCAACATCTAGATTTCAAGTTTCTGTCATCAACAAAAGTGCAATGTTATAGGCCATTTTGTAATGGAATTCAAGCAGGTCATTTTCTCAAATTACAATAGTTCATATTAAAAATCCAGCTTATACAGGCCTTAAACTTTGGATAGAGTAAAGTTCAATGGCAAATTTCAGACCCAAGATCCGAAGTATTTTATATTTCTCATCCGTAGCAAGATTCAATAGATTGTCATGAAAATTGCAAGAATGTTCCCCCCAAGTCAATGTTCATAGCGCAAAATTTCTTTGGCAAGTTTCAATTCAAAAAAATATATTTAAGCAAATCCCACAGCATATTTCAAGATTGCAAAACCCAATAGATCAAAATTCCTAAGCTAAAAAAAACTAGGGAAACCGACACCGCGTTGAGTCGGCGACGTGGTCGACATTAAATAGTCACGGTTGACACCAGTAGGTATGCAAACAAAATCGAGATCTGAGTGGTCCGAGCTCTGAAAAAGTATCGCTAAGATTGCGCTAGGAAAGACCACACACGACGCATTGAGTGAGCGACGTGTATGGGTGGCGCTAGTGTAGACCACCCGGAACTCCGCTCCGTGCGCGAGGGCGCGAATTATAGTTCTTAGCTACTACAGTTCGGACTCCTCTCACGATTCTGAATCTAGTCTCACAAAGTGCAATGTAAGACTGATAAATCACCAAAGAGACCAAATCCGGCAAATCGTTTTGGAAAATCGATTTTAATCAAAAAGTGCCAAACATGGACTGCTTTGTCAGATTTCAGAGTCGTCACCTAAATATTTTGTTTTGGAAAATTTAGGAAACCCTAACTCGTGCCTAAGGCCACGTATCCGTCATCACGAAAGTTGCCTCGGCTCGGGAACTTGGGTAGGAGAGGGGAAGGTCCTGAAATGAGCAGCCCCGCTTGCCCAATCAAAGGATCGGCCTCTACTAACATGATATGTTATTTTTGAAAACACACGTGTTCTTTTTCTGGTTTATTAGCTAACATTACTATGTGATACGCACAGCATACAAGTATAGACTCAATCACGCGGATTGGAACAAAACAACTCATGTTTGTTTTTTAGAGTGGTTTGAAGTTGCTACTCACAAGTAGGCTAAGTCGCAGATTTGCCACCCTCAAGTGGGCTTAGAAAAACATGATTTTGCCACTTCAAGTGGGCTTAAAACTCATAATCATCGAGTTGTTCCAATCCAGGCAATCAAGCCTTCACCCACAGGCATTCATACAGTTATAGCAGTTAAGCAAATAGCCTCATGGTAAGCATGCTATCATGGTAATCACTTACACACATGCAAGGATGCTAAAGTATAAACACTCACTGAGTACTCCGAGCCAAAACATAAGCTAGTTAGAAATCCATGCATGATCCTAGCTATGTTAAGATGCCTAATGCAACACATGCAAAATGCAACTAAGTAGGCTTGGCTATTCTAAGATGGCATATGAAATGCAACAATTGATACATGTATTCAAATAGGAATTGAAATACAATGCAGTTTGAATGATGCGCCGAGCCCGGTGCATGCAATACGAATGAATGATGCACGCATGCAAGCATAAGGATGCTAATTGAAACATGCCCTAAAACTAACCATCAAAAGCTAGTAAATAAAAGGGAGAAAGACGTGGGGTTGGAAGACATTCACACACACACGCACACTTATTACAACATTTGCCCTCTCGATGGAGGGTTCGAATAAATCAACTAACTAGCTACGCTAAGCTAATTATTACAAACCAACTAATTAATCAAATTAATTAAGTTACAAAACCAACTAAGTATGAAAAGCATCTAAATTAGGCTGCCGCAGCTCCGCCTTGAATAATGAAGGATGCATGCTAGGTCGCGTCCTCCCGGAAATCCACCGCCTTGCCTCAAGATGCCTCTGTTTGCACACTTTTGTACTTCTGAAAATTATGCCAACTTCCAAAATGTTTCTAACCCACCTTAGGAACATGCTGAGGGATGGATGACCAAGAGTAATGGCCACCGGCAAAAGTTGATGGCCATCGGCCAATTCTGATAGCCGATCGATAGCTTTGATGGCCGGTCGGCAGCTTTGATGGCCGGTCGGCCACTGCTTCCTGCAATTTCTCCTTTTGCTGCAACAGAGCACAAATAGGGGCATGGCAGTGTATTTGCAAGGGAATGTGTGTGCAACCACACTCCTTATCATGTCTCAAGCTCAAAGGAGTGTAGTGCTTGGCTCTCGAGCCATCAATCACACATCTCAATGCATGATGGCCAAGAAGCCAAGTTTGCACAATTCAATGTCAATGAATGCACAAATAACACATAAGGGCCTCCACCTCTATCATGCTTGATCAAAAGGGTCGGCGATTGAGAAATGAGGCACGTTTCATCACTTCAAGTATGAAACGCCCCTCGTTTCTCGTGTTTGGATCAACACCCAATCCAAACACAATGCAATGCAACAATATGCAAACACTATGCAATGCGACAACATGCAAACAACATGAGCATGGCAAGTTAGAGTCCTTAAGCATTGAAGCTAGTGAAGGACACAACACAAGGGCTATGTAATATAATACTCAATGGACCAAACCAGCCCCAAATAGACCTTATGCATGCCAAAACAATGGCTAAAATGAGTTGACATGAAAGCTCAAAATGCTACAAGAACATGCACACATGTTGGCCTACAAGCAAGGCATGATACACAACCCTTAAAGCAATGAAGGAGTGAAGTATATGAGAGTGTGACTACACTACATGCACTGAAATTACATGCCAAATGGTGCCATACCATGCAAACATCACATGCATAACATGTTAAAGGCCTCAAAACCCAAAGCTAGGCAAGGCCCTTTACACTGCAACCATACTAAGCAATGCTCAAATGACCCTACCCATTCAAAACAGATCTAAGGCAGGTCAAAATAGTGGCAAAAACATGCTAGACTCGCAGCATAGATGGCAAGAAAGATATGCTCATGTATTAGCTCACAAACAAGGCATAATGGCACAACTCTTAAACACAATTAAAGAGTGATAAACATGAGAGTATGGCAAAGATATAAGCTCTGAAATACCATGCCAAATGATACCAAGGCATGCAAACATCACAAGTATAGCATGGTAGGGGCCTCAAAACTCAAGACTAGTCAAGGCATTTGCACTATAGCTATACAAAACATGAGTCGTATGACCAAGGCAGCCCAAAATAGTCCTAAAACAGCCCAAATGGAGTTCTAAAACATGCTTGAAATAAGCTAAGAATGGCTAGATTTAGAGGCCAAAACAATAGCACATGTTAGGCAATTTAGCACAATTGCACTACAAGTATACAAAGCAAAGCTCGAGTGATCAAACTGGATCAAAAAAGAGCTAAAGCATGCTAAAACAATAGCTAAAACAAGCTTGAGTTAAGCTAAAATAAGCTAGCATGATTGGCCAAAACATCAAGCATGTTAGACTAGTAAGCATAATTTGCACTACAAGTACAAAATGCAAGCAAGAAGTGACCAAGACAGCCAAAAATAGAGTTATGGCAGGTCTGAAGAGTCACAAAAATGAGCCTAAATAAAGCCACAAAGAAGTAAAAACACATGCTCATTTGGTTGGCCATCAACACATGCAAACAAGACAAGAGGAGGGGGGACCACCCCCTCCTATTTTGAGCCTCAAAACAAGTTTTCTACCACTGAAATTCTTCTAGGAATTCAGTGGTTTTAAGGCCAAAAAGAATTTGTTTGAAAAGTTTGAAAGATAGCTCAAAAGGCTTTACAAGCTAATGAGCAAAAGGGAGGAAACACCCCCTAGCCAAACAAGGCTTAAACCAACACTTTTAGGACTGAAAAATAGAGGAAAAACAGAGGTTTTTGTAGTTCAATACTACCCCCAAAACAGCTCCAAAGTAGTTGAAAACTATGGCAAAACAATAGTGCACAAAGAGCTTAAAAGGGATAAGGGGTTACCTTTGAAGCACAGCAGCAAATCAGCCTCTTTTCTGAGCCATGCAACCTTCCAACAGCCTAAAAATAGGTTCCAAGGGACCTCAGCCCAATGGTGATCAACTTTGATGAAGGATGCCTAGGCAAACTAGAAGTATTTCTCTACTTCTATGCACTTCTATGCACAAAAGAGCAAGAGAGAGTGAACTATAGAGAGAGAGGCAGAGATTTAGCTCTGAAAATTTTCTAGAGAAAGAGGATTCTAGAGTGAGAAGCTCTCAAATTCTCTCTAAGCCTTCAAAATGTTCTAACCTTGAATATATGAGATATAGCTTCATATATAGCAAAAAGCAAGAGATTTGGTCGAAAATATCTGAATTAGGACAGGTGGCACAAGCTGGAAACAGCTGGAGGAGAAATATCTTCAAAAATTCTGAGTTTGGGTCACTCTTGGCCGGCCGGCCATCTTTGGTGCTGACCTGCTACTTGTGATGGCCGATCGGCCATCTCCATGGCTGACTGTGCACATTTGTAGCCGATAGGACATTCTGCCCTGCAGGTCCAACTTCAAATGGGCATAGCTCCTTCATATGGACTCCTTTTCAGGTCATTCTTGTGTCCAAAATGAAGCCCCCGAAGTAAGATTTCCAATGGTGGCAGCCTTGTATCAAAATTCAAAGTGTGCTGAGAGATATTCCTCTTTTAGTGAAGGCTGCTCAGTTTCAGTCCAACCGGAATGATGCCCAACTTCAACGAATCATATCTCCCCCATCCGGACTCGTCTTTAGGAGATTCTTGAGTGCAAAATGAAGTCCCGGAAGTCTTCTTTCCAACGTTGTTGGCCTCATAGCTGAAATACAAGGGTGCAAACAGATAGGCCTGATTTAACGAGGGCCGCTCGACTCTCTCTTAGCGATTCTTGCCCATCTTCTTCTCTAACTTGGTTTCTTCTCTCCTCTCCAATTTTCTTCAACTCCAAACCCCTAAATAAGGTCTTTTGAAAGATTTTCCAAAGATTTCATCTCTCTTTCATTCATTTCCACTTTGTCCTTGCTCAGTTTACCGAAAAGCGCAACATTTGACAAAATGCGAGCCTCGGAACATCGTAGAAACTTCTTTTCAAAAATATTTTGAAAGAGAGGGTTTTAAAGTCTAAAAACCATTCAAAATAGTTTTAGTCCAAAAAAGGGGTGTGAGGTTTGGATTTGACGCTCTCCTTGCCAAAGAAACCGAACCTTTGTACTGCACACCTCATCACCAAGTAAACAATCAGTAGCGCCCAAGTCTTAAGGGCGGTCAAAAATGGGGTGTCTATAGCTAGACAGCCGAAGCAAGAGGCAAAGTTAGCAGCAGAGAGAAGCTGACAGTGGTCGGCACTGGGTAGTTGAGATCAAAAGTAGCAGTGACGTCGTAGAGGAGTTAGCGTCGGCGCTGGTCAGTAGAACCGAGCTCCGGTGTGTCTGGATCTCTGAGGAGTTACGTCACTAAGCTGAAGTGAAGCACCGATGGTGAGCAGCAACTTGGGTTGTGACTTCTGCGGCAGTCGAAGCTAAGACAAGTCGGTTGCTGGTTCGCGACATCTGCGGTAGTCCGAGCTAGGATAGGTCTGTAGGCGGTGCTCGAGTTCCACCAGTGGCCCAGAAACAGAGCTTTGGTTCTCTCGGTTTAGAGAGAGAATGGGCTGAGAATGGTTTTCGGCAAAAAAAAAAAAAAAGATAAGGATTTGGTTTGATTGTCCTTTTCCTTGGTGCAAAAGGAAAAAAATGTGTGTGGTCTTGTGGTCTCTCAAATAATATAAGAGCACATATATATATATATATAA
Organism: Camellia oleifera; assembly: GCA_022316695.1. Classification (NCBI taxonomy): domain Eukaryota; kingdom Viridiplantae; phylum Streptophyta; class Magnoliopsida; order Ericales; family Theaceae; genus Camellia; species Camellia oleifera. The sequence goes on from CM039317.1 coordinate 98,508,204, forward strand.
AGTGGGCCTGCTGTATTCTTAAAAAAAAAAGTGTGGGCCTTATATTTTCAAAGAATAAAAAAGTGGATGCTTTATTTTTCTTTGATTTGGAGTAAGGAAACGGACCTTCAGATGTTCTAGAAGAATCAGAAGATTTGGAATCATGCATGCTGTTAAAAGAATTGAAGAATTAAGATTGACTTTTGAAGAAAATCGTGGCACAAATATAAAGTGCGTTTGCCAAACATGGCATAATGATAAAAGATTTCTATTATTAATTGTCAATCTTATCCGTAGGATATGATGAGTCATCAATTTTATCTATAGGCTATGTCAAGACAAAACATGCCCAAGGGAATGAAACAAAGCGTGGCCGAAGAAGTGACAATATGCATGTCCGAGAAATTCAAAATTTTTCATACATACAAGGGGCAAATGTAAAAGGGGTTAGCTTGAGCCCACTAAATTAGCTAGGCCCAATTGAAAAGTCCAAGATTGGTGGGCCCGGATTTATTGTCATCAAACCAGCCGAATCGCTCTAAGCCTCCAAAGGGTTTGGATCCACGAACTTAGAGACTTACTTGGGCCAAAACTCGAAAGGGTATTGAGCAAGCCTAGAGATCCAAGGCACTCGAGCTTCGAACAGATTCGATCGCAATCTAGAAGCTGCTCCATTGGTGAGTCCCAGAACATTTGCAAACTTGGAGCATTCTGGGATCAACCCACTAGAATCATGAGTGAGGTTAGAGCCCAAACAAAGGATCCGAATCCCAAGGACGAGGGGTGGAGATGAATTCACTCATCGGTTAATTTAGCTTTTACCCGGGTTGAGGTGACACGACCCCGGGGGGTCCATGAGACTCAGTAATATCTGCTATAGGGCATCCTCTTGGACTACCCTTGACCCTTGGGATGATTGGGAATCATTGGTTAGGTGTGGCTAAGAAGAAAGGTTCGCTGAGCGGTTGATCTCCTCTTCGGGGTTTTCCTTATTCTCGAAGAGGTTACCTCCTCAGACAAGGTAGTTAGAGGAAATATTCCACACGTGCTTTGCACATGGGCTCCATCCTACATCATGAGGTCTCCATAAATAGCATCCACTCATAACTTTACAAGGGATGGATTTTAGAGAGACAACTCTTGGGAAAGAACTAATTTCCCTTCTCTATTATCTATCTTGAGAGTGAAAGTGGGAGATCCATAGAAGAGCCTTGCTATTATTCTCTCTCTAACTACTTTATCTTCTTCTTCACCAAATCTCTTATCTCCATTATCTCTTTGCTATTGTGTTTCTAGTTGTGATTGTTAAAGAATCTAAGTCTCTCATCATTCTAGAGAATTCAAATTTTCTTCAAGGATCTTCGAAGATTTCGAATTTTCTGACAACATTCTTAAACCCTCTCATATAATATGTAAGAAAGATGATTAGCTAATGATTAGAAGATATAAGAGAAAAAGTTACCTTAGATATTCTAATTGATTGCCATATCATTGAAAAGTGAGTCTAATTTTTAATGCATTTTTGAAATATTTTAATCAAATTTATTTTATACCTTTTAGATCTACTTAATCTTAATTATACTAAAAATGTATAAAATTTGTACAAAAATCTTTAAAATTTTTATTGAATACAACAAAATATGAAAATGTACTAAATTTTTATTTTTTTATTTTTTGTATTTCTTAAAGTTTTGTTTCACAAATACTTTATTTTTTTAGTGTATCTAGATTAGGTGTACTAAAAAAATAAAATTAAAAAATTATTGAAAATACAAAAATATAAAAAATAAAAAATTCAATTTCCCAAAAGTGAGTTAAACCAAACAAAATCGCCTTTTTGGTTATATTGTTGGATCATGTGTCTTTGTTAGTGTAAATATTTGGCAAATACTGTTGATGACAACTTTTTAACTATCTTAGACGAAAGACCTTTTTGGCAACTATTATATATATATATATGATAGAGATTTAAAAAAAAAATTAAAATTACTAAAATACATCGGGCCCATTTAATTTTCCAAAGACCAAAAAAAAAAAAAAATGGTAATATAGAACTTATTTATTTGCATTTGCCAAAGAGTAAGCCTACTGAGGAATCACATGCCGGATCATGCTACTATACTCCGTAATTTACAATTTTTGCGGTGTTAATTATCATAATTATTATAATTATAATAAAAAAATAAATCATAATCAAATAGATGTATTTATTTATAAATCTCATTTGGTGGATTTATAACCCAATAAGTCTATAAAATTTTCTAGTGTTTCGTCAAGTCATATATATTTAGACTTATATTTTAATGGGTCATTGTTTCTATATTAAAATTATTATATGGACTATTTTATCCTTATAGATTTTTATTATAATATATATATATATATATTGTGGGAATGTATTTTCTGAATACCAACACGTGGCCAAGGTGACGCCGACGTATCAACCGAGGTGCCACGTGTCCTGGTCATGACGCCGAGGTTATCTTGGCAAGGCCGAGGTTATCTCCGAAGATATCGGAATCCGAGATAAGCGGATAAGGCACAAGAGTCCTAGGATAATGAGGGGACTCAGCTTGGATAAAGATAAAGTTCTTAGGGAGTTTATCTCTATCTATTGAAGAGCCCTAGATAAGCACTGAGCTAAAGTCCATTGAAGCTAGGCTTCTATGGAGATTGGGATGGAGTTAACTATAAAAGAAAGGCACTCCCAATGGGTCTAAGGTACGCAATTTATATTTGGAACAGTGAGTTTAGCACTATTGATTATCTTTGAGAGATTTATTGACTTAATCGTCGGAGTGTCCCCGGGTGGACAAACCACTGCCGGAATCTTCTCTTTTTGTTGCAGGTCAGCCAGGTGTCATCTATTCTGCCAATTCTCTCCAGCTGATTACTGAGTTGGCAGTGTGGTTAGAAAATCACTCACACAATTTGGCGCCATTTATGGGAAAGAAAGAATAATAGATGGCCAACAACGGACAGAGGGAGAAGGTTGGAGATGACACTCTTAACGAGAGTGGGAGACCTATTGACATTGACGTCGAGAAGGACAATTGCAACGAAGACCAGAATTACGGAGTGAAAGACGTCAGCCAAGAAGGCGACATACCAAAGCAAACAGATCAAAGCAGGTACTATAACGAAGATAACCTCCAGGTATGAAAGGACAGATGCCTACGGAGGGACGAAGAGGTTAAAGAGATGGCAAATAAGTTGGCGGACCTGCAATTGGTCATCAACTTCATGATGCAAAACAACGTAATGCAGCCACCATTCCCGCTGCAGAACACACCGATTCCGGCGGCTAATGCCCAGAAGGGAGGACAGAAAACTATCCCTATAGCCCCCCAGCACCCCAGAAGCGAAAGACATTCTCACCGGCCTTCAAGGGAGGTCGGGCGTGGAGAGCCAGGAAAGGAAGAGTCTCGAAGGACACATCGCACCAAGGAGGGAGACCCCAGAGAACATCGGCATGTTCAGAGGCAGGAGTTGTGCTTCGATGCAACCAACGGAAAAAGATCAAAAAGGGCTCACAACGAAGCTGAAAGCAATGCACCTAAGAGACTGAAATCAGGAGATAGCCGAGCTCCTGGGCGGACCAAAGAGGACTTAAGAGATTACCTCAAGAGGAAGCAAGATCATACCGAGGTAACCTCAACTACTAAATTGAGAACACCATTCTCGGTAGAGCTAGACAAAGTTGAGGTCCCGAAGAGTTTCAGTATGCCAAGGTTCTAGATATACGATGGGAAGTCGAACCCCAACTTTCACGTCGGATTATACCTGAACGCGATGGCGTTGTACAGCGGGAACGAGCCGTTGCTCTGCAAGGTGTTCCCCTCATCATACGGGGAGATTATATCAGATTGGTTTCACAAACTGTCGAAAGGAAGTGTGAAGACCTGGGAAGGCCTGGCCGAGATGTTCGTGGCCAGGTTTGTGACAAACAAGCTACAGCCCTTGAGGGTAGACGCCCTAATGGTTCTGAAGATTGGCGAGGACGAAAGCCTGAGGGCCTACGCCAAGAGGTACTATGAGGTGTTCAACCGAATACCAGAATGCAACCAAGAAGTGGCCGTCGTGTCATTTAAAAATAGCCTGAAAGATAACTGCTTACTCCAAAAATCACTGGCAAAGACATTGCCAAAAAGCATGGAAGAGCTCATGGCTAGAATTGAGAAGTATGCCAGAGCTGAGGAAGATACACCGGGGACGAAGGAGACAAAGTAAGAAAAAGGAAACGGCTCGCCGAAGTGAGGCCTGAGGAAACAATAGATCCAGCAAGCAAGAGATAGGACTGAGGGCTACACAGGCAGTTACAACTGTGTTCCAAATCCCGATTCACAAAGTCCTGGATAAAATTCGGAGCCAACCCTATTTCAGAGCACCAGCGAGGGCACCAGGAGAATTTATGGGAAGGAACCTTGGCAAGCATTGTGCTTACCACAATGAAGATAGACACATGACTCAGGGTTGTAGAGCCCTGAAAACACACTTAGAAGACCTGGTGAGGCAAGGCCATCTGAGAGACCTTGTCGATAAAGCCAGGACAAGAGAAGAGCAGGCAAGACTGCCTCAGGCACCAGCGGCTCTGCCTCCCCCAGCACAGTAACCTCAAGTAGGAGAACCTCGGGTAATTAATGTAATTCACTCGAAGGTCAAAGAGAACGAAATGAGGGGGGAGACTCAGAGGGTAAAGCACCTGCAGCATGTTTACCAAGTCGGGGAGAAGAGACATCGGGCAGAGGAGTGCCAAGGACCAGTAGTGTCCTTTACAGAAGCCGACTTTGAGATGATGCAGCATCCACATAACGATGCCTTGGTAGTATCCCTCCAGGTTGGAGAATGCCAAGTGAAGCGCATCTTGATTGACCAAGGCAGCTCTTGTGACATCATGTATGTCAGATGTTACAAGGAGTTAGGCCTTCATCCAGACGATATGGAACAATCTAACGGCCCAATGGTCAGGTTCAATGGAATGCCGACATGGCCACTGGGCGCAGTAAGCTTAGATGTGCAGGCTGGCACGAAGAAGGTAACAACAAAATTCACCATAATCGACACACCCTCCCCTTACAACATTATCTTGGGAAGGCCATGGTTGCATGTAATGGGGGCTGTTCTCTCAACATTGCATCAACTATTGTTGTTCCCAACAGAATATGGGATAGGAGAGGTCAGAGGAGATCAGCTGCAGGCAAAGAATTGCTCCATGGTAGCAATGAAATCCACCTGCAGCATACGAGAACCAGAGAAGGCAGAGATCGAAGACGAGGACGTGGAAGTCCTAGAGGATGTCGGCAAAGAGCCAGCCGAGAAGAGTGAAGAAACACTGAAGAAAATCCTCGTCCAGGAGGGGGATGAAGAACGCTTCTTTCTTCTCAGCTCGGGCTTAGCCAAAGAAGAGGAAAAAGAGTTGGAGGCGTTCCTGAGAGCAAATATTAAGGTATTTGCTTGGACACCTTATGAAATGCCCGGCATTGACCCCGAGGTCACTTGCCATAAACTGAATGTTGACAGGTCGGCCAAACCTGTAATTCAACGAGCGAGAAGACCGACGTTGATGCACGTCAAAGCAGTGGAAGAGGAAGTAGACAGACTTCTAGAGGCCAGGGCCATTCGAGAGGTAAATTACCTGACATGGCTATCAAATACAGTGGTGGTGAAGAAAAAGAATGGTAAATGGAGAGCCTGCGTGGACTTTACCAGCCTGAATAAAGCCTGTCCCAAAGACAGCTTTCCTCTACCCAAGATTGACCAACTGGTAGACGCCACTTCAGGGCATGGAAGGATGAGTTTCCTGGATGCTTACAGGGGTTACCATCAGATAGCCATGTACCCCCCAGATGAAGAGAAGATTGCGTTTATCACTCCCAAGGGGCTGTACTGCTACAAAGTGATGCCTTTTGGGTTGAAAAATGCAAGAGCAACTTACCAAAGACGGGTAACCAAGATGTTCAAACACCTGATTGGCGGAACGGTAGAAGTTTACATCGATGACATGGTCATGAAGACCAAGGAACCTGAAGGTCATCTGGCCGACCTTAAAGCAGTGTTTGACATCCTTAAAATATATTGGCTTCGACTCAATGCATCGAAGTGTGCATTTGGAATGGGATCTAGTAAGTTCTTGGGATACCTGGTGACCAGAAGGGGCATTGAGGCCAGCCCAGATCAGATCAAGGCCATTTTAGAGTTGAAGAGTCCGACATCGGCAAAACAGGTACAGATGCTAACTAGAAGGGCTGCAGCCCTGAATAGGTTCATAAGCAGAAGCTCAGACAAATGCAAACATTTCTTTAACTTAGTAAAGAAAGCCACAGACTTCTTATGGACCGAGGAGTGCAAAGCCGCCTTGGCCGACTTGAAGAAGTATTTAACCACGGCTCTAGTTCTCTCAAATCCAGAACCTGGAGAATAGTTGTTTTTATACTTAGCAGTTTCAGAACACGCAATAAGTGCAGTGGTAATCCGAGAAGAAAAAGGGGAGCAAAGGGCTGTTTACTATGTAAGCAAAACCCTGGCCGATGCAGAAACGAGGTATCTACCCTTAGAGAAATTGGCACTAGCTTTAGTAATGGCTTTAAAAAAGCTGAACCATTACTTCCAGGCCCATAAAATTATGGTGCTAATTGAACACCCCTTGAAGTCCTTGCTGCAACAAGGAGACCTGACAGGAAGAATAGCCAGATAGGCAGTCGCCTTGGGCCAGTATGACCTGGAGTACAGACCTAGAACAGCAATCAAAGGCCAAGTTTTGGCCGACTTCGTGGCAGAGTTCACGCCAGAATCCATCAAACATCGGGCTCCGCTGAGCCAAGGTAAACGATGTCCAAACAAGCAAGGAGGAGCCCAGCCAAAGGCAAAAGAACAAAGGAAATAGGAAAAACTCAGACCGTGCAGCATTTACATCGGCGATTCCTTTCGACTGTTCGTTGATGGGAGTTCAAACCGACAGGGAGCGGGGACAGGAGTAGTACTGGTCTCTCTAGATGGGCAGATACTAGAACAATCAATTTGTTTGGGGTTTAAGGCCTCAAACAACGAAGTAGAGTATGAACCACTCATTGCAGGACTAAAACTGGCAGCAGTAGTTGTAGATACCCCATTTTGACCGGCCCTAAGACTTGGGCACTTTCTTTTGACCACCCCATGATGAAAAATTGGAATATGCCACTTTATGAATTTCTCAGCCGAAAAATCAAATTGAAGCTTTAATTCCAAACCTCACCCATTTTGGCCATCACTAATATTTTAATAATTTATGGTATTTTATAATTTTATATTTTTTATATAAATTTATATGTGTATATATTTGTTTTAGGTGTGTTTTATATTGATAAATATAAAAGAAAAAAAATGAAATGACAATAACAATAACAAAACAAAAAAAATAGAAAATAAAAAAAAATAATAGAGTATTATCATGGTATTTTTTAGGAGAAGTAAAACAAATTTTGTGGAGGAATGATGATGATTATATTCGGCGGAGAGTGTTTTATTAAGAGATAACATTGAGAAAGAAAAAAAAGTGGGATCGGTGTTTGTTTTCGGTGGAAAATAAGAGAAGAGGGCAGGTAAAGATTGAAAAAAAGAAAAGAGGAGTAGGTGAGAGTCTCACATGGGGGATGTTTTGTTTTGTTTAACAAAAAGAAAAAAAAAAGATAGCTGTGGGGGAGAACATTTTCAAAAAAGAGAAGGGAGTGGGTGGGAGATGAGCTGGGGGGGATGGATAAAAAAAAAAAACAAGAAGAGAAATGTTTTGGGGAGAGAGGGGCAAAAAAACAAAGACTCAAGACAATACACACAAGGAGGGAGGGGGACTGATCTGTCTCTCTCTCCCTTCGGTTTACATCTCTCACTCTCTGCCATTGTTGCCACAAGCTCCACCTCCCTCCCTTTCGCCACCACTCAACACACCCACACACTACACACGGCATGAGAGCCACAGGCAGAGCAATACACACGGTAAGAGAGCCACAAACAGAGCAACACAGATGGTTTTAGAAGGAGAGAGAGCACACACACCCAGCACATGCAGGACAACCAAGACACACACCACCACTACCATCCATACAGATCACACACTCATGCACTCACCGACACACACTCTTCTCTCTCTCTCTTACCCAACACACGGCAGCACACAGCCATGCACAACCCAGCAGATGCATACACACACACACGACCACCACTCTCTCTCTCTCTCTCTCTCTCTCTCTCTCTCTCTCTCTCACAGATAGACATACATGGGGTTCTCTCTCTCTCTTATCACGTACACACCACACAACCATACACCTCTCACACATGGCACTCACAGCAGATACCTACCACTCTCTCACTCATAACACCCATACACCCCCTATGCACACACCCACAGGATTGACTGCCACAGTCGCACACACCCACATTGAACATACACACACATCTCTCTTTCACTCACAGCAAACCCACACATACATCACTCATCACCCATATGCACAGACAGCATACACGGCTGCTATCACACCACACACAGCCATGAACACACACTCACGGCACACACCACACCATCCATGCACACCCACATGCACGCATGCACATGACACACACACTCTCTCTCTCTCTAACCCACCCATCTCTCTCTCTAGAGACCCACTCATACACCATCAACACCACTCACCCAGACCCATTGTTTGGAAGAGAGACCCAGCCGAGCGCAGACTCACACAGGGACAACACATGCACTGATCTCTCTTCTCTCTCTCGGTTTTGGTGTTGGAAAATATAAAGAGAGAAAGCAGAGAGGAAACAGAAGGTGAAGTAGAAAGATAAGTGGATGTTCATGGGTGTGGGTTGTGTGTAATAAAAATGTTTGTTTTTAAACAAAAAAAAAAAATGTTTATGTTGGGTTCACATAGCATTGTTATAAATGTTTATGTTGGGTTCACATGGCTTTTAGATAGAAAATCTGTTTATGTTGAGCCCATGGCCTTCTGGGTTGTTGTGGAATTGGGCCAATTCTACTATGTTCTTAATAGATGTTTAGTGGATCAAAGTGAACTCACATCTTTGGGCTTGCAAGCTAAGTTATTTTGGGCTGGGCCCATATGATTAAATGGAGATGAAGTGGCAGGACCTCCATTGAAGATGAATTGACATGGATTGAGGTGTGCAGGCCTAAGAGATTGAAGACATATGGATCTTTGTGCTAGCGATGAAGTTCTTTATTTTATTTTTTATTTTGAGTGTTTTGTGAGGTTTTATTTTATTTTATTATTTCTCCCTCTTCCTTTATTCGGATCTGTAATATTTAAGGTGTTGTAATAATTCCCCCACCCCGCTTCTTTCTATCCCTTTCTTTAATCGCTTTCCCTAACTGTGTGTATGTATATATCTGACATGCCATGTATATCCATGCTTTACATTTATGTCTCATGCATTAAGATTCGGCTACATTTACATGTGTGGATTTAATCAATTCTTCTGTGATTCTGTACGCTATCGTACGTTTTGAGATGATTCACATGCCATATTTTAGAAGCCGAATCTTTAGTGCATCTCATGAGTGAATTGCATTAGGATTCTGTATATAAGATCATGCATATTTTACTAACTTTGTTTTGTAGCTGTTCGAGGGACGTCAGTAAATCTGTGAGTTTTTATGCTTTAGCATCCCATTTGTGTGTGATTTTCTTATATCCCATTTGTGTGTGATTTTCTTATTATGTTTAGCATCCTACCGTGTGGCTATTTGCTTAAGTGATAAACCGTTTGAATGCCTGTGGATGAAAGCATGTTACTTAAATTGGAATGATTCAAAGATTGTATGTTTTTTTAAGCCCACTTTGTAGTGGCAAATTCACAAACTTTAAGTCCACTTTGTCAAGTGGCAAATTCAAACCCATTTCAACAAACAAACATGAAATTGAATTGTTCCAATTTGAGCAAACTAGTCTATACTTGTATGCTTCACATAGTAAATTTTAGGATTTATTCAATAATCAGAACATGAACATATAAAGAAAATAAAAAGTCATATCATGGTTTAGTAGAGGCCGATCTTTTGATTGGGTGAGCGGGGGTGCTCATTATTGACCTTCCCCTCTCATACCTAAGGTTCCGAGCCAAGCATCTTTGGTTACAACGAACAGTGGCCTTGGCACGAGTCATGGGTTTCCTAATTTCCCAAAATATTAGGTGGCGACTCTGAAATCTGATGACGCAGTCCATTTTTGACAAAATTGCAATAAAATGGATTTTCAATAAAAGTTGTCAAATCTGGACTCTCATCTACGTTTCACATTGCACTCGTGAAACGTGAGATCAAAGAGATCTCGGGAGTCCGAACTGTTTAACGCGCGCGGGTACCCCCCGGGCATGTTACAGCAGTATAAGCAGATGAGGTAATAGTCTTTTGTGACTCACAACTTATAGTGAACCAGACAACGGGCGAGTTTGCAGCCCGAGATGAAAGGATGTCGGCCTATGCAAAGGAGGTCATCAGGTTGGCAGCCTTGTTTCAAAACTGCCGACTATTTCAAGTTAGCCGAGATGATAACAGTCATGCCGATGCATTGGCCAACTTAGCTAGTGCAGTACAACCTGGAAAAGCAAGGATAATAATGGTTGACTACTTGTCGGGCTCGAGCATCGAACCATTGACCACAGAGTGTGAAGCAATGTGTGTGGACATGGGACCAAGCTGGATGGATTCAATGACAGCATTCCTAAAAGAAGAAAAATTGCCAGATGATCACAAAGAGGCACACAAGATCAGATTGAAATCGGTAAGATTCAGTCTGACAGCAGAGGGACATCTCTACAGAAGATCCTTCACTGGATCCCTTTTAAGGTGTGTACATCCTTTACAAGTTGAAGTTTTTTTATACGAAATTCATGAAGGAATTTGTAGAAGCCACGCTGGGGGTAGATCACTTACCGATAGGGCCATTACCCAGGGGTATTGGTGGCCCTACATGCAGAAAGATGCAAAAGCCTATGTGAAGAAGTGTGAAAAGTGCCAAAGGTTTGCATCCCTGATACACCAACCAGTAGCAGACCTGAACCCAATATCCAGTCCTTGGTCGTTTGCCCAATGGGGCATGGATCTCGTTGGACAACTCCCCCAAGTAACTGGATAAAGGAAGTACTTGTTGGTGGCAATAGATTACTTTACCAAGTAGATAGAAGCTGAACCCCTTGCCAAGATTTGAGATGTGGATGTTAAGAGCTTCATATGGAAGAACATCATCACCCGGTTTGGAATTCCAAGAGCAATAGCTGCAGACAATGGAACGTAATTTGACAGTAAGCTAATCAAGAGCTTCTGTGCAAAGTTCATAATCAAGAACTACTTTTCAATCCCAAGCTTTCCCCAAAGCAATGGACAAGCAGAAGTATCCAACAAAGTGATCTTGGATGGGATAAAGAAGAGGCTCCAAGCAGCAAAAAGACAGTGGGTGGATGAACTGCCTAATGTACTCTCAGCATATCAGACTACGTTGAGAAGATCAACGGGAGAATCCCCCTTTGCCATGGCTTATGGCACAGAAGCAGTCATTCCGCTGGAGGTTGGCATCCTAGGAATCAGAACCCAGGGAGTAGAAAACAGTACTAATGATATACTCTTAGCCCGAGATCTGGATCTTTTAGAAGAAAGAAGGGAGAGAGCTGCAATACAGCTCGCAGCATACCAGCAGCAACTTGCCAGAGCTTATAATAAGAAGGTCAACCCAAGGGAGTTTCAAATCGGTGACCTCGTCTTGAGAAAAGTCGTCGGCAACAAAAAAGATCCCAGAGAGGGGAAGCTTGGTCCAAATTGGGAAGGACCCTATAGAATCATCTCGGTACTGGGCAATGGGGCATATCGGCTTGAGCATAATGAGGGCAAAGAATTGCCAAGGCCTTGGAACACTTGCAATTTGAATTTTTTTATCATTAGAATTTTTTGTTCTTTTGTCATTCGCCGACGTAAATAAATAAAGTTTTAGCTTATTTATATGATTATACACCTGTAACTAATAAAGATACATAACGTTGTTTTTGGAATACATGTATAATGAGAACCCAAGTGGAACTTAGGTTCACATTAGGGGGCAGAGAGAAGAAAAATGGTTTTAACACTTGTTGAAACTTGAAAAAAGTTTACAAGTTGAAGTTAAACCGAGATCATGCTTAACACTTGTTGAAACTTAAGAAAAGTTTACAAGTTGAAGTTAAACCGAGATCATGTTTAACACTTGTTGAAACTTGAGAAAAGTGTACAAGTTAAAGTTAAACCGAGATCATGTTTAACACTTGTTGAAACTTGATAAAAGTTTACAAGTTGAAGTTAGACTAAGGTTAAACACTTGTTGAAATTTTATGAAAAAATTTACAAGTGTAAACCAAGGTTATGCTAAGAAAGGTACTCAGGTACTTGCCGAGGTAAATCATCAGTTTGTATAGCCGAGGTGTGTCACCCTGAGAAGGTTGCACAAAGATTGAAGTGTATATTAAAGATATGAAAAATATTCTAAGTATGGAATCATACAAGAGTAGTAAAGAGAAGGCAAATATACAACGTTCAAAACAAAGAAGTTGTATTCATAAGAAGGCACTTCGGCAATATGAAGAGCTTACACTATTTCAAAAGGAAAACAAAAGTACAGAGCACAGAAGAAAGAGAAAAACATGAAATTAAGATTCTTCAGCATCATTAGCAAGCTGGGTTTGGACCTCGGAGGACTGCTGAGAAGACATCTCGGCGACCTTTTCAGCCGCAAGCTCAGCGTCAATTTCTTGAAGGGTTAGATTGAGGCTCTTATCGGCAAAAGGCACGTCCGATGACGGCTTCTCAGGAGTGGCATCCTTGGGGACTTCCTCACCCTCTTCATCTTGAGTCAAGTCCAGGACTTGCTCATTCAGAGAAGGGGACTTGGTCCCAGTAGCCTCCTTTGATTTCCTCACCAAGGTCTCCTCCTCGGACTAAGATTCATCGTCGGATTGAGTTGGAGTTGAAGGGAATGGAAGAGGAATGACGTCGGCGTTCCTGAGGGGTGAGTCCTCGGGGACTTTAAGCTTTTTTAGAAGAGACATCCAACCAAGGGTGAAACCTTTGTTACATGCCTACTTCACTTGTTTTTCATAGTCAGCCGTGACATCGGCTACCCCGTCATTGTAGCCCTTCTCATCGACTGTCTTGAGCTCAGCGTCCTTCGTGGCCAAGGCTTCTTGCAGTTCTTTTTGGGCCTGGGTCGTCTTTTCCTCGGTCTCTCTCTTTTCGGCCTCAAGAACCTTCTTGATGGCCTCAGCGGAATTCGCCATTTCTTCGGCATCATTTTGAGCCTTGATTGCAGCCTCGGCCTGATCTTCCAAAGTCTTCATCTTTGATTGCAAGTTTTTATTAGTCTTTTACAGACTAGTAGCCTCCTTCTTCTTGTCGACCAGCTCTTGCCGATTCTCAAAGGCTTGCACTGAGAAAGAATGAGCATACTGGATGGCCTGAAAGTGAACAGAAGTTATTAAAAGAAATTATGAAGAGAAAGAAAGAAAAATCACCAAATAAAGACACTTACTTGAACAGAGCGCTGGAGCATTAGAGCATAGCTTTCATATTCGCTCAACTCGGCGTTTCGATTAAGATTGCCGGGGAGAAGCAGAGCAGTACTAAGGGCAACGCCAACATTAATGTCATCAGCGCTGTCGCCAGCCCTAACTGGCTTGTCCTCCAGTACGATTTTGGGGGCCTAGGGAGCATCATGTTTTAGGGACCCCGAGGTAGTTGCAGAGGATGACCTCGGCTTTTTTGATCTGGTGGATTCGGATGGTTGGGTTTCAGCAGATCTCTTCTCGGGGACAGAGGTGGTCTTCTCATTCTCAGCCAATTTTGAAATTGGCAAAGTGTCCTCAGAATCGATCTGAGTCACCGTTGCCTTTGGCTGAGCCTTCTTCATCCTTTTTTGCTTTGGCTTTGGAGGCTGGGTTGGTGCTGGATGAGCATCAACTGAATCAGGAATGTTGGCCAAAAGATCCTTAGCGACTGCTTTTTGACGGCCCATCTCAGCAACAAAAACGGTTCGTCACCGGCGTTGGCGTTGGGATATCGGGATTAGATATGGAGCCGAGGTTGACGGCTGCTCTGCAGGATCAGAAGTCAATCCTTGATCTGGCCGAGATGTGGAGGCAGATTGAGAAGTTATGGCAGAAGGAGGAGATAGGCTCTTCTTCTTCTTCCTCTTTGGAACGTCGGGAAGAACCGACTTATAAGAAGGAATAAAATTGAGGACTAGAGGGGCTCTCCATTTGAGGACTAGTAGATCCAATAGTTTCCTCAAGTCTTTATTGGGAAAGAAAGACTGGCGGAAGCCCTTTGATGGCTGAGGAAGAGCTGCAAGGAAAACAGACATTAGAAACAAACAAAGTATTGAAGACTTTAAAAATAAGTTAGTATGAACACAGGGCTCTTACCATTGCCCTCTACAAAAACTGATCGAGGGAGGGTAGAGATGGAGGTCCTCGTCTAGAGCGAACTCCCAGTTCCCCGAGGTAATGAAATAATCATCCCCAGCTCCCTTGTTGGAGTTAAGGAGGTCGGCGACAATTTTGTACTCTGTGGACCTTGGCTTGAGGTAGTAAACGTAGCCCGTATCTTTTTTGAGGCCATATATGGTGTAGCAGTATTGGATATCGGCTAAGGTAATTCTAGCGTTTTCTTGTCTGGCTAAAGCTATGATACCATTGATAACTCGATCGGAATTGATGGCGAGTTGCATCGGGTTCAACTTATAATAGTGAAGTATCTCACGAAAAAGGGTGTTGAGTGGGAGCCGAAGTCCGCACTCAATGAAGGCTACCACAGGGAAGGGCATAGAATCAGTTGTAGGCATAATGTAGTCATCCTCCCTAGCCAACCTCAGATGGACATCGGCCGGGATGTCAAACTCTCGCCTAAAGTACTCTAACTTGGATGGGGTGTCTACCCTATGCTTCCACATACCCATGATATCGGCTTAACTGAAGGGGTTGGATTTCAGAAGGGTATGTTTCTAAAGGGTTTTATGGACCTTGGCTAAAGCTTGAAAATACACAGAATCAGTGCGGAATCGTTTCAATTTTCCTTAACAATTGTTTTGAGTTTTACAAACAAATCCCAAACCTAGATCTATGGAAACGAAGATTGAAGGCACGAATTTGGAAAACAGAAAAGCAAGAATGCACTTCAGAATCAAGAACAAAGATGGACTATCAAGAACATTGTTAGTACAAAGGGTATAAGGTCAAGAACAGTGGCAAAAGTGCAAAAAAGTTGTGAGCAGTGCGTGTATTCAAGACATGGGCAAAGAACAAAATCGTGAAATAAACACACTCAGATACATGATTCTTAAATCAAAAACTTGAGTAAAATAGCAACAGATAAATGAAATGAAAATTCTTGGAGAGCAACAAGAAATAAGACTAGGAGGAACAGTGGCTTACCAGAAAGAGGGAAGCCGGAATGGGGATTGCCAAAGTCTGACGATGGTTGCAAAGGTGAGAGATCGGTGAAAATCACGTCGGAAAGGATAAACGGAGCAAGTCGCAGAGCTATGGAAGCTTGAACAATGGAGGATTTGAAAAAAGCTAGAGAGAAAGAGAACTTCTGTAACGATGTAAAGTGAAAAGACAGGGGAAAGAAACAAGTTTTGTCAAAACTTGAAACGGCGACAAAAAGGGCAATTAATGCGCCTGGAACAACAAATGTGTTAGACGGCGCATGTAGGCATGAGACGACTTGCAATCGCGTTCGGAGTATGATCCAGTAAGGAGAAGACGCGTGGCTAAAAATGGTTGAGTTATTGTGTATGACAGCTCATACGCTTGAGAAGAGCTTTTGGGATCCTTGTTCTTCAAAGAGACATGTCGGCCTTAACGGTGATGTCGGCTAGGAATCTCTAAGCCGATGTACTGGCAGGAAGTACCGATATAGGTCCCATCACCTCATAATGCCGAGGTAATAGAACCTAGGGGGTAGTTGTGGGGATGTATTTTCTGAATACCAACATGTGGCCAAGGTGACACCGACGTGTCAGCCAAGGTGCTACGTGTCCTGGTCATGACGCCGAGGTTATCTCAGCAAGGCCGAGGTTATCTCCGAAGATATCGGAATCCGAGATAAGCGGATAAGCCACAAGAGTCCTAGGATAATGAGGGGACTCAGCCTGGATAAAGATAAAGCTCTTAGGGAGTTTATCTCTATCTATTGAAGAGTCTTGGATAAGCACTGAGCTAAAGTCCATTGAAGCTAGGCTTCTATGGGGACTGGGATGGAGTTAACTATAAAAGAAAGGCACCCCCGATGGGTCTAAGGTACGCAATTTATATTCGGAACAGTGAGTTTAGCACTATTGATGATCTTTGAGAGATTTACTAACTTGATCGTCAGAGTGCCCCCGGGTGGACGAACCACCGCCAGAATCTTCTCTTTCTGTTGCAGGTCAGCCAGGTGTCATCTATTCTGCTAGTTATCTCCAGCTAATTACTGAGTTGGCAGTGTGGTCAGAAAATCACTCACACATATATAATTCCATATATCTAGAAGAGAGAATATTAATTATTAGATATATTTTATTATGGTATATATAAAACATTATATGTAGAATATGGAATATTATTATTCTTAGTGTTTTCTTTGTCTCTATGTAGGGAATTGATTAAGGATCTTCCTTCACCATTTTTGCATTAAGGTTCTACCATGAAAGAACATTTGAAAGAGAATTTTAGTTGTAAATCGATGATAGAGACGATGATGGACGAGCAACAGATACGATGGTAAACCGACGATGAACATTCATTTTTTTGTCACTGTTATACATAAACCGTAATCTCTTCATCGATTTGTGTAGTTATCGGTATTATGTAGTTTATTCACCGGTATTATACCGACGTTGATTATATACAGATTTTTCTAAACATGTGCGTCAATATATATGAATTATTTAATAATTTTTTTATATATTGTTTGATGATTTATTGTATATTGTTTGTTAATATACTTGTTGGTTGAATATTTATTTTTGTTACCACTGAACAATCAAAATAATCGATTTTCACTTTTTTTAATTTTGTTTTATATTTTCATGTTGCGGTTGAATGTTCACAGTGGTATGAATTTAATTTTTTTAAGGCTAGTTGCAAGTTAATTGCAAGCTGTGAACATTCACATTGTATTTTGGTATGAGTTTTATTTTTTCGAATATTAATTGTATGTTTATTATTTTTGTTACTATGCTTGTTGGTTGAACAATCATTTTTGTTACCATTAAATAATTGAAATAATCGATTTTCACTTCTTTTTTTTTTTTAATTTTGTTTCATGTTTTCTCGTTGCAATATGAATGCTCATATTGTAATGTGTTGCAATTGGTGTTGTGATCAGCACACTATTAATCGATGTTAATATTTACATTCAGGAATAGTCATACAAGCGCAAACAATAAGTGTTAATATTCACATTCAAAAGTAGTCATACTAGTATAAACAACAATGTGTTATTTTGGTCACAAACATAGTGTATACATAGAAATATGAATGTTCACATTAATTTTGTAATACAAATAGGTAGTCACACACAATGTTAATGTTCATACACTCATGTAATATTGAGTGTGTGGATAGTTTCATGAGATGATGTTGTTTACCAGCATGTATTTATAATGTGAAAGTTTATATCAACAATTAGTGAGAGATTTTTAGAAAGTAGACAATTTAGAGTTTTGGGGAGAGATTTCCTCTATGAACGAATGGGGGAGAGATTTTCTCTCATTAGAATGAGGGAGATATTTTCTCCATAGAATAAGGGACTATATTATTTTTTTATTGTGTATCAGTTTCAAAATGAAAATATACACAAAAAGTTTGAAGGGTAATTTGGTCATATTATATTAAACAAGACCTAATAGAATACTAAAAAAGAAGATGGGTTAGATAAAATAAAACACTTAAAAAGGGGATTTATCAAAAAATGACCCAATCAAATATTATATAAGTATAACTAAAGACAATTTTTTATCATAACCAAAATAATAATCATAACTAACACTACAATGAGTCATAATCAAATCATAATTAACACTACAATAAATCATAATCAAATATTATAAATGTCATAATTAGAACATCTAGTACACACCCGAAGTGTAGTGTTTGTATTATCAAATTTCCCATCAATTGGGTAAGTTTTTGAAAAAAATGGCCAAAAGTTCACCGCCTAGACATATTTGTGACGGAGATCAAAGTTTAAATTGGGAAAATTACTTCCCAGTAGTGCTACCACAAAATCATTACTAATTCAAGAAAAATCTTATTACTTTAATTATTAATATATATATATATATTATCATTTATTTATAATTTTTTTTAAACATACACTAATTTGAATTTTTTTTCTTACATCTTTGTGCATTATAAGTACAAGCATAACACTTTTTTTGTTGGTAAATCTAAATATATGATGGTAAGGATAATTCTTGAGATATTTGTCATTTAATGTGTATTTTATGTTAATTTTTTTAAAAATGCCATAACCTTTACTACATAAATTCGTTTATAATAAAATTTATATTTTTAGATTTGTTTTTTCAAAAATTTTAAAACAATATCTATATTAATTCTAAGAAAAAACGGGTCTTGAAATCTGCTTAAGTCAAAGTCGTCAAATCTAGACCCTCATTCTACGAGTTTTACCAAAATAGGGCTGCTCCTTCAAGTTGATATGTAGCCAAGTCTTATTTTTGGACCTCGGTGAGCTGCACACGACTAAACACCATCTCACATTTCTGGACCCAAGCGTCAGCTATAGTGGGTCCTCCATTTCTAAAGAATTTCTGATCGCCCAAAGAACTAAGGCCCCATTTGTTTTCAGAGGTAGAATAGAGAGGATTAATAGTAAGGGGATTGATAGTAAGGGGATTAAGTAAAATTGTGTTTGTTTTGATGATAGTTGTTAGTGTAGGGATTGTTAAATTATTTTTATATAAATAATTATTAAATAATAAAACAAATAAAAAAATACAAAAACATTAAACATTAATGTTTTCAAAAAAAATGCCCAACATGTAAAAAAATTTTAAAAAATAAAAATAAAATAAAAAATTTTCAAAAAAAAAAAATAATAAAATAATGATTTTTACTTAACAAAAAATACAAAAAATTAAACATTAATGTTCAAAAAAAAAATGTCCGAGATGTAAAAAATAAAATAAAAAATAAACAAAAATAAAAAATTTCTAGTCCGTCGGACTATTTTTCTAATACCAAGTCCTGGAGGCCCATCCGAATCCCATCTGCAAGGCCTATCCTAAGCCCTTCGGCTTAGCAGGCCCTTCCTCAACTCTGTAAACAAACAACACATTAAATGGGGCCCACAGCTATCCTAATCCCAATCCCCCTCTCATACCCCAAAACAAACGGGGCCTAAAGTCTTTGTTTCTCTTCACGAAGGGATCTCCCTGCTGGCCTTGATTATTATTCTGCACGACTTGAAGTAACTGAGCCATCATTTCTCCCACATTAACCTGCATAGTATTGGTTGCCCCGGTAGCAGCTGTTGCCGCTGTCGCTATCGCGTTAGTAGTTATTTCTTCCCCTATGCCACTAGGCTCAACATTTCTCAAATTATACCTTCCAGCCATCGCCTATAAGTTACACACACAAAAAGATTTCGTTCATATATACTTAGAATAAATTCAACCACCAACTGAACCAGCTAACCCATGTTTCCACAATCCGAAGATCACCTAAACTGTCATAAGTCTAGGGTAACCTAAAGCTCTGATACCAAACTGTCACACCCCAAAATTTGGACAATTAAATATTAAAGTAGGACTAAACCCCAATCAATATTCCATTATTCAAATCCTAGGGATGAAACAAAATTTAAATGTTCTCGTCTCCATAAGGTTTAAGTAAATTTCAATACTAAAAAAAAATACAAGAGATAAAAAAAAATAACAAATGTCAACCAAACTATCCATCATAAATTCATGATTATCCAATACATCCAACATTAAAGTAGCAACAAATAGGAGTGTAAAAATGGCCCGCGGCCCGAAGCCTGCCCGTGGCCTGGGGTGGGCCCGGCCCGTTTAGGCTCGTTTGGGCCCACGCCTGAGCCCAGCCCGAGCCCTTGGACTTTGTCCTGGGCCATCATTTTGAAGCCTAGCCCATTGGCCCACTTAAGGCCCGACCGGCCCGCGCTAAGGCCCAGTGTATTTTTTAGTGAAAAATAATAAAATTTTGGTAAAAAAAAATAAAAAAAACAAAAAAAATGGTCAAGCCCGAGGCCAGGCCCACCGGCCCGCTCAAGGCCCAAATACCCCCTAGGCCTGGGCCTAATTTTTTGGCCCGTGGGACTGGGCTGGCCCAGCTCGAATTTTGGCGGGAGCTCGTGAGGCCCAACATGGCCTGGCCTGGCCTGGCCTGGCCTAAGCCCAAGTGAGCCAGGCTGGGCCAGATTTACACCCCTAGCAACAAATAGTTAAAACAACTTAAATAATGTAAAGTTAGAAAATAACCCACAATGCCAAACTATCAAACTAATAAAGTCATAAAAAAAAAAAAAAAAAACTAATATCAACCCTAAACTCTAGAAAATAAAAGAAATTTGAAAGACATGTCTTATAATCGTAGTTATTTCTTATCACCACCGTAGTCCCAACTAATCCTACAAAGGAAGTTCGACTGTGCTAAAAAAAAACGCAACCAAGATGCCAAGAGGCAAAACGGGTCAATAGACAAGTATACTGGTATGAGAACAAGATTTGACACCCACGTATCCATGA
Source organism: Camellia oleifera (assembly GCA_022316695.1). Taxonomy (NCBI): domain Eukaryota; kingdom Viridiplantae; phylum Streptophyta; class Magnoliopsida; order Ericales; family Theaceae; genus Camellia; species Camellia oleifera. The sequence continues at coordinate 98,528,963 of CM039317.1, forward strand.
GACACAAACAAAAGTACATTTAATTCTTGTTACGGGACAAGACAAGTAGTTCCACCAGCACCGGGACGAAAGGGTAGTTTCTCGAGATACGGTGGCATTTAATTTCTTACCTGTACACAACTAAATATAAATTGAGGCCCCGTTTGGGGAGTGGCTAAATTAGCCAATTAGCCAAAAAGTTACCTTTTTAGCTAAAAAGTCAACAACCCATACCAAAAAGTTAAAGATTCCCTTTTCTCTCTACTTTTTGCACATCTTTTCGTAATTAGCCAAAAAGTCATCCCAAACATACAAGTTTTTTTTACCAACCTTTTTAGCCAATTAGCCAAAAAATTACTAAATTAGCCTGTTCCCAAACGAGGCCTGAGTATAAAATAAACAAATTAAAAATATGGTGGGTCAGCTATGCATAAAAAGTTAGTAAGACCCACCATTCTACAAAAATAAAGTTAATATAATTTAATCATAAGTAAATTGCTAAAGAAGTATAAAAACGCACCGTTGCATGCTTAAACCATTCGAATTTACCAAAATTCAAAGAACAAAAGTTGTATAGAATCAAATTTCCTAAAAAGAAACATGAACGAATTTAGTAGAAACTGAACAAGTTGAGAGAAAAACTTGATAGAAGAACCTAGACGGAATTTACCAAAAAAATCTATAGCTGAAAACGAAAAGAAACTGCCCTAAGATGATTTTTTTTCAGAAAAGTTCAAAACATGAAAAGTATTCAGAATAATATTTTACATTAGTTTACTAGAAATCAATAAAAATGAGCTCATTTCATGGGTTAAAACAACATCTAAAATCTGCATTGCTAAAATGAATAAAAACTATTATAACCAAAATCATCTGATTACAAGTTCTAATTGATGTTTTTAGTAACAAGTTAAAATATAAAAGTTGTCTAGAATTATGTATACATGCCTCTACCCAAATTTCAGAATTTATCAAGGTCGTTAACTATTTTCCAAAATGTACAAATCAATACAATTCAAACTATACCAATAAGTTCATATTTAATTCTTTGTACCTTAACTCCACCACTTTGACCCTTCACTTCTGGCCTACACATATATCCCATGTGCCTCTCGTATACCTAACACCGCTCTGAAGCCAAACTTGCACGAGGATATCATCCCGAGTTTGACCCACACTCCCCAGATGGTTAGCATATACGTATGCGCGTAAATCAAAGCACTCGTCTACTCTTGAAACAAGACAACAATACATACACATAACATCTCATCTACTCATGAGAACAAACATAACAATGCCGAGCCTAAGTCATTCAAATAAATCTCATAATCCTCTCTATTTTTTTATACACTCTTTCTCACCAGTACTCAAATAAAACAATAATTCATGGAGTCATGGTGGAGTATTCGGAATTTATTTATAGATTCCTAGTTTATTTTAGTTTTATATATCCATGAGTGTGATTACAACCATTAAATAAATATATATATATATATATAAACCCTACACCTTGCATACATAATTAACCAAAACAATTGAAATCAATCCATCATCTTCATGCAAATACAAAATCAAACCAACATCAAATAAATAAAAAGAGAAGCGGGTTTTGCACTCACTATTATTTTTTAAAGATCAAGAAAATACTTGGAGAATAATAAAGCCACTAAAATAAAACCCTAACCCCTTTTTTCCTTCTCCTCTTCCACCATCTCTCTTTTCTCTCTTGGCGGCACACACACTCTCTCTTTCCTTTCTCAAAGTGCACTCTCTCTCTCTTGTTTAATCTCTCTCTCTCTCTCTCTCTCTCTCTCTCTCTCTACTACTGCTAATCTTGAAAATTCTTCCATACCTAATTATAACCTAAGTTTAATATATTATAACCTAATTTCCTATTATACTTACATTATACAAATATAACATAAATACTACATACATAAAGATGATATATATTTTTATCAATATATAAATATATACATATACAGATTAACTGTATACAATTAACTATCACATTAAATTAATTAAATATCACATTAAATTCCCATGTAACCATGGGATTAATAATGCCAAAAATAAAATAAAGTAATAATAATAAGGATTATTTACCAATAAATCCTACTTCACTAACTGTTATACCAAATAGTCCCAACTTTATTCTATTATACCAAATAGTCCTACTAGTGGATTGATTTGGTCCCTTTTGAATTTTTTTTCCATTTTTGTTTTACTGTTTGGACAAAAGCGCCCATGATTTAATGTGATACATTCAAATATGTTTCACCATTAGTCAGTTAGGGCTTTCGAACTGGAATGTGTCTCTGTGTGTCTCTCTCTCATATGTGTCCCTGTGTGTCTCTCTCTCATATGTGCCTTCGTGTGTGTGTGCGTTGTGTGTGCTGTGTGTATCAGTGTTTGATGTCATTACTGTGTGTTTGTGCGTGAGATTCGAGTCGTAGGCCGAGATCTGACTGCCGTGAGCCATCCACAGCGATCCGCTGCCGTCGTCAGCGACGAAGGCGGAGACGACGCCGTCGGAAGCCGGTCTGTCTGAGTGTGTGTGGTCTGTATGAGTGTGTGGAGGGGAGGCGGAAGCGTCGATTCCGCTGAGTCGACTCCGTGGGAAGTAGAATAAAAATGTGTGAGATCTGACCGCCGGTCTGTATGATTCCGCTGAGTCAACTCCGTCGGAAGTAGAATACAGACTACGCCGTCGATTCTGTATGAGTGTGTGTGGTCTGGGTGTGTGTGGCTGTTGGTTACTGGGTGTGTGTGTATGAGCGGCGGTGGTGTCGCGGAGTTCGGCGGCGAACAACCACAAGGGTTTGGCGAGAAAGGTACTGCCGGCGTGGTAGTGTGCGTGTATCAGTGTGTCTGTGTTATGCGTTGGGTGTCTTAGACAGAGAAGAGAAAGCTGGGTTTGGTGTCTTAGAGAGAGAAGAGAAATCTGGGTTTGGTGTGTGCTGTGCTGTGCTGTGTGTGTGTGTGTTGTGTGTATGGTGTGTATGAGTGTGTGTGTGGCTGTGCTGGGTGTGTGTGGCTGTTGGCTACTGGGTGTGTGTGTATGAGCGGCGGTGGTGTCGCGGAGTTCGACGGTGGTGTCGATGATGGTTTTGGTCTTTGATGAATGTGTCTGCCTGTTGTGAACCTCCAAACAGATCAACACACACACACCAACCCACCCCAACACACACACACACCAACCCACCCCACCCCACACACACCAACCCACCCCAAAACTAAAAACCCTTTATAGCGGATTGCAGTTGTGTGACACCCTTACAATGTATCACATGCAACACACTATACATTTATTTACTAATTATGTACGAGGGTAATTACGTCCCTCACAATTAAATGGGACTAAATGGTTTAGTAGAATAAAAATGGGACCAATTGGTTCATAAGTTCAAAATTTGGGATTTATTGGTAAATCTCCCTAATAATAATAATAATAATAATAATAATAATAAGTAATGATTTAAGAAAAATTAGGGTCATTACAGCAACCCTAACAGACTCTTGGAGATGGGTTGGCTGCTATGCGAAGTGCATAACAGTCACTGTTGCGCAGTTATTGGAACCCATCTCGAAGCTTGTTTTGATAATCCGAACTGTTCAGTTTTTAGAATATGTTAAGTAGAATATACTTATGAAAAATCAAATTGATTGGAAATCATTGACCCTTTTATTGAATTGTATTTATATTCAGTTTTATACTTCAAATCATATTTGTCATTTATTTTTTAAGATATAAATGCAATTCAATGAAATGGTTAATGATATCTGATGAGCTCATTTTTTTGAAAGTATGTTCTATTCGACATAACCTAAAAAGTGTACAGTTCAAATCATCAAAATAGTTCTAAAAATAGGCCTTCGTGACCATACAATAGTTGCTGCTGTGCACACACCATCTCCAACCAGTTTCCTTCTAGCAAGTCTGGTCAATTTGCAATTTAGTAAAGATCATTTGCAATTAATGGAGCTATGTAAATTTCAGGTTTTTTTTATTTTATTTTTTATTTTTAAATATATATTGAAAAGTGGTCATAGCTAAATGAGGGGAAATTTTATTTCCACACACCTACTTACCTTTGTGCACATTATTTTTTAGTGTACATACTTATTAATTCGATTATAATTATTGTTCTCATTCCATACACTTTATATTGTAATTATACCCTAACCTGCATCCTTATACACACCACCTAAACCCTTCTTTCACACACTTGTACCCATTTTCCGTTCAAACCCTCCTTCCCCACACCTAACGTTCAAATTAATGCTTCAAGAAAAACAAAACCTAGAAAACAATGTGTGTAGAGTGAATGAGAGAGAGTGAGAGATGATGAGGTTGGTGTGTAAAATGAACTTATGCTTCAAGCTTCTAAATCTGATAATCAGTATGGCAATGGTATCGTTTCTTCCTTCGGTGAGGATCAGAGGCATCGCGGTTGTCTTTGCCGAACCCACCACTGCCTCCGCCACCGCCGCCAGGGGCAGAGGCACAACAAGGCCAGGGGGGTCACGTGCCCCCCTGAGTTTTGAAAACTTATTTATTTATTTATTTATTGTCATGTATAAAATGTTTTTTTTGTTTTCTTAACATGTTCTTTGGCTAAAGGTTTATTGTATTGCTCACAAGTAATTATTTAATACTTTGGGAATAGTATGTCATATCATTTATATAGTAGTTTAAATCAATAATGTAGTGAAAAATATTATAAATTGGATATAATGAACTGATTATTTTTAAATAGTTGACATACCACTTAGTGTGATTTGTGATTTTCTATGCTTTGAGCATCCCGTAGGCAATACCATATGGTACTTTATGACTGTTTAATAATTTTCATTCAAAGCACATCATTTATAAGCAATGTAATCTCTTTAATATTTTTCTGTCAAATAAAAATTAAATAGACTTTATAATAATTTGTGCTATAAATGATGTGTTTTTATTTTTTACAATTAGGAATTTTGATCCATAATTTTTTGTGCTAAAATTGCAAAGTTACATCATTATCCCACACATAGTTATTCCACACTATTATCGAATTTTGATTTGTTCTTATTAATAATAAATATGTAACTTTTTATCTTTAAATTTATCTCATAAATTCTTATTATCTTAATGTTGCTCATGATTTTTTTTTTTAAATAAAAAATTATAATTAATAAGTGCCCCTCCTAACTTAATTCCCTGACTCCGCATTGATGGCCGCTGATACTATAATCCATCAGTGGTGAATAGCTTTAGCAGCAACAACTCAGGCAAGAGTTGTGCTGGTGATTAGAATTGTAACATTGGTGGTTGAAGAAGAAGAAGAAGAAGCAAAGATTCTTAGCCAAATCATCAATTTCCATGATATATTGATTGTATTAATAATACTAATATATATCATTTAGTGTTTATTATTACAAAATCACAGCAAAAATATGATGAAGAATATATGATCATAAACAAGAAGGAATAGTTATGGATTTGGTGGATTGATTTTAAGAAGCATTGTCAAAAGAAGTAACTGATTTCATTTCATTCCAAGGCGAGGGCCGTCGTAACGGTTGGAAAGTCGGAGATGTCGGCATGAATGAATCCAGAGGAGAGAGAGAGAGAGCAATGAATGAAATTTCGGGAAGAGGAGGGAGGAGTAATTGACGGTGTATTTTGATGTCTATTATGATTATTTTATTTTAAGATATAGTTGTCATTAAAATAATATTTAATTAAGTGCGTGCATAGAAATAAGTAGGTGTATGAAAATAAAATTTTCCCTAAATAGGTTCTCAACTTTTTATTGACAAGACAAAATTGGCCTTCACTTTAGAAGAAATGGATCATCACTGGCAATGTACATTACCAAAAATTGTTGTAAAAATTGTGAATTTGAAGTTTTCTTATATTCCTCTCATTTTTTTCAAAATTATTTATTTTTGGTTTGATTTGGTTTGATCTTATCACTTAATTTTGTCTCATGCATTTGTCCGATAATAAAAAATACCAATAATTAATTTGGGTTTCTTATTTAACAATGTTCTTATGCCTACTCATGGCAATACTCATCCTTGGATTAATCATCTAAATGTTTTTTTTTTTTTTTTGGTTTGGTTTTGGGTTTCTTTGATGCAACACTTAGGCATAAAAACACCTTAGGGCATCTCCAACAAGACTTTCAAATTTAGAGAAATCAAATTTATTTGAAAATTTAGGTAGTATTTTGGCATCTTCAAATTTGACAATCAAAATGTCATATTTCTTATTTTTTTTTTACTTTAATCTTTTTTTATCACTACCCATGTGTCAAATTTGAAGGTGACGAAACGATGCCAAATGTGGAATAGAATTTTGGCATTTATTGAACAACAATGTAAGGGAATTGCATTTATAGACTATGTCATTCATTCTATTGAACAAAAATGATTCTGGTTTAGACCCGACCCATTTGTTGCTTTTGGATCCATGAACCTGTGTATTTAACTGTTGCTCAGCTCATTTTCATATTTTATTTGTTGAGTTTGGCTACTAGAAGTTTTGGTTGTGATTGAAACAGGTTTGGAAGTTAGTTTTTCAAAGCGTTGTCCATAATTTTCCTTGTTCGCTCGAGCGACCATTCTTATGCTCGAGCGGTCTTTTGTAGTCTGCAAAACTACTGAGAGTTTGAATTCTTCGCACGAGCTGTCTTTCTTGTGCTCAAGATAACTTTTGTAGGTCTAAAACTACTAGAAGGGGGTTATTGTGCGCTCGAGTGGTGCTTTTGGTCGCTCGTGCGGTGATTTTGGTCGCTCGAGCAGTTTCTTCATTTTGTGTCTATCACTTGAGCGACCATTCCTTCGCTCGAGCGATTTGTGCGTATATCAGTCTGAGAGACAGCCTTTTTTAATAACTTTTTCATCTATTTCTCCCTCTAAACATTCCAAAACCCTTGATCTACTCTCTCTCTCTCTCTAGTTCTTGAATTTTAGCTCCAAATGCTCTCAATCCGTGAGTTTCCTCACATTAGTCCTTCAGAGAAAAACGTTGAGCATGCCAAGGGCTTCATTTTAATCGAAGAATCTAGTGTTTTTGAAACCGGATTTTTTTGACTCTTTTATATGATTTTTAGCTTAATTATTTGCTCTTTGAAAAGGGTTATTTATTTGGGATTTTTTGGTGAAACCTAGGGTTTGGTTTGAAATCAAAATGGGGGTTTTCCAAATTGATTCTTGAAAATGGTTGTGGATAAGTTGTGTTGAAATTGTGAAAATATTTTCTCAAAATTGATTTTGAAAGAAAATGGGATTTTGCCCTAATTTGGGATATTTGAAATTGTGAAAAGGGAAATTGAAAATGATGTTGGATATTGTGGAATTGGAATAATGGTTATGTTGATGATGATGGTGGAGTTGGATATGTAATATCACTCCCATTGTAATTTATGGAAATGTATCTTTTGATTGGAATTTATCTATTGAATAGAAATATCTGTTTTGAGCTATCGGTGGATGATAGTCTTGTTTGTTGTATACGTTGCATGAGGACTATGTTGAATTGAAACTAATTTCTCATCCATTGTGCATTGTGCATCATTATACATTGAACATTGTAAATGTATTGGTTTTGAGAAAAAATAGGTGAATACCTTGATGAATCTGGTTAGGGGGTGTGGTTGTAGTTATGATGTTGGCTTGTGTGTCCTTAGTGAAAGTCCAGAAATCCGCATGGTTAGGTGCCAATCCTTTCTGGTTAGTACCGGTAAAATGGCTTTGGTGGTGAAATAATCTCATCCATCAAGGGCTTAACACACCTCTCTTCTGCTCAGTTGATCAAAATTTTCAAATCCTGCAAAAAAAAAAAAAAAAAAAAAAAAAAAAAAATCCTCTTCGTTTTCATCAGAGTTTTGAAAAAAAAAAATTTGAAAATTTTTGGTCAATGCAATGATTTAAAGGCACAGAGAAATAGGTCAAAATTGCTGCATTTTTGTTCAGAACTTCTGGTTCAACGGTTGAAATAGACTTGAAAGAAAGTGAACAGATAGACACAAATAGGACAGTGATATTTGGGTTATCACCAATGAAATCACCGGACTTAGACTTTCTAGAATGACTCGAGTCGGATCTCAACTCTACAGACTTTGTGGAATCAAATTCAGACTTAACACTCAATTCAGAACTCAAAATAAAACCATTCTCAATAGTTAGAGTGCAGGCCATCAACCGCGTTTAGAATAAAATTCGTGCAATTCACATGTGGTCTATCCCCTATCACAAAAATGATCGCAATATCCCCCGAGTTTATTGGTCCTACACTAGTCTCAAGATCTATAATAGATTCACCCAGTGTTAGACCCAAAACTTCTCTCGTGCTTCTTTACTTCTTGATCACTCCATGGCTCAAGAAAACCATAGAGAGGGAAGTGCATGTCCATGAGAATATCTGTCATAATATCTAGTTCTGTCTCTAAATCATCTACCACCACGGGGTTTTGGGGTTTTGGTTGGAATTGAGGTGCGTATATCATGAATAAATAATTGCTCTCTAAAATAAGCACCTTGGGTTTGGGCAAATGGGAAGATGTAACATATATGCTGGAGTTGAAAGTAGGTGGTAGTGTATGGATGACGTTGAGGTGGAAAGATGGTGGGGTTTGGTCATAGAGTGGCAATGGATTGGAGGCGGCCTTGGCTCTTTGGGGTTAAGGTGGAGCTATAGTTTTGCTATCAATCAGATCTTGAATCGCATGGCGTAAGTGAAAACAATGATCAGTCTCATGACCATGTTGTTGGTGAAAGGTGCAGTATCTATTAGGGTCATGTCTAGCTAGTAGAATATTAGGGAGAGGTCGGGGATCAAGGAGCTTGAGGTGCCTCTTTTCTACTAGGATTTCCATGGCACGAGTTGGAGACATGTGGAGCGGGTGAAAGGGTTTATTTGGGGGTCGGGTTGACTTGGCTCTTTGTGGGCTAGTGTTGGCGAAGGGATTGGTTGTTTTGGTAGTGGTGGCAATGACTGTGTTGACTTCTAAAGGTATAGATTCGGCAACTATGCTACTACTAGGAATAGCATTGGAGCTACGAGTGAATATTTTTCTCACGGGCTCATTTCCTTCTGTAATGATTCCCTATTTGATAGCATCCTCAATTTGAACCCCAATCTTATGGAGGTCCTTGAAGTTGAAAAGTGAGAGAACTATCATCTTCTGCAGTAATCTTCTATGCAAATTTTTGACAACCATATGGACTTGATCTTTCTCTAGAAGGCTATTTGTCATCATGGCTACCTTTGTCCACCACCTGGTGATGACGACCATGAAGCTCTCGTTGGGTTCTTGTCGGGTCACCTCTAGTTCCTAAGTAGTTACTTCAATCTGGGTATTATAAGAATATTGGGTGATTGCTTTATTGAGTCCTCTAGCTTGGTATACCAGATAACAACCACTCCGGACATGGTTCTTCCAAACAAGGAAAGCTTTTGAGCCCGAGATAAACCCGTAGGCTTCAGAATGTTTGAGAATAGGTAAATATGAAAAATAGGGTCACTAGATCCATCGAATCTATCAATATGTGGCATCTTGAACCGCTTGGGCAACCTCATAGTTGTTTCCGTAAACCCATCATTGATGTCCAGAACGGAGTTGATCCCTTGTGATTGTTTGAACATTTTCTCTAATTTGGATATTTTCAGCATAGTTAGGTCAACTTCATTACTATCCGCGGGGAAAGTCCTCTCATTGGTTGTGTAAGAACTCCAAGATCTTCTTGCAGCTTAGGTTGACGAAGTTCCGTAACTGGTGGAGGTGGTTCTAGATTCGGATGAACTACTGGAAGTGGATAAGAGCCCTAGATGGGCGTTGCAATTTGGCAAGAGCCTCACTATTAGCAGCAACCCTATAGGTAAAAGCATCCATGCTTTGTTGAATAAAAACAAGTTTGCTATATCTACTGGAGGTTGGTCATCTATCACCATTGGAGGTGGATCCATCACAAATTTTAGAAATTCCGACTGGAGAAGTACTGACAGTGAGGTTTTAACCATTCTTCTTGTAACTGGCAGTAGAGAAACTAACACTGGTTGTCCCTTAACCAAATCCATCTACCAGCGCGAGTCCATAAAACTTGAGGGATATTAGACTGTTTTAAAGCTATAGTGCTACGACTTCCCAGCAAAACAAAAAATCGAACTCCCAATCAAAATTTCGACAGCATTTCGACTCAACTAATCACTGCTAAAACTGAACTCAACCCCATAAACTGAAATGTCTGAACCACTCATCTGAATTTGAGAATCCCTGTATAGATCCCATACATTGCACATAGCATATAGCAGGAACGAGAACAAATAGCCCTATGGGGGTAAGGTTACCCTATCCTAGCTTTGAAATGATCTGGGGTTTCACTATTCAAACAAGCGGTATCATACATCCTAAAAATGGGAGAGCATCCTGTCCTAATTTTGGAAAGTACTATAGCTCACTATATGTACAAGGTCAACTCTACTCTAGGGGTGAAGTCAAGGTGACGTCATGAAAGAGGCCTTTGGTTAATGACCAGTTAAGATCCCAGGAAGTCAAAAGAATCGATATAGCCTCTCTTCGAAGTCCGATAACCTTAGATAGCGGAGCTACCTTTTTGAAAGATCTTAAAAAGTATTAACATAGGGTCTCAAAAGTAACGCAAAGATGAGTATAGTGTCACAAAAAGACTTGCATGTGCTCCCACTAATATCTGGGTAGCACAGGGACTTTAAGTGTACCAATGTATGTAATGCAATAAACATATAATTGAAAATAAAAGTCATATCATGGAGTTTGAGTAAAGGTTTCATAAAATCCCCAGCAGAGTCGCCAAAAACTGTAACATGCCCGAGAGGTACCCGTACGCATCAAACAGTTCAGACCCTCGACTTCTTTGATCTAGTCTCACGAGTGCAATGTGAAACATAGTTGAGAGTCCAGATTTGACAACTTTTATAGAAAATTCATTTTATTACAAAATCTTTGCCAAAAATGGACTACATCAGCAGATCTTAGAGTTACCACCTAATATTTTGAAATTTTAGGAAACCCGTGACTCGTGCCAAGGCCACTATTCAAAATAATCAAGGATGCTTGGCTCGGAACCTTAGGTATGAGAGGTTAACTAAGTACCCCCACTCACCTGATCAAAGATCGGCCTCTACTAAACCATAATATGAGTTTTATTAATTTTATATGTTCATATTCTGGTTATTAAATAAATCTTACAATTTACTATGTAAAGCATACAAGTATAGACTATGTCATTCATTTTGGAACAATTTGATTTCATGTGTTTTGAATATGTACAACCCAAAGAAATTGAGTTTACAAACAATGAAAATCAACATCATTCCAAATTAAGTGACACAACTTCCATCCACCAGCATTCATACAGTTATATCAAGTAAACAAGTAGCCACATGGTATGATGTTTAAATATAGTAAGAAAAACACACAAAAGTGGGATGCTAAAGCATAAAACCTTACATATTTACTAACGTCTCGCGAACAACTATAAAACAAAGTTAGTAAAACATGTATGGTCTTATATACAAAATCCTAATGCAATTCACTCATGAAATGCAACTAAAGATTCAGCTTCTAATATATGACATGTGAATCATCTGAAGAACATAAGGTAGCGTACAAAATCACACATAGGAATTGAACAAATTCGCAAATGTAAACTTAGTCAAATCAAGATGCATGATACATGGATGCGAAGCATAGATATGATGAAAAGGAAAATATGATGCATGCTTACAAATAAGAAAAGCAAGTAAAAGAATGTAATAGAAAGAAGCGGGGCGAAAAATTATTACAACACTTGAATAATTACATACCAAATGAGAAGAAGATGAAGAAAATATTACAAAAAAATAAAAACCTCACAAAACTCTCAAATGAAAAGAAAATAGATGATGAAGATCTTGAGGATCGTCAGAAACTAGCATGCTTAATGCCGGAAAACTACTTCGTTCCGTCCATTGGAAGTTAGCCGACCGGCAAAATAATTAGCTAGTCGGCTAACTAGGCCTAGCAAAATCTATTTTGTTGCAACACCAAGAAAAGAACAAACAAGGAATATGTAGGTGGCTCAACTAACCATTTCTAGTTAATTTACAACAAAAATAATATTAAATTAAAGCAAGAAAAACAATATAATGCAAGAAAATGAAAGAAATTGAAAATTCACCTTCCAAAGAAAGAACGAACTTCTTGATTTCCAAACTTCCATTTGATTACCCTCAAGATTGTGAATTGTGTTCTCAATCCTCAATTCAAAAGCTTGGAATTTGAGCTAGAATGGTGGCTTCGGACAAGCATGTTTATCGGAAATGATCACTCTTTAATTTCTTGAACTTGGCAAGGATTACTTTATTTTTATCAAAGCTTTAGGACTTGGCTCCAATGAATTTCTTGAGTGGTGCTTTGCAATGGACGATGAGACATATGCAGGCTAAGACAACTTCACTATTTTGGCAAAACAACTCTCTCTTTTTCAAAGTTTTCTTTTTTTTTTTCTCAAACTACATTCTTCTCCTCTCAAACTCATCATTCTCTCTACACTTCTTCCCTCAAATTCATCTCTTAAAATTTAAGACTTGAGCTCTCCTTACATAGGTAATGCAAGTGGAGCAATGGTGGAAGACATGAATGGAGCATTAAGGAAGATAATGGAGTAAATGGAACACATATGGAGCTAATAGAAGATAAAAATGAAGCATTACCTTCAATAGATCAAGCACTAGGCAATGGAAGCTGAGTATACATGCATTCAATGCATGAATGGGTTAGAAAATGGGGTTGTGAAGTGTCCCACTCGAGCAAACAAAAAAACTGGTGGAAACTATCTCTGGGTGGTTGTAGCTTGACTTTTCGTGCTCCTTTCGGATATGACTAGCCCTACAGTTCGGACTCCCATGGTTCTGAATCTGATTTCACAAGTGCAATGTGAAACAGTGAAAACACAAAAAGAGTTCAAATTCAACAATTCTTTTAGAAAATCGATGTTTGAATCAAATGCCAAAAATGGACTGCTTTGCTAGATTTCAGAGTCGCCACCTAAATATTTTGTTTTGGGAAATTTAGGAAACCCGTGACTCATGCCAAAGGCCATTAGTTCGTCATCACCAAAGTGTCTCGGCTCGAGAACTTAGGTACGAAAGGGGAAGGTCATGAATTGAGCACCGTACTCGCCCGATCAAAAATCGGCCTCTACTAATCATGATATGATTTTTATTTACATTATATGCTCACTACAACAAAAAAAGGTTTTTACGGCGCGCAATGCACGCCGTAAAAACCCTTCTACGACGTACAACGCGCGTCATATTATGACCAGTCATGGAAAGTCATTCACTTTCAACGACATGCTTCGTACGCTGTTAATAACTATTTAACGGCTGATTTTGTGTGTCGTTGTTATCTTTTCTACAACATGCTATAGTACGCCGTTAAAAACTATTTAACGGCAGATTTTATGCGTCATTGTTACTTTTTCTACGACTATTTTTGCATGCCGTTAATTGGTGAGACAAATAACGACGCTGATTGTGCGCCGTAAAATATGTAATACAACGACTTATTATGCTTGCTGTAGAATATTCAGTTTTTTTATTTTTAAATTCAGCAAGCTTTATTTGACCAATTTTGTACAATCTAACAAATATTACAAACAAGCATCACAAAACATCAATTAACCACCCAAATATTGTTTGAAACATAAAAAAGAAACTATATCCATAAATTATAAATATTCAACAATTATCTATACATTCCAAACATTCGAAAACTATATCTTTAAGTTCTAAACTGTACAAAAAGTTTAAACCATCCAAAACATTGCATATCTAACTTTCTATCGACAACTATTAAGAGATTATCTAAAACTACCAACAACAGTTCCTATAGCAATTGCAGCTGTAGCAAATCCACTTGCTCCTATCATAGGGATGAGGATGCCCAATGTATAAACCCGCGGCAATAGCTAGAGCAACTAACTCTGTTGCATTTCTTGTTTGCATGACAAAGAAAACTTTACATAAGTACAAAAACTCATGATTTAGGGACAAAAATATTTCTTGAGGTATTAAGAAATGATCAAGAGATTTTACAACATCAACAAAACATTTCCAAAGTTAATAAGATAATTCAATGGCCCCATAAAAGCAATGTCATAATGAAAAAATAGCAAAAATTCAAGATCTCAATCAGCTTACTTGGTTCCATTTTTCCAAAAACACTTTTCAGAAAATTCTACTTTCTTATTTTCCATGTTTTTTTGTTTTTACTAAATTTTTTTAATACTTTAAGCAATTTTTTTACTTTTTAGACACACCTAACATAAATACACCTAAAAAGTAAAAAAAACTATTAAAAAAAATCTTTTAAAAATTCACTAAATACCGAAAATACAAAAAAAAATACAAGAATTCAGTACATTTTTTTAATATTTTTATGTATTTATTAATTTTTTAAAATATTTTTTCACAAATTTTTTACTTTTTAGATACATCTAAGTAAGGTGCATCTAAAAAAGTAAAAAAAAAAAGTTCAAAATTTTTAAAATATTCACTAAAAATAGAAAAACACGAAAACCAAATACTCAGTTATCAAAAAACTTAATCCAAAAAAATCAAACCAAACACACTGAATAGTTTGCTACTAAATCCAAGCCATAAGAAACTTAAGAGAAAAATCAAATTTCTAAAGAGGAAGAGATGGAATTAATCTACTTCAATGCAACACCTACTTGGGACTTGCATAATTATGTTAATGGATCTCCATGTATGAGGTTTAGGTTTGTATAGGTTTTATCTGTTACCATGGTGTTTTTTGGTCTATAAAATATTGTACTCATCAAAAAACAGAACAACCACATTAAAGTTAACGCACTAACCTGTCAACAAAAGAATAAGCTAGTGCTTCAGACAAAACCTTGCCCACTGTAGTCTTTCTGGAGCCCATCATTCCTGGATTCCATATTCCATAGAGTTGAATCACAAAAATAACTTGAAGTACAATTATGGAAGACAATTCTCAAAAGAAAACTCACCAACAAGAAATGTACAACAACCATTTAAATATGAAGCAACCTCCTCACTCTTTCTCTGCAATCATAGCAACATCCAGTTACATGGCTGTGAAAAGTTGCATCATATCAACCAAATCCTATGTTTCGAGAAACCCACTCCAGCAGTGCAAATACTATTTTTTAGAATGATTTAATTTCTACCACATGTACCAAATTATATGTATTCGAGTATTGTTAAACTAAACTTATAATTCAGTAATTGATATATCTAAAACTTCAATTCATTTAGCTTTATTCATACTTGCATTAAATAAAATTTAATAATTGGTATTTGCCGATGGAATTCTTTCAAATTCTAAATATTTAATATAACGATTATCTTAAAAAAAATTAAATTAAGTTATTGAATTTATATTAAAAATACAATGATGTGGATAGCATCATGCTAAATTTGGCACAATGATAGGACACTGATAGAGTTGTTTTTCCCCCCCTTCCCCCCTTTTGTTTCCATCTTGCTAAATTTTAGCAATTGCACAATGTATAGCAACTAGTAGAGTTGCCCTCAAAGTGAGATATAAACTCTACTGCTATTTCCTCAAGAGCAGATCTCATTATTTGAACTAAAAGCATACCTGATTCACAAGGTGCAATTAACTCAAGAAATTATCTAAGTAAAAAGTAATTAAGGTCATTTAGGAGAATAAAAAAGAACATCAAGACAGACCTAAGTGGCCCATGAATGCTGTGTCAATTAGAGAAGCAATGGCGTTTGCAGCTAATGTCAGCACTGCAGGGAATGCAATTCGTAGTATCTCCACCCCAAGTGCGATTTAAGGGTAAAATAGAGAATTGAGGAGAATGAAATGTAATGAGAACAAAATTTTCTAGGCATTTTTTTCCCTAAACAGAGACTGTAAATGAATAATTTTCTAGGCATATGGAAATTTTCTGGCTGGGCATATTGAAATGGGTAATTTTTTCATTTTGCTCGATCTGCTCTTATAGCAGGAAAAACTCGACTCAAATGAGCCAAATACTTGTGTTAGACATCTAATTAGAAAAGAAATTACAAGAAGAGTCCAACTACTTTACTTGTTAATAGTTTGTCCAACTTAACATGCAGTGACACAACACTACTACGAAAAAGGGGATAATCAAAATTTAGAGGCATAGAAAACCTTGATGCAAATTAGAAGGAAGATGAGTCTGGATGTTGGAGACATTCAAGACATTTTCCAAAGAGGAAGTGGAAAGTTTTTAAGGAGAAAATCAGACAGTCCGAGGTTCAACAAAATTCTAGACACAATTTTTTTACAAATCTGAACTAAGCAGCAAGAGATCCTAAAACCAGCACTGGAATGAGTCTATTCATTGATATCAAAATCCAGTATTTTAAATCACTTATATCTAAAATTTCTTCCAAGAGCAAAGATGGAGACAATGATCATAATTCTAGATAATGGGCTGTACAGTTAGACAGGGGACAGAGATGGCTTTGATGCATTATGGTAGTAACAAGCTACAACAAAGACTCAAATTTAGCTAGCTTTTGTCTTCAACATTATAAAAGCAAAGAATTAAAATAAATTTAAAAATAAAAATAATAAATAAATAAAAAAACTCAAAAGTGTGAGTGAAACACAGTAAAAATACTAATAAATCTGTCTTTGCTACACAAAGAAATCAACTAAGTTATCATTTTCAACAGAGAAGTATATTTTCATGCAAAGCAGAATATGTTTTAAATTATGGAATTGAAATAATTTTATAATTAATCCACTAAGAACTAGACATAAAAGTAGTAGAGATAGAAGTAACAAAATTTAACACTTTGATATATCAATTGAATGGAACCAAAGTAACAAGATTGCATTGAAGGATGAAATTTTCAATCATCAATTCCAAATTTTGATAACCAAATCCAGTATCTCATGCTCTATCCTCTTTGTAGTATTGTTTAGTGAACTAAAGTTCATGTAAATCAAAAGTAACAATTGGTTCAATCTTTGTTTGCTAATTAAAACCAAACATTCTCATTCTTACCAAAAAGTGCACAGAATATAATGCACTACTCTTCATTATTTCCCAAATTCTAACCGCAGTGATATATTAGGAAATTCAATCAATATAGCACACTCAACAACTTTGATTTCTACTTTGAACCATCAACTTAAAGGAGTACTCAAATATATTAACAAATGGTTCTTAATAAACTATACACAACTTACTATTAACAAGACAATCAAATAAATTGACAATTCAAAAAGAAAATAAAAAGGAATAAAAATGAATTGAAAGATGGCTTCCATCCTAAATCAGAGGATCAAAATTTAAAAAATCAGCCTATATCAGGAGAACAAAAAAAAATTAAAACTCTTAGATGAAGATTACAATATCAGAGAAGGAACAAATTTTGAAATTTTCTTGATTCTCCAGCACGCAATTTGCAAATTGCATGATCAGTTTAGTGGATGATGATGATCAAGACATCAAATTCCATGCTCAAGACAACCAAAATTAGGAGAGTAACCCATTTCATTTCTAATTTTTTGAGCTAAATGCTTGATAATCTACCAAATTCACAAAATTTACTAATTCAAAAAGGAAAACACTGCCTTCAACTCACTTTCCCCAATAAAAAGGCCCCATTTAAACACATTGTCTCATTCACATACAAATTCAACAACAGAACCACCCAAAATAGCAAAAATATTCAAAACCCATGAACCATTTATGGTAGATCTGTGCAATTAGACAATGTTGATACCCAAAAAAATCAAAACCCACCTCCAACTTGAGAATCCAAATCTGGATCCTTCTGATCTCCATACTGAAGAAAAGGGGGTAGCCAAAAAAAGGTAGAATACATATTTATACTTGGAAGAGATTCTCATTGTTTGTTACTCAGCTATTCTTCAAAAATATTATCCCTCAATGAAAACATAGGGAATAATAATAATTACACAAGTGAGTAACACATTGCATTAAAATTTCAAAAAATAAAAACCAAAAAAAAAAAAAAAAAAGCAAAAGCAACTCTAGAGTATGATATCTAACAAAAAAGTGCGTTTACAATTCAAAAACTTGCAACATGTGCCCAAGGTTATTTCCCCACACACCCAAAACATAAGAAATTCACAATTGGTTGAGTATGTAATCGAAATACAATATGAGAGCAAACTCTAAAAGGACGAATTCTTTCTTTTCATTTTATCTTTTCTAATCTTTTTATGGTTGGTAGCCACTTCAAAGAATACACGGTACATTTAAATGCAGACAGGTGCCCTCAAATTTATTTCTTCACACATTTTAAAGAACCATGTGAGTAACAAGTTTAAGGCTAATATCCACCCAAGAACATCAAAATTTGATAACAAGAGTACATTCAAAAAGTAGGAAGAATTTAAAAACATGCCCAAAAAAAAAAAACAAAAGAGTAAAAACCTATATCACCTATGAAATCAAATTGTGCTATTATAAACAATTTCCTAATTTTGAATCAAACTCTCAATCAATCATGCATAATACAAACTCATGCTGTAGTAACAAGAACAATCCCCAAATGCATAGATTTGGCTGGCTATATATACATTGATTAAAGAACTCAATACTTACTCTTCACAACCACTCTAATAAATTTAATTTAAACTTGTTGGAGTTTATCCCCAAAAATCCCAAACAAATATTCAAACCCACATTTGTCACCCCAGAAATTATCATATTAACAACAAAAATTGTGAAAAATTCAATTAGTAAATATTTTGATTTCTTTTCTCTCCAACCAAATAGGGGAAAATGGACATGGTAAGAAAAACAGAAAACCTAACCTTCGTTTCTTGCTTCTCTGTCCATCACTTTCTTCTTCTTCTTCGGACTTAGACTTGTTGTCTTCAAGTTTCAAAGTCTCTGAAGCTTCTTGTAGACGCGCCCTTGGGCCTCACTACAGTTCGGACTCAATTTGTGTCACGGTTCTTAATCTGAACCAAAGAGTCCAAATCCGGCAAATCGTTTTGAGAAAAACGGATTTTGAAAGAAGTGTCAAACATGGACTGCTTTGCCAGATACAGAGTCGCCACCTAAATATTTTTTTATAGGGAAATTTAGGAAACCCTGACTCGGTGCCAAAGGCCACGTGTCCATCATCACCAAAGTTGCCTCGGCTCGGGAACTTGGGTACGATTGGGGAAGGTCAACTATGAGCACCCCCTCTCGCCCGATCCGAAGATCGGCCTCTACTAACCGTGATATCTTGTTTTGAAAACATTATGCGTTCTTATTCCGGTTATTAGCCTAGAATTACTATGTTATGCGCACAGCAAACAAGTATAGACCAAATCGCCTAAATTGGAACAAAACATTTCATGTTTGTTTTGAAAATGGTTTGCTACTCGTGAGTAGGCTAAAATGCAGGTTTTGCCACCCTCGAGTGGGCTTTTTTAGAAAAGATGGTTTTGCCACTATCTAGTGGGCTTAAAACTCGCGTTCAATGCATTGTTCCAATTTAAACAATTCAACCTCCACCCACAGGCATTCAAGCAGTTGTAACACATAAGCAGCTAGCCTCATGGTAATCATGCTATTATGGCAACACTCACACGCATGCGGTATGCTAAAGCATAAAAGCTTACCTAGTACTCCAAGCCAAAACAGAAACTAGTTAGTAATCATATGCATGATCCTAGTTCATGTTAAGGTGGCTAATGCAACACATGCAAAATGCAACTATAATAGGCTCGGCTATCCTAAAGATGGCATGTAAAATGCTGCAACTAACAAGTACTCAACTTGGAATTGAAATACAAGTGCAGTTAACATGATGTGCCGAGCCCAGTGCAAGTAAGACAAATGAATGGATGCACGCATGCATAGCATAAGGCATGCTAAATTAAACATGACCTAATACTAACCATCAAAAGCAAGTAAGTAAAAGGGAGAAAGAAGCGGGGGTTGAAAGACATGCACACACGCACCCACACTTATTACAATTTGCCCTCGCTCGGAAGGACCAAAAGAATATACAGGCCAAATAATAAATCAACTATCCTAGCTAATTAATTATTACAGACCCTTAATTAATTAACGAAATAAATGCAGAAAGAAGGTGGCCGCAGCCCTGCCTCGGGATGCGTGGATGATGCATGCTTGATCTGTACTGCCCGGAAGCTCACTGCCATAGCATTGCTGCTTCTGTTTTCACTGCCTGGCTCCTCTGAAAACTACACAAATCTCAGGACAGATTCTATGCACAATGTGGAACACCACCGGCTGGGAGGAATGGCCACCGGCCATGGGAAATTGCCAACGGCCACTGATAAATCTATCGGCCATTCATTGATGGCCGGTCGGTACTAGAGATGGCCGGCCGGCCAAAACTTCCTGCAGAAATCATTTTTGACAGCAACAGAGGACAAGCAGTGTATGGCATGGAATTTCAAGCAAATGTAAGCATGGCCACACTCCCTATCATGCAATGGGCTCAAGGGAGCATGGCCCTCGGCTCTAGGGCCATCAATTATGCATGATGGCCTAAGAGACCAAGTTTGCTATTCAATGTAAATGCATGCAACAATCAAATGAAAGCTAACGCCTTATCATATTGAGATCAAAGGCATCGGCGACCGAGGATTGAGATGTGTTTTGTCACTTTGAGTACGAACACCCCTCAACCCTCAAGTTTGGCTTGACACCCCAAACCAAACAATGCAACGCATGTATACAAATTTGGCTCAAAGATGCAACATGAATAATGCAATATGCCAAACATACAAGATGTAATGCTATGTAACTCATCATGCAAACTATGACATGAAATGCAACTAGCCGACAATATGCAACCATGCCATTATATTACTAGGCAAACACGAATTCAAAGCAATGCAACATGATCATGCAATACAAAAGGGCAAACCTCAGCCCACCCCAAAACAGTGACAAAAGATGCCTAAAATGATGAACAAATACTCATGTAAGCATACACACCAATAGGCCCAAGATTAAGGCATAACCAAGGGGTATTCTACTACCACAACCTCAAGCAAACATGGCATGAGCTATACAACCAAAAACAGAGTTTGGATGCACTAAAATAAGTCCTAAAACCCTCTGATATGGCAGCCCCAAAGGCTTAAACACTTAGGCATGCACAATGCTTATTCCAAGGCATAAAAGGACGCATATTCAAAGCATGAAAGAGACGATGAATGCAAGCATACAAGCATGGTTTGGGGACTGAAATGATATGACTCCAACTCATTAAAATAGGCCAACTAGGGCATGTTTATAACTCACACACTCAAGACCCACAAGCCCAAATGCAAAGAGGCTATACCAAACATGGCAAATGTGGTCAAAACAACACCTAACAGACCTTAAGCATGGTAAGACATAGCTAAGAACTTCACAAAGTTAGGCCAAAACATGAGGGCATAGTAGGCTATATGCATGATGTATTTCTAGGCCAAATAAGGGAATACAAAGCAAGTATATTAAGCATGCTATGAATCCGACCCAAAACAGAGGCATAATATGACCCAACAACACTCAAGAACCTCTGAAATGAAGCCAAGAACAACTAATCATGTATGCTACCCTTATGAGCCAAAAATAAGGACAAAAGAGAGACAAAGGGAGCGGGGTGTCCCTCCCCTATGAAAGACCTCAAAACTCCTTCTTCACCACTGAAAATCCACTGGATTTCAATGGTGAGAAGGCCAACACACAATGGTAACCAAAGCTTAGCAAAGAGAGCACTAAAAGGGCCAAACAAGGCCTAAGAGGGGGAGGTCGACCCCCAACACCAAAATGACCTTAATGAAACATCTTAAGCATGCAAAAATAAGACTTTTTTCAGTTATACACAAAGTCTAAAACAATAAGAAAGGTAGGCAAAAATCTAGTGCAAGATTGGGGAATCTAAAGTAAGAATGTTACCCTTAAAGAACCCTTGATGAACAGCAAGATCAGCCACCTTCCTATGATCAAAACTAGTCCAAAAACTCAAGAACAAACCCTCTAAGCCTCTCAAGGTCGAAGTGTGGTGTAATGGTGTGTTTCTTAGTGCAAAACTAAGGTCAAAACACACTTTTAGCCCACAAAACACACACAAAAGAGGAGAGAGAGGGAAATATAAAGAGAGAGAGAGAGAGAGAGAGTGATGTATATCAGAATATATGTATAAGCTCTGGTTTTTTTCGTTCAACCCCCAACAAAGGAGAAGGGGGGCTCTATATATAGACAAAAACAAAGGTTTGAAGCTTCTCAAAGAAGCTAAACAAAAAAGGGTCAAAGGGGGCAAGGGGGGCAAGGCTTTCTGAGGAAGCTAGGACACCTGGCAAGCTTCTTGAGGAAGTTTTGACAAAGGGTCAAGCTTCCCCAAGAAGCTAGACCAAAAGGGTACAAAAGGGGCAAAACAGCCACATGCATGCCCCGGGGCAGGTTTGGTGCATTCTAGCTAGCACAGCTGGCATGCACCATGCCTGAAGAAGGTAAAAAGGTGCTACCGGCCAAAAAAGGAAGTCATCGGCCAAAAGGATGGCCGGCCGGCCACACTAAGTGCCGACCGGCCAATAGTATAATTCACCAATGGCCGGTAGCCTCAAAACATGGCCGGTGGCCTCAAGCCAAGGCCGGTGGGTGCCAGGGGTAGCTAACAAGCTACTCTATACCCTCAGAAGCAAAAACACAAGTGTTTGGTGCAAAACCAAACACAGAACAGTCGAGTTGAGAGGTCCTGAGGCAAGGCGCGTAGCCGAGACCTCCAGGAACTCAAAACGAAACGCAAACATGGATGATCACCGAGTGTTCAAACGGTGACGTCCAAGTCTTGGGGACGGTCAAAAATGGGGTGTCTACAGTTGCCCCTCTTTGACAGAACTCGAAAGTCATAACAATGACGAGAGTGATTGTCAAAGCCCAGAGACGACCCATTTTTGACAAGGCCGAAGACTTAGACAAAGCATGCAAGACAAACAAGATATGCACCCAAAGGCAGGGGCAAGATGCAAGACAATGCACAAAGCCGAACATAACTTATGATCATGCAAAGAAAGCTGTAACGAAGCATAGCATGCGACAGTTCTAAGCTAGCATACACCAGACTACACTACAATGCAGAAAGGATGTAAGAGAATTATGTAATTCTCGATACGTCTCACTCAGAGGATACAATACCTGTCCGGTTCGTCTGGTTACACCAGCCTCAAATGAACCGTACATACAATATCGTGCCTGCAAAGAAAGCAACTTACCGGTACAATATTGTTAGCAATATGCATTACATGCAATTGAAAGTGCGTGACAACGCAAAGCAAGTGGGAAGCATAACAATGCTGTGAAGGCACCAATACATGTAAGTAAAGAGCACGCGACGACGTGCACAATGTGTGTGAAGGAATTTGAATACATGTAAGTAAAGCAATGCACGTATGCACGCAATGTGTATAGAAGGAATTTGAACACATATAAGTAAAGCAATGCACGCATGCACGCAATGTGTATAGAAGGAATTTGAACACATATAAGTAAAGTAATGCACGCAATGTGTATAGAAGGAATTTGAACACATATAAGTAAAGTAATGCACGCATGCACGCAATGTGTATAGAAGGAATTTGAACACATATAAGTAAAGTAATGCACGCATGCACGCAATGTGTATAGAAGGAATTTGAACACATATAAGTAAAGCAATGCACGCATGCACGCAATGTGTATAGAAACTTGAACACATATAAGTAAAGCAATGAACACATGCACGCAATGTGTATAGAAGGAATTTGAACACATATAAGTAAAGCAATGCATGCATGCACGCAATATGTATAGAAACTTGAACACATATAAGTAAAGCAATGCACGCATGCACGCAATGTGTATAAAAGGAATTTGAACACATATAAGTAAAGCAATGCACGCATGCACGCAATGTGTATAGAAACTTGAACACATATAAGTAAAGCAATGCAGGCATGCACGCAATGTGGATAGAAACTTGAAATATGGTAAAGACAAGTCATTCATGATATTGAAGCGCAAAGTACTGCAACGCAGCATAATTGAAGTGATTCGTGGAGTTCACAAGATACAAAAAGGATACGCGCAACGGGGGGGGCTCCTCATACGTATGGAGCATCGCTCATAGCAGACACAACTTGAGGTCAACTCGGAGGTCTATGAATGTTCTGAAGGTGTACTTCCTTGTACTGCTTCAAGAAATGAAGGTGCCAAACCATACAATTGATTAAACAAGAGCGCGAGAGATGTATTGGCCACAAGGGAGGGGCTACTGATATCAACCCTGATACTTTGCTGCCTCGCTCCTTCCTTTTGCTTTACTTTCCTTTTTACTGGTAGTTTAAGCACATTGTACTACCTCAGGCAGATTTTATTTTAAAAGAAACTGTGTATGTTTGCAAAATACATGGTGGAAATGAAACTGCTATTTGTTCAAAATATGTTGCATTTGTACGTCTTATGTATTGCATCATATGTCATCACATAACAATGTGAATGAAATTCGTTTGAAAATAGAGCATTCGCATCGTAATAATCAGGTAGTGAACCAATTTACAACTCGATAAGCAAAACAAAGAGACTCGACATAACCAACCAAGCATGAGTACAACTCGATAAGCAAATTAGAGACTTGAAGAGAGTGACACACAACTCAATAAGCAAATGTACAACAACTCGATAAGCAAATAGGCGTGACTCCATAAGAACTGATCACCAGAGGGCATTGGAGGTGGTGGAATTCCCTAATCCTCAGCATAAACAGCTCAGAGAACAAGGAGGAAGACCACCGGCCAGAGATAAAGGCCATCGGCCGTTAGAAATGGCCATCGGCCAGAAACTTTGATCAATCGGCCAAAAGTGGTGGCCGGTCGGCACTACATTTGGCCGGCCGGCCATGAATTGTCAGAACCAGCAGAATGCTGATATCTGTCTTCCACTCAATCTTATCTTCTACAAAAGGGTCTTAGCTTCGTGGTTCTTCTTAATTCAACATTGATTTGCTCCAAATGGAAGCGTTTCTTGCCCAAAATTTCACAACTTGGATTAACAACTTGGATGGTTTGGAAAAGTTGAATTTCCGGGGCTTCGGCATAAACGCACTATTCACTTTGGGTCGTACCCCGCTACACCTTCCATTTCTCCATGCTGCGGCAAAATTTTGGAATCCGGTGACACATGTTTTTAGCTTTGGCGGGCAAGAGGTATGTCCTACCTTTGAAGATTTTCAAGCTTTAATGGAGTCCGAGCGCAACGAAGAGATCCTGCCCCAACTCCGTTTCAGCCATGCCCAAGCCTTAGGACAAATGTGTGGGTTCTCAATACCCGACGCTCGATCTTTGATTTGTGACGGAATGCTAGATATTCCGAGTTTGATTTGCCATTTTTCTGATGCCGGTGACCGCGGCGACCGTCATTGGCAAGGTTTTCGGCAACACGTACTTTGTTTGTGCATGCTATCTCATTTCTTACTTGCCTCGGGTTCCGGAGGATCTAGCGTCCGATTGATTGAAGTTGCCCAAGGTTTGAAGGAGGGTAAGAGTTGCATCGCCATGACTCTGGCTGAGACGTTGATAGGCTTGGATGCTTTCTATTGTCGCGAAACAACCAAATTTGCGGGGAGTCCACTACTACTGCAAGTAAAGTTTCCCACCCAATCTCTCATATGTATTGCTCACATCACTCGACCCTCAAGCTTGGTTTTCTCACAAAACCCTTTTCTTACTTTTCTCTCATCGTACACCTCTCTATTCTTTATTTTCTCATTTTTCATCCCTTCCCAGGTGTGGTTGATGGACAAGTTGCAGGTTGTGGACTCTTGCCCAACATACTCAGCCCACGGTTACTTCTTCAGACAACGCCTAGTCGACGCCCTTGATGAGGGTTGGTGGTTTGACTGGATGTGTAGCTTGTCTGCGGATCGCATTGCTTGGCGATATCCTTGGCTTCATCTACCGGCAATGAGTTACAGCATGACCTGTCAACCTGGGATTCAGTTGATTGGCTTGACTCACTGTGTCTTCTATTTTCCGTTTCGGGTCTGGCGTCAGTTCGGTCATGACCAAACTTGTCCACCAGAAGAGGTAGAATATCCAGCTGCATTCCCGATCCGAGGCACACAGCTTGCCCGGTATGCAACAGCATGGAGGACTAGGGAGCTCCAGGCCCCCGCTTCCACTTTCAATTGCACTTTGTCTGATGAGTGCTTGGATTGGCTTAATAAAGAGGCACAGGTCGGGCCCAGCTTGGTATCAGAGGCTTCGACCAGCTCTAGGAGGGGGCGCAAGAACACCTGACTTATCTATGCTCGGATTTATTGCTTTATTAGTACTTTCAAGTTTTCCTTATGAATGTAATAAAAAGCAACTTCAATTTGTATACAAGAGCAGGAGAACTCTGTATTGAAATCAATGAAATTGAAAGTTGTAGTACTGAAAATTTCCCGTTTTGGTCCAGAAATGGTCTTAGTTGTAAAAAGATTACTTTGAACAAAGTCAACTTTTATTAAAACTTTTCAAAACTATTTTCGATATGGATCAGAATTGGACACGCCTGAGATCTGTCACTGAGATGCATAACCCCGGACCCCTGCAGCTGGAAAGTTGCCCCTAGTCTGAATAGCACCGCGGCACTGCACGGCAACGGAAAGTTGCCCCTAGTCTGAAAAGCGCTGCACCAGAGATCACGATGAATGTTTATAGACAAAGATGACTGAGATGATCAAATGGACAAAGTTGATCGGGGAAAAGTTTATGGCTGAACTCCAGGATGAAGTTGCCTACGTATCCCAAAGGTGGGAATCAAGCCTTACGTAGTTCAGGCTCAGGTTCACTCGAGTATTTTCACTCTCCTTTTGCGCTCTAACTTTTGCCAAGGCCGTCCTTTGCGGGTTTTCAACCTTGCGAGCTCAGTGTTTATCATTTCAAATTTTTTGTGCTCTAACTTTTGCCTAGGTCGCCCTTTCGGGTTTTCAGCCTAGCGAGCCTCTTAGGGGTAATATTTCTTCAACTTGTCCATATTGATCGGTTGTGAGAACTCTAGGCCATCTAGGTCCATCAGAAGCACAACTCCACCAGACCAAATAGACTTAATAATGTAGGGACCAGTCCAATTGGGCCTGAACTTGCCCCTTGGGTCGTGGATGGGAGCCCGGTTGTCCTTGAGCACCAAATCTCCTTCTTTTAGATTCCTGGACTTAACTTTCTTGTTGAAAGCCTGGGCAATTCTGCGCTGATAACCTTGAACATGGTACAGTGCTTTCAGTCTTCTCTCATCAAAGAGCATGAGTTCCTCAAACCTACTCTGCTGCCAGTCTGCTTCGGCTATTTGACACTCAGCCAATACTCGCAATGACGGAACCTCAATCTCGATAGGTAGAACGGCTTCCATCCCATAGACTAATGAATACGGAGTCACCCCAGTAGAAGTTCTGATTGAAGTCCGGTAGCCCCACAGAGCAAACGGCAGTTTATCTGGCCAGTCCCGGTAGGTTTCCACCATCTTCTGCAGTATGTGTTTGATGTTCTTGTTGGTGGCCTCAACCGCTCCATTGGTTTGCGGCCGATAGGTAGATGACTTATGAAAAGCCACGTTGTATTTTTCCAACAAGTCAATCACTTCCTTCTTGAAGTGGGAACTGTTATCAGAAATTATCTCGTTTGGGACTCCGTAACGACAGATGATGTTGTTTTTGATAAACTTCGCAACATGTGAAGCCTTCAACATCGCATAGGATTGGGCCTCGACCCACTTTGTAAAATAATCTATCGCGACCAAGATGAACTCATGCCCATTCGACCCCTTCGGAGTGACAGCCCCATCACATCGATTCCCCAAACTGAAAATGGCCATGGTGAAGTCATATTGTACAGCTTCGACGGCGGGATGTTCATGCGGTTTGCATGGATCTGACATTTGTGGCATCGCCGAACAAAGCCAATACAATTCTCTTCCATGGTGGACCAATAGTAACCCTGCTTGAAAATCTTCCGAGCCAACATTACTCCATTCATATGCGTACCACATTCCCCTCCGTGGATGGCCTTCATCAGGCGTTTTGATTCTTCAGCTTCTACACACAGCTTATGCATTCCCAGATGACCTCTCTTATACAGCTTACCCCCGCAGATGATGAATTGGACAACCATTCTTCTGATTGCCCTTTTATCTTTGGCATTTGCCCCTGGTGGATACTCCTCTTTCTCCAAGAAATTCCAAATGTTGTAATACTAGGGGTTTTCGTCCTAAGCCTCATTTATAGCGGCAATTGATTCATACGATGGCACAAACTTTTGGTCAATAATGACTGCACGCATCCGGACTCCAAACGGGATGTCTATCATGGAAGATAGACTTGCCAGTGAATCTGCGAACCTGTTGTTTTCTCTTGCTAGATGAGTAAAGTTTAGCTTTTCAAACCGATGAATTAACAAATCCAAGGTCTAGTGGTACATTATCATCTTTTCTTCTTTGACTTTCCAATCTCCTTTTGCTTGAGACACAACAAGGTTCGAGTCCCCAATGACGTCCAACTGTTTTGCTCCTAGTTCCAGGGCTGCTTCTAGACCGGTGTAGACACCCTATTTTTGACCGTCCTCAAGACTCGGACGTCACCGTTTGAACACTCAGTGATCATCCATGTGTGTGTTCGTTTGGAGTTCCCGGAGTTCTCGGCTGTGCGCGCCCTGCCTCAGGACCTCCGAACTCGACCAGTTGTGTTTGGTTTTGCACCAAACACTTGTGTTTTGCCATGGAAGGGCAGGGAATGCCTTATGAGGCATCCCTACACACCACCGGCTGGGGCTAGAGGCCACCGGCTAGCTGAAGATTCTATCGGCACTTTATTGTGCCGACCGGCACTGTGTTTTTCTAAAATGGCACTCTTTGCCGGCCGGGCACTGTACACTTGCTTTATCAGATATTTTCTCACAGCTGTAAAGTGTTTTGCTCCCCTCCATACACGTGTATGGAGGGATGAACCCTTGGCTTGCTTAGTTGCTAAGTTTTTCTTGCCTATAAGAGGAGAACTCTTCCTCTTGGCTCAAGGTTAGAGTTTTTGGAGACAAAAACCAGAGCTCATATACATATATCTCTGCCATATATCTATATCTCCATCTCTCTCCTCTTGTGTGTGTGATTTTAGGCCAAAAAGTGTAGTTTTACCTCATTTTTGCTCCTTTACACACACCTTTACACCTTAGCTCGAGATTGAGAGGCTTGGAGGTTTGTTTTGTGTGATTTTGGACTGGTTTTGATCATTAGAGGAGGGCTGCTCCACCTGTTCTTCATTGGATCTTCAAGGGTAAACCTTTTGCTTTAGATTCCCCATTCTTGCAACTAGTTTTTACCCCTTTTGCTTTGTGTTTTTGGACTTGTGTTTAACATAAAAAAATCTCGTTTTTACTTGCTCAAGAACATCCATTAAGGTCACTTTTGCATTTGAGTTAAGCCTTACTCTTTTAGGCCTTGTTTTGGTCCTTTTGTGTCTCTTTTTGGAGCATTGTCTAACTTCAGTATTTTTGGCCTTCTCACCAAGGTGGTTTCAAGTCTCATATAGGGGAGAGACACCCCTCTCCCCCTTGGCCCTTTGTTTGCCTTCATTTTTGGCTCATGAGGTAACATGTATGTATGCTTGTTTTAGCTTCATTTCAGAGACTTTTTGGGTGTTTGAGGTCATGTTTTGCCTCTGTTTTTGGTCGGTTTTGTAGTCCTTAACATGCCTCTTATGTTTGCTTTAGAATGCTCTCTTGTGCCTAGAAATGTGCCATATGTCTAAGCCTTGATACTTGCATGTTTTAGTTTGATTTCATGGAGATAATAGCATCATCTTGCCATGTATAAGGGCTGTGAGCCACTGTCTTGGACCCATTTGGCATGCTTGGTTTGGTTGTCTTGCATTTTGGCTTGTAGGCTTTGTTTGTATGAAGCTCTAGTATGTATGCTTGCTTGCATTTGGCCTCATTTCAGAGCTTTCTTGAGTGTTTTAAGTCATGTTTAACCTCTGTCTAACATGGGTTTAATGGCCCTTAGCATGCTTCTTACACTTGCTTTGTAATGCCTCATTTGGCCTAGAATTGTGCCATATGTTTCGCCCTACATATCTCCATGTTTTGGCTTAGCATGGTGGAGCATTTAGCCTTGATTTGCCATGTTCTAGGGCTGTGAGCCACTGTTTTGATCATATTTGGCATGATTAGTATGGTTACTTTGCATGATGGTTTGTTGGCCTCAAGCATATAGTCTATGTGCATACATTGGTTAGCCTATTTAGATGATTTGGGATCATTTGGCATGCCATTTCAGACCTTAATCCATGCTCACATGTCTAGATTTGTTATGTCTCTTCATGCTTTAAAGGTGTGCCCTTTATGCTTTAAAATGTGCATTGTGTGCATTCATGCTTTTGGGACTGTTTTGGGGCTGCCATGAGGGGATTTGGGTGCCATTTTGCATGATAAAAACCTGTTTTGGTTGCCTAACATGTGCCATGTTTGGTCTTGTTAAGTGGTGGTTCAATGCCCCACTTTGTGCCTTAGCCTTATGCCTTATGGCTTGCATGCTTGTGTAGCATCTTGCTCTTGTTTTGAGGCATGTTTTGCCACTGTTTTAGGGGAGTTTGAGGGCTGCCCTCTATGGCTTAAGTCCATTATTGCATGCTTGTATCTCGGTTGTTGCATGTTTGACCAATGAGGCCTTGAGTGTATGCTAATTCCATGCTTAATTGGTCCATGTTGCATGACATTTGTACCTTGCATACTTTAGCTCTTTGCATGCTTAACATGATAAGTTGCATTGCATTTGAGCCATGTTGCATTCATGCATTCCATGGCTTTGCTTGGGGATTGTCAAGCCAAGCATAGGATTGAGAAGAGTTCACACTCCAAGTGGTGCAACTCACCTCAATTCTTGGTCACCAAGGCCTTGGACCAACACATGATAAGGCTTTGGATTTCATTTGTTTGTGTTCCATGCATTTACATCAAAATGCAACCTTAGTTCTTAGGGCTATCATGCATCAAAATGCACCATTGGTGGCCCAAGAACCAAGAGTCTTACCTCCTTGAGTCTCAAAGCATGATAGGAGGTCATGACCATGCTTACATATGCCCAAAACCCATGCCATGCATTGCTGTCTTGCTGCTGCTGTCAATCTGTCTGCTGCAGGGACTTTCTGCCGGCCGGCAGTTTATTGTGCCGATCGGCACTGTTTTTATGCCGATAAACTCCACATGCAGCCGGTGGTCAATCTTAGCAGCCGATGAGCTCTTCCCCCAGCCGGTGGGGTATTTCAGATCATTCGGGAGGTTTCCTGAAACTTTGGGAATTTTTGGGGAGGCAGGGTAGTAAAAACAGAAGCAGCAATGCCATGACACGGATTTTCCGGGCAAATCGGATCGAGCATGCATCATTCGCGCGCCCCAAGGCAGGGCTAAGGCCCCATTACATTTATTTATTTATTTGCTTTAATTTTAGTAATTAGAATTTGTAATAATTTATTTATTCATTTATTCGTTGGACTGTATTATTATTTTGGTCCCTCCGAGCGAGGGCAAAAATGTAATAAGTGTGCGTGAGTGGGTGTATGTCTTCCAACCCCCATTTCTTTCTTCCCTTTTATTTACCCGCTTTCGATGGTAGATTAGGGCATGTCTATTTTAGCATACCTTATGCAATGCATGCGTGCATTCATGCATTTGTTTACATACATCGGGCTCGGCACATCATACAAACTGCATTGTATTTTCAATTCCAAAATTGAATACGTGCTATTCGCGCATTCCACATGCCATGTTTAGGATCAGCCGAGCCTACTCTAGATTGCATCTGTGCCTGTGTTGCATCAGTCACTCTAACATGAACTAGGGCATGCATGTTTGCTAACCAGTTTACTGTTTTGGCACGGAGTACGATGTAAGTTTTTATGGCTTTAGCATACCGCATGCGTGTGAATGTTTACCATGACAGTATGCTTGCCATGCGGCTAAGTGCTTACATGATAAACTGTTTGAATGCCTGTGGGTGGAGGTTGGACTGCTTGAGTTAGAACAACTCATTGAGATCCGTATTTTAGCCTACTTGCGAGTAGCAAAATCTAACACGTTTTTCGAGACAAAACGGATATGCAATGTTTATTTCCAAGTTAGGCAATCTAGTCTATACTTTTGTGTTGTGCGCATCACATAGTAATTCTAGGTTAATAACCAGAATAAAAACGCATAAAGTTTTCAAAAACGGATATCACGGTTAGTAGAGGCCGGTCTTCGGACCGGGCGAAAGGGGGTGCTCATAGCTGACCTTCCCCGATCGTACCCAAGCTCCCGAGCCAAGACCACTTTGGTGATGACGGACATGTGGCCTTCGGCACTGAGTCAGGGTTTCCTAAATTTTCCAATTAAAAAAAATATTTAGGTGGCGACTCTGTAATCTGGCAAAGCAGTCCATGTTTGGCACTACTTTTCAAAAATCTGTTTTCTCAAACGATTTGCCGGATTTGGACTCTTTGGTTCAAATTTAGAACCGCGACACAAATCGAGTCCGAACTGTAGAGTGAAGCCCCACGGGCGCGTCTACAACCGGCAATGCATGCCTCATATTCCGCTTCGTTATTCGAAACTTTGAACCGGAGTTTGAATGCTAGAGGAATATGGGAGTTGTCGGGTGCTATCAACAACACTCCTATCCCATACCCGTACTGGTTTGACGCTCCGTCAAAGTACATCGTCCAAGTTTCATCTTCGAGGTGCAAAATGGCCTCATCTGGGAATAAGTACTCAACTACTTCACCCCCTTCCACTGGATGATCGGCTAAGAATTTTGCTACTGCTCTTCCCTTGACTGACTTGCGTGTCACATATTTCAGATCGAATTCAGAGAGCAACAGCAACCAACGAGCTAGCCTACCCGTAAGTGCCGGTTTCTCGAAAAGATATTTGATGGGATCCAGTCGTGAAACCAATATTACGGAGTGAGCTAACAGGTAGTGCCGCAGCTTCCTGGTAGCCCATACCAAGGCTAAGCAAGCCTTCTCCAACAGTGTGTAGCGAGTTTCATACTCAAGCATCTTCTTGCTCAAATAGTAGATGGCCCTCTCTACCTTGACCTCTGATTCTTGTGCGAGCATACAGCCCATTGTAGTCTCAGTCACTGAAAGGTACAATATCAACGGTTTCCCCGGCTTCGGTGGTGACAACACGGGTAGGTTCTGTAAGTATTTCTTGATCTATTCAAAAGCAGCTTGGCATCGGCCGTCCCATTGGAATTTCTTTCCTTTCTTCAAGAGACCAAAAAGTGGTTCACAAGTCAAGGTTAATTTTGAGATAAACCATCTTATGAATTGCACTTTACCCAGAAAGCCTCGCACCTCCTTTTCAGTCATTGGTGGTGGCATTTCTAAAATGGCCTTGATTTTGGAAGGGTCGACTTCGATGCCCCTCTGTGTAATCAGAAACCCCAGCATTTTCCCTGCTGTAACATCGAACGTACATTTCTGCGGATTCAGCCGCAACCAGAATTCTCTAATCCTTTGAAAGAACTTTTGCAAAGCGGTGTAGTGGCCTTCTCTTTCTTTGGACTTAACAATCATGTCGTCCACATGCACCTCAACCTCTTTGTGGATCATGTCATGCAATATCGTGGTCGCGGCCCGTTGATATGTAGCTCCAGCATTCTTCAATCCGAATGGCATCACTCTGTAGCAGTAAGTCCCCCACGGGGTGGTGAAGGCAATCTTTTCCCGGTCTTCAGGTGCCATCACTATCTGATTGTAGCCTGAGAAACTATCCATAAACGAAAGCAAGGCATGCCCTGCTGTGAAATCCACCAACTCATCAATATGTGGCAAGGGAAAGTCGTCCTTCGGACTGGCTCTGTTCAAGTCCCTGAAATCCACGCATACTCGGATTCTGCCATCTTTCTTCGGTACTTGAACAATGTTGGCCAACCAAGTCGGGTATTCGGACACCAGCAGAAAGCCTGCATCGATTTGCTTGGTGACCTCTTCCTTAATCTTGATAGCCCAGTCAGGGCGAATCCTTCTGAGTTTCTGTTTGACAAGTCGGGCCTCGGGGTCAAGAGGGATCCGGTGCTGTACAATCTCAGGATCGATTCCAGGCATGTCTTCGTAGGACCACGCGAAAACATCTTTGAAATCTTTTAATAAAGTGACTAAGCGCTCGCGTTCCTCCGAAGACAACGTAGACCCGATCTGGACCAGCCGCGGGTCCTTCTCAGTACAAATATTCACAGTAGTGATTTCATCCATTAAGGGTTTAACAAATCTTTCCTGCTTTTGATCAATTAATCGTTGCAAAATCAGAGGAATTTCTTCCTCGTCGTTTTTGTCAAAATTTTGAAAGTCCTGATTCAAGCAATATATCAAAGGCACAGAAAAGTACTCAGAAACCACATCCATATTATTCTCATTATGTACTTCCAAACTGTCCGATTCTTCTGTTACAACAGACTCAAAAGAGAAAGAAAAAGACGACCTGGACAGGACTGTGGCATCCGGGTTATCACCCCCAAGAATACCGGACTCAGACTCAGTTGAGCTGGAACCTAATTCCGACAAGACTCGGTGGAATCAGATTCCGGCTCATTACCTGACCCGGTGCTGTTTGACAAAAATCCCTCTTCGTACTGCCAAACGAGAGAGGGTGCGATGGATGCATCCAAAATAGCTGATGGTAGGCCCGCAGCCGTTTCATTCCCGATCATGGACACCGAGAAGTTATCCCCCAAGCACTTCTGTTCGATCAGAGGATCTGAAAGTAGACATGCCAGTGCTACCCCCATTTCAATCTCGATGTCCTCAGACTCCATTTCCTTGCTCTGTTCAACCTCAACTGTCGGGTCTGCCTGCTCTTCGGCAACATCATCCCCAGGTAATTATAGGTCGAAGAAGATCTCGAACCTCGGTACGCACTTCCTGTCCGTGTTCAGCCACGACTCCGGAAAGCCACAGAATGGAAAATCTTCCCCCTCCCGGATGAAGCGTTCGTTTAGGGTACCCTGGATGGGCCGATGCATCAACTCAAAAGGTTTCCTCATTTGTTTCACTCTGGCTCTTCCGGCCATTTCCTTTCCCTTTCTTACCCAATCCTCTTTAGTGGGCAGATAACCCAAGCCAAAGGTATGGGGGTTGTGTGGCACTTCGGCCAATGTTGCGATGCCCTTTCGGCCACTCTTTCCCAATCCCATCCTGGGGATGTGTTGGAGCTTGTTCATGAGGTATACTGCCTGGGCACTGACATATATCCCTTCGTTAGTAGCCATGATGTTCTGTACAACCCGAGCCTCAACCAGAGTAAAACCTGATATGAACACATCCTCCATGCCGTGTTCAATTTCTAGAACAGGCGTAGATACCTCCGGTGGTGGATGAATCGATGAATTTCCAAAAACAATGGCTACTCTCTTCCCACAAGGGTATTTCACCATTTGATGTAAGGTGGAGGACACCGCCTTTACCTAATGCAGCCACGGCTGCCCCAAAAGCAGGTTGAAGGTTGCAAGAACCTCTAAGACATGGAAATCTATCTCATGCTGTCTCGGCCCCACTTTAGTCTGAATTTTCACCGTCCCCATGACTTCTCTACTCGTGTTGTCGTATGCCCGAATTACCTGGGTTGTTAGTACAAAATCCGTGGTTTTCAAGCCGATCACATATGCTGTTCTTGCCAAGCAGACATTGATGGCGGATCCGATATCAACAAGAACCACCGGTATCCATTTATTATTACACTCCACAGAGATGTAGAGTAGCTTGTTATGGTTTGCCCCCTCAGGTGGCAGTTCCTTGTCAGAAAAAGTCAGCGTCGGGGTAGCCCCTCCCAGAAAGACTAATCCCACCAGCTGTTCTGGCCTGGTTTATATCGAAAGCTTGGCCTTGTCCATGGCTGATAGGACAGCCTGTCTGTGCACTCGTGATGCCATAAACAGTCCCCAGATGGAGATGTCTGCTTGTATCTTTTTTAATTGTTTGAGTACAGCCTCCTCTTCAAGTTGTTTCTCCTTCTGTTTCTCAGTCTCCCTGTCTTTCCCAGAAGCCTCTGGTTGATCTAGATACGGGGGTTTGAAGTACCGCCCGCTCCTTGTCATATGGTCGACTTCTCCAATGTACCAGGTGTTGTCGGGTTGGTTGTTCCCCCAATCTTCATCCGTGTGGGCAAGACATAAATCGTCGTCCTCCCACCACATTCCATCCGCAGCCGACAGACACCTGTCCAACTCTGGTATGACTGTTCTCGTACTCGCGGTACCTTCCATCCCTATGCTCGCAGCATTCTCTGTTTCTGTGCTCATAGCAGTTTTAGTCCCCACATGGGCCTTTGCCTTCCTGATTCTCTCGGAATCTTCAAATCTTTCTTGTTCCGACTGTGTCAATACAATTGGCTGTTCAATAATTCCTGTATTCAAAATGCTCAAATCCTGAGCGAAATTCTTGACACCGGCGTTCTTCAGTGATGTACTCTGTTCTCCGACCCCTTTGGCCGTCACTGACCTTCTTGTCCTTGCCGGGCCATGTTTTGGTTGGAACTCTTCCAGCACGTCCGGTTGATCATCCAACCACCCGGTAGCCTCTGCCGATTCCTCATAATCAAACCAATTGACTGCTGCGTCCCCTGGATCTTGGTCACTGTAAAACTGGAGATTGGCGAGGTCCTCTTCCACAGTCGTCAGATTATCTGTCCTCTGTTCCAAACCATCCCCTTGGATCGCACACAGCTCTGCCTCCGTCGGCAAGTCCACTTCTAGTCTATCCTGGCCTATTGACGAAATGTAGTCGCTTGGACTGTACATTTTCTCAATAGAACTCCCAGATTTCTCGAACTCTGGCTCAATAACCTTCTTCTCCTTTGAAATCTCCCCTCTTCCGTCCTTGACAGTCACCACCATGGGCTTAGGTTGGGTCATGGAGATGTCCACCATGCACAAGTCAGTGCAGTTGGGGAG
Source organism: Camellia oleifera (assembly GCA_022316695.1). Lineage (NCBI taxonomy): Eukaryota > Viridiplantae > Streptophyta > Magnoliopsida > Ericales > Theaceae > Camellia > Camellia oleifera. The sequence goes on from CM039317.1 coordinate 98,565,938, forward strand.
GAACACCTCCGACTTAGGTAGGTGAGAAGGAGTGATATAGATGCTAAGATCGTAAAACACGACCCTAGTCTGGATGAAATTGATTCTTTTGGGAGGTGGAGCTTGGTTATGTGTAGGGAGAGGGTTTGTTGTGACATTGGGTTTCTCGGGAGGCATAATCACCCCGTTATCGATGAGATCTTGAATCTCATGACGTAATCGGTAGCACAGGTCGGTATCATGACCGTGTTATTGGTGAAATGCACAATACTTGGCTGGATTGTGGGTAGGGGGAAGTTTTTCCGGTAATGGCCGCGGCTCTAGGGGCTTTAAGTGCCCTTTTCTGATTAAAACCCCCAGAGCTTTGGAGAGGGGCATATACAGTGGAGCGAAGGTTCTTGTATTTTTGGGCGGATATTTGGCTATTTGTGGATGGCTTCCGGACGCACCGGAGAATGGCGTAGCTGCCATGGTTCTTGGAGGGGGGTTGGTGGTGACCATACTCACTTCGGAGACTCTTGTAGTCGTAGCGCCGCTCGGGCCCGCATTGCTGCTGCGATTGAAAGTTCTTCGGGGTTGCTCTCGGTCGTTATCAATTAAACCTTGCTTTAACGCATCCTCAATCTGTACCCCCATTTCATGTAGATCAGAAAAGGTAGGAAAGGGGAGTACAATCATCTTCTGCATCAACTTCGGCTGAAGATTGGGCACAATTATCCTAATCTGATCTTTGTCTGTAGGCCTTAAGGTCATCATTGAAGCCTTGGCCCTCCATCTGGTCACAAATTCTGAGAAGCTCTTTTTGGGCTCTTGCCTCGTTGTCTCAAGATCACGGGTTGTAATCTCGATTTGTGTATTATATGAGTATTGTGCGATGAAGGTCTCAGCCATCTCATCCCATTTTCTCTTAACATCATCTTCTAATTTGGCATACCATATGGCCGCCACACCCGACAGGATCCGGCCGAACAGAGACAGCTTCTGCAGTCTAGTGAGGCCCATTGGCCTTAAAACATCTGAAAACAATCTTAGGTGCACCATGGGGTCCCCGGACCCATCAAACCGGTCGATATGAGGCATTTTGAATCTGTCAGGCAACGTCACAGCTGCGTCGGTATATCCATCTTCAATGTCAGGGATGGTCTTGACTCCCTGGGATCTCTTGAACAGTTTTTCAAGCTTGCTCAACTTCAGTGCTGTGGGATCTATCTCGAACTCAAAAGGAGAGTCTGGTAGGTTGGTGGGTGTTTTGGATAACTGGGGCGGGATTGGGGGTAGGATCGAGGGTGGAAGCGGTCCTGTGGGAATGTCTGTATCATTCTGAACATTAGCTGTCTCCCCGAGGATTGGAATCCCTGGCAGGGGAGGAACTTGGTGCGAAGCAGATGCTTCGGTTTGCTGTTGTAACCTCACGATTAACTCTGCTTGTTCATTCATAACCATGGCCTGCTGCTTGGCAAACTCTGCCTGTCAGACAGCATCCTGCTGCATCATTTTCATGCTCTCCTGAAGCTGGCGCACCATCTCCTCTAAGCTGGCCATACTGTTCTGATCTGGTTGAATTATCGGTATATATTCCCTCTCTGTAGGTGAAACAGAACCCTGATCCCTACTGTACTCAGGTGGGGTAGATAAGGCCCTCTGAACTGATTGCTGAACTGATGTCCTCTGCCTAACTGCCCTCCGTCTAGTAACCGGGGGTAGAGAGTAGTACACTGCTTGTCTGTCTATCAGATCCTCAGATCGATGAAGTCGACGACCTCTAGTCCAGAGTGCTTGGGGAATATCTACTGGGTCAGAAGCAATCGTGCTCAACTACCTAGAAAGAAGATAAATAAAACGTATAAGGAAATAAATAAACAGACAAATGGACAGTGTAACGGCGTAAAATAAATACGCAGCACACAGTTGGGTATCACAATATCCTGCCAGTAATCTGAATATACTATTCCTTAATCACTTATGACTATTTCCAAATCATTGCCCCCAAGTCTGAATCTGATACCCGCAGATAACTGATTCCCAAAAATACTGATGCCTGCAGGCCTGATTCTCAAACTTGCAAACTAATATGTGTGTTCCTGTAGAGATACATTCTAAAAACACATAGCAAGTAAATGAGAGCCAAAACACCCCTATGTTGGGATAGGGTTTCCCTGTCCTATTTTGTCAGGAGCTAGGGTTTTACTACGCACACAGCGGTTTCAAACAACCTATGATCGGGTAAGTAACCTGTCCTAGCTTGGAATGGTCACTATGGATTCCGACTATGCACTAGGCCGAATGGTCGAGAAGGGTGCCCCGGTAGAACCGGGGTTTGTGTTCCCATACTGGCAGAGCCTGCAACCGGTCAGCCTTATGGCATGCTTTGACAAAGTCAAGCCTCCGGCAGACCGTTCAGGAATAGCAGATGGCCAACACGGTGTCCTAGGCGCACCAATGCACATGCAATGCAAAGAGACACATAAGCGAAATCAAAACAGGATATCACGAGTTCGAGTCAAGCTCTCCATTTCCCCAGCAGAGTCGCCAGAAACTGTAGACGCGACCTTGGGCCTCACTACAGTTCGAACTCAATTTGTGTCACAGTTCTTAATCTAAACCAAAGAGTCCAAATCCGGCAAATCGTTTTGAGAAAAACGAATTTTGAAAGAAGTGCCAAACATGGACTGCTTTGCCAAATACAGAGTCGCCACCTAAATATTTTTTTATGGGAGAATTTAGGAAACCCTGACTCGGTGCCAAAGGCCACGTGTCCGTCATCACCAAAGTTGCCTCGGCTCGGGAACTTGGGTATGATTGGGGAAGGTCAGCTATGAGCACCCCCTCTCGCCCGATCCGAAGATCGGCCTCTACTAACCGTGATATCTTGTTTTGAAAACATTATACGTTCTTATTCCGGTTATTAGCCTAGAATTACTATATTATGCGCACAGCAAACAAGTATAGACCAAATCGCCTAAATTGGAACAAAACATTTCATGTTTGCTTTGAAAATGGTTTGCTACTCGTGAGTAGGCTAAAATGCAGGTTTTGCTACCCTCGAGTGGGCTTTTTTAGAAAAGATGGTTTTGCCACTATCTAGTGGGCTTAAAACTCGCGTTCAATGCATTGTTCCAATTTAAACAATTCAACCTCCACCCACAGGCATTCAAGCAGTTATAACACATAAGCAGCTAGCCTCATGGTAATCATGCTATTATGGCAACACTCACACGCATGCGGTATGCTAAAGCATAAAAGCTTACCTAGTACTCCAAGCCAAAACAGAAACTAGTTAGTAATCATATGCCTGATCCTAGTTCATGTTAAGGTGGCTAATGCAACACATGCAAAATGCAACTATAATAGGCTCGGCTATCCTAAAGATGGCATGTAAAATGCTGCAACTAACAAGTACTCAACTTGGAATTGAAATACAAGTGCAGTTAACATGATATGCCGAGCCCGGTGCATATAAGACAAATGAATGGATGCACGCATGCATAGCATAAGGCATGCTAAATTAAACATGACCTAATACTAACCATCAAAAGCAGGTAAGTAAAAGGGAGAAAGAAGCAGAGGTTAGAAGACATGCACACACGCACCCACACTTATTACAATTCGCCCTCACTCAGAGGGACCAAAAGAATATACAGGCCAAATAATAAATCAACTATCCTAGCTAATTAATTATTACAGACCCTTAATTAATTAACAAAATAAATGCAGAAAGAAGGTGGCCGCAGCCCTGCCTCGAGATGCGTGGATGATGCATGCTTGATCTGTACTGCCCGGAAGCTCACTGCCATAGCATTGTTGCCTCTGTTTTCACTGCCTGGCTCCTCTGAAAACTACACAAATCTCAGGATAGATTCTATGCATACTGTGGAACACCACTGGCTGGGAGGAATGGCCACCGGCCATGGGAAATTGCCAACGGCCACTGATAAATCTATCGGCCATTCATTGATGGCCGATCGGCACTAGAGATGGCCGGCCAGCCAAAACTTCCTGCAGAAATCATTTTTGACAGCAACAGAGGACAAGCAGTGTATGGCATGGAATTTCAAGCAAATGTAAGCATGGCCACACTCCCTATCATGCAATGGGCTCAAGGGAGCATGGCCCTCGACTCTCGGGCAATCAATTATGCATGATGGCCTAAGAGACCAAGTTTGCTATTCAATGTAAAGGCATGCAACAATCAAATGAAAGCTAACGCCTTATCATATTGAGATCAAAGGCATCGGCGACCGAGGATTGAGACGTGTTTCGTCACTTTGAGTATGAACACCCCTCAACCCTCAAGTTTGGCTTGACACCCCAAACCAAACAATGCAATGCATGTATACAAATTTGGCTCAAAGATGCAACATGAATAATGCAATGTGCCAAACATACAAGATGTAATGCTATGTAACTCATCATGCAAACTATGACATGAAATGCAAAAAGCCAACAATATGCAAGCATGCCATTATGTTACTAGGCAAACACGAATTCAAAGCAATGCAACATGATCATGCAATACAAAGGGGCAAACCTCAGCCCACCCCAAAACAGTGACAAAAGATGCCTAAAATGATGAACAAATACTCATGTAAGCATACACACCAATAGGCCCAAGATTAAGGCATAACCAAGGGGTATTCTACTACCACTACCTCAAGCAAACATGGCATGAGCTATACAACCAAAAACAGAGTTTGGATGCACTAAAATAAGTCCTAAAACCCTCTGATATGGCAGCCCCGAAGGCTTAAACACTTAGGCATGCACAATGCTCATTCCAAGACATAAAAGGACGCATCTTCAAAGCATGAAAGAGACGATGAATGCAAGCATACAAGCATGGTTTGGGGACTGAAATGACATGGCAAATGACTCCAACTCATTGAAATAGGCCAACTAGGGCATGTTTTTAACTCACACACTCAAGATCCACAAGCCCAAATGCAAAGAGGCTATACCAAACATGGAAAATGTGGTCAAAACAACACCCAACAGACCTTAAGCATGGTAAGACATAGCTAAGAACTTCACAAAGTTAGGCCAAAACATAAGGGCATAGTAGGCTATATGCATGATGTATTTCTAGGCCAAATAAGAGAATACAAAGCAAGTATATTAAGCATGCAAGGGGCTATGAATCCGACCCAAAAAAGAGGCATAATATGACCTAACAACACTCAAGAACCTCTGAAATGAAGCTAAGAACAACTAATCATGTATGCTACCCTTATAAGCCAAAAACAAGGACAAAAGAGAGACAAAGGGAGGGGGGTGTCCCTCCCCTATGCAAGACCTCAAAACTCCTTCTTCACCACTGAAAATCCACTGGATTTCAGTGGTGAGAAGGCCAACACACAATGGTAACCAAAGCTTAGCAAAGAGAGCACTAAAAGGGCCAAACAAGGCCTAAGAGGGGGAGGTCGACCCCCAACACCAAAATGACCTTAATGAAACATCTTAAGCATGCAAAAATAAGACTTTTTCAATTATACACAAAGTCTAAAACAATAAGAAAGGTAGGCAAAAATCTAGTGCAAGATTGGGGAATTTAAAGTAAGAATGTTACCCTTGAAGAACCCTTGATGAACAGCAAGATCAGCCACCTTCCTATGATCAAAACTAGTCCAAAAACTCAAGAACAAACCCTCTAAGCCTCTCAAGGTTGAAGTGTGGTGTAATGGTGTGTGTCTTAGTGCAAAACTAAGGTCAAAACACACTTTTAGCCCACAAAACACACACAAAAGAGGAGAGAGAGGGAAATATATAGAGAGAGAGAGAGAGTGATGTATATCAAAATATATGTATAAGCTCTGGTTTTTTTCGTTCAACCCCCAACAAAGGAGAAGGGGGGCTCTATATATAGACAAAAACAAAGGTTTGAAGCTTCTCAAAGAAGCTAAACAAAAAAGGGTCAAAAGGGGCAAGGCTTCCTGAGGAAGCTAGGACACCTGGCAAGCTTCTTGAGGAAGTTTTGACAAAGGGTCAAGCTTCCCCAAGAAGCTGGACCAAAAGGGTGCAAAAGGGGCAAAACAGCCACATGCATGCCCCGGGGCAGGTTTGGTGCATTCCAGCTGGCACAGCTGGCATGCACCATGCCTGAAGAAGGTAAAAAGGTGCTACCGGTCAGAAAAGGAAGTTACCGGCCAAAAGGATGGCCGGTCGGCCACACTAAGTGCCGACCGGCCAATGGTATAATTCACCAATGGCCGGTAGCCTCAAAACATGGCCGGTGGCCTCAAGCCAAGGCCGGTGGGTGCCAGGGGTAACTAACAAGCTACTCTATACCCTCAGAAGCAAAAACACAAGTGTTTGGTGCAAAACCAAACACAAAACAGTCGAGTTGAGAGGTCCTGAGGCAAGGTGCGTAGCCGAGACCTTCGGGAACTCAAAATGAAACACAAACATGAATGATCACCGAGTGTTCAAACGGTGACGTCCAAGTCTTGGGGATGGTCAAAAACGGGGTGTCTACACTTCCTCGTGAATCGCTTCTTCATCATCTTCTTCTTCGACAGTGACAGCGTTGTTATGGGTCCTTTGAACATAGGTCTCGAGGAAAGAATCAATTTGGTCTCGGATGAAGGCTTTGCGATCGGACAAGTTGACGCCAAACTCTGACCCCAGGGTGCACCGAACGGAGCCAGCGGTGGTGGTATTGAGGTCGAAGGTCTAGAGCACATCCCAAAGTCGATTCACCAACTTCGAATCCGAAACCATTTTTACTACTACTCGTATTTAGATACTCCGATCCGATTAAAGAACTCAACCAAGAAAAAGAAGAGAAGAAGAAGAAAAAGTGAAATTGATGAGAATATGATTTAGGGTTTGAAATGGATGAGTGTGGTGGAGGAGTAGAGAGTGACTTCTGTAAAGTGTATTTCATTTTAGCATTTGGCCAGAGTATTTCATTTTGGTGCTTGAGTATTTCATTTTGCCGCCTATTTTTATTTTGGTCATATTATTCATGATAGAAATTGTGTCTTGTGAAAAGTAAAATATTTTTAATGGCCAGCATATGTGCATCGTGAAATGTATATTTTTTAACGGTTGATTTTTTGTGCACTGTAAAAAGTGTAATATTTTTAAAGGCCGGGTTTGTGCGCTGTGAAATGTTCAATATTTTTAATGGCTGGTGTAACCATATCGTGTATAGTTGATGTATTAACGGCATGACTTATGCACGTCGTAGAAAGTTTTATTATTTATGACTAACATTGCAAGTCATAAAAAAATCATCATTATTAGCATTCACTACGCTGTGGTTGGAAAAATATTTACGACATACAAAAAAAACAAGTCGTAAAAGTGAGAAACTATGACGTGCAAATGTTGTATGTCATTGATGTGGTGCTATAAAAAGTCAATTTTGTTGTAGTGGCTCTTGTTCTAGTTATTAGACTAACATTACTATGTATTGCACACAAGTATAGACTAATTTGCAAAAACTGGAACACATTGATTTCATGTTTGTTTGAAAGTTGTTTTGAATACGCTTCACTTAAAAAAGGGGTGAGTTTGTACATTAATCAATTTGTCCCAATTTTAGCAATTAGCCTTCATCCACAGTCATTCAAACAATTATATCATTTAAGCACTTAGCCTCATGGTAAGCATACTTGACCTGGCAACAATCACACTTATGCAATATGCTAAAGTACAAAAATGCTCACCGCGTACTCCAAGGCAAGCCAAAAGAAACAAAAGAGTTAGAAAATATGCATGTTCCTAACTAATGCAACATGACTAATGCAACACATGTGATATGCAATTTAAATTGGCTCGACTACTAACATGGCATGTGAATCAACTTGATAGCAGGCGGTTTGAGCACATTTTCAAAGAAGAAATAAATAACAATGTGAGTTAGAATGATGAGCCAAGCCTAATGCATGCAAGACAATGGATGCAAATCATGAGAAATGCTAAACGAAATATGATGCTCTAAACTATCCATCATAAGTGAGTAAATAAAAAGGAGAAAGAAATGGGGTTGGAAGACATAGACGCTTATTATACATTTGCCCTCATGTAAGAGGGTGCGGATCAATGTTTGAGTGTCCAAATTAAACTAACTATTACAAAACCGAATGAATGAATAAGCAACTAACTAGCTAAGCTATAATTAACTAACTAGCTAATTTATTACAACAAAATAAACTAACTATCTAATGAATCATTGCTACAACAATACTAATTACAACGATAATTATTACAACAATAATGAGAGCATTAATTTAAAATTTACAATGGAAGCACAAGGATGGCATGCACATAGCAGTTTCAGAAGTAACTCTGTCTGTCTTCCTTGGAATTTGTCATGTTTTACCTTCAGTCACTGCCCTCTGTTTCTACAAAACACATTGTTTACCAAATATGGAAGGCCGACTAGACCCCAATGAGGCCCGACTGGGCCCAAATAAGGCTGGCCTTTCCCTAATTTTGTGCAAAACCCTATTTTGTGTTCTGAGGTGAAAATAGTGCAAACAGAGTTGCTCTAAGCTCTATTTGTCCTTCTTACACTTCTCTGTCATGGGAAGCCTCAAGAGAAGAACGAAGCAAGCCCCAAAACCATCAATAAACAAATTGATTACTTGATGATTTCGGAGACAACCAGACAAAAAAATCAATAATGCTATGCATGACCACTACTCTTTCCTTATCAGGGAATGAACTCAAAGGAAGGAGATAGAGACGATTCAAGTTTCATCAACACATCATGAATTGGTGCGTGACGATTCTTGACACTATGGATTCAGCATAACGTCCGGCCGAATCCAAGCAACCTTACTCATATTCTTTAGGTTGGTTTCATTGATTTTAAGCCCATTTTATTAGTTCTTTCCATTCTTTAATCAATTTGTCCAAAATGATGATTAAGTCCACTAAAAGGAGAGAAACGTCAAACGAGAAGTTGTTTTCGACATTAAAGAGATGTAAGGCCCTGATAATGAACCTCCAAAGAGATTAAACCATTTAGCATTGTATGTATCTTTCTCATGTTTAAACAACATTCGGCTAAAACAACTCCTAAAAAGAAAAGAGAAACCAAGAAAGAAGGAATGTTGCATAAATGATTATGCAAGGTTGATTTACTACACAAGTGAGACTCTTTACATGGAATTAAGTAAGAAAGAGCTATCAACTCAAATGACTTGGTGTCTAAAGCCTAAACAATCGAAGCCATGAGGACTTACAACACAACAATCATAATATTCAAAGCATAAACTATTTAAATAAATTAAAACAGCCCCAAAATAGCCCTTAAAGTGTAAAAAATGGTAGCTAAAACCATGTTAAAAGAGCACAAAAGATAGGCAAAAACAAAGAGATACAAAGCTAGTAAGCAAAGTTAAGGAGATGAAAGAGATACAAAGCTAGTAAGCAAAGCTAAGGAGATGTGGCTAACTCCTCCACTTTTGGGACTTCTAAACCATATATTTAGCCTATGAAAATAGTCCGAAAATAGCCCCAAAACAACGGCTAAAATCAGAGAAATAAGTGGGAAATACAAGGATATAAGCTTGGAATAAGGTTCAAGGAAGGGTGGTTAACCCCTCCACCTTTGGTAAATCTTAAATCACAAATTGCAACCCACAAAACAGTCCCAAAATAGCATACAAAGCATGGAAAAGAGAGGAAAAGAGTACAAGAGAAATAAGGAAGAAGATGTAAAAGTTATACCTCTTGAAAGAGAGGATAGTTAAACAAACTTGATTCCAACACTCTCTAGTTTTATGAAATATGGTTTGGAACTTCAACAAAAGTTTCAAGAACAAGCCCTAATGATGTATGTATAGCTAAAGAAGATTTGAAGGTCAAAGGAGGAAGGAAGATGGAAGGAGGTCTATTAGCTCTTCAAAGCTTTTGGAAATTTTGCAAACCCTCAATTCTGAATGCAGGGGCTCTATTTATAGAATTTGAGCCAATTTGAACAAAAATATCTTCAAAAAACAACAGTTAGCGAATTCCCGCTAGCTATCCTATTTCTCGCCACTGAGACCCGGTCGGGCCCCAAAACACACAGCCAGAATAAAAAACACACGGCCGGGCCTAAAAAGGAACTTTGAAAAAGTTTTCATTGAGACTAGGCCGGGTCTTAATGAGGCACAGCTGGTTCTAAATGGACCCGGCCAGGTCCAAAAATCTACATTCAGGCCTAACTTCAAATGGGCATACCTCCTTCATCCGGACTCGATTTTAGGTGGTTCTTGAGTCTAAATTGAAGCCCCAGAAGTCTAATTTCCAATGGTGGTGGCCTCACATATAAATTCTAAGTGTGCAAAGAGATATGCCTATTTTAGTGAAGGCTGTTCATTTCTATCTTAACAGATTTATGCCCAACTTCTTCTTAAACTAGTTTTCTTCCCTCCCCTCTTATTTCCTTCAACCCCAAACCTATAAATAAGATGTTTTAAATATTTTTCAAAGAGTTCACCTTCCTTCCATTTATTTCCACTTTGTCCTTACTCGGTTTACCGAAAAGTGCAATGTTTTAAACGAAATGCGAGCCTCGGAACATCGTAGAAGCATTTGGAAAAATATTTTAAAATGAGGGTTTTAAGGTCTAAAATAGTTTGGCCAAAATGGGGTGTAAGGTTGGGATTAGAGCTTGAATCCAAATTTCTTCGCTGAGAATTCAAAAGATTGCACAGTGTAACTTTCATCACCAGGTGTTCGGAATAAAGCACCCAAGCCTTAAGGGCGGTGAAAAATGGGGTGTCTACAGTGGTCAAATGGCCGGACGACCGGGCGGTTGACTGGCTAGAGAAAATTTCGACCATTTTGCTTCGGTTCAGTCCATCTTTGCTTCGGTTCCCGACCGGTCTTAAACACTTGGCCAAAACATGTGTATGGTTAGGAAAAAAAGCCCAAATTCCATATTTTTTTAATAAGGATTTTGTGAAAAACACATTCTTATTTTCATCATCAGGTAATCAAAAGAAAGTGCTCAAGTCTTAGGACCGGTCAAAATGGGGTGTCTACAGCATACATGGCACTATACCGAGGTAGAACATACGTCTGCACATTAGTTGTGTGTGCGCACATCCAAGCATGACATTTTTGGTAGCATATCTTGGTACATTTTTGGAGAGGGGCGGATGGAGAAAGTGATGGAATCTTAAGAGGAGCTCCATAACCTTCTCCTCAACTTATATAAGGAGCCCATCCCCTTCTTTCAAAGGGTTAGAATTTTGAGCCATTCTTGTGAGTTTTGAGAGCAAAACCACTACCTTTTTCCCCTTTCTTGCCTTAACTCCGAAAATAACCCACCAAGCAATAACCCCAAACACTGAAAATACTCTGCAGACTTGGAAAACTCGAACCAAACTCAGAACTTAAGTTTGAGGAAGGCTTGCAAGTAAGGAACTTGACTTTCCTTGCATTATTCTTCGCATTTTCTTCGGTTTAATCAAACTAGCAGGTAAAACTCCTTTACCTCTTGTATTTCAAGTACTCTTTTATTCTATTTTTCAGTGTTTATTCATGTTAGGATGTTAGCTTCTCATAGCATTATATAGTTTTTTCATTTTTTTTATAGCTTTTTTGCATTTATCTTGCATTTTTTTTTTATTCCATTAGATCAACGTGTTTTTAGATTTATTTTAATCATATGATGATTGAATCATCATATAACTAGTTTATATTTTTACTTTTTATTTGTTATGTGTATTTTGTGCATATTCATCATTTTAGTAGCCTCAAACCTAGCCTAAGACCATTCTTGTATGTATTAGTTATATTTTAGGTCATATTTATTTCATGTCCTACATGTAAGACGCGTAAGTGGACATCTAGCTAAGTCCTCTCAATCTCCATAGTATATGTGCTCTTGATCGCATTGTTTTTTCACTAATCCAAGTTAGTTGATCTTTCTATGCAAAATTGCTTGTTTTATTTAATTTTTATGAGTATTGTTTATTTTAATTTATGTTTAAGGCCATTGATTATTAAAAGTTTACTTTCAATAGAAAATCACTTTTTGACAAATATATGGTTTTACTGATACTCATAAATGATACTCATTTTATTCAAATCATCTAGTTTTAGGTTAGCTAATGCTTTTTTAGGCTTAAAAATGAATTTGTATGAATAATTAACCACTAAAATCATATATTAGAAAGTTAATGGAAGTCAATCTTCAGATTGGGCAAAAGATGGTTGCTATTGTTCAATGACCTTCCTTTTTTATACATAAGCTCCTGAACCTAGAATTTTCTAGTTATAATGGATCAGTCATCGACTTAGTTTTCATTGTTAAAAGTTTCTTCATTTCCTTTAAAAATTAAGTAACGACTCTTTGTTAGTTAAAACAAGTCAGTGTGGGAAGCATGTCTTAAGACTCGAAAAAATGTAGGACATCCACACCATATGCATCTTATAATTAAAGAAGAAAATAGCATAATTTCATATTCTTTGAGTCATAACTAAAAAAAAATATCATAACTAAACACAACATAAGGTATAACTAAAAATCTCATGAGGTATAATTAAAGAAGAAAATGACATAATTAGGTATGCATATGGTACATCTCATTTAAGGGTGTGTATATAACTCGGAATGAGTTGGGCTTATCTTACATTGAGATTTCAACATGAGAGAACTAGAGGCGTCTGTGGAGCCCACCATAAGTCTTGTTTTGATGATCTGAATTGTTCATATTTTAAAACTTGTTGAATAGAATATTCATGTAAAAAAAAATCAAAATGATCAAATATTGGTAACTATATGTTTAAATCAAATTTGCATTATAAAAAATGGATAGTTATTCTTAAAATTATATTTGTCGTCAATTTTTTTTAAACAAATATGATTTAAACGTATAGCTATCAATATTTAATCATATTAATTTTTTATATGAACATGCTACTCAACGCATCTAAAAAAAAAAAAAACAGTTTAAATTATTAAAATTAATTTCAAAATAAACTTACTAAGTTGTCATTTGGCAAAAACTTTTTTTAGTTGGTTTTTTTGAGTTGTGATTTTTTAACTTATGACTAAAAAATTTGTTTGGTTTGACTTTCTTGATTTTGGTTAGCGAAAAAATAAAATAATTATAATTTAGATATGACATTTTATTTTATTAACTTTTTAAATTATTTTATCTTTTAATAACTAACCTCCTTAGTCAAACGAAACCCAATAGTTGTTTGAGATGTATTATATAAGTGCATTTTTTAACTTTTTAGTTAAAAAGGTAAAGAAAAAAAGGATATATGTTGGAGATAACTTTTGAATTTTTACGAAACGATGTCTAATAAAATATTGTAGTAAAATCAAAATGATTATTTTACCTTTTTGACTTTTTGACTTTTAACTTTTTGACTTTTTGGTTAGTTGAATTCTAAGGATAAAATAATAATTTTGCCCTAGTGGCTTCCCCCACAAGTTACCCTCGAATAGTATAGACTTTTTAGGCCTTGTTTGGCATGATCTAAAAAAGTCAAAAAGTCACTACCCTATTTAAATCACATCATTTTATTTAAGTCACATCACCTCTCTAACACATCACTTCAAACCCAACCCATATATCATAAAAAGTCAAAAAGTACACTTATTTAGATCAGCCCAAACCACCCCTTAATTTTAATAATTTTTTGACTTTTTAATTTTTTTTTAATTTATCCCAAATAAAGCCGTAATCAAAAACTCATGTATATATGGATTTCACATCTATATAAAAAAAAAATTAATAAATTATTTGGGTGCTAGTATAAGAGCTCGTTTGGGAAGTATAGATTTGGGATTTTTTTGGTTAAAATAATCAAAAAAAATTAAAAAATTAAATAGACTTTTTATTTTTAATAAAACAAAATATCACATCCAATCTATAATCATTATATTCTTTTTTTTACAAAACACTAAAAAATTTCTTTCCAAATAAAACTTTTTAACGGGACTAAAATAGCCATTCGAGAGCCTCCGTTTGGGAAGTGGGTTGACTTTTTGGCTTTTTGATTTTTTTTTTGCTATTTTAACCTGGGCTAAAAAGCTTGGTTTGGAAAGGACTTTTTGACTTTTTTTAACTTTTTTTGTGAAAGGAGAATGTAATGATTATGGATTAGATGTAATGTTTTGGGGTAATTCTATTTCCATCCCCCTAATAAACTCAAGGCAAATCTTTTCTCAATACACATCCCTATTAATTTAATTATTAAGTAATTATCTCAACCCACATCCTTAAAATTACAAATAAATCCTTCACTCATATACACACACTTTACCCCCAAAATACACACACTTTAATTTCCACCCACTCTCGTGAAGACCAAAGTGACCCCAATTTACATTTGTACTTAAAACAGGAAGGAAGAAGAAGAAGTTCAAACAGGAAACTAAAAAATAAAAAATAAAAAATCTGCATTTTCCTCACCTCCATTGAAGATTTCAAGAGCTCCATTGAACATCTACTAAACACTGTTAAAAACCTTGTTTAAGGTAAGAAATCTTTCAATTTTATTATTACATTTATCATTTTGTTATTGATTGACAATTTTCGGATCTCTCTTCACTCCATTGGCATGAAAGTATGTTTGTTTTGTAGCTGGAAGTGCTCGCACTGGGTTTCCGAATATATGTGTTTCATTCGGAACTTGATTTCCGAATATTATGCATAATTTCGTCCATTAAATTCCGAAAAAAATTCATAACTTCTAGTTTAACCTCTGAATCAATTCTTTCTCTCTCTAACTTTTGCCCCCACCATGGCTGCTTTTGATAAGAGAGAAGAAGCACAGGAACAAGAGAAGACAATCCCTGTATTCACAGTTCTCAAGAACATCTTTCTCCTCGACAACCCACCTTCAGTTCCTGATCCCAAACCCTTCAATCCCCTTAAAAATAGCGACCAAGTTCAAGAATTAGAGGAAACCTTGCTAGTTGGACGACACCCAAATTGCAATATCACGGTAGAGTACCCCAGCAAAGTGACTACAAAAGAAAAAGTGTATATTGAGATATTTTTATTTCTAAAAGATGCGTATAAAAAATTTGTATATATAATATTAGGAGTGTTGATCAATGACTATTATAGTAATTTTTAATTAAAATATAATTGTCATTAATCTAATTTTTCAGTAAGTGTATTGATTGAGTTTATCAAGTAGTAGAAATAAAATTTCTCAATATTTTATTTATTGTGACTGAAATAATATATATATATATATATTGACTAAAATAACGAAAAAAAATCTAGAAACCTTCTTCCCAAACGCTGTGCACGCACACGTACATCATGTCTGCCAGCAGCAGTCAATCTCGGTCCACCCTCTTTCTTTCTCTATGATTCTCACTGTATACTTACACACACACACACATCATATATATAGAGAGAGAGAGAGAGAGAGAGAGAGAGAGGGGAGTATATAATTTGGGGGGGGTGGAGGTGGGGAAGGTTGAGCCGGAATGCTGGCGATGCATGGGGTGGAGTTCTCCATCTTGGCGTTCATAGCCGCCGCCGCCGCCGCGTCGGTGGTGTACGGTGGTGGATTTCCGGCGAGTCTTCTGACTCTGGAGAGGGCTTTTCCAGCGAGCCAGCATGTCGAGCTTGGGGTTCTCAGAGCTCGGGACCGATCAAGACACGCCGGAATCTTGCAAGGTGTGGTTAGCGGCGTCGTCAATTTCTCACTTTTCGGAAACTCTGATCAATTCCTGGGCGGGTAGTGCTTGTAAAATCCACTAATCCTCTCTCTCTCTCTCTCGAATTCTTAGCAGTTCATAGTTTGTTCAATTTGTTGTAAATTATGCTTCTTTGTTTCATTATTGTATTGTATCATTTGGCTCAAATTTAAGTTGTTGCATAAAATGTTGGGTTCTTCGCTGTTCTGTGTTCGTGATTTTTCATTTGTGATATGGGTCCTTGATTTCAATGAATTTCTGGTATTCATGTTTCTTCTCTTTTTGTCATCACTTTCCTTAATTTTTGTTCTGATGCAAACATTAATGGGTAAAACCTGACTGGTAGGTGGTGTTTGGTGGGTTTTCTTTGATTTTTTTCACTAAAAGACAAAATTTTTACAAAATCAAAAAAAAACAAATACAAACAAAATATCAAATCCAAACTCATAATCATTTCTTTTTTTTTTTTTCTCACAAACCTCACATCCAATCACAAAAAAACCCACCTATCTTCCCAAATACAAAAAAAAAAATTTCTTCAATAATATACTACGACTAAAAAAACCTACATAAAAACTCACTTCCCATACACCTACTAAATATAGTTCAACTCTTGTATTCTTGTTTATTTTTCATCTATGTTACATGGACTCGGGTACGGGTGTCGGATGCGGGTATGTATCTAGAGGTCGGACTCATTAAATCTTAAATTTAAGGGTACGCGGACTCGGCAAAAAAATATCATATTTTTATATTTTTAATCTAATATGTGAGATAAAATGGTACTATATGTAACTTACAGTGTCAAAATGACATTTATAGTAATTAAACAATAATATGTACATATGATAATTGTGTTATATACAATTATATAAGAAGTATCCGTTGAAAAGTATCCGACACATATCCCATACCCTTGTCCGAGTGTCGGGTGTCCGACACGGGTATTTGATCTATTTTGAAGAGTCCACGTAACATAGTTTTTCATTGACTATATTCTTCATTTTGGGCTTTTACAGTAGGCTTTATTTTACAGGAGTTAAATTGGGTTCTCCACCAAAGGAATTCAGTGTGCGGATTGATACTGAAGTGACATCTTGTGGGTTACTTGCAATTCCTGCAATAACTGCCCCAAATCAAGTGACCTTGGTGTAAGTACTTGTTTTGCTTTTATTCTTTGATCTATCAAGTTGTCAGACTGACTAATTAAGTTACTGATACTATTTTGTGTGTGTGTGCAGATTAAGCTCGATTTCTTTGATCCTGCCTGCTCAGCAACTGCTTCTCTAGTTTCTTGTTCAGATCCAATATGTGCTTCTATAATTCAAACTGCGGCTGCTGAATGCTCTGTTCAGAGTAATCAGTGCGGTTATTCATTTCAGTATAAAGATGGAAGTGGGACGGCTGGTTTTTATGTATCTGATTTTCTGTATTTTGACACAATTATGGGGCCGTCTTTGGTCACTAACTCTTCTGCCCCAATTGTTTTCGGGTAAGCTGTTATGACTTCTGAAGGTTGTGTGTGTCAATGTGGGACACAAAATAACTATTAGATGGAGAGAGTAGATGGTCAAAAGAGTGAAATAAAAAGCCTTCCTTCGTGATAGACTAATATGTGGTTTCCATAATTAGCAGCTTTTTTTATTTTAGTTTACAGAACAACCATATAAGCAAACGTGACATTGGCTATTTCAACATGATTTCACCAATCTTCTAATTGAAAAAAAATCAGTTAACTTAGGGTTCATTTGGGAATTGGCTTTTTCAGTGGCTTTTTGTCTAAAACTTCGTTGCCTTATGTTCTATGACAAAAAATAAGCAGTGTTCATTCTCTTAGTAGATTCTACATTGGTAAATGGGGAAGAGGATGGGGATTATAAACTGGATGAGGACCAAAATTTCTAATGGTAACTGTAAAAAGAAGGATGAAGGTCAACTGAAGGAGGATTAGAGAAGTAATGATCTTTGCAGAATGTATCTCATAAGTTATATCTGCAATGGTTTGGCAACATATCAGGATTGAGGAGTTGCGTGTACACTTCAAAACTTCCGTCCTCTTTTTTCTGTTGTGGTTGTTTTATCCCCATATCAGTGTTCATCTTTAGTTTTGTTGGGTGGATTTTGAACATTTGATTGGCTGTTTTGGAATTTGTGAACAGGTGTAGCACCAATCAGTCTGGGGACTTAATTATGCCAGATAAAGCAATTGATGGGATTTTTGGGTTTGGTCGACAGGATCTGTCTGTCATATCACAGTTGTCATCCCGAGGGATTACTCCAAAGGTTTTCTCCCATTGCTTGAAAGGAGAGGGCAATGGTGGCGGATTATTAGTTCTTGATGAGATTCTGGATCCAAACATTGTCTATAGTCCCCTTGTCCCATCACAGTACGTATTCTGTGTTGCACAAACTTTCTTCTTCTTTGTTTGTTCACTTTTCATGGATATCATGATCATATGTGGCAGTGGGCAATTCAAGTGTGCTTCACACAAGGGTTTTGATTCAATACAATTGTAGCATTTGCATGTAATATATGTTTACTAAATCAATTACTCTTTCAATTTAACCATCTGGTGCAATTTGATTCCCGTAATATTACTTGCACACCTTAATAAGCCAATTAGAAATGCTGATTTATCTGATTTCAAACATATATAGTTTATTTAAATATCTGTCTGGATGAATTTATAGGTCATGGTTGGGGTTTAAGATGGTATCCAGATATTTAGGACAGCTTCAACTTAGTTCTCACTTCTCAGGTCCAACTTTTAAGAGACTTAACCTGCTGCTTTTTTGTAAGATAATGTTGATTAGATGTTCTTCTCTCTTTTGATATTCATCTATGCATAAGATCCTATGTCATTGTGAATTCTGCCATGGCCTTCCTGTTGTCACTCTTCTCTCCAAATCCATGTTCCCCATATATGTTCCATAAGCTCAGCAAACTTTTCTATATGACCATTAAGTTCTCTAACCATTTTATTTTCAAATTTTTTTGTCCCTTTAGCAACTCCTTATTCAAATTTCTTGAATTATGTGTAAATTGTGTTTAAGTCTTACTTGGGGTTCATGAGCACTAATTACATTGATTATATAAATTCCTATTTCAAGTAATTATTAATAATATCGTCTGCTTAGTTTCAAAATAATTGCAAATTATTTTAAAATGTTGTATCATGACCTTTCTATGTCTATCTTCTACAACATTTTAAAGTCTATATCATGTATTATTTATTTCTGTTATTTCTCTCCTTCCCATGCTTTGTTAGATTTCCTTTTTACTATATCTGTTAACAGCCTAACACGTTGTCCCTTTAGCTTCAAAAGTTTGTAGTTTCCAAGTTCATCCAAATGTTGATACATCATGCCCATTTAGAGAAGATTTGACCTACACATCTGGCCCATTTCCACCACACCCTGTTTTGTAAGACCGCATATGACCGACCCTAGTATTTGCTTGCCCATTTTTATTGTAACTGGTTTTATGCTGGTTCTCAAAAAAAAATTATTTTATTGTAACATTCTTCTTTTCCCAAGACTTGAGAGTGGATAAGTAAGCAGTAATATCCAAAGAATGTGATGGATTTGTCTATTTCAACCTATCAGCTTTGCAGGTCTGTTAGCACATTGTAGGCTGTGCGATTTTTACTTCATGTTATTTGTCCTTAATGTCAAACAAAGGACACTTGACCGAAAGGGTGGAACTTTTGGCAAGCGGCTACATCTCATGAAGTGGAGGGTGTTGAACTTGAAACTCTTTTCCTCTGGGTAGCACTCCACCTAGACTAATATTATTGATGCATGTTGACGGTTGCTTACAATGTGCAGTTAAGCCAAAGTTTTGGATATTTCTTTGGCAATAAATATTTAAAAAAAAGAAGAAGGATTCATTGACATATTGCTAAAAAAAAAAAAAAATTTAAGACACTTTAAAAAATAACGGATCAACCATCTTTGGTAAATGGAGTTCATGGAGGGATTGAAGGATGCTACCAGGGCTTGGAGGTGGCCAATACCTGGTGCTAGGTCTTTAGTTGATAACTTAGAGAGGAAAAAACTAAAGTTTTGCTGCAATAAAAGCTTGTGCTTTTGAATGAATTTTCTTTTGTGAAGCAGGACTGCTATTCTCATTTCTTTTCAGTATTGATTAGTCCACTATCTAACTAATTAGTCATATGCAGAGAAAGATGTGGAAATTCGGAGAATGTGAATATTTTATTCTTCGGCATGTTTGATTTTTTTTTTTTTTAATTTTAATTTTAATTTTTTTTTCCCTTTGTCTCAAAATTTCCAGGTCTCATTATAATTTGGATCTCCAGAACATTGCTGTCAATGGCCAATTGTTGCCTATTGATCCAGCAGTGTTTGCAACATCAAGCAACCGAGGAACCATTGTTGATTCTGGAACAACTTTGGCATACCTGGTGGAAGAAGCTTATGATCCTTTCATCAATGCTGTAAGTTCGTTTTCCCTTTCTTTTCTTCAGAATTTCTATTTTATGGGAGGGGACGAAATGAAGGGAAACTTGAGTTATATAAACTGGAGAAAATTTTCAAAAAGCCCTTTAAACAGCATTTATGTCTAAGGTGCTAGGGGAAAAAACCACATTAATGTGTAAGGTATACTAAATAGTTGTACAAGGCCCCTTTTGGTCAAGCAAAATATCATAGAAAGTGTAGGGAATATATTTATAATTTTTTAGGAATTTGGTTAGGAAGGGAAAAGTTTTCTGGAAAATAGGAACCATGTAATTGCATAATTTCTAGAATGCATGACTTATATTTCCTGCAAAAACATGCTTTTTTCTTTTTGCTCGTGAAAGTGATCTCTACTATTTGGATTCCCACTTTATGCTTTCTTCCTATAATTGACATCTCTCCCATGGACATGAATAAAGGTTAGTTAATGCAAATAAAAAATATTATTTTTTAACTTCCATAATATTCAAACAGTAAAATCTAATTTTGTCATAATATTCTGGATAAATTTTCTACCCGAGCAAATGCATGTTGGAAGTTATTCACTTTGCTTGGTTTTGGTTTTCAGAATTCACTTTTTAGAAAAAATCTACTTTTTCGTTTTTCGTATTTTTTTATTTTCACTGATTTTTTTTTATAATATTTTAAGTAATTTTTTAAATTTTTGGACACACCTAACATAAATACACTTGAAAAGTATAATTTTTGTGAAAAAAAAAATCTTTAAAAAATTCACTAAATACCAAAAATAAAAAAAATACGAAAATTCAGTATATTTTTCGTATTTTTGTGCATTATTAATTTGTTAAAATATTTTTTCACAATTTACTTTTGTAGATACATCTAAGTAAGGTTCATCTAAAAAAGTAAGAAAATTTCTTAAAATTTTAAAAATATTCACTAAAAACAAAAAACACAAAAAACAAAAAACTCAATTTTCAGAAAATTGAATTTAAAAAATTGAAACCAAATATATTGATTATTTTTCTTTTCACTTTCCATTCATTCACTTTACTTTTTTCTTTTCGTTCCCCTTTATGTGGGTATCTATACTGTGCCCAATACGTGGCGAGCCCTGTGGTGTGGGCTTCACATCATCACTGTCAGCATCTCCATGTGCCAGACCCCAAGGCTCCACAATTTTATCGGATTAATTGGGATTGTATGCCTAGCTTAAGCAGGGGCATGTACTGCTTACTACTATCATAGTCATCACTTGGCAACTGGGTTGGGAGCTGGGCCTAAGCATCCATTGCTCGGGACCATTGGAGGATTGTGGATTGGAGGATGGGATCACAGGTTTGTCGAGGTTGCTTGATTTGCTTCCCAAGGGAAGAAAACTCGTCCTTGACTAGTCTTAGAGAGAGGAGACATTGACTTAGCAAGCACCCAACACCTTGAGAGAAGCATTATATATGCGGTATGCCATGACACACCCTCTTAAGGTATCATACCTACCTCAGTAGCTCCCATGATACAACGTTCTCTAAGTCTGAATCATGAGACGTAGTGATAGGCCTAGTACCTCCACTCTGTCTATATGTGATTTGGGATCCAATACTCTGATCTATAAAAGGGGTATTCATGCATGTACTCACACAACACAAAATGATCATATATTTCCATTGCTCAGGTGATTGAGGTCTCTCACTGCTTTCTCCTTCGCCGCCTCCTCCATCTAGAGGTCTCTGGCCATTGAAGTGCCCACCATCTTCCCAGAAGTCCACAACCGCAATGGACCACCTCTCATACCTAATATTCACACTTTCTAACCAAACAAAGGCTAAAAACCTGAGAACAAGAACAGGGCATTCATATTTGGCTTTGCAAGCTTGATTTTTACCGTAACATGGGTTCTGGTTACGAAAAGTTGATTACAAATCTGTGCAGAGGGTTTTCTGGATGGATCATTTTGATAGTGTAACTCTGTTCCCTGGTCCATAATGAGGCTTTTGTAAATTGGGAAAGAGCCTATATCTGCTGTACTTCTAATTCCTGAGCTAGTAGCCATTACCCAAGTATCCAAACAGTTCTATATTGGTTGTTTCAGTAAGTTGACAACAATAGAACATTTTGCCAAGATTATTTGTTTTTATCTTTTAGAAATTTTGTGCCAATCTAATTTGAAGCTTATTTGCTTATTGACTGTGCAGATAACTGCCGCTGTTTCACAATTTGCAACACCCATCATTTCAAAAGGAAATCGGTGTTATCGAGTACCCATCAGGTTCATCCCACAAATGATTTTTTTGATATTTGTTTGGAACTCATTTATAAGAATAAATAGTATTACATGATTGTTTAGACACCTGAAAGGACCCATATTTGTTCATATGCAGTATAACTGAGATATTTCCTTCGGTTGCTTTTAACTTTGCTGGTGGTGCATCCATGGTTTTAAGACCAGTAGACTACCTTGTACATGATGGTTTAGTTGTGAGTTCTCAAAATTACATCATTAATTGAATTCCTTATTTCTCCATATTTGAAATAGACATGACTAATTTCATTTTTTTACAGTGATGAAACGTATCAAGCTTCATTTGTTAATCTTGAATTGGACAATTCATTGTGACAGGATGGTGCTGCAATGTGGTGCATTGGCTTTCAGAAAACTCAGGATCAAGCGGTAACTATTTTAGGAGGTTGGTTCCAGCCCTAAAAGATATATTTTACTGGACAGATATGTTGGCATAGTGGGTGTTTGGGAAGTGGGTTTTTATGTAGGTTTTTTTAGTTGTAGGATATTATTGGAGAAATTTTTTTTTGTGTTTGGGAAGATAGTTGGGTTTTTTTTTTTTTGTGGTTGGATGTGATGTTTGTGAGAGAAAAAGTGAAATGATTATGAGATTTGATGTGATATTTTGTTTGGATTTGTTTTTTTGGTTTTGCAAAAACTTTGTCTTTTAGTGAAAAAAATAAAAAAAAAACCCAAAAAAAATTGTTGCCAAACACCGCCATAGTGTAGTGGCTTGAGCATAAGATAACTTGCTCCTGCCAACCCCCCCAATCTTTGGCGAGCAGTATTTAGCAGGTTTTTAGTCATTCCATTTTAGTATAAGGCTATTTAGCAACTCAAAAGTCTCCATATAGCACATGGGATGACAAAACCTGTTCTAAATGAGACTAGGCATTTTTTTATTTTTTATTTTTTTGGTGATAAATATAATGCGACTAGGCATTTTGTCAAATTGGATTGGGATCACAGCTAGTTGCTTGCTGCTCATCAGGCCTTCTTTTTTGTTTTTTTGTTTTTTCAAGTAAACTTGTGCTGCAATAAGTTTCTCTTTTGCTTTTCCTATTTTGTTTTTGTGTATTTATTTAGTATTCCTAATCTTTTTGTTTAATTATCATATCTATGTATGCATATATTTAGATGGTCATATATATTATGAGTATCAATATTCAATAGCATGGGGGGATAATTGTGCACATGAGTTTATTGCATGTTTGGTATTGTTTTCGTTTTCTGTTTTTATTTTCATTTTCTGGAAAACACAGAAAACTTGTTTAGCTATCCGTTTCCGAAAAGTGTATATAAAAAAATTCTGAAAACAACCCACTTCAAGAAACCCCCAAAAGTGATTTTTGCACAAAAAATCAGAACAATGGATGTATTTGAACTTTTGATTGTTTGTGTGTCCGGAAACACAACAATAATAAATTAAGGAAACAAAAATGATACAAAACAGTGTTTTTTTTTTTTTTTTTTTTTTGACTCTCGTTGATTTGTCATGTGAAAAAAAAATGTTACCTTAGGGAATGTCATTATAACATTAGACAATCCAAGTTTCTAAATCGGGTATGAGTGTTGGATACATATCCCACACCCATACCCTTGTCATATCCGGTGCATATGAATACACTGGCAAGTAGAAGAGTCCATATAACAAAGGTTAGGTTAGCAAAACCAAATCATAGATTTTACATATGGGGTTGGTTGCAGGTGTACAGTTATTTCAGGTAAGTTTATGGTTTTTATTTCTTCACTCATTGTAAACCTTATGGCTGCCAAGTTTGCTTAATTGAAAGACTGCATTGCACTCCAGTTTGTGCAATATTGCATTTTATCTTTCTTCTCTTTGGTCTGTGAGCATTCTTGGTATCAAGAAGCTTTCTCTGCAGCAATTCCTCTTTATTGCACATATTCTATTCTGTTTGCATCCGTGTGTGTGTGGAGGCATGCTTTAAAGTTCGTTGACATGGAAATACATTATAATGTGCGGCTTGAAATGGAACCTGAAATGCTTGATCAATCATTAAAGAGGACACCTTCAATTATTTATTTATTTATTTTGATAAATAGGACACCTTTAATTATTTGAAGCAATGTTTTGAAAATCGGACCGGACTAGCCAATTCGACCGGTTGAACCATCAACCGGTATATGGTCCGGTCCGGATATACCCTCTAGCCCTTTCCCTCTTGAAAATCGGTCATTTTAAGCTAAACCAGTGCGAACCACGGTTAAACCTCTAAATCGGACGAACCGGTCCGGGTTAACCCGGGCCGGTTTGCTATTGTTTGGTCCAATATTAAAAAAGTTAATGTTAAAGGGACTTGAATGCAACACTTCAAGCTCCAAAGTGCATGAATTTCTACTCTGCCATCATGGTTTCTTGTTAATATATAAGAAATATATAATATTAATTGTATTCAAACTAGTTTTCCTCAAACACATGTATAGTTAATATTTTTACAAACAATATTAATATAAAAATATTTAAATTATAAAAATATTTTAAATGAATGTATTTTATTTATTTTTAAATTATAAAAATATTCATAAAATAATTATGACATTACAGTTTAATTCTGATTCAACCATATAGTTGAATTAGTGACCCGTCCACCCAATCTCTTTTCAAGTTCGCTCACCAGTCCGGTTTTTAAAACATTAACTTGAAGCTTTTTTAGGTTCTGACCACAATTGTTCTTTTTTAAGTTTTCTAACGACTAATGATTATTTCTCCATTGAAAGTGGCTGAATTATTTGTAGTATTTTCCTTCATAAGTCCTCTTTTTTTAGGTGTTTTCCTTCTCAAGTGCTGTCAGCAAGTACAACACTATATACTGGAGCTGAATGAACAGGAACATAAAACAACCTTTTATGGAACAAAAAAGGCCAATCCTTGCACGCCCTGATCCCAAGACCCTGTGATACGCTGTACATGGTTGTCAAATTCTTGATACAGATTGTAGGATCTTACGATCCTACGACCTCAATTTAGCTACACGATTTGAATTGCTCTAGAATCTTAAATTTTTTAGTCTTAGGAGCTATGATTATAAAATCGTATAGAAGCACTACAATCCCAATTCTACTTTGATTCGATTCTACCAAATTTTTTACTTATTATTTGTTTCGTATATATGTATGTATATATATATCAAAATTTTAATCAAAACTCTCTCTGCAAATGTCTCCTATTATGAGGAATTGAATTTGCAAACTTCAAGATTGTGAAAACTTCTCTTTACTAATAGAACAA
The DNA here is from genome assembly GCA_022316695.1 of Camellia oleifera. Classification (NCBI taxonomy): domain Eukaryota; kingdom Viridiplantae; phylum Streptophyta; class Magnoliopsida; order Ericales; family Theaceae; genus Camellia; species Camellia oleifera. Next base: position 98,591,504 of record CM039317.1, read on the forward strand.
GATTTCTTCAAATTATTTGAATTAAAATGTTTGGAAAGAGATTGAAAGTTTTGTTTCTCTAAATCAAAGTTAGTTCATTCAATTTAATATTTGAATAAAATTGTTTGGAGGGAGAGCTGGAAACTTGATTTCCCTCTAAAATCAATATTAGTAACCATTTTATCAATTTTTATTAATAATAGATATTTTTAGTGAATGTTATATAAAAATTTGTATTAGTATGTTATTTATCTTTAATGATTTTAAAATTATGTAACATACAATATCATTATTGATATTTTTTCACTTTATTTTGTACTAAAAGTAGAATCTTATGATCCTCGATTTGATTATATGATCCGATCCACATTGTCCTCCCAACGATCCCATATAAGATCCCCATTTTTAACAACCTTGATGCTATAGCTAAGACATTGTTTTGAACGTGAAGGCATATGAAGCTTCCATTCTTAGAAAGATGCTTTGGGGGTTCAGTGTATGACATTTAAAGACCTATAATGGTCTTGTGTGCAGTTGGTGCCTCATGTAAGATTTCATATTGCAACTTGATCAACTACCCTTGACTCTAAAATATGCACTTGGATTAGCAAAAATCCGACTCAAATTTTCAATCTTCAATGAAAATCATTTACTAAATTATCTATTTTTGCCTAATTCTTCTCATCAAACCTTGCTCATTAAATTTGATGCATCTAGGTAACATCGAGCCTTGTCTTTGTGTGTGTTAAATTCTTTTGTGCTTCTTTCCAGCTTTGCATATGTCATGACTATTAGAAACATAATAAAGAAATAAATAACGTCTTTTACATTGTCCATGAGTATACACGGTTTCTACCAATTTTATGTTTCATTTACCCTTGAAGCTTGCAAGTTGTCAAAAGCATTGAGGTTTAGTTGCCTCACACGCTCACCTTTTAACATTGAGATTAATGAACTCATTGGCTTCTTTTTGCAGATCTTGTTCTTAAAGATAAGATTTTTGCTTATGACTTGGCTCATCAACGGCTTGGGTGGGCTGATTTTGATTGTAAGTCCATCAGAACTCCGTCTTTTTTATTTTTCTTTCGAAAATGAACTCTCATAATTTATTTGAGTCTCTCTTATTCAGGTTCATTGTCTGTAAATGTCTCCATAACTGCTAGCAAGGATGAATTCGTCAATCCCGGGCAGCTGAGTGTGAGCGGCTCATCAAGAACCATGCCCTTCAAGTTGATATCAACTGGCATTACTCTCTTCATGCATATATCACTTTTTATCGGATTTCTCTTATTGTAGCTTAAAATCATCCTCTAAAAACCCTATTATTTGCTTGATATCTATTGACTCTACTGGTTTTTATTATAGTAATCAGCAGGGCAATCTGGTTACTGGTGAATGAGACCACTTCTGTTTTCCAATTCCGAATAGGAATCGACTTTCTATGATGAAAGCTCTGTCATTGTAAATTGTCTCCATACTCCTTGGTTCGAGGGTTTTTGAATGAAACTGCCGTCATTGAAAGTGGAACAAGACCTGTTTGAAGTGATTGCTTTCAAGTTGGCAAGAATTGTAGAAATAAAGGAAAGTCTTTTGTGAAGTTGGTTTGTTTTTGTAAGAAACATTTGTGAACTCTCTTTTCTCTTTTCATCTTTTTTCTTTCATTTTATTTTCCCGCTTTTCTTAGTTTAGGCACAAAATACGGTTATAGCTAATCGATATTTGAAATGAAATATGTGATGTGTAAAAAAATTATGAAGCCATAATAAAATTGACTGTTTTTAAATTCTTCGCCATTTGTTTAGCTTTAAATTCATGTTTCCCAATTTTAGTACCTTGAATTTTTTTTGAATAAATCTTTTAAGTTCTAAAAATGCTTTTCTAGTAAAAAAATTATAAATTTTCAAGATTCCTTTACAAATAAGGTTATCAGCAAAGAGTCATAAAAATGCTTTTCTAGTCTTTTGTGCTCTTAAACTTGCTGTTAGCATGGTCTATTTGTTGGTTGACAAGATTTATGTAATCTGGTTTTGTTATAGAATGGGTATGTCTGTTACAAATAGTCACCCTTAATTTATCTTTATTTAAAATTAAAAAATAATTAAGAAAAAATTATAGAATTCAAATTCATTTAAAATTTATAGACTATTAATATTGGTTTTTAATAATATGTTGCAACTCTATCCATTAGAATGATATTTTCATTCCAATCTGTTTTGCTAATGTATTAAGCAATGAAAATCCTTAAGAATCTTAACTCAAAATAAATAATATGCCATGATGACATTTTCTTAACAAGGGTTGAGGGCGTGATTTCCAATTAAGCGGTTCAAGTCACATTTATTTTTTACTTTTTATGAAAGTGTCTATTGATCAATGTAGTAATGCTACATAAGCACAGGGAAAAAAAATTATAGAAAAATTTGCAAAAAAAAAAAAGTGATGTGTGGCTCACGTTCATTCTAGGTTATGCTCGCGAGGTCTGTCTGAGATTTGTCTGTTCTATGTGGAGGGGGCCACTTTTGCGTGGGTCTCGTGATTAGTTGAGGTGCACATAAATTGATTCGGACATCCGGTCATAACAAACAAACAAAAAATAAATAAAAAATAAAAATAAAAATGGTAGAGAACCACATTCAAAATAAATTTTGGCTAGAATTGGTGGAGAAGGTGGAGTATTAACTATTTGTATCGGATGATTGAGGAACATAAGAGACATAATGAATGGTGATTGGTGATGGAGTATGACCACGTGATACTCCGTGACTATTGTATAATTTTCCTTAAGGTTTATTGGTGATAAGTCCATTTGTACAAGGCTATGATATCTTTTCCAATGATTGATCTTTTGTTCTAAGCACATGATAATGAAACTGATTTTTCAGTTTTTTTGATGAAGTCCATTTTCCTTTTTTGATCGTGAAACACAGCATCTCAATTAACTAGAATGAGGAAACAGACACCTAACAAGCCCCATAGGTGGTTGGGTAACCCAATTCATGGGTAAGGAATTACGAAAAGAAGCAGAGGCCACCCAGTGGGCTGCACAATTGGCCCTTCGAGGACACCAACTAAAGCTAAGATGCCTGCTCGAGGCTAGATATCTTACATCGTAAAGCATAGCAACGAGCTCCCATGGTGGAACACCTTTAGACACACAAAGGTGAATCACAGATTGACTGTCACTTTCAATTTGCACATCAGTAAGATCAAAAGCATCAGCCATAAGACAGGCATACCGAATAGCGAGTAACTCTCCTTGAGCAACAGATCGTAATCGAATCTTACGCACCAAACCATCCACCAACTGGCCCATGTGATCACGAACAAGCACTGCCACTGAGCCTTTACCAAGCTTCAAATCCACAGCAGCATCACAATTAAATTTCCAGTGGCCACCCTTGGGCGGAATCCACGAAGGCCCTCTCCTAGCCACCTCCGTCGATACACTCCGAGAAGAAGTGGGCACTGGACAAGAGGCCAAGAATTCAACTTCATCCCGCTTTGCTTTCGCGATCACCCCGGCGGGGTCAACCAAACAATGGTTAAACAGATGTTGGTTTCTGCCTTTCCAAATGGTCCATGCCACCCAAACCATGGAGCATAACACGGACTTCCCCCAATCAGAATTTCCCAGCGACTCAAAACATTTTCCAAACCAATCCCGAGCCGAAAAACTGTCCCGATCCTCACATCTGAGGCCAAGATCACACCCAAACCAGACTTTCCTGGACCAGTCACATTCAAACAGCAAGTGCTCAATGGATTCCGAAGCAGATAAACACACAGGGCAGCAAGCTGAGACCGCGCACCGGCAGGAGAAAAGATTCTGACAAGTGGCCAAGGCATTGTGATGAATTTTCCATAAGAAATGCTTGAGTTTGGGAGGTAAATGCAGGTTCCACACTATTAGCCACACTTTATCAGGCCAATTATTTGAAGAAGATGGAACAGAAGATGCCAAGTGCGTGTGAATTACGGCTTCGTGGTACCCCGACTTAACCGTATAACGACCCTTTGAATCATGATGCCAGATAAGAATATCATCTTTGTCCGTAACGGAGACTGGAATGGAAAGAATAGCCTCACAGTCAGCTGCAGACACTAAGCTACGAATCTTGCTTTCATCCCAGTTCAAGCGAGAGGAATCAATTACCTCATGCACCTTTAGCACCGAATCCCCGCTAGGCCTCTCGGAGTAGACACGAAATCCCGGATTAGAAGGAATCCACATATCATCCCAGAAGTTGATGGACTTACCGTTCAGAACTTGCCACCGCAGCCCGCGAGTAAGAATGGTCCTCCCCTGAAGGAGGCTAAGCCAAGCCCAAGACGGTCGCGTCCCTCGCGACGCGTGACAAAAATCCGAGTTTGGGTAGTAAATGCCTTTGAGAATTCTAACACAATGAGTTCGGGAATTGAATTAATCTCCAACCTTGGCGTGCAAGGAGAGCTCTATTGAAAGCACGAAAATCACGAAAACCCAGGCCGCCATTACGCTTTGGCATACAAATTTTATTCCAACTAGTCCAGTGGATGCCGCTCCCCTCCGGATCACCTTTCCACCAAAAATTTCGAATGTAGGAGCTCAACTTATCACACAATTTGTTAGGGAATAGAAAGCATGCCATGGCATAGGTGGGCAGCGCTTGGGCAACCGATTTGATGAGGACTTCCCGGCCAGCTTGGGACAGTAACTGTGCTTTCCACCCTTGCAATTTGGACAAAACTTTCTCACACAAGAAGTTGAAAGCCTCAGCTTTAGAGTGTCCCCAACACGACGGTAGGCCCAAGTATCTAGCATTGGCTTGCATCTGCGGGATGCCAAGGAACCCACACACCTCCAACCTACTCAAGCTGGAGACATTGCCTGAGAACTGCACGCCTGACTTATCAAAATTAACGGACTGACCCGTTGCTTGTCCATAGACTTGTAACAAATTTCCTAACTCCAGACACTCCGCTCGGTTGGCCTTGGCAAAAATCACCGCATCATCCGCGAAGAACAAATGTGACAAAATAGGACAACCCCTTTGAATTTGCAAACCCGATATACGCCCAGCTTGAACACTACGGTCAATTAATTTTGAGAGAACATCCATCACAAGAATAAACAGATATGGAGAAAGAGGATCCCCTTGGCGGAGTCCCCGCAAAGGCTTAAGACTAGTGCGCTTGGCCCCATTAACTATCACAGAGAACGAAACCGTGGTCACACATTCCATCACCCATTGAATCCATTGAGAATGAAATCCCATCTTGCGCAGCAAGGCCCGAAGGAATCTCCAATCCACACGGTCATAAGCTTTGTGGAAATCAACCTTAATCGCCATTGACTCCACCTTCCCTTTTCGAGTTCTCAAATCGTGGAAAGCCTCGTGGGCGACGATGATATTGTCCTGAATGAGCCTTCCTGCCACAAAGGCCGATTGATTTGGTGAGACCACTTCACTAAGAACACCCTTCAACCGATTAGCTAGAATCTTGGTGATCACCTTTATGTTGAAATTGCAAAGGCTAATTGGCCTAAACTGTGAGAGTGTCTTTGGTGCTGGAACTTTGGGGATGAGAACCAAATTCGTATGGTTCATCTCCTTCAACAAAAAACCCCCCCTAAAGAAGCTCTTCACCGCCGCGCAAAGGGATGGCCCCACAATATCCCAATGCCGATGATAGAAATACCCAGGGTAGCCATCCGGACCAGGCGCTTTCAAAGAACCAAGTTGAAAGGCCGCTACTTTGATTTCCTCATCCGAAACAGCTTGAATCAACGAGTCATTCATTGCAGGAGAGATGACATTATGAACCACATCGAGAGCAGTATCCATATCCCCTCCATCACTACCGGAAAACAGATTCGTAAAATAAGTGAACAAGTGAGAATTTATGTCTGACTCCGACTTCAGAAGAGTGCCATCTTCGCATTTCAATTGCAAAATCTGGTTCCGTTGGCGCCGTTGCTTAAGTGTAGCATGGAAGAAAGCAGAGTTCCTATCACCAAAATTGAGCCAGCGCACTCTAGATCGCTGATGTAAATACATTTCCTCCCGCTGTAATGCCAATTCCAACTCATGGGCCAACTGTTTATGCCGCACCTCAGTATCCGGAGAATAAGGATGACTCTGAACCTGAGCAATTTGCCCCCGAAGGTCGGCAATACGTCGTTTACCATTACCGAATTCCTTGGAACTCCACGCCCAAAATCTCCGCTGACTACGTTTTAACCTTTGGACCAGCTGAAACATATGAGACCTCACTTGCTCCCTTTCCCATTCGGAATGAATAACAGCCGCACAACCCGGGCTTGTGGTCCAAAGCGATTCGAAGTGAAATTGTCTAGGGACCCGGGCAAGAGGGACACAACAATTAATTAGCAGGGGACAGTGATCCGAACCAAAGCAAATTTCATGAAAGACTTGACACTGCGGAAATAAGTCCTGCCAATCAATGGTGGCGAGAGCCCTATCCAATCTTTCCTGAACATTGCCCGCACCCTCCTGATTGTTAGACCACGTAAAACTATTCCCTTGAAAGCCCAAGTCCATCAAATTGCCATCGGAAATGAGTTCTTGAAATTCACAAAGCTGAGAAGCCTGACACTCCCGTCCTCCTTGTTTTTCAAAAATGGATCCCACTTGGTTAAAGTCACCCACACAGAGCCATGGGTAATGCATGTCCGTAGCCACTCCCCTAAAAAAATGCCAAAAAGCCCGCCGTTCCCGCCTACAATGAGGGGTGTAAATAAACGAGGCAGGCCAGCACCTACCTGCGAATGGCGAAATAACACACCTTAAAATATTTGGAGACTTGGAACCAAGGTTCTGAAAAGCGGTTGCGGTCGCCGTAACGGTGGCGGTGACGCGGTTGCGGTTGCGGGGTGTAAAGGTCGTAGCGTAATGGTTGCGGTAATCGGAACCGTGAATTTTTTTATTTTTCGCACAATTTTAAAAAAACTTACCGATATGCATATTTTTTTCCCATAATCATATTTATTGGGTTTTAAAATAAATATTGATCAATTTTTGTAAATTTTTAAATATGATCCAATATATTTTATATTTTTAAATCACTATAAACTGAGTTTTTTACATTTTATTTTAATAATTAATGACTTTATATGTCCTAAATCCATATTATGCTTGTGGCAACAATTTTTTTTTTTAATTAGACTTAGATGTATAATTTTTTTTTTAAATTATTATACTTGTGGAAGCATATGCAACTTTTAATTTGAATAGTTTTAAAAAATAAATTATACATGCTAATATAATCATATAAAAATTTAAAAATAAATTATAAAGAATTTTTTTTTGTTTTGGGTTTGGATCACTTGAATATTCATTCTCTTTTTGAATAACTAGTAAAATAAAATAAAATAAACTAATCAAAAAAAATTGACATGTATAAAAATTGTATTAATATATAATTATAGGTGTTATGTTTTCTAGCTATTTTACAAAAAAAATCAATCACTAAACAATGACAAAAGTACAAGAATAAATAATAGCCTATATATATATATAAATAGATAATGACTACACTTATTATTATTATTATTATTATTATTATTATTATTATTATTATTATTTTCAAACAATATATACAGATAGACGCATACAAACAAAATAGTTGAATGATAACAGCTGAAAACAATATATACAGATAGACGCATACAAACAAAATAGTTGAATGATAACAGCTGAATAGAATAGTATACGTCTTACAGCTTTAACAAATCAATAACATGTTCATCATCTTCTCTCTTCTCTCTCTATTTCTTACTCCTCCATCTTCCCTTTTCATTTTTCCTCCTCCTCTCTCTCTCCCTCTTCCCCCATTTTCAGTTTTTTTTTTTCTTTTTTTCGAAAGAAGTAATTCGGAACCATTACGTAACGGTGCGTAACAGGCTGTTACAGCCGTTACAGCACCGTTACGACCGCTACGACAGTCGCTACGGCCGACACACCTGTGAATCTCAATCACACTGCAAAAGCGGCCGTAACGGGTGGCGGTAACTACCAAAACCGTTACGTAACGGCGTTACGTAACGGTTGCGGCCGCTTTTTAAAACCTTGCTTGGAACGAACATCCAAACCAAACCCGTCTATCCACCATAGGGCAAGACCACCGGAAGAACCAATAGGATCCACATAACAACTATTCGGAAAGGAAAGGCTACGTCTAATGCGTTCCAACATAGCTCTCTTATTCTTTGTTTCCATTAAAAAAATCACCGAAGGCCGATGGGTTGTGCACAACCCTCGTAATACCCGGACTGTCAGGGGACGACCCAACCCCTGACAGTTCTAGCTGAGGATTAGCATGATGCTTGTGGCTGTTCGGGGTCAGCCACCACCACCCTTTCCAAATTAGCAGAACCTACCACCCCTCCTACTTCCACGCCCGGATGCCTACCAAACTGTGTGCATGACCCACCATCACCCAAAGAGACAACACTAACTAGTACAGTACCCCCTGAGTTAAAAGTCTCTACATTAGGCAAAGCCTGAACTTGTATATCCACCAGGGAATTCTGTCTCGGTCGACGACCTTTTCGGGCCAGAACCCGTGCCTTTGGTTTTGGAGCAAAAACACAGAGTGCTTGTGATGCCACAGCTTCATCTCCCAACTCCTTAACAGCCCCTTTTAATTTTTTCTTTGCCACTGGATCACAACAATCCTCATTACCCAGATGCCTTTTCAATGAGAGTGTATTAAAAACTGTGGAAATACTTAACTCTATACTGGGTTCACGAAGCCCAGTTCTTTCAGGACTAGAGCTGGGGCTAAGTTCTTGCACTCTAAAAGTAGGATGGACCGTGGGCCCCGTGGCCTGGGCTATAATAGGTAGACTTTCAGACGGCTCAGTAACAAAATAAGGGGCGGGAAGTGGCTGATCGGACTTCTCCCTCGTTGGGTTCAAAGAAAATTGGGCCTTGCCCTCTATTAAAGATGGCCCAAGATTTGAATTACAAAGTGGGTCCAGTCCACTCACCAATCCAGAAGCATGCATAGATGGGCCTCGGTCTGAAGATAAATCCGGATATACAGCAGGCGAGCATGGACGTGGTCGTGGAGCCTCCGACTGCAAAGGATCAGTAGCCCCCAAATCCACTCCGCGAAGTCGTACAGAACGTACCCCCACGTTCTCTGCCAGTTGGTGCATAGAGGTCGTTTCAGAGCCACTCGCTTCGTCCCCAACGGCCCCTTGACGACGCGCCGTCATACAACTGATCGGACTAGGCAGAGGCGGTTCCATCTTATCCTTACCAAGTCGCAATTCCTCCGTCGGTCTCCGCACCGAGCTGTGATGCCCACTCAAGCTTTTAGCAGGCCCTGTTCTGAGATTGGGGCCATAACCAGAGTGAAGACCCTCCTCCCTTGAGACAAATTTACAGGCTAGCTTCTCATGCCCAATACGCCCACAATCATAGCAAAAATCAGATAATCTCTCATACTTGTACTAGACCTTGAGTCCATCACCGACTGGCCTCGAGCTATCTCGCCGATACAAAATGAATCCCTGTAACAAAGGTTTGGACACGTCTACCTCAACGCGTAGTCGCAAAAAGCTACGGTGAAGGAGCAAGCCATCTGAGAGAGCCTCAATCTCCACTAGCCGACCAATCCGATTACCGATGACCTCTCCATGAGCGCGAGTCATTTTGTCAACAGGGAGGCCATGAACCTGGACCCAGAAAGGGCTCCAGCAGAACTCCAACTCGTCAATAGCCTTCCCGAGAGGAAGTGGCTGAAGAACCAACAAACTTCCCATCACAGACCAATGGGCCTCTTGGAGAACCCTCAAACGGTCCTCCAAATCTTCGAACTGGAAGAGAAAGACATTCTCCTTCCAAGGTGTAATGACAACCCCAGCCCGTGCCTTCCAAGCAGCAAGGAGAATGTTAGAGACGGCTGGTTTGTTCAAGATTTTGGGGGCGATGATCTTTCCCACCAAACACCGATGCGAGACATCCTCGCACTCATCCGTAACCTCCGGTAGCTCAAAAACCTCCATACCCCTACCAAACACCCTCGAACTGATATCGGAGCACTGCAAAAACACCCACAGGCACAGGGAAAAAGTAACAGAAGAGGGCCACACCAAAGGAAAAACCTACATCATCGAGTTTATAGTAAATTCCCCTTATTTACCAATTAGAAAATTCTTGATTGAAAGGGCTCGTTTGATAATTGACTATTTTAATTGACTTTTTATGTAACGATATGTAGAAAATAAGAGAAAGTGATGTGACAACATATAGTGATTTTTTCACATTTTAATTATTTTAACCTATTGACAAATCAAAATCAAGAGAAAGAGAGATTAAATTACAGAATTCATTGATGGTTTGGAATGGCTAGATTTGACTGTCGTTGGATCGATCATCTACGGTGTCACTGCTACACATAGCTTATTGTTCTTCATGTCACTGTTGCCACGTTGGCCAACGGTCAGATCATCTACACTGCAGATTTGATCTCACACTAAAGAATTTGATTTTTAAAATGATATTAATTCTAGCCATAATTAATGAAATATGGACAATTTAGATAATTTAACTATTTTTAGTCGATGGTGCTAGATAGTAGCGGTGGTTATTGACTAGGAAATGAATGAGAGGGGTAGTAGAGAGGTGGAGAAGGGAAGAAATAGCAGTGGACAGGAAAAAAGGAATGAAGAGGTGGCAATGGGTTGGGAAACATAAGGTGTGATGATGGACAACAATAAAAAGTGAGAGGTAGCTGTCAACAATAATGAAAGGGAAATAAGTGGTTAAATTGTCTAAATTGTCCAGATACAAATAGATGCTTATAATTGATATTATTTTAAAAGTTTAGGGTTTAAATTAAAATAATTAAAAACTTAAGACTTAATTTGTTAACGAGATCAAATCTTGAGTTTTTTTTTTATCTTTTATTTTTTATTTTAATTCTCCCAAATTTCTTTTATTGGCCTTCCTCTGTGTGTAAAATTCTTGGAAAATTACTCATTTAATTCTGAAGTATTATGTGATATTATTTAATTTAAATAAATCACATAGTTAAAAACCTTATGAGTGGTGACATGCTAACTAATCTTTAGTAAGTATTTGAAAAATAAAGAATAATTTACCAGTGTTTATATCATGACTTTGAATAAGTATACAAACTATTTACCTCAACTTTTTTTTTTTTATTTTAAATTTATATCTAAATTTATAATTCAAACATAATGTTGTTGTGTATTTTAATTTTTTACTACCGATAAAATGTTTAATAATTTTCTCAAATTCTAATTCACATATCTATGGAAGATAAAAGACAATAAATGATTAAATAATGGTACCAATGATATGGCATCCCCTATGAAAGAGTATTTTTTTTTATTGTTTTATTTTATCTTTTTTAGGTCATATCACATCTCTACTTTTTTACATATTTTTTTATAAAAAGTTAAAAAATATATTTATTTAGATTATTCCAAAAACCCTCATAGGATCATTGTTGCATCATTTTGTTTTCACGTTCCGTTTGTTTAGATAGAAAATATTTTTAAAAAATATTCTATATTTTTTAGTGTTTGGTACAATAGAAAACGAAAGTTAACAAAAAAATATTTTTTATGATTAACAGAAAACAAGCCTACATAGGCAGAAAATATTTTCCATTTTTTAAAAGATGAAAAATGTTTTTCAAATTAAAATTTTATCAATATCACCACATTACTACTGCCACTCTCACCTCCACCTCCACCTCCACCTCCACCTCCACCACCACCACCACACCACCATCTTCGCGACCCAACATCATCGTTTTACTATTGTTGCCCCTCACCACTATGCTACTACCTTCCTTTCACCACCATTACCATCGAATATAAAAATTATTTTTTAAAAAAAATATTTTCTATTTGGCACGTCAAACTCCCTGCATTCACTATCGCGAATATTCTAGTAGTCAAACACTTCGAACTCCTGCGTCGTCCAAATCCCCAACAACGACAACGCCACATGATGCTCTAACAGAGTTATGTTGATGCCCAATAGAGTTATGATTAATGGATTATGAAAGAGGTAGGATTCATGAATTTGTGTTGAATAGTTGAAAAATATTAAAAGATATGATGAATTATAATTAGTAAGAGACATGGTCACGTGACATGTTAATGCCCACTTTCATTCTTTTACTTTGTCTAAAAGTTTTATCTTGCTTATGTTATGAAGAAAGTTGGTTTCCATTCTAATTTATATGTCTGTTGCATCACTTGAGATGAAAATTTTGTATTTCTGTTAAGAAAGTTGAGAAATTAATGAGAACACTTCAGTTTTTTTTTTTATTTTTTATTTTATAAAAAATGTGCTTGTGATTGTTCTTTCCTTTGCATCATTCAAGATAAATGTTTTATCGAGTAGAATGAGAAAACAATGAGAAAGCTTCCAAAACTTTGTTATTCCAATGCATTGTCCTAGATAAAAAAAAATTTATCGAAAGGGGCAAGAAAACAATGAGAAAGGAACAAACAAACAAAAAATAAATAAAAGAAACATACAAGCACTCAGAGGAAGTCATACCTACATAATACTTGAAAAAACACAATCTCTTCTGAAGACGCCTTCGAAAAAGCTGCATGTCACGTCTACATCCGGAGGATAGGTAGCGGAGTGTTCCTCTAAAACCGCCAAGGCTTGAGCATATCTGGCCTCAAGTTCACGAAGAGTCGCCTTTGTTTCATTTATAGAAGTCTGATAAGAGCCAAGCATAGACGAAAACTCCACTCGGCGACTGGCATTCGAGGCTATATCCAGGCGCCTTCGAAGCCATGATAGATTTACCCGATAATACTCCATATCTGAGATCCCCTGATATGCTGTCTCAACTACCTTCTCGTTAAGGTCACACAATCGTCGCTGATCCAAGCTATACAGGATAGTAACAAAAGACTCGAGAAGAGCAGTTTGAATCAGTGGGCATTGACAAGCAAATGAAGCAAAGGTCTCAGGGTAACTCGAATGCACAAGCTGTAGAACTGAGGCAAACTCAGGAGCTACCCAATAGTGGAGAAAAGGTATTTTGCCAGAAACCGGAGGTGGAGCTAGGGCCGAGAAGTTGTTAGTTTCAGGAACCTCTCCAATCTCTATCGGGTAAGATGAACCACACGAAAGGGAAACCTCAGGGAGAAAGCTCGAGCCTGAGAATGCAGTCTGATGAGGGGAAGGACCAAAAGTGTCGCTATCAAAATGGAAGTCGCTAAGATTCAGATCCAAAACATTCGCGGGCACTTGCAATGGAGAGCCCCTAGCAATCGTCTCAAAGGCAGATGTGCCCTTTCGGGAAGGAAAGCCATGAGGAGTCATAAAGAGAGTTAGAGCAGAGTTTGAGGCAAGTGAAGGCAAGACCCCGGTAGCGGCTAACACTGAAAAAAGAAGGGAACTCTATCAGAGGCAGGGAATAGTAAGACCATTTGAGTAAGAAACTCTCACAAATGAAAATGCTTAACAAGCTCCAGAGAGATAGATTACCTGATGGAGAATCATTAGGTGGAGCTAGGGCAACTGAATCAAGTGGAGCATGAGGAACCCAAACATCAAAGAAGCTACTCGGCTGTACGGAGGGACTGCAACTTCTAAATAAGAATTTATATATATTTTTAATTAGTTTTGTGCAATGTATATCATTTAAATTTTAATTTTTTCACTACTGAGAAAAAAAAAAATATTTATTAAATATTTTAATTTTTTTTAATTTCGAGGGCAAATTGATTTTTAGGGTATAATTTGGGGATAAAATAAAGTTCCAAATGAAGTTTGATACCACGTCAGTAAGTTCTGTTTGATTATAGACGGAAACAGACAGTGAAGGTTAAATTGATCAAATTTTACGAAGTTTAGGGATCAAATAAAAATAATGCTAAGACTGGATGTCAAATTGAAAAACGCGTAATAATTTGGAAGCAAAATGATATTTCCTATTTTACTTTATAATTTGCAGTGGGAGTGTGAGTTGATGACATTTTTATTTGGAGGAAACTGTAACTGAGTTGTAAGAGATATATACTTACCTAAGCCTTTTTCCGTTGAGGTTGTTGAGGTGGTCCTCTTGATCATCAATTCTAGGACTTCCACTGGGTCCTGCTGCCGCTGCATCGTAGTAATTGTCGTTGAGGTCGAGGTCGCGTTTTCTCTTTGATGTAGTAGCACTACTACTACTACTCAATGCTTGTTCTTCAGCTTCCATGTATACAAGATGGACACCGACCTTTTCGACCTCTACTTCGAATACGGGGATGCGGTCCTCTTCTCCCCGGTTTTCATCTTCTCCAATTGAAGAAGGCTGAATTAGTTCACAGACATGAGCTTCACATTCAAATCCACCCTCATTTAATTGCTCCATATCATCTTCCGTGAGTCCCGAAAATGCACCGCGTGGGATACACCTAACCACCATATTTCCAAATTTGACAGTTGGAGCGTAGGAACCCGATTCTTCGACGATCCTCTGAGTAACGGGGCACTTGAAGTTCATTTTAATATCACAATAGTCGGATTTAGCTTCTTTGAATCCAACAGCGGCGTAAGCAAATCCCAAGAACATGTTGTTAAACCAATGTGGAGGCAACTGAAAAGATGTGGAAGACCCCCTACTTTGATGGCTGAACCACTTTGGAATCTCTCTCCCAGGTAAAACAATGTCACAAAAACCCTCACGAAAATTTCTCTGTACAATAAACAGAGAAATGTAAAAAATGTATACAAGTAATGTGACATAAACAAATTAATAAATTGACTTTTTTTAATTCATTCCAAACCAACACAAAGTTAGGTATACATCCAAAATCTTAAATTAAGATTTATATCAAGTAATATTATAAGAATAATGATAAAAAAAACAATGCATAAAAACATATTACTCAAATGGTAAAAATATTCGTCAAACCTTAGTCACCTCGTAATATAATTTTATATTTTTAAGACTTCCCTTTATATAATAGAATAGTTAGATATAAAAATATAAAAATGAAAATAAAAATGATAAATGATACTTTATCATTTAATGTTTCGCTACTTTCTCACTTTAACCCTTAAAATTTATTTTCTCACTTTAACCCATTATGCTTGAAATCTTTTCCTCTTTACTCCTAAAACTAATTTCTATTAAAAATTAAATAAAAAAAATACCACAATAACTACCACATAACATAAAAAATATAATATTATATTAGTCATTAAATTTATGTCAAATGCGTGAGTTATATATAATCAAATATTTTTACGCTACGAGATTACTAGTATGTCATTTTTTGTCTAATTTTTAACATAAATTAACTTTAGGAGTAGAGTGAGAAAAACTTGAAATATGAATTGTCAAACTGAAAAAAAAAAAAAAAAAAAAAAAAAAAAAAAAAAAAAAAAGTGAGAAAGTGATCAAATATAAAGAAGGTAAAGTATAATTTACACAGACAAAATTCACACTTATCTATAGGACTGCAAAATATCGCTAAATCTACTAAAATCGCATCAATTTGCACCGCTTTATTTACTAATCATGATTTAAACTTTAAAATTGATAATTCGCCTTCGAAAAAATGAGCATAAGAGAGATTTAATATGTGAAATTTATTACAGATTAGTAGTTATATATATGAAAAATATTACGTAAAATTAGTTTGTGTTATATATATATAAAAATATTATTCAAATTAATTTTATATATTAGGCAAAGACTTGATAATTGATTAAATATTCTTTAATTCGCCAATTCGCTAATGCACCCAAAACTTCTCAAACCACAATTTACTAATCCGCCATTTAATTTATAATTTTACTCTCAAATTTTTTGAATCATACCCACGCACACCTCTATTTATCTATATCTATATCTATTATTATTATTATTATTATTATTATTATTATTATATTTTTTTGACAAAAAGATCCACAAGCCACACACTGGACAATTGTTGACCAAGTGAGAGAAGTGGCCCATTAAAATACACACACCCAAACTCCCCCACTGATGTGGAAAGCTTGCCCCAAACCTATCCGGGCCGGAGAGTCCCACCCCGCAAATCTATATCTATCATTCAATTTATCTATATCTATATCTATTATGATAATTATTTTTATTTTTTATTTCTTATTTTTTAATCAAATTAATTTTTAATTAAATTTTTTTTTTCTAAAAATCAAATCATACATAGTCTAAGAATCTTTTGATAAGTCATTTCTTACGTTGGTAACTTATTTAATTATTTGTTAATTTTACTACATTTTTACCATCTCAGGCCTGTTTGGTAACCATTTTGTTTTCAGTTTTAAATTTATATTTACAAAAAATTTAAAAACTGTCATAAAAACTTATTTCATAATTTTTTCGGTTTATAAATTGTTGTCTCAGTTTGTAAATTTGAGGAAAAAAACGTAAATTCAAAAAATGAGTTTATATTGATTTTTAAACAGAAATTTAAAAATTTTACTAACAAAATTTTTTTTCAATTAATTTTTTTCCCAATTAATTTTTTTTCCAACTAATACTAACCGAAGAGGCAATTGGTAATGCTACTTTAAACCTTAGGGAGGAGATTGTAATTTCTAAAATGTGAGGGGTGTCAATGTAATTTACCTAGTGAGGGCAAAATTGGTATTTAAAAAAATTAAATTGCTGAGGGAGGAATCTGTAATGAAACTTTAAACCTCAGGGAGGAGATGTAATTTTCAAAAGGTGATGAGGAAACTATAATAAACATAAATCTCAGGAGATGTTAGTGTAATTTACCCAAATTTATATTTCCAAAATGCATATCTTATAACAAATTATTTTGTTTGGTTTGATTTTTTAAAATGATTTTTAGATGAATTTTAATTTGTTTTCATAAAAATTTTCATATTTTTTTCAATTTTTTTTTTCTAGTTATTCTGTTAAATTAAAAATTCTAATAAGGAATAGTTGTAATTTCTAGTATTGTAGGGACATTTTATATTTTGAAGAAACCTCATGAGTGTATTTGTATTTTACCCAAAACCAACATATATTTATGAGCAAGAATCTTTGCATTATTACGAAAACCCTTCACTCAAATTAGTACTACTAATATTGGTAAATATTTCCAAAGAAGATGATAAAATGAGAAATTCAAATTATAGGTTACCATTAATAAATTATACAAAATGAAAGGGCAAAATAGGAAAGAAAACCTAAGGGGTATATTTGTAATTTACCCAAAATCAAAATATTTATGTTTTATAACTGACCAAGATTTTTTGCATAATTATGAAAAAATCTTCATCCAAATTAGTACCACCAATATTGGTAAATAGTACAGAATAAAATAATAGAATGAGAAAAACTGAAATGTAAGCATCTATGGACAAATTACACTAATAGCCCATTTAGTTTGGGACTCATGTCACTTTGGTCTCTGACTTTTCAATTCTGACACATTTGACCATAAATTTTGAATTTTGTTTCAAATAAAGATAATTGGAGATACTAATGCTCAATTTCAAGAACAAAATCATCAATTTGATAAAATATAAACTAATTTGACAAAAATAAATGTTAAAAAAATATGTTTAAATTTTTTAAAATTATTTCTACCCACCAAAGATAAAATTATGTAAAATTAATAAATCTTTAACTCATTTATTTATTTTACTAAATTGATTTTTATTATGTGTTTGGATGATGATTATGTAATTGGTGGTTGTTAGCAATCAATATATTTAATATATGAAATGTTTTTAGTTTTGGATTTTTTGATTTAATGGATTAGTTTAATAATGATGTCAAAGTTCTCGCTATGTTTGACTCTTGAAAAAATGAAAACTAATTTAATGAAAATAAAAGCAACCGCTCATTACATGATCATCATCCAAACAAATAATAAAAATTAATTTGATAAAAATAAATAAATGTGTAAAAAATTTATCAATTTTACATAATTTTATCTTTGGTGGATAGAAATAATTTTTAAAAATTCAAAAATATTTTTTTGACATTTATTTTTATCAAATTAGTTTATATTTTATCAAATTGACGACTTTGCCATTGAAATTGAGCAATGGTATCTTCAATTATCCTTATTTAGAATAAGATTCAAAATTCAGGATCAAATGTGTCACAATTGAAAATACACAAGTCTCAAACTATAGGGATTGCTACTGTAATTTGTCCTAGTAAATATCTAAACCAAAGGGCAAAATCAAAAAAATAAAATAAATACGATCCTAAAAAAGCCTTCATCCAAATTAGTACCACCAATATTGGTAAATAACAAAAATAATAAAAGGGTAAAATGGAAAAACCAAAATTCAAGTCTCTAATAATAAATAATTCCAAAGCAAAGGGCAAAATCGAAAAAAAAAAAAAATGAGCATCAAGCAGATAAGCACTTCTTATATATATATATATATATTTAAAAAAAAATTCAAAAAACTCATTGTTGGGTGTTCAAAGTAAGAGTGACTGAGTGTTCAAAATTGCAATGAGTGAACTTGTTGAACATATGTATTAGTATTAAAAAAAAAAAATAGAGTGTTTAATTAGTTAAAGAGTAGAGCTGCCGCTTCACAGAGAGAGAGAGAGAGAGAGAGAGAGAGAGAGAACCTGAAATATGTTTGAAAGAAAATTTTCTGTCAGGATGTCGTTTTGCATATTCTCAACCAATTTGAAGCAATCGTTGAAGAACACTGAGACATTACTAAAAGTTTCGAATGGAATCCATATTGTTCTTAATGATGGGCAATCATCAACACGTAGGTAAGTTGTTCTATTAGGTAAAATCTTTGGCAATTCTTGAAGCTTCTTGCAACCAGTCAAATACAAGCCCCACAGACTTGAAAGTTGATTTATGCTTGCAGGTAAACTTTCCATATTGTTTCCATTTAGGCATAAAAATTGCAACGAGTAGATGCTACAAATGGCTGTGGGGATAGATTTTAAATTACAGTAACTCAGATTTAGATACTCAAAAGACTTCAACCCTGACAAAGCTGCTGCTAGTTCAGAAGCCATGGAATTTAAATTACAGAAACTGAGATCTAGTAGCCTTAAAGACTCCAACCCTGACAAAGTTGCTACTAGTTCAGAAGCCATGGAATTAGATGATATTCCCTCACACCCTCGTAGCATTAGTATTTCAAGCTTCTTCAGACGTCTAATGGAGGATGGGAGTTGTCTAATTGCAGTCCAATTTGCACGAAGGTCATCTAAACAGTACAAAACACCCAAGTTTGGTGGCAATCTGTCAAGTTTGGAGCAACCAGAAAGGGTTAAAGTTCTAAGAACTTTCAACTGACAAATGCTGTCTGGAATACTTCTCAAGTTTTTACAATCACTCAGACTAATCAAACCAAGATTGGTAAGATGTCCAACTGAAGGTGGAAGTTCACTGATATCATTCCCATCTAAACAAAGCTTTGATAAACATTTCATATATCCCAAGCTGACCAAAACGTTATCAAGCTTTGAACACCCAGAGACAATAAAAACTTGAAGAGATTCCAATTGAATGCCATAAGGAAGACTCTTGAGACTTTTGCAGTCCTTCAAGTTCAAACAAATAAGCCTTCTGACAACTACAATGGATGGATGAAGATTAACCAAACTTGTACAACCTTCAAGAATCAATCTTTCAAGATTTGGGACCCCTGTGAAGTCTGGGCTCTTCGTCAGATACGTCGAGTGACTAAGATTCATGATCCTTAACTTGCCTAGATGCTGTTGAAAAGAAATATAAATACGAATAAATTACAAAAATTATATAGAAATAAATTACAGAAATTATATTGTGTCATAGACTTTGCATCGTATTCAAAGTAATTAAAGAGAATACATATTCATACCATTGTTCCCTCCCAAAGTTGTTCAATGCTGCTATAGGTTAAGTGAAGTTCAATAAGATGCTCTGGTTGAAATGTTGAAGGCATGTATTTCATAGGGCATCCTAGCCAGTCAAGATACCTTAACTTGTTAGAAAGATATTTGAGTTCTTCTGAGATGTGCATACGACAAATTTTGAGAATCCTCAAGTTTGACATCTTTGCAAAAGCTTCAGGCCTCAACTTCAATTGTTTTACAAACCGAATGTCCTTTGGATCTAGACCTCTTAGGTCATTATGCTGCATAACTATGCCTTCCACTTTGTTTGTTCCCTAATAACCACAAGGAAATAACAAGAACACCATATTAGAAGGCTGACAAAATTATGCACAGCTAGCTTTTGTTAATTAAACAATTTTTGAGTGTTCGTGCTTTTCTATAAGACCTCTTACCGTATTGTCCATCAATACATGTTTTATATCTTCATCACACCATAACCTAGTGCGCTTTCCAGGCTCTTTATGTGATTCCTCGCAAACAATATGCCGCCCTAGTTCTTGTATCAAATCATGCATCAACAGCTTATTGCCTGATATAGTTATAAGAGACTTTTGAACAAGAACATCTATTCCAATAATTGGGTGGAAGCCACAACTTTCTAGTATTTTTGTTACATCATTTTTGTCCATCCCTTTGAAAAAACATGCAATATCTAAGAATATGTCTCTCTCTTCCGATTTCAATGCATCGTAACTTATTCTAAGTACTTGTAGAACTTCATTGAGAGGGCTTTTTTTCAATCTATTTAAAGAACTTTCCCATTGATCTTTGTTTCGACCACAAAGGAAAGAACCCAAAACTTCAAGAGCTAAAGGAATTCCGTTAGCATACTTTACTGCACGACGGACAAGCTCTCCATAGCCTCCCATTTGTCTGTGTTTCCCAAAGGCTTTCGATTCAAAGAGTTCTATAGCTTCACCTTCTCTTAATTGCTCAACCTCATAGATATGTTTTATGCCATATCTAGTTAACACATGTTGATTTCGAGTCGTTACAATGATTCTACTTCCAAAACTGTACCAATCATGCTCTCCTACCAATTTTTCGAGTTTGGTTGATTCATCCACATCATCAAGCACGATAAGAACCTTTTTATGACATACCATGTTCCTTATCATATTTATTGCATGACCATTACTTCCTACTTTCAAATCTTTTTCCATTAAGATTTCAGAAATTAATTGTTCTTGCAAAGTTTTTAAACCACATTTTTCTAAAACTTCTCTAACATTCTCAATAAAGCTGTAACCTTCAAATTGGCAAGAGATACAGTCATAAACAGCTCTGGAAATAGTAGTCTTGCCTATTCCACCCATTCCCCAAATACCTACAACACGAGCATCATCCATCCCTAAACCTAGCAATTCAATCACTTTCTCTGTACGAGAAACCATCCCAACTAGGTCTTTGCCAATGCTTGAATATGTATCAATTAATTCTCTAAAAAGTATACCGACAACTTCTTGGATGAACATTGATTCAGACCTGTGCAGATTTAGGAGAACAATAATAAATTTATTCATCAAAACTCAAAAGAGCTATTAGAAGGAAAAGTGTCATTAGTTTTGTAAAATGGTGATTAATTTTACTTATTGCAATTGAATAGCACATATAAATATAGTTTCCCTCTATTTGATATGATCATTAAAAAAAAACAAAAAACATGAAAAGTCCTTATCTATAATATATATTAAGCAAAAAGGAGTTTTTAACCCCAAGGCTTGTGGGAGCTCCAATCTCCCAATCTAAATTTCTTAATTTTTCGATTAAAAAAAAAAACCTTAGCATTTATTAACTTTTCCCAACCCCCAAGTCTTACTCTCATAATAACACTTTAATACATTACTCACATAATAACACTTTAATGCATTAAGAACAAGCATAAAAAAAATTCTTTGAAATCCAACACATATGAATTCCTTCAAAAGTCCGAACACATAATTATTATCCCTCATAATAACATTTTAATGCATTAAGAACAAGCATAAAAAAAATTCTTGAAAAGTCCAACACATATGATTATTATCAAAATATTAAACTTTAATATAATATAATAAAAAAAAGAAGACATTTAACATTTATTAACTTCTTCCAACTCTCAAGTCTTACCCTCATAATAACACTTTAATGCATTAAGAACAAGCATAAAAAAAAAAAAATTCTTTAAAATCCAACACATATGAATTCCTTGAAAAGTTCCAACACATATGATTATTATTCCTTATAATAATAATTTAATGCATTAAGAACAAACATAAAAAAAAATTCTTGAAAAATCCAACACATATGATTATTATCAAAGTGTTAAACGTTAATATAATCTATCTATCTATACTATGTATTAAGCAAAAGGGAGTTTTTAACCCCAAGCCTTGTGGGAGCTCTAATCTCCCAATATAAATTTCTTGATTTTTTAATTTAAAAAAAAAATAGCATTTATTAACTTCTCCCAACTCCCAAGTCTTACTCTCATAATAACACTTTAATGCATTACTCTCATAATAACACTTTAATGCATGAAAAAGAAGCATAAAAAAAATTCTTTGAAATCCAACACATATGAATTCCTTCAAAAGTCTCAACACATGATTATTATCCCTTATAATAACATTTCAATGCATTAAGAACAAGCATAAAAAAAATTCTTGAAAAGTCCAACACATATGATTATTATCAAAATATTAAACTTTAATATAATATAATAAAAAAAAAGAAGACATTTAATTCCTTAAAAAAGTCAAACACATATGATTATTATCAAAATATTAAACGTTAATATAATATAAAAAAGGAAAAAAAGAAGACATTTAAAAAAAAAAAATTTAAATCGCAATTCATATATATAGATAACTGTAAATATATTAAGGAAAATGGAGTTTCTAAATCCCAAGCCTTATGGGAGCTCTAATCTCTCAATCTTAATTTTTAAAATTTTTGATATAAAAAAAAAAAACTCAGCATTTATTGATTTGGTCAAAATCACCTGATCAACATTTATTAACTTTTTTCAATTCACATGCCTGCATTTATTGATTTGGTCAAAATCCCTTATTAGCATTTAAAATCCCCTCATATAAATAATTATAGATACATCCCATGCATAGTTACTGCAGTAGCCTTTTTAATTTCTCGTGTACACTATGATTAGTGATAAGATTGTTAAATTATTTTTATAAAAAATCTTTAAAAACATAATTTATATATTAAAAAAAAATAATTTATCACTAATTATAGATATAGGTCGTGCATTGTTACTGCAGTAACCTTTTTAATTTCTCCTGTACACTATGATTAGTGATAAGATTGTTAAATTATTTTTATAAAAAATTTTAAAAAACATAATTTATATATTTAAAAAAATTAAAACAAATATAAATATCTATAATTATCCCGTGCATAGCACGGGTGATAGGCTAATTTGCTTTATTTGAATGGCACATTGGGTTTCTAAATTTTCCCACAATTGATCTGCTTTACTAGTTATTGAACTACATTTGTTTAGTTTTACTCTAATTTGTTGTTAGAAACCCTTAGGAAGATTTCTATTTATAGAGTTGTTTATAGTATTTTTTTATTTCAAAAATTTGTGTAAGAGTGTCTGATGAAACTTTTGTTTACATCTTATGAGTCATAAATAGTTTAAATAAACAAGCAAGGGAAGAGATTTCGATTATTAAATTTTAGCTTGCTAGAAACCGCATCAAATCAGTTAGACTATATTTCTAGCCCTTCAACTTCAAGACAAAGTTGTTTTTGGAATTTACGAGTTTGGTACGGATTTGTATAGCGAAAGGAAAGAGTGCAAGAAACGTAAATAAAATATAAGTAAAAAAATTTCACCCTCCCTTTGATCTTTTTCTTTTCTCCATAAATTCATGTCCAAACAAACCCTAGATCCAAACATAAAGGTTTGGTGATGATTTTCTTTTTCTCTAATGTTATTAAACTTGAAAACGCTTATTTCACATAAATTATAATGTTTCCCAAATCATTATTTTTACTGTCAAACTTATTATTTCTTGAATATGATAATATTAAACATCTTATAAAATTATGTTATAGAGTTATTCCAGTTGCACTAAGATTATCCTTCCAAATCAAATATGTTTTTTTTTCCCTTTTTAATCAGATCTTGCATCGCATATGCTGCAACCTCTTCTTAAATAATTTTATAATTATATCTGCATAAACATAAGGAAAAATTGATGAAAGTGCTCTGAAAGGAAGGTCAACTTTGATGGTTACAAGGAGACATAGCACTTCCTGATTGGTAAGTTCAAAAATACGGTGATAAGAATAATTTTGGAGATTTGGTTAAAACTTTTTCATAATAAAATTTTAATATATTAAAAATAAACACAATTTTTTTGAAAAATATGATGATAAAAGTTTTTCTTGAAAAATTTAACACATATAACTTTTATCAAAATATTAAATTTTAAAATAATATAACTTTTAATTTAAATGTTCATTTTTAATAAATTTCCCTCTATTTGGTTTCCATTTCCAGAACTCATTTTTCAAAAAATTTTATAGTTTTGTTTTTTGTATTTTTTTCTTTTCATTGAATTTTTTTAATATTTTAAGTAATTTTTTTAATTTTTAGACATACCCAACATAAATATACTAAAAAAGTATAATATTTATGAAAAAAAATTTTTTTTAAAAAATTCATTAAATAACATAAATATAAAAAAAAATACCAAAATTCAAAGCATTTGTACCTAACGATTGAAAGAATTTGTGAGATGTATATCATTACACAAGTTTTATCTAATTATCAGTTACCTGACGATTGCATCACTAGGGTAAGGCCATCCTGATAAATTGGCAACTTGCTCCAAAGCATTCCTCCACCTTTGAACATTCTCCATCCCCAATACTCCCTGTTTGGAAGCCAATTCATCAAATCCATCCCCAAAACTCCCTCTTTGCCTTCTCACTTCCGACGGATCCACATGATAGAAAATCGGACAAACCGTTGTGTTGCTGCATTCAAGTGCCTCCACAAGTTCATCCAAACACCATCTCGAAGAAGCATAATTCTTCGATAAAACTATAATCGAAAACCTCGATCCTCCAATCGCTCTCCGGAGCTCCGGCGAAATCGATTTTCCTCTCTCGAGCTTTTCATCGTCTTTGAAGGTGCGAATCCCCTTGTGAGTCAACGCAGTGTAGAGATGACTGACGAAGTTGTCGCGAGTGTCTTTGCCTCTAAAGCTCAAGAACACATCGTATGTGTCTCGAGGCCGAGATGAAGATGGAACAGAGGAGGAAGCCATTGTTTAACTGTTTGGTATAAGGAATTAGTAGAGAGAGATAAAATTGGGAAATTGAGAACACAAGTAGAAACTAGGATCTCTGTGGCGTTTTTTATAATGTGAAATTTGCGTTATTTGCAAGCAATTTGCTACAGACAAACAACAAATTTTCTTTGTAACTTCCACGAATTTCTTCAAAGAAAGCGAAAAGGTCCACTGCTGTGTAGTAGTACTGCTTGCTCTGCTTCTTGGCTTTTTCTTGGTTATTGCAAATACGCTTGACAGGTCCGCGCGTTTAATATTATTTTAAAAACATGCATTGAATTGTAATTTCCTTATAAAAAGCATAAGCAAGAACAAATTTTTTTTTTTGTTTTTTTTTTTTTTGTCACATATCAGCAAATAATCAGCCAAACACCTCCTTGAGATGATTTAAATAAATATATTTTTTAATTTTTTACGAAAATATATATAAAAAAATAAAAAAGTGATTTGATTCAAAAAATATTAAAAAAACATATACTTTTTATATCATAGCAAATAGTTCCCTAGTAATGAATGTTGTTAAAATCATAATTTTAGATGGAATCATTGGAAGAAAATGATAAATAAAATCAAATTAAATTAAAATGATGAAATTTTACTTTTAAGACAAAATAAAATAAAATAATTATTAGTTCATATACCAAGTTAAGTGGTCGGGCTTCACATGATAAGATTAGACTTAAACTCAGCTTATGTTTATCTCTACTCAATGGTGCTTGATGGTGATTAAAGGTTTTAGAATCCACACTCAAATATAAATAATAATCAAATAACATAATCTAATCAATTTCCTTAATGTCCAACACAATAATTTAGAATTCAATCTTAATCATTATGGAAGATATCGTCGTCTAGTTCATTTAAAATAATAATCTTATGTATGTTCTTCCTCGCCAAATTATTCAAAATTAAATCATCTAATGTATCTGTTGGCAACAAATCACAATAGATATCCAATATTTGATTTTTAACAGAGATATGATCAAGGCAAGTAAATTAACTCGAAAATTTCAAATCATGAAAGAGACCGAATTAAATTCATATACAAAATTTACTGAATTAATTTAGAAGAGACAAGAACAATTAATCACTAAAACCTCAATTTAGGAAATATGATCGGATCATGTATTCAGTTACTACCATACAAGCGGCTTCATCCTTAACCCTAGCTAATAATTTAGCGACTCATAATTATTTTAACATATACACTAAAATCAAACATGAAAATAAAACTTACAACTGAAAGGCGAAAATTACACCAAAATACAAGACCGGGCTCCACCTTTTTTTTTCTCTTCCAAAAACTCCCCCTTTCTCACATTCAGTTCATCTCATTTATAGAGCTCACTACACACTCTTGAAGCTGTCTAATCTTTAGAAGCCGGTATTATTGAGATTTTGAGGCTAAAATTGTTGAAATTTGATGCATCGATTTCCATTAACAGATCGCACGCCTCCATCTTTGTCTCCATTCTTTAGCTCTTGTCTTCCGCAACTGTGTTCGGTCTTTAATTCAAAGATAATGTTCAGAGATTATGTTCATGAGCGTAAGGAAATAATTTTATTGCACTTGCAAAATTGCGTAGCTAAGTCAATAGAGTGGTTGGAAACTTTCTCTTTTCTTTCTTGTTTATTTTTTTATTTTTTATTCTTTACTCCTAATTCTTTATCTAATATATATATAGAAACAAACAAACGGGTGGCTTTTTATTTATTTATTATATTTTCTTTATATTATATTATAATATTATAAAATATATCTTTTATAATAATATGTATAGAACACTCAAAATATATAAAACACTCAAAATCACACAAAATTATAAAATAGTACTTGTCATCAGACTACTAAAGTGTATATTAGTAGGCCAAATATGTAACGTTATGGCACTTATCAACTTTCCTCAACTTAGAGTTTGCTAGTCCTTGAGCAAAACAAAAATTACAAATAACACAGATAATAATAAAATCCACTTCCGCAGGTTTTCCGGTTACATTTAGTATATGAAACAAGCCTTTAAACCCCTAGATTACCCCTAGTGGACGAGTTATAGTCTCGTGATAGTTTGCAATAAATATACCCACAAAATTTAAAAAACTATCCTTACAATTTTTCTTTCATTCTCATACGGGCAATTCAAGTGCAAAGTCATGAATTCCATCATCTTAATAGAAAAATCAATCATTGTTTAAAGTACTAACAAGAGTAAAGATATCTCAAAATATTCAAAATCTGGAGTGTGTGAATAAGTTTAGCTAGCATAAAATACAATTTCAACCTCAAAGTGGAACATAACTCAAATTTCTTTTAGAAATATGCCTCAACTCCAAATCTCACTGGATAATGCACTCACTACAAGAAATTGCATTTTTGGCAACTAAATTTTTAGTCGCCAAAGTAAGATTTTAGTCGTCGAAAAACTTTCCCAACTAATATTTTGGTCGTCGGATTTATCGTGGGAAGATTGTCGGGGAAGGTATTGGCTACTAAAAAATTTTTAGTCGCCAAACGTCCTATAAATGGCAACTAATTTTTTAGTTGCCAAAAGTCAACGTATTGGCAGCAAAAATAATATTTAGTCGCTAATTAGGCTAAATCGGCGACTAATCTGTTATTCGCCAAAAGCTTTCAATTTTAATTTAACATCGCATTTTCAGTTACTAAAATTTTTGTCGCCAAAACTTGAGGTATCTAGGGCGACCAAAGTTTTAGTCACGAATTTTCTTTTTTGGTTCATCTCACTTTTTTTAGCTACTAAATGTTTAGTCGCCGAAAGTCCAATTTGTTGTTTAGCTACTAAATAGTTTAGTCGCCTAAAGTCTAATTTTTTTTATTTAGCTACTAAAATTTTAGTCACCTATCATATTATTTTTATGTTTTGGCGACTAAATATTTAGTCGCCAAAAGTGTTTTTCCTTATATATATATATATAATTTTTTACTACTAAATCATTAGTCGCCTAAAGTCTTTTTTAAATAGCTACTAAATATTTAATAGCTAAAATATTTGTATATCGAGGTCGAGATAAAGACGGAACAGAGAGGGGAAGCCATTGTTTAACTGTTTGGTATAAGGAATTAGTAGAGAGAGATAAAATTGGGAAATTGAGAACACAAGTAGAAACTAGGATCTCTTTGGCCTTTTTTATAATGTGAAATTTGCAAGCAAGCCTTTTTTATAATATGAAAATTGCGTTATTTGCAAGCAATTTGGTACAGACAAACAACCAATTTTCTTTCTAACTTCCACGAATTTCTTCAAAGAAAGCGAGAAGCTCCACGCGGCTACTTTAATTAGTTTAGGATCTCTACTTCTTGGCTTTTTCTTGGTTATTGTAAATACGCGTTTCCTTTTGAACAGGTCCACACGTTTACTATTAATTTAAAATTTATTGTACAAACATGCATTGAATTGTAATTTCCTTATAAAAGAAAGCATAAGCAAGAACAAATTTATCAAAGTTTTTTTTGTCACATATCAGCAAATAATCAGCCAAACACGGCCCAGTGGTAGGAATGGTCACTAAACTAGAAGGTATTTGGGATGATTTAAATAAATATATTTTTTAACTTTTTATAAAAAGATATGTAAAAAAGTGATATGATTCAAAAAAATATAAAAAAAAATTACTTTTTATATCATATCAAATAGCCGCCTAGTAATGAAGGTTGTTAAAATCATAATTTAAGATGGAATCGTTGGAAGAAAATGATAAATAAAATCAAATCAAATTGTAGAATCAAAATAAAAATGATAAAATTTTACTTTTAAGATGAAATAAAATAAAATAATTATTAGTTCATATACCAAGTTAAGTGGTCAAGCTTCACATGATAAGATTAGACTTGAACCCGACTTATGTTTATCTCTACTCAATGGTATTTGATGGCGATTAAAGGTTTCAGAATTTACACTCAAATCTATATATTATATAAAGAAAATGGGGTTTATAATCTACAAGCTTTGTGGGAGATCCAATATTATAATTCAAATTTTCTAATTTTTTGATTTAAAAAAAAACTTAGCATTTATTAACTTCTCCTAAACTACAAATCTTTTTGACTTCTCTCATAATTACTGTAGTACACTTTTCAATTTATCCCATACACTATGATTACACACAAAAATAAGGAAGATAAGAATTTAGATCACTTAACAAAATCTAAATTTGAATTATGATTTAGTAATATAAGATGTATATCTATCAAAAGTTTAAATCACTTAATGGGACAAATTAATACATTTTTATTTATTTAATTTTAAATCACTTAATAGGACAAATTAATACATTTTTATTTATTTAATAACAAAAATATTTCATAAAAACTCTATCCTAATCTCTCTCACCGATTTCCAAAAAAATAAAAATTAAAAAAATTAAAACTTGCCTTCCTTCTCTCTTTCTCAAAAAATCAGAAAATATTTTTTATGAAAATTGTAGATATCTATCTATATCTTATATATTATATTATAACATAAAAAAAAAAACTAAAAATCAGATATATAAACAGATAAAATTAATAAATTTAATTTTTATTTATTCAGTTAAAATCTTTCTTTTACATTTCAATATCCAATTTTAAATTTTAATTTTTTTTAAAGTTTATCTAAACAAATCTAATTTGAAAATATCTCCCATCATTATGCTTTAAA
Organism: Camellia oleifera; assembly: GCA_022316695.1. Classification (NCBI taxonomy): domain Eukaryota; kingdom Viridiplantae; phylum Streptophyta; class Magnoliopsida; order Ericales; family Theaceae; genus Camellia; species Camellia oleifera. The sequence continues at coordinate 98,621,301 of CM039317.1, forward strand.
TCGATAAAACTTATATGTCTATCACATATCTAACTCACATTATAACTTACCTAAATAATAATAATTAAAAACAAATAGAAATCACAGATAAATTAAATTAAAAAAAATAGAAACCCACAACTCCATCTTAAATAAATTGCAAAAAAAAAAAAAAAAAAAAAACCGAATAGAAACCACACAAAAATAAAAAGAGATAAGAATTTAGATATGGATCTAAAAATATATGACAATATCTAAATTTGAATTATGATTTACTAATATAATTATCTATTTTTCTGATGTATATATATCAAAATTTTAAATCACTCAATGAGACAAATTAATCAATTTTCAAGTCTTATTTAAAGAATAATCTGATTAGTCATTCCAACTCCTAAATTTCGCGGGCACTAGCAGAGGAGCTAACGGATTGGTTAGGTGAGGTTTAAATTGTTGGAGGTAACATTCTTCCACTCTATAAATTTATTTATTTTTTAATTTTATTTTTTTTCTTGTGTAATTCTCTTTATCTACTGTTGGTTTGGTTTTGGTTTCGGTTTTAGTGAGGTTTATGGCTCCGTTTGTTTTGTGGTGTAGAGGGTGGGATGAGATTGGGATGAAGGTGAAATCCATTTAGTGTTGTATTTGTTTGTAGAGTTGGAAAAGGGATTGAAATGGAGGAGAGGATCAGGATGGAGATTGGAAGGGGGATTGGGATGGAGGAGGTGGCAGTGGTATTAGAAAAATAGTCTATTGGACTAGAAATTTTTTATTATTTTTTTACATGTTGGGCATTTTTTTTGAACATTTTGTATTTTTTGTATTTGTTTTATTATTTTATATAAAAATAATTTAACAATTCCTACGCTAACAATTATCATCAAAACAAACACAATTTTACTTAATCCGCTCACTATCAATCCCCTCATTAACAATCTCTTCACTGTTAATCTCCTCATTATGAATTTTCTCCATTCTACCTCTGAAAACAAACGGGCTTATGTGTTTGTTTATAGGTTTGCATGGTAGAGAAGAATTATTAGTGATTATGGTTGCAATTAGAGTATCTATGTTTGTTCCATGCTAAGGATTTTGATCGGATTTTGTTTTCTTCAGTGAAGACCAAAAAATTGAAGTAAAAAAAATGAGTATCAAATTTTTTTATTTTTTATTTTTTATTGTCATTTTATTTTATAAAAAAATGTGAAAATTTATTGAGAACTCAAAACTTTACTATAACATTAGATTTTTGTATAACTAGATAAATTTAAAACTTTTAAATATTATTGTGTTCTTTATTTTTATATTTTTTAATTTATAAAATAGATTAAAAAAACTATTGACTGATTTATTTATTTAATAACAAAAATATTTCATAATCTCTTCATCCTAATCTCTCTCACCGATTTCTCAAAAAAAATATTAAAACTTGCCTTCCTTCTCTCTTCTCCAAAAAATCAGATAATATTTTTCATGAAAGTTGTAGATGTCTATCTATATCTTATATCTTATCTATTATATTATAACATAACAAAAAAAAAAAAAAAACTAAAAATCAGATATGTTAACAGATAAAATTAATAAATTTGATTTTTATTTATTCAGTTAAAATCTTATTTTTGCATCTTAATATCCAATTTTAAATTTTAAAAATCTTTAAAATTTATCTAAACAAATCTAATTTGAAAATATCTCCCACAATTATACTTTAAATCAATAAAATTTACATGCCTATCACATATCTAACTCACATCATAACTTACCTAAATAATAATATTTAAAACAAATAGAAATCACAGATAAATTAAATTAAAAAAAAAAATAGAAACTCACAACTCCATCCTAAATAAATTACAAAAAAAAAAAAAAAGCTCGAATAGAAACCACACAAAAATAAAAAGAGATAAGAATTTAGATATGGATCTAAAAAAAATATGACAATATCGAAATTTGAATTATGATTTAGTAATATAATTGTCTATTTTTTTGATGTATATATATCAAAATTTTAAATCACTTAATAAGACAAATTAATCAATTTTCAAGTCTTATTTAAAGAATAATCTTATTAGTTATTCCAACTCCTAAACTTTGCGGGCACGGGCAGAGGAGCTAACTGATTGGGTTAGGTGAAGTTTAAATTGTTCGAGGTAACATTCTCTTACTCTATAAATTTATTTATTTTTTAATTTTATTTTTTTCCTGTGTGATTTTTTTTCTCTACTGTTGGTTTTGTTTTGGTATCGGTTTTATTGAGTTTTATGTGTTTGTTTGCAGGTTTGCATAGTAGAGAAGAATTATTGGTGATTATGGTTGCAATCGAAGTATCTATGTTCGTTCTATGCCAATGATTTTGATCGGATTTTGTTTTCTTCAGTGAAGATCATAAAATTTAAGTTTTAAAAAAAAATGGATATCAAATTTTTTATTTTTTATTGTCATTTTATTTTATAAAAAATTTGAAAATTTATTGAGAATTCAAGATTTTACTATAATATTAGATTTTTGTATAACTAGGTAAATTTAAAACTTTTAAATATCATTGTATTCTTTATTTTTATCCTCTTTCTATCCCATTAGACCATTGCTGTTATTTGTTAGTTTGTTAATTATAATTCAATTAATTAAAAATGAAAGCTTAATATAACTTTTCATATATATTATAGTTAATTTGTTACAACTATAGTTGTATATAATAGCATAATATATAGGGATAATCTCTAAATATAATTTCTATTTTTTTATGTAATTAAAATAATCCATCTTAATAGTATATAGAAGAGTTAGATGGTTTATTTTATCTCTAAAAAATTCAATCTATTTTTTTTTACTTTTTAATTTTTTAAATTGAAATATCAATTGTTTATGTTCATAAAACAAAATTGATAAACACATATAAAAAAGCTACACATTTTTTTTGCCTTTTCTTTTTTTTATTTTTCATTTTTTAATATGTAGGATATTTACAAATGAAAAATGTTTGACACTCCAAATTTTTTTTCATAATCCAATTTATAATGACGTAGTCATAAGTGTCAATTTTTATACAAATATGAGAGGATAATTAATTAAATTATACATTTTAACCAACCACATACTCAAATTTTGACTATTTCAAGATGTTATTTGACTATAATTCCAATTAAGAAGATCTTCAACCCCTAATATATTTTTTTTTATCAAATTATAATTTAATAAAAATTTAAAAAGATGAAACGTTGAAAATTATTATTTTTTTTCCATCAAAATTGGGGAAAAGAAAAAAAATTGGGATAAGAATGAAAATTCTTTTAAAAATTGATAAAAATTTAATGAAAAAGTTAAAGTAATTCATATCAAATCAATTTTTTTTTTCAAATTTAAAACTAAATTAGATTAAAAAAATTAAAATAAAATGATTAAAGTTTGAAAATATTTTGAAACCTTCTTATTTATAAAGACTAGAAATCCGCATGTGTATTATATTCATATTGTATTTTAGTTATGAAATTGAAATCAAAAGAAATGTAACTTAAATTATTGGATTAATAATAGAAACATCATATTAATTATTGTTAAATATCACTTCACTACATATTTAATAATATAATTATACATTTGTTTTAATTATAACTGTTAAATTTGTATATTTTCATAACAAGAAGAGGTATGTCATAACTCAGTTAATCTCATTTAATTAGGTTTAATTTTTTTTAATACAAATTATCAAAATTGCACTATATATATATTAATTTTTAAAGTAATAATTTAGAAAGTTATAAACATAAAAATTAACTTATAAATTTCATGTATACCACAAGATAAAATATTAAATTACTTCAAGATAATTATAATGATTTTTTTTTTAATTTATAAAGTCCCGTGCATAGCACGGATTACCACTAGTATAAATAATAATTAAATAACATAATCTGATCAATTCCCTTAATGTCCAACACAATAATTTAGAATTCAATCTTAATTATTATGGCAGATATCGTTGTTTAGTTCATTGAAAATAATAATCTTATGTATGTTTTTCCTCGCCAAATTATTCAAAATTAAATCGTCTAATGTATCTATTGACAACAAATCACAATAGATATCCAATATTTGATTTTTTACAGAGATATGATCAAGGCAAGTAAATTAACTTGAAAATTTCAAATCATGAAAGAAACCAAATTAAATTCATATACAAAATTTATTGAATTAATTTAGAAGAGACAAGAACAATTAATCACTAAAACCTCAATTTAGGGAATATGATCGGATCATGTATTCAATTACTACCATACAAGAGGCTTCATCCTTAACCCTAGCTAATAATTTAGCTACTCATAATTATTTTAACATACACACTAAAATCAAACATGAAAATAAAACTTACAACTGAAAGGAGAAAATTACACCAAAATACAAGACCGAGCACCACTTTTTATTTTTTATTTTTTTTTGAATTTATTGTTTTTCAAAAACACCCCCTTTCTCACATTCAGTTCATCTCATTTATAGAGCTCACTACACACTCCTGAAGCTGTCTAATCTTTAGAAGCCGGTATTATCGAGATTTTGAGGCCGAAATTGTTGAAATTTGATGCATCAATTTCCATTAACAGATTGCACGCCTCCATCTTTGTCTCCATTCTTTGGCTCTTGTCTACCGCAACTGCGTTAGGTCTTCAATTCAGAGATAATGTTCAGAGATTATGTTCATGAGCCTAAGGAAATGATTTTATTGCACCTGCAAAATTGCATAGCCAAGTCAATAGAGTGGTTGGAAACTTTCTCTTTTCTTTCTTGTTTATTTTTTTATTTTTTATTCTTTACTCCTTCTTTATTTAATATATATATATATATATAGGAACAAACAAACTGGTGGCTTTTCATTTTTTTATTATATTTTCTATGGCGATCCCGGTTTTCCCTTATTGTTTAACTGTATTCCGGACTCGGTTCTGTGGAGGAGTTGTTGTCTTATTCTCATTTCTATCCTTTACTCTTTGTATTTAAGTCTTGGATTATGTTGGGCAGGTTTGAAAAAGGTTGGTTGTGTTTAGAAACCCTAGGTTGATGCCCAGATTTTGGCCTTGACGCTTGAGCGGACCTTTTGTTTTTGCTTCTCCGCTCGAGCGGGAGTTTTGATGCTCGAGCGTGATTTTCCATCTCCCAGTATTTTTTCTCTGCAGGTCATCGGACGTTCGAGCGGGGCTTTTGACGCTCGAGCGAGCCCTTTGATTTTGTTTCTCCGCTCAAGCGGGGATTCTGACGCTCAAGTGGGGACCATGGTTTGCAAAACTTCTGGAAGTGTGCAATCGACGCTCGAGCGACGCTTTTCACGCTCGAGCGTGAGTCTGTGTCTGACGCTCGAGCGGGGAGTTCTACGCTCAAGAGGGGCGACTTTTATATCAGTCTGAAAAGTGACTTTTTGGATCACTTTTCTTTAACTCTTTCTCTCTCTAGCTTTTCAAAACCTCCATTGGAGAGCTCCTCACTTTCTCTCTAAGAAATCATCTAGCTCTAGTGATCTCCCACCTTTGGCCCTTTGTAAAAAGTGTTGAGCTTGGTGTGGGCTACATTTTGATCCAAAAATCTTGGGGTTTGGAGCACTTCGAAATTCTTCATCTTCTCCTTTGAGCTCCGAATTTGAGGTAGGGATAACTACTCATGTATATGATCTTTGACATAAGCTTTTGGTCAGCCAAGATTTTTTTAAACATCAAGTCACAAATATAAAGAGAGTTCACATACATAGTTTATATTTATATACAAATGCAAGTCATGTAGGTACAAACAAAGAGTTAGAAGCCCAAAAATTATATATTGACCAAGAGTTCAATAAAAGCTACCAAACACTTAACAAAATCGTGGCATCAAAGGATCTCCTCAAAAACAACAAAAAGGCTCCAACTTTAGAGGCTTAACAAAATAGGTCCAACAAAAGGCTCCTGCAGCTAACCTAGGGCTGGCCTCCTAGCTGATGAGGGGCTCCAAGAAGAGTCAGGATGGCTAGGGGGACGGTAGAAGGCAGAGGGGTTCTAACCCTCAACAGTCCCAGGGTGCTTTTGCGAGATCTACCTTTCCAGTGCCGAGTGCAGGTTCTGGGAGAGGCAGCTAGGAAGACCTTACCTGTTACAAATGTGGTCAGCTGGGCCATAAGTCTCCAGCTTGCCCGCAGAGAGGAGGAGGGCAGAGAGCAGCTTCATTTTCGGCTCGACCTCAGAGCCAGAGTCAGGGCAGAGGCCAGCCGCTCTCTTGTTACCAGTGTGGTCAAGCAGGGCACCTGAAGAGGTATTGCCCGCAGTTGAGTGGCACATCTGGTGTGTTTGGTTCGAGGCAGACGCAGAGTTTTCATCCAGCATAATCAGTTCATGCCTCGAGGGCCAATCAGGGGGCTTTATCGTCCTAGTATGTGCTGCAGTCTTTTGCTCCTAGAGGTGAGCAGGTAGACCAGAGACCTTCAGGGCGCATGTATGCTGTTACCGTGCAGGATCTTGTATCGGCTCCATCTGTTGTGAGAGGTACCTTTTTGTTTTGCAACTTGATTGCCAATGTGTTGATTGATACGGGGTGCATCCCATTCCTTTATATCTGCTGCATTTGCATCTGTTTTATGGTTGGAGTTGGCGCAGTTAGCTTCTCCTATTTGTGTTGTATCACCTGTTGAGGGTGAGTTGATTTTGAAACAAGGGTGTCGGGGCTGTGATATTGAGGTTGTCAACCGCCGGCTTCCATTTTCTTTTGTAATTATGGCTATGTCGGGTTTCAATGTAATTTTGGGTATAGATTGGTTATCGTCATACCGGGCTGTTATTGATTGTTACCGCCAGAGGGTCACTGTATGTACTTTGAGCGAGGATTGTTTCCATTTCTTAGGGGATCGGGTTGGTAGTGTGTTGCCACTGGTGTACGATCTGCGAGGGCGGAGTGAGCTTAGTGGTCTTCTCGCTAGCTTTATGAGTAGTGAGTGTGAAGAGACCCATACTGTATTGCCCAGAGTGGTTTGTGAGTACTCGGACGTCTTTCCCGAGGATCTTGTTAGTTTGCCACCTCATCGAGAGATCGAGTTCTCTATTGACTTAGTGCCTGGCACGGCACTGATTTCTATGGCACATTATCATTTTGCCCCAGCCGAGTTGAGTGAGTTGAAGATTCAACTCCAGGAGTTGCTAGATAAGGGTTTTGTCCGCCCTAGTGTTTCGCTGTGGGGAGCACCGGCCCTCTTTGCTAAAAAGAAAGATGGTGCCTTGAGACTTTGTATCGATTACCAAAAGTTGAATCGGGCTACGGTTAAGAATAAGTACCCTATGCCTTGTATAGACAATCTATTTGACCAGTTGAAGGGGTCCCGTTGTTTCTCTAAGATAGATTTGAGATCGGGTTACCACCAGTTGAGGGTTAGAGAGGAGGATATTCCGAAGACAGCATTCCGTACGCGGTATGGCCATTATGAGTTTCTGGTGATGCCTTTTGGGCTTACCAATGCACCGGCAGTGTTTATGGACTTGATGAACTGGATCTTCCGGGAATTCTTAGATCGTTTTGTGGTCATTTTCGTGGACGACATTTTGATTTATTCACCTTCTGAGGAGGAGCACGAGGAACACTTGAGAGTGGTGCTGGAGTCGCTTAGAGCCCATAAGCTATATGCTAAGTTTGGGAAGTGTGGGTTCTGGCTAAGGGAGGTTAAATTCTTAGGAAATGTAGTCTCCGGGCAAGGGGTGTTTGTTGATACATCCAAGATAGAGGTAGTGCAGAATTGGGCACAGCCTAAGAGCATTTTTGAGATCCGCAGTTTTCTGGGATTAGCTGGGTATTACCGCCGGTTTGTGAATGATTTCTCCAGACTAGCTTCGCCATTGACTAGATTGACACGGAAAGGGGTCAAGTTTGTGTGGAGTGACACTTGTAAAAAGTCGTTCCAAGAGTTGAAAATTAGACTTACCACCGCTCCAGTGTTGATTATTTCGAAGAGAGGTTTGGGTTATGCGGTATATTGTGACGCTTCACGAGACGGTTTGGGCTGTGTGTTGATGCAAGAGGGGAAAGTGGTAGCCTATGGCTCACGTCAGTTGAAAATACACTAGAGGAATTACCCTACCCATGACCTAGAGTTAGCAACTGTGATTTTTGCCTTAAAGATTTGGAGGCACTACCTATATGGTGAGAGATTCGAGGTGTTCTCAGATCATAAGAGTTTGAAGTATCTGTTTACACAGAGAGACTTGAACTTGAGGCAGAGAAGGTGGATGGAGTTTATTGAGGATTACGACTTCGAGTTGCATTACCATCCGGGGAAGGCCAATGTTGTGACCAATGCCCTTAGTAGGAAATCCATTAGTGATGTAGCTTGTATAGCCATCTGGGAGTGGGAAATGTTGGGTGCACTTGGCGAGTTTGATTTGCTTTTGGGTGAATCTGTTGAGGCTGCGACCTTGTTTTCTGTAGTTGCGCAGCCTACACTTGTGAATCGAGTGTCAGAGGCACAGAGAGGTGACCTTGAGGTAGAATCCCTCTAGGAGAAGATCTCCAGTGGGAAGGCTGAGAAGGGTTTGACTATGTATCCCAACCTGAGTGTGAGATACCGAGATCGATTGTTTGTGCCGGAGTCTTGCCGAGAAGAGGTACTCCGAGAGTTTCACCATTCATGCCTTGCGGTGCATCCGGGAGGCACTAAGATGTATCGTGATCTGGGTCGCCAGTTTTGGTGGCGGGGTATGAAGAAGGATGTGGCAGTTTTTGTATCTAAGTGCCTTACTTGTCAGCAAGTGAAGGCCGAACATCAGAGGCCAGCGGGTTTGTTGCAACCCTTGTCTATTGCCGAGTGGAAGTGGGAGCATGTCACGATGGACTTCGTTGTAGGTCTTCCGAGGACTTAGCGGGGTAGTGATGCTGTTTGGGTGGTTGTAGACCGGTTGACTAAGTCAGCGCACTTTATTCTTATGCGCGTGAGAGATTCGGTAGATCATCTTGCCGACTTGTATATTCGAGACATAGTGAGGTTGCACGGGGTCCCAGTGTTGATCGTCTCAGATAGAGATCTACGTTTTACTGCTATGTTGTGGCAGAGTCTGCAGAGTGCCTTGGGCACTAGATTGACCTTTAGCACGGCTTATCATCCTCAGACTGACGGGCAGTCCGAGCGTACTATTCAGATCCTTGAGGATATGCTTCGATGTTGTGTCCTTGACTTTAGTGGGTCGTGGGAGAGGCACTTGCCCTTGGTGGAGTTTGCCTACAACAACAGTTTCCAGTCGAGTATCGGTATGGCACTGTTCGAGGCCTTGTATGGTCGACCGTGTAGGTCTCCAGTTTGTTGGGTCGAGGTGGGTGATGCACCTTTGTTGGGCCCGGAGTTGGTGAGGAAAACGACGGAGAAAGTTGAGCTTATCCGCAGGAGGCTTGTTACAGCCCAGAGTCGCTAGAAGAGTTATGCCGACCGTAGGAGGAGGCCTTTGGCATTTGAGGTGGGTGATCATGTCTTTTTGAAAATATCACCTAGGCGGGGTTTGATGAGGTTTGGGAAGAGTGGGAAGTTGTCCCCCTCGGTTTATCGGTCCCTTTGAGATCCTTGAGAGGATTGGGGAGGTTGCATACCGTTTAGCTTTACCACCGCAATTGTCCGGGGTGAATAACGTGTTTCATGTTAGTATGCTTCGGAAATACGAGCCGGATCAGTCACGTGTGTTGGATTGGACCGACTTAGAGGTTGATGAGGATGCCTCGTATGAGGAGAGACCGGTTCAGGTCTTGGATAGGCGGGAACAAGTCTTGCGAGGCAAGACGATACCTTTGGTTAAAGTTTTGTGAAAACACCACGGAGTGGAAGAAGCCACTTGGGAACGTGAGTTGGATGTCCGTGAGAAGTATCCGGACTTGTTTGTTAATGTTTAACCTTGTATTGGAAATTTTGTTGTATTGATGAACTTTAAGAGCATTGAATATGTCTTAAGTTGTAAAACATTGCATATGTTTCGGTTTATGGTAGTATTATTGAATATGCCATGCAAATGAAAGCTTACTTTAACATTGCATATGTTAATTATGTTGTGGAAATGCAAATATATTATTGGCATTGAATATGTTAATGAGTTGTGGAGTACTTATGTTGGAATTTGTTGAATTTCAAGGAATCCATGTTGATAATGCATGTTGTAGCATATGTTGTAATTTGCCTCTTGAATAGAGATGGAATGACCGGTAATGGGTCAAGTTGATAAATGTTGAATTGTAATATTATTGAGAATTGAGAAATCATATTTTTGAAACTTGTTTATCTAATTTCGGGGATAAAATTCTTTAAGGGGGGGAGGTTATAGCGATCCCGGTTTTCCCTTGTTGTTTAACTGTATTCCGGACTCGGTTCCGTGGAGGAGTTATTGTCTTATTCTCATTTCTATCCTTTACTCTTTGTATCTGAGTCTTGGGTTATATTGGGCAGGTTTGACATAGATTGGTTGTGTTTAGAAACCCAAGGTTGATGCCCAGATTTTGGCCTTGACGCTCGAGCGGGGCTTTTGACACTCAAGCGGGCCTTTTGTTTTTGCTTCTCCGCTCGAGTGGGAGTTTTGACGCTCGAGCGTGATTTTCTATCTCCCAGTATTTTTTCTCTGCAGGTCATCGGATGCTCGAGCGGAGCTTTTGACGCTCGAGCGGGCCCTTTGATTTTGTTCCTCTGGTCGAGCAGGGATTTTGACGCTCGAGCGGGGACCATGGTCAGCAAAACTTCTGGAAGTATGCAATCGACGCTCGAGCGGTGTTTTTCACGCTCAAGTGTGAGTTTGTGTCTGACGCTCGAGGGGGGAGTTCCACGCTCGAGCGGGGCGACTTTTATATCAATTCGAAAAGCGACTTTTTGGATCACTTTTCTTTGACTCTTTCTCTCTCTAGCTTTTCAAAACCTCCATTGGAGAGCTCCTCACTCTTAAACTTCACCTTCTCTCTAAGAAATCATCTAGCCCTAGTGATCTCCCACCTTTGGGCCTTTGTAAAAAGTGTTGAACTTGGTGTGGGCTACATTTTGATCCGAAAATCTTGGGGTTTGGAGCACTTCGAAATTCTTCATCTTCTCCTTTGAGCTTCGAATTTGAGGTAGAGATAACTATTCATGTATATGATCTTTGACATAAGCTTTTGGTCATTTTGATTTAATGTTGATGTTGGGTAATTTTGGGTGTTAGGGTTTCAAAATGAATAAAGAGGGGTTTTGTTATTTGACTAATACATGTGTATTTTGGGTCTTGGAATGAGATTAATGATGTTAGTTGTTAATATTTGGACCTTGGGTCAATGTTGAGAGAAGAGGGAGGAAAGCCCTAATTTTGTTATAAATTAATTTATGTAATTAATTTGGAAAGTTATGGAAATGTGGAATTGAGTTGGAAATAATGAAATTGGCTTAGTATGAGTTTAAATGGTGGTTTTGGATTGATTAATCACTCACCCTTGATAATGTTGATAATTTATCTGTTGGATGTAATTATTATCTATTTAGAAATAATTGTTTTGGGCTATCGGTGGAGGATAGTCTTGATTGTTGTAGACAATGCATGATGATTAGGCAAATTAAAACTAATCAATTGAATATGTCATGGAATACGACGGTTGGAATAATACATCAAATATGTGTATTGATTGATCATGTATATGATAATTGCTTATATACATTGTATTGTGTGGGAGGAGATAGGGGATGTACTCCACGGTTTGGGAGGAGATAGGGGATGGACTCCTAAACCAAATATTATTTGGGAGGAGATAGGAGATAGACTCCATTGATACAGCAAATATGTGTATCTATTGTGAAGTATGGAAGTGTTTTGATTTGAGGTGATATCTCATTTAAAAAGGAAGTGCTCTATTATGAGTCGTAGTCTCATTGAATTGTTTGCCAGGTTCTGAGCCATGTTATGAATTGAATAAGGGTTAAATAAAGGAAAGTAAGATGAAACATGGATATATTTATCATGGAATTGGATTGTGCTGTAAGATGGTTGACCAGTGTTAACATTTATCGAATGCTCATGTTTTAGTCATTGCTCATATTATGTTTACCATATCTCTACTGGGCATTGGCTCACCCTATATGGGACATCATTTTCAGGTACAGGTGATATGCCGCCTCCAAGGTCTTAGCTTGGGAGGTTGTAGAAGTTGAAGGCTTCTCTTTTTGTGATTATCTTTTGTATTACATGTAGATCAAGCAAAGGGCTATTTTGTATAAAGAGTTAGAACTCTATTTTAGTTGAACTCAAGTGTTGACTTGGAAAGTTGTAAGCCTGTAGGGTATTTACTTTTGTTGTCAACATGTAATATCTTTTATAATGAATACTCTGATAAATAGAATTATGCTTTATTCTCTTAAGTTTGTGGATGTCTTGAAAGTATGATTATGGGTTTATTTTGAGGGCGTTACATTTTCTTTATATTATATTATAATATTATAAAATATATCATTTATAATAATATGTATACAACACTCAAAATATATAAAAACACTCAAAATCACACAAAATTATAAAATAATACTTGTTATCAGACCACTAAAGTGTATATTAGCAGGCCAAATATGTAACGTTATGGCACTTATCAACTTTCCTCAACTTACAGTTTGCTAGTCCTCGGGCAAAACAAAAATTACAAATGACACAGATAATAATAAAATCCACTTTCGCAGGTTTCTCGGTTACATTTAGTATATGTAGCAAGCTTTTAAACCCCTAGGTTATCCCTAGTGAACGAGTTATAGTCTCGTGAGGGTTTTTAGTAAACATACCCACAAAATTTTAAAAACTATCCTTACAATTTTTCTTTCATTCTTATACAGGCAATTCAAGTGCAAAGTCATGAATTCCATCATCTTAATAAAAAAATCAATCGTAGTTTAAAGTACTAACAAGAGTAAAGATATCTCAAAATATTCAAAATTTGGAGTGTGTGAATAAGTTTAGCCAGCATAAATACAATTTCAATCTCAAAGCGGAACATAACTCAAATTTCTTTTAGAAATATGCTTCAACTCCAAATCTCATCGGATAATGCACTCACTACAAGAAATTGCACTTTTGGCGACTAAATTTTTAGTCGCCAAAAGTAAGATTTTAGTTTCTGAAAAACTTTCCCAACTAAATATTTTGGTCGCCGGATTTGTCGTGGGAAGATTGTCGGGAAAGGTATTGGCTACTAAAAAATCTTTAGTCGCCAAAAGTCAATGTATTGGCAACAAAAATAATATTTAGTCACTGATTAGGCTAAATTGGCGACCAATTTGTTATTCGCCAAAAGCTTTTAATTTAATTTAACATCACATTTTCAACTACTAAAATTTTGGTCGCCAAAACTTGAGGTATCTAGGGCGACCAAAGTTTTAGTCGTGAATTTTCTTTTTTGGTTCATCTAACTTTTTTTAGCTACTAAATGTTTAGTCGACGAAAGTCCAATTTGTTGTTTAGTTACTAAATAGTTTAGTTGCCTAAAGTCTAATCTTTTTATTTAGCTACTAAAATTTTAGTCGCCTATCATATTATTTTTATGTTCTGGCGACTAAATATTTAGTCGCCAAAAGTGTTTTTCCTTATATATATATATATATAATTTTTGGTTACTAAATCATTAGCCGCCTAACATCTTTTTTAAATCGCTACTAAATATTTAGTTGCCAAAAGATTTGTTTTCATTTAATTCTTTTTTAGCTACTAACTATTTAGTCGCTAAAAATATTTAACATCATTTTTGACTACCAATTGTTTAGTCGCCAAAAACATCATTTTATGTTTTTTTTTTTAATTTTAATTAATTTGTCCACAACCTGTATGTATCCCATGCAACCTGTAACAGATATACAAACAAAACAATACATATATGTTATCACCCATTCCACAATCTGCATTTATTTCACTTACAACCATCCAAACAAGAGAATAACTTTTAATGTCAACATTGCATACAAACCATATTCCAACTTAAAATAATAATTTCATAAAAAACAAATAAGAGGCAAGAAGTTATTCAGCACAAGTTCAGCCAGCTTGCATGCAAAGAAACAATTTGCATGTATGAAGTTTGACAATATGTAACATGATCACATACGCAAGCAACCCAATCGAGTAGTTTGAGGATCGGTCCCCTCTTCAATCACAGCATGACATAGACAACATTTAGGAGGCCAATCATACTCTCAGTCTATTACCCATTCTGAGTAAGTTCGACTTACAAAGGGACAAAACAAATATAGCATAAGCCATAAAGTACCCTCAGAGACACATAAATACAAATACAGAGACATCAAAAAAAAAAAAAAAAAAAAAAATGGATACAAATACATATTTCCTACTCTTATGAGAAAGCAAACTAGCCCCACACATATAACATAAGCAGCTACAAGAAGATGCTACAATTAAACCAAACCAAGCCTTAAGTCTCATCAAATGGGGTAGGCCGCAAGAAGATGCTACAATTATTAGAGAAAAACTTGTAGTACAACAACACTATAATAAAGGCATAGCAGTGGAAGTAAAATCAATAGTCTCTATGACCACAGTCAATTACAAATCTATTCCCCTCAATATGTAGAAGGCATCCGATTGCCAATGAAAAATATAATGCACAAGCACCTAGATTGAATTTAATGACATTATCACAGCCCGCGAGGGACATTTGAATGAAGAAAAAGATAATAAAGCATTAAAGAAACTCAACAGATTAACAATGCTTCGTATTCCAGAAAAAGATAATAAAGCATTAAAGCAACTCAACAGGTTAACAATGCTTCGTATTCCAAACTGTCTTTATCTTAGATTAATCCCAAACAAGTATCACCAAGAGAATACATAATAAAATGTAGAGTAGGGACAACACAAAATCAACTCTAAATGAACATCTATATTTTATGAACTTTTGTGCTTAAAAGAAGGCTTTCAAAGTTTTCTTTGAATGATTGCCTTGGTTTGGTGCGTGCAAAGGAAGTGAAGCTAGATTCTATAGGTTAGATTCTTTTTTTAATAGTGTTATCCATGGTTCAATTGAAAATTTTTGCTAGCGAAAAACAATTAAATATGATTCTTACAATGGTTGAAAATGGAGAAAATTGGAGTGCGGGACAAAGGTGTTTTTGAGTCCAACTCTCAACCTACGTATGCTAATTACATCCCGTCTATCCCCACGGGTCCTATTTATCATGAGAAAGTTACTGGTGACATCCATAGAGTGGTTTGGGGGCTGTTTTATATTTTTGCCCCCTGTTGACTGACTTTTTTCGCGCCTCCTTTCGAAGAGCTCGAATTGGTCTTACAGTTCGAACTCTTGTCACGGTTCTGAATCTAATCTCACAAAGTGCAATGTGAAACTGATAAACACCAAAGAGTCCAATCCGGCAAATCATTTTGGAAAATCGATTTTAAATCAAATAATGCCAAAATTGGACTGTTTTGCCAGATTACAGAGTCGCCACCTAAATATTTTGTTTTTGGAAAATTTAGGAAACCCTGACTCGTGCCAAAGGCCACGTGTCTGTCATCACCAAAGTTGCCTCAGCTCGGGAACTTGGGTACGAGAATGGAAGGTCTTGAAATGAGCATCACCGCTCGCCCGATCAAAGATCGACCTCTACTAACTACGATATGTTGTTTTATAAACCTCATGTGTTCTTATTCTAGTTATTAGCTAACTTTACTATGTGACGCACACAAGCAAGTATAGACTAAGTTGCAAGAGTTGGAGCAAATTCAACTCATGTTTGCTTTTGAAAATGGTTTGAAATTGCCACCCTTAAGTGGGCTAAAACGCGGATTTGCTATCAAACATGATGGGCTTAAAACATGATTTGCCACTTCGCAAAGTGGGCTTAAAACTCATATTCATTGAATTGTTCCAATTCAAGCAACAAAGCCTTCATCAACAGGCATTCATGCAGTTTAACAAGTAAGCACATAGCCTCATGGCAAGCATGCGAAACATGGAAATATGGCAAACACACTTATGCAAGCATGCTAAAGCGTAAAACTTACAGAGTACTCCAAGCCAAAACAAAAGCTAGTTAGAAAGATGCATGATCCTAACTATACGAGATGCCTAATGAAACACATGCAATATGAAATTAATATGCTCGGCTACTAATATGGCATATGATACAATTTGATAATATGCTTTGAAACACGTATTCAAAGAGGTATTGAAATTGCAATGCAGTTTGAATGATGCGTTGAGCCTCGGTGCATGCAAGATGAATGAATGATGTAAACATACAAGCATAAGGTATGCTAATCAAAATATGTCCATAATCTAACCATCGAAAGTGGATAAATATAAGGGAGAAAGGCGTGGGGTTGGAAGACATGCACACACACATGCACACATACACATACACGCACACGCACACGCACACTTATTACAACATTGTGCCATCGCGAAGGAGGGTCCGAATGAATAAGCTAAGCTAATTATTACAAAACAAAACTAATTAACTATGCTAGCTAATTAATTATTACAACACAATTGAATAACTATCTATGCTAAGCTAATTAAAGCAATTAAACTAATTAAGTACAACACTTGTATTAATTAGCGACAACTAACTAATAAAGCAATTAAACGGCCTTGAGGGCGAGGGAGACATGCATGCTCGGTTGGCTTCCTCCTGAAAATCCATCACTTTGCTATCGGCTGCCTCTGTTTGCACTCGCCTTGATCTCTGAAAATTGCACCAACTTCCAGACTACCTCTGCTCCAACACAGGAACACTTTTGCACAAAAATGGACTGGTGGCCGGTCGGCCACAAAAGGTGGCTGTCAGCCACCCTAACTGGCCGGTCGACTAGTTTAGGTGGCTGATCGGCTATCTTAAGTGGCCGGTCGATCACCTGATTTTCTAGACTTCTGTTTTTGCTGCAACAGAGGGCAATAGAGGCAAAGCAATGTATTTCACAAGAAATATGTGCACTGCCACTCTGCTTATCATTTCTCAAGCTCAAAGGAGTATGACACTTGGCTCTCAAGCCACCAATCAAGCACTTTCATGCATGATGGCCAAAGAGTCAAGCTTGTACAAGTCAATGAATGCACAAATAAGACTCAAAGGACCACCACCCTATCATGCATGATCAAGGGTGATGGCGACCAAGAAATGTGAGACGTTTCATCACTTTGAGTATGAAACGTCCCTCATTTCTTGTCTTTGGATTAACGTCTGATCCAAATACATACAATGCAACACAAATGCTTATCTTGTTCACATTTTACTTGATTCATTTTGTTTATACATTTTAGATTACCGATTAGTCCTTTAACTGGTTAAGTCCAATGTGAGAGTCCTCTAATTGGAAAGATGGCCTAAACCACAAGTGTCTTAAGCATGAAAGAGGCCTCATGCTGTTGGTTAAGAGGAACCCTCAAGAGAGGGTTAAAACCATTAGGCATAAGAGTCTCAAGTTCACACTCAAGCCAACAAAGGGCTCAAGACCACTTTCAAAGAAAATTAAAAAAGTGAAGAATAGTGGAAGGTTGCAGACTTTTCAGTGCTGAAATGGCATGAAAAATGGCACTAAATCATGCATGCAACACATGCACAACATGTTCAAAAACCAAAAACATTAAACTAGTGAAGAACATTACGCTAGAGGCATGCAATATCAAGCTTAAATGACCAAACCAGCTCAAAACAGAGCTAAATCATGCCAAAATAGTGGTTGAATCATGTTGAAATTGAAGCACAAAAGGCTAGAAAAACATGCTCATCTGTTAGGCTACAAACAAGACTCAAAGTACAACTCTCAAAAGTAATGAAAGAGTGAAGTAAGTGAGAGTGTGACAAAGCTATATGCACTGAAATCACATATTAAATGATGCTATAGCATGCAATCCACTCAAGCAAAACATGTTAGAGGCCTTAAAACACAGAGTTAGTGAAGGCATTTGCACTATATCTATACAAAACATGGCTCATATGACCAAGACCACTCAAAATAGAGCTAAAGTAGGCCAAATCAATGGCTAAAACATGCTGTGATCAAGCTAACTTAAGCCACAAAATCATGCTACTTTGCAATGCTAACTAGGCATGGAAGAGAGAGACAAGGATGGGAGGCTAACCCCTTCATTTTTGGACTTCAAAACACACTTTTTACCACCAAAATAACTCCGAATTTTAGTGGTTTAAAGGCCCAAAAAGTTTGACTTTTACATGCTAAAAGATGATGTAAGAAGCTTCACAAACAAACAACAAGAAGGGTGGACCACCCCTTAGCACATAAGGACCTCAAACCAACATGTTAAGACCTAAAAATCAGAGTTTTTTGTAGTTGAAAACCAGGCCAAAAGTAGTGTAAAAAGATGGCAAAGTAAGCAACTAAAACAAAGCTTACAAGGTAAGATCTTATACCTTTGAAGCACAACACTAAATAGGTCCAAATTCCAGCTCAAACCAACCTTAGGAACTCCAAATAAGCCTCAAAGAACCTCAGCTCCAAGATGAGAATGTTTGGTTAAGGGTCTCTTTGCAAGAGTGTAGAGACTTCTTACTTTTAAGCACAAAATAGGGAGAGAGAGAGGATTCTAGAGAGAGAGAGAGAGAGAGGAAATTTGCTCACAAATTTTTTGTAACCCCTCAAATGGGGGAGAGACCCCCTATTATATAGAAAAACAAGCCAAGGGCTTACCTTCATCCCTTCATACACGTGCATGGAGATGAGCATCAGTGAACAACAGCTGGCACAGCTGGCAAAGAAATATCTGAAAAAGGAGAAAAATGGCTGTCGGCCATCATTAGTGGCCGACTGGCCATCAATGTAGCTGATCGGCCATTAACATAGTCGACCGGCCACCACTAGTGGCTGGTAGGCACAAGTCATGGCCGGCAGGCTAGGGAGATGGCCGACAAGTGACCCTCTCCTCTAGAAGCAAAGCAACAAGCTCTTGGCCCACAACCAAGCATAAAACAGACAAGATTAGAGGCTCCAAGGCAAGGCGCTCGGCCAAGACCTTCAGGGACTCAAAACGAACACGAGCAAGCACAATATCGGGTGCTCAAATGATGACGTCCAAGTCTTGAGGACAGTCAAAAACGGGGTGTCTACACCCCCGAATGGCCTTTTTCGACTAAGTTTAAGGTGTTTTTGAGTCCAACTCCCAACCTACGTGTGCTAATTA
Organism: Camellia oleifera; assembly: GCA_022316695.1. Lineage (NCBI taxonomy): Eukaryota > Viridiplantae > Streptophyta > Magnoliopsida > Ericales > Theaceae > Camellia > Camellia oleifera. The sequence continues at coordinate 98,640,399 of CM039317.1, forward strand.
CATCCCATCTGTCCCCACAGGTCCTATTTGTCGCGAGGAAGCTACGGATGATATCCATAGAGTGGTTCGGGGGCTATTTTATATTTTTGTCCCCCGAACAACCTTTTTTGACTAAGTTTAAGGCGTTTTTTTACTCCAATTCTCAACCTGCATCAGGGTTACCAATTGATTTGAAATGTGATTCATGCATTTCCTTAATTTTTGTGTGTGTTTTTACTATTGAGTCTCCTATTATGGTTTCTATGCTTGTAACAAGATGAAATGTCGGTTGATTACTGACTTCCAACAATCTATGAACTACCTTGCAATGTTTGATTCATATAAATGCTGTAGAGTTATGCATTATGATTTCCTTGTTTGGATATTTAGTACTAGAGTCTAGAACAGAACTACAAGCAGGTCTCATGAACTGGTTCATCATTCTACAAAATCTTGGGAGATTAACAGATAACTCTCACAGTGGCATTTCACTGAACTTTGTGTACTCATCTTCAATAGGGAGTTAAATTTATGTTCATTAAAAGTTTGACTTTTAAATAATGTGAGACATTATTTAATCCTAATGATAATGTCATTTTCTATTTGACTTTCCTTGCTTTGGTTTTTCCCTCCTAAAGCACTTGTAAAAACAGTTCTCATCCAGTTATCCACAAGTTGTGTCTCAACATAAAAGTTAGGCATTCATTAGAATTTATTATGTATTATGAGAAACTATATCAAATAAAATCCTGAGTCTTTGTCATGGTGCAGTGTCTTCTAATTTTAGGCAACTTTCACTGTAAGTCAATTTAGTGGCTTCTTTCTTTGTCTTCTTGTTTTATGATAGCACATTATATCAGTAGTCTTTCAACAACTAAAACTGAATGTGCTCTTTATAGGTAAAAGGACATTTATTTAAGTTTGATTATTTTAAATTTTTTGTCAATTAACTTAAATGAATGTATATAGGTCCTAGTCTCAAAACAAGTTGGAAGGAAATTGAATTGCATTTTGAAGTCATTAAGCTCTCTTTTTATACTTTATTTTCTTTGCTTGTTATTTTCTTTGACTTGCTTTCTTGCAGATAATAGTTTGTTGGCTAAGGTAGTGATATTGGCTAGGGATTTATCTCAAATCATTTTATTAATGTTCAAGCCACAAAGTAAATATATTCCATGAATCTTCTAAGTAGTAGATAAAGAGTACAAAAGTAATAGCTTCAGCTAAAGATGTTACACAAAATAGTTCAACTCTAAAATCACAGACCATTGAACAAGGCATGCAAGGACATTGGAGAAGTAATATGGATAAACAAATAAAGAAAAATTGAAATCCAACACAATTAAGGTTAATATCGAATGAGGACCCAAATGATATACCTGATATGGTTGGCCAGCAACTAGCAATGAAACTCCAAAAGGCCTTACACCATTGCACAGAAAACAGAAGGGTAGGAAATACCAAAAAAAAATAAGCATATAGAAGAGCCAAGATCAAACCCATGGTATACAGAAAATAATAGATGAGGAAAAGAAAAATAAATAAATAAATGCACAACATAAGTCCATTTTGACTCTAAAAATGTCAAATACTCAAAAATCAGCTTAATCTAGCTTGAAAAACCTTTCAACCTTTCAAAAATCTTACAAAAAAATCATTTGCATGTGCCTTTGCCTTTCGAAAAATAAACAAAAACTTCACATATATTGTAAAAATATGATAAACAAATAAATTTGATTAGTGAGCTTACCTACGAACATAGAGGACATTGAAGTTTCGTTCATTGTGGATCACAACACCGACATTTCTGTTTTGAAGAAATTGTGTAACGTCCTCAAAATATTATATAAATCAATCATTCATTAGATCTATAAACATGATAGAAAAGTTATATTTTCATTCATTCGAGTTAATATTACAAAAGATATTACATGCATTACATTTTCACAAATGTTCATCTTGAAACTATAGCATGTAACTCTAATTGAAAACTACAAAATAAATACCCTAAGGACTTACACCTTTCCAAGACCTCGCTTGATTACAACAAAAGAAGAGTCTAGTCTCTATACAAGTAAAGCCCTCGGCTTGAATGAACATTCAACTCAAAAACAAAATCACAAAAGTGGAGCCTTCAGCCCCTAAGCCTCCCGAGCTATGTCCTTGGAGGTGGCATGTCACCTGTACTTGAAAATGGTTTCCCAAGTAGAGTGAGTCAAAGCCTAGTAGAGATATACTAAGCAATATATGAGAATTAACTAAAATATGAGCATTAGATAGTTGTGCAACATTCTTAACCAATACATATTTCTTTTCAAGGTCATTCAATATAGATAACCAATATCTTAATTCACTTTCATTCTTCCATTTCGGGTAAATCAGTTAACCAAATTTGTTATTATCAAAGCAACCAATATGAGACTACAACTCAATGGTTCACAATTCAATACATTCATCAATCCAACACTTCAATTTCTTGCCATTTTATGAAACTATGTCCGAGGGAACCGGCACCCATAAATATATAAGATTTCGGGACTTTCACCTTGGACACTCCGGCCAACTTAATTCTCAATGGAGTCCATTCCCTATCTCCTCCAAAACAATGGAGTACATCCCCTATCTCCTCCCAAACAAAGATACATATACAATGTATTTAAACACGTTGTCATATACAATGACCAATCAAAGCGCATATTCAATGGTTTAATCCAACTGTCATATTCAATGACATAATTCAATCGATTAGTTTCAATCATCCTAATTCTCATGCAGTTCCTACAACAATCATAGCTATCCTCCACCGATAGCCCAAAACAGATATATCTAAACAGATAAATAAATCTATCAACAGATAATTTATCAAATTCCATAGGTGTGTGATTTTTCAAACCAAACTACACCATTCAATCACATATTCCCCCAATTTCATAATTCCCAAACCAATTTCATTATTTACATAAATAGTTATTCCAACTCAACTTAGGGCAAAATTTCTTCATTTTTCAAAATATCAACCCATAGGTCTAAATCTCACCATTTCAACAATAAAGAACCTCATACACAAACCCCCAAGGTTACTTTGTAAATCAACATGAAAATTCCCTTTAGTTTAGAGCCCAAATCTTAACCTTTACCAAAATCTTCCCAAATCCCACCATTTATACAAAATGACAAATATCTAGGTTAAAGCTCATATTAAAGAGTAGAATATCCCTACCTCAAGTGGAGAAGCTCGAAAAAGAAAAAGGAGAAACTTGAAGATGCCCAAAACTCAAACTTTTTTGGATCAAAAGGAAGCCCATGCAAAACTCTATCTTTTTAACAAAGGGAGTAGGGTAGAGAGACCCAAGATCATGGAGTATTTGTAGAGAGAGGGTGTGCTTTAGAAAGAGAGACAGCCAGATTAGGGTTTTGAGTAAAAGAAGACCCAAAAGTGATATAAAATCACACTGCTGCGAACTGATATACGCAGTCCTCGCTCGAGCGAAGGAGTCGTTGCTCGAGCGACCAGACACAATAGTGACCTCGCTTGAGCGCAAGAAGCATCGTTCAAGCGACGCACTTTCACCTTGCCAGAAAAGCTATGTCTGGGAGAAAACCTGAAGACCCTCATTTCTCGCTCGAGCGCAAGAAGGCTCGCTCGAGCGAAGAGACCAAAATCTGGGCAACAACCATTTGTTCCAATAGACAACCAACCTGTTCCAAACTCGATAACAAGTCCCAAAACTAAAATTCAAAGAATTAAAGGGAGGGATCGAGACATAAACAACAACATACAATTACGGAACCCGAGTCCGGAACACAATAAAGGTCGGGGTAAAACCGGGATCGCTATAAATTGAACCTATGTATATATAGAAATGCATTTGAAATGTAAAAGAAAAATTATATTAAGAAATGTAGATTAAATAAAAAAATGAGTATAGAGGGAGACAGCGGTGGCAGTGGTGATTTGCGGCGATGGCGATGTCCAATGAACATGGGCAATGGTGGTGAGGGACTTTGGTGAAGTGAGAAGATGTGAGGTTTTCTGTGTGAGAGGGAGACAGAGGAAAGTGATGTAAATCTGGGCGCCAATCATAAAAATATTTTTCCCCAAAATTTTTATAAATCTTTTAGCCACTAAAACGTTTTTTGGTCGACATAAGTTAACTATTTGGTGACTAATTGTTCTTTTGTCAAAAACAATTGAGTATATGGTGACCAAAATCATTTTTACTCGCTAAAAATAATTTTTTATCGAACAAAATTTTGGTCGTCAAAAATAAAAAGTAAATTTTTGTTTTTCATTTGGCGACTAAAAAATTTTAGTAGCCAAAACTAACTATAGAGCGACTAAAACATTTTTTAGTCGCCAATTGTGGTAATTTTAGCGACTAAATTTTGTTTTAGTCACCAATAATCAATATTCCCTGGCAAAAAAAAAAAAAAAAATAGTAGCTAAATATTGTACTTTTGCTGTCTAATATAGTTTTTGGTCACCAATTCCACAATTTTTAGCGACTAAAATTTTTTTAGTCGCCAAATTTGGTCGCCAAAAGTGCAATTTGTTGTAGTGACTCTATAAATAAATCACTCTGATCATGTACAAAGTTTACTCTCAATACATATATATATATATGCAAGTGAAGTAATGTAAATCAAAATCAAAGTATCTTGCATATTAGTTTTTGAAGAAAAATGCTAATAGGAAAGAATAAATATAGTCTCATGAATGGAATGCCAAATAATAAGAATTTAAAATTACCACACTATTACCCTTTCTAAATCATGTCCACATACAAATCGTACCATCCCAAGATTAAATAGGACTTTTGTTATGTTGTAATGTAAAGGTTAAGGTAATATGATAAAAGGTGAAGGTAAAAAAAAAAAAAAAAAATGACTTATGGAGTATTTATTGGAATAAGAATAAATAATCTAGGGCATTATTGAAATGAATCACTTTTCAATTTTTTGTTTGTTTGTTTGTTTGTTTGTTTGTTTTTTTTTTTTTTGAGTTTAGACTTGTTTGCCCTGTTTAACAACATAATAATTCCAATAACTCTCTAAATACATTGGGTCTTGTGTTTAACTAGGGATGACAACTTGAAATCGGCCCGACGGGAACCCGACTCGCCGACCCCGAATTGAGCGGGTTTTTCCCGAAAAATATCCCCGACGGGACGGGGATGGTATTTAAAAATCAATCCCGAACGTATTTGGGCCGGGGACGGGGATAAGTGTCCCAGCCCCACCCGGCCCGGCCTGTCCCCGTTCCCCGGCCCGGTTTATCCCCGATGTTAAATTACTATTTTACCCCTATATAAGTATATATATATATATTATATATAAACCAAACCATGTCTCACTCTCATTTCTCTCTCTTTCACAGCCGCGTCTTTCATCTCTCTCTACCTCACTCACTGACTTCTCTCTCTCTCTCAGATCCACCACCACCGCCGTCCAGCTCGCACCACCACCACCACCACCACCGCGTCTCTCATCCACTACTCTTCTTGACGTCGCCGACCACCACCGCCGTCCAGCTCACACCACCACTACCACCACCACCGCGTCTCTCATCCACTCCCTCTCTTCTCGACATCGCCGACCCCCACTGCCGTCTAGCTCGCACCACCACCACCACCACCACCACCACGTCTCTCATCCAGATCTTTTTTATTTTATTTTCAGATCTGTTTCAGATTTGCCTCAGATCTGTTGCACAAATTTTAGATCTGTTTTTGATTTGTTTCAGATCTGTCTCAGATCTGTTTCACAAATCTCAGATATGTCTCTGATGTTGTTGTTGTTGTTGTTGTTGTTGATGATGATGAATTGTTGTATTTTCTGAAACTTTTTTTTTTTTGGCCGGGGAATGTTCAGGGTCGGGGAAACCTGATCCCCGTTAGTTGGCGGGGGCGGGGACAGTGATAGGTTCCCTGTCGGGGATCGGGGTCGGGGGAAATTCGACCATAGGGGATCGGGGATGGGGAGTGTGATCCCTGGCCCCGTCCTGCCCCGTCCCGTTGCCATTCCTATGGTTAACAAAGAAAGGTTAAATAAAAGGGTTAAAAATAAAAAAAATTAAAAAAAATGGTCAAAGATGGCCTAAAATCATCTCTCAAGAATTGGTATGATTTTTCCAATTTTCATGATCTCAATTAAGTAAAAGTGTGGTAATAAATTAATGTATTCTCAGTATTCAACCAAAACAACGATTAATGAGACTAATCAACAATATAATGCGCTTTCAACAAAAAGAATTAAGAGTAAATGTATAATAACCCTCCAAAGAAATAATGGCACAAAACTCACAAGGGTTAAGAGTCTCCACTTTTATTCTTCAAGATTTTCAAGTCATATCCACTCATCAATTAAAAATTGAGTTTATGTGGCTAAAGTGCAGTGCCAATAATTTTCCAGATATGAATATATGAAATGCTTTAACAAAGAGGATAGTAAAATAAACTACAACCATTTTCCATGTTAAATATCACAACTAGCACAATTACTAACTGTAAAGAATTAAAGATAAACTTGAGTATAGAATTTTTATTTTATTTTAATTTTTTAGGGAATAACAAAAATAATTGTAGGAAAAAACAAAAACAATACTCTCCCCCCACCCCCCCAACTTGAATATGACAGTGTCCTTAATGTCAACAATAAACACAAAGAAGAAGGGATGGACACGAGAGCACCTGGAAATAAGAATGCCTCAAATGATGTAGAGCACCTGCAAGTTTGTTAGCATTCAAACAACCTACCATTCATGCATATTCTATCTCATAGTGCCAAATTGTTCCAAATGCTTCATAATGAGCAAACGGAACAATTGGGGATTTCGCCAATAATAATTGTAAGGAATATGAAAGAAAAAGATAACTAGATGAGCATAAAAATGATTAATCTCAATGCTAATAATTGGATTATTCAAAAGAAAACGTCGAAGGTTATCTTCGAGTTGAGGATCAAGTGGTATCTAATCACCCTCCAATAAAATAGAATCATCAATGTCGTAAGCCCAAAGAGTGGCATGGTATATGTGTTCAAACCAGCTATCACTGTCAAGATAGGCAAGTGCAGGGTCCAGTTCCAGAATGGTGTAGGCCACCTGGCGTGTTGCAGAAATATACGTCGTATTGTATTGCATATATGAAGGGATAAAGACCTAACAGTAAAATTGAGAAAAATATTTATTAAAGTCACTCATTGGATGCAAAAACATGAAGTTCAAAATTATGAAGAATATTATTATCATTATTATTATTAATCTATGTGGTTTTTTTGTTTTTGTTTTTGTTTTTGTTTTTGTTTATTTTTTAAATAAGGAAATATGGGTTTAATCCTGATAAACAAGATCTTCTAAAAGAATTTCCTCAACGACTGCACTCCTCAATTCTAGAAATGGTTTCAAACGTTGCCCATTTACCTTAAACACCTCACCATTTGTAGGATTTTCAATTTCAACAGCTCCATATGGGTATACCACGTGGACTAAGAAAGGACCAGTCCACCAAGACTGAAGTTTCCCTGGGAATAAATGCAAACATGAATTATAGAGGACTTTCTGACTAGGTATAAAGAAGTTTCTTAGAATATTTTGATCATGCATTTTTTTCATCTGATCCTTATATGACTTGGCACACTCGTACGCATCATTCCTTATTTCCTCTAACTCATTAATTTGGAGCTTGCGATTGGCACTTGCTTTATCCAAATCAAGGTTAAGTTGCTTTATAGCCTAGTAAGCTCTATGCTCTAATTCAACAAGGAGGTGACAAGCCTTGCCATAGACCAGTCGATAAGGAGACATTCCTATGGGAGTTTTAAATGCAGTATGATAAGCCCACAATGTGTCGTTCAATCTTAAAGACCAATCTTTTCTATTAGGATTTACCGTTGTTTCTAATATTTGTTTGATCTCCCGATTTGAAATTTCTACTTGTCCACTAGTTTGTAGATGATAGGCTGTTCCAACTTTATGAGTTATGAAATATTTCTTCATTAAATGTTCAAAAATCCTATTGCAAAAATGTTTCCCACCATTGCTAATAATGGCATGAGGCGTACCAAAACGTGCAAAAATATTAGTCTGTAGGAATTAGACTACAATTCGATGATCATCAGTTTTACATGCAATGGCTTCCACCCACTTAGACATGTAATCAACTGCAACAAGGATGTACAAATTACCAAAAGAGTTAGGAAATGGTCCCATAAAATCAATGCCGCACACATCAAATATTTAGACTATTAAAATTGGGTTGAGTGGCATCATGTTTCTTCGAGAGAGACTTCCTAATTGTTGGCATCGCTCACAGGCTGAGCAATATGTAAATGAATCACAAAAAATAGAAGGCCAATAAAATCCACATTTCAAAATCTTGGCAACTGTCTTTTTAGCACTAAAATGGCCTCTATACACATGATCATGACAAAAAGATATTACACTTTGTTGATCATTTTTAGGAATACATTGCCGAATAATTTGGTCAGGAAAATATTTGAATAAGTATGGATCATCCCAGAAAAAATGCTTGGTTACAGCTAAATTTTTTGACTTATCTTGTTTAGTCCAATGCGTTGGCATTTGGCTAGTAACAAGGTAATCCATAGTGTCCGCAAACCAAGGTGAAGATAATTGGGTCACATGCATTAATTGCTCATCAGGGAAGCTTTCAATAATGGGATTAGAGTCTATTGAAAAATCAACAACTAGTCGTGATAAGTGATTAGCTACAACATTCTCGGATCCCTTTTTATCTCGAATTTCAATGGCAAATTCTTGTAAGAGTAATAACCAACGAATAAGGCGAGATTTGGCATCTTTCTTGGACATTAAGTATTTTAACGCTGCATGGTCTGAGTGAAATATGACCTTAGAGCCTAGTGTATAAGAGCGAAATTTTCGGAGGGCGAATACAACAACCAGCAACTCTTTTTCTGTAGTGGAATAGTTAAGTTGCGCATCATTTGTGTCTTACTGGCATAATATATTACATGAGGACTTTATCAGTTCGATGCCCTAAAATAGCACCAATTGCATAGTCAGACGCGTCACACATAATTTCAAAAGGTTGACTCCAATTAGGTGGTCGAATTATAGGTGCAGAAGCTAGCTTAGATTTCAATTTTTCAAAATCCTGAAGGCACTTGTCATCAAATACAAATGGTGCACCTTTGACCAGCAAGCTACACAAAGTGTAATAACCCTCACACTGCTTTGATCATACTCATATGCATATTACATGATTTTGCCTTGTTTAGCTTGCATTTCGAACCTTGACTTGCTTTGCATAAGTACCACTTGGATGTTATGTCTCTTGGTGGGTGTGCGTGTGTTTCAGCCGAGGTCATCTTGAGCATAGGTTACCCTTTTTATACTCTTATACTTAGAACCACCTTAGGATTTCTTTGCTGACCTCCACCTTTGTCCTGACATATTGGCCGAGATGATTATCATCTGGGCCGAGGTGTGTATCGCCAAGGCCGAGATGTGTATTATTTGGGCCGAGATGTTATCCTTGTACCGAGGTGATCTTGTCCTGGAGTGGTATGACCTAGACCGAGGTGTGGCACATCTAGGCCAAGGTGTGGCACAGCTTAGTCAAGTGTTGTTCTTCCTAGCCGAGATCATTGTTCTTTGACTTGCCGAAGTTTGTCTTTAGCCGATGTTATCTCTTGCCGAAGTCTTGATGTTGGCCGATGTCATTACTCGCCGGAGTCCCTTGCTGCCTAACTTCTTGAACACGCTTTGTCAGAGTCTTGTCTCTTCAATCAGTCACCTTTTTAAGTTGAACCAACCAACTATTGCCACGTGTCCGAGCTGAGTGTTATATCAGCCGGCACATCTAGAAATGTCTCATTTTGTCTCAAACCTTGTTCTTGAGGAGAGAGAAGCTCTAGGAAGAGTTCTAGAGTGAGAAAGTAGATTACAAGCTTGATCCTTGGTGTTTGATCCGTTGAATCGCGGACTGAGGTTAGAACCTTCGCCTCCTCTTGTTGTTTTTATTGATCATATAGCTACATTGCATGATTGAGTCTGTTTTGCATGCCATGCATCGATCTAAAGTTGGTTTTAGAAAGAGAAAGCTGATGTTCATGAGTTCTTGTGAAAAGCCATGATTTGATCCGAAAGTTTGCAACAAGTCACATGCATTTGTGTTTGTTTTTGTAAGATCTTCTAGTATGGGTACCCAAGTCCATGTTTTTTTTGTAACTCCTAGCATGAAATATCAAGTCTTATAATTATAAGTTGTGATCCTTGCATTCATCCCCTTCATGTTCTTCATGTTCTTCATGTTCTTGAGCAGAGGGGAAAACCCAGATTTTTCCCCGGCTCCATCTCTTTGAAAGTGGCCCTCGGGACAACACCTCGGCGAGGAGGTGTTGGACCTCGGCCAAGACCTGGTTAATGCTCAGCATGTTTCCCCGAGAAGAGGAACAGTGTTAGTTTTGATTTGACTTAGCTTTGGTGAATGCCGAGGTCATTTGTGTGCATGTGAAGCTTGTTTAAAAGTACATTCAATAGACTTGCCATGTGTTTGTAGGATTTGGACTCGCCTTGACGCCGACGTCCGAAGAACTATGTGAGTGGTATTTTCGATAAAGCTATGTTGCAATGTCTTGATAAAAGTCTTGTTTTGTCTTATTTTGAAAAGTGTTTGTAAACATGAATGATTAACCCTATCTTGAGTATTCAGTACTATATCTTGTTTGATGACATTCTTGGAAGTCCGTACGTGCCAGGGGACTTTAAGCATTTGTGGCACTAGTCCGTACGTGCCAGGGGACTTTAAGCATTTGTGGCACTAGTCCGTACGTGCTAGGGGACTATAAGCATTTGTAGCACAAAGTTTGGAAGTCCGTGCGTGCTAGGGGACTATAAGCATTTGTAGCACATTCTTGTCTTGCCTTGCCACTGACGGTTTTACCGCGTGGGTTATTGTCCAGAATGTCAATCTTTTGCCTTGTATTGAAGTTAATGAGCATCCCTTAAAGCTTGAAAGACTTGACAGACGAACTTGATTTATACTATGTATTGTTTCGTTAAAAGACCTCGGATATCATTCATGTAAACCCTTTATTGTTTGTGCCATTCACTGAGTATCCAAGCTCACCCTCTCTATATATATATATATATGTAGGTGATGAGCAGGACGGCGGAGACGCCTAGACTTGTTTGCCGATGTTTTTGCCGACGTGTTTTGCATTCATGTTTTGCAGCATCTTGAAGATCATGCTTCTTTGTTATTTCCTTGTGTTTTTGTAATTGATGGCCGAGAAGCCTGTTAGTCAGGATGTAATTTTTGGTACTCCATTTTGTTGTATATAAAAGCCATTTTGAGATGAATGTCATTCCATTTAACTTAAGCACTGCTCTTGCGGACTACTTGTTTCTTTTATTTATTGCTTCCGTATTTGAAAGCCCCATATATTTACTCTGTTTTGCGTGTGTGATTCTTGTAAGAGGCCTTGGGTAACCTCGGGTTACTGGCCATCTCGGCGCCGACCTTCTAGGGGCGGGTTGGGGTCGTGACAGATTGGTATCAGAGCACAAGTTCCTTGTAGTACGTTATTCACACACTTTGAGTCCTAAGGAGCATAGGATTTCCCTTAGGAAGATGTTAGGACTGCACCATGTTGCTTGCTATTTGACAACATGTGCATCATCTCGGCATGACTACTTGTTGCTAGCATACATACCTTGTTGTGCATTTTGTTTTAAAGTCACATTTTTGCACACTCATAGCACTATGAGGAGAGGAAGACCACCAGTTGGCCGAGGTCAATCAGAAGACAGACTGGACCGACTAGAAAGACTAGTTGAAGGTTTAACTCGAGAGTTGAGACAAGTCAGACAACAGAATGCTAGTGCTACAACTACTCAGGCCGAGCAGACTAATGGCCGACATACCGTACCGCCTCCACCTCCTCCACCTCCAGTACCCCAAGTGCCCCTACAACCAGCCTTGTATGGAGAGGGAACCCTGACTTTGATTAAGGAGTTCAAGAAGATGAACCCGCCGAGATTCCATGGGGGCATAGAGCCGATGAAAGCCGAAGCATGGGTTCTAGGAATGGAGAAGCTATTTGAGATCTTTCCCAGCACAGACGCACAGAAGGTGGCATTGGCTGCATTCACGTTAGATGATGACGCTAGAAGATGGTGGATGCTGACTCGAGAAGAAAATCCCGACTTAACGTGGGCCAAATTTTTGGAGTTATTCTACAACAAGCATTTCCCTATCAGCGTTCGAGACCGCAAGACCACGGAGTTCCAGATTTTGACACAGGGAAACAAGACAGTGGCAGAATACGACCGTGCCTTCACCGAATTGGCGAGGTATGCGCCTCATATGGTCAGTGATGAATATAGGAAAGCTAAGAAATTTGAAAGCGGATTGCGCGGACCAATACAAGATAGAGTTAACATGCTTAATATGCCGACTTATGCTGGAGTTTTGGACAAGGCCATTCTTGCAGAAGCTAATTTAAACCGATATCAGAATACAGGAGAGAACCAGAGGAAGAGGCAGAGTTATGATAACCGCCGAGTCCCGTTCAATGCCAAGAAGAAGGCAAACGTGGGCAGCTCAAGCAACTCGAACCAGGAAGGTAATGCGAAGCCGATGTGTGCGGACTGTGGGAAGCCGCATTCCGGAGTTTGCCGTTGGGCGTCAGGCGCTTGTTTTGAATGTGGGGAGATGGGTCATCGTGTAAAAGATTGTCCGAAGTCAAGGAATTATGATGGTAAGAAAAGTGGGAGCACCTCGGGCTCTGCACAGGGAAGCAACGTCGGCAGGACCCAGACGAGGCAAGGCAGGGTTTTCGCGCTAGTGCCAGGAGACACCGAGAATGCTGAAACAGTAGTGTCAGGTATACTTCCAATTTGTTCTCAAGATGCGTACATATTGATAGATTCGGGTTCTACACATTCATTCGTATCTGCTAAGTTTGCCGAGAAATTGAATAGACAACAAGAACCTCTTGATTATGTGTTATATGTGTCTGCTCCATCTGGGAGAACTATGACTGTTGCATCTATTTATAGGGAGTGTGTTATTGTGATTGAGGGTGTAGAATTATTAATTGATTTGCTGCCATTAAACATGACTCACTTTGATGCCATATTAGGAATGGACTGGTTAGTAAAGAATTATGCATCTATTGATTGTGTTTCTAAGAGTGTTACCTTGAGACCTCCAGACCAAGCCGAGGTTATATTCCAGGGTAAAGGGGTAGTGCCTCCACCTTACCTGATTTCGTCCATTAAGGCCTATAAGTTAATCCAGAAGGGGTGCCATGGCTACTTGTGTAGTATATTGAGGGACCAGAATGGGAATGTTAATTTAGCCGATATTCCAGTTGCTAGTGAGTTTCCCGATGTCTTTCCGAATGAATTGCCTGGCCACTTAGTTGATAGGGAAATAGAATTTACTGTGGACATCATGTCGGGAACACAACCGATCTCCAAAACGCCCTATAGGATGGCCCCAGCCGAACTTAAGGAATTGAAAGTGCAACTACAGGAATTATTAGATAAAGGTTTTGTTAGGCCGAGCACTTCACCGTGGGGAGCACCAGTCTTGTTTGTTAAGAAAAAGGATGGTACACTCCGCCTTTGCATTGACTACAGAGAACTTAACAAGGTAACCATTAAGAACAAGTATCCGTTGCCTAGGATTGATGATTTGCTAGATCAACTTCAAGGAGCACGAGTATTTTCTAAGATTGACCTTAGGTCGGGCTACCATCAGTTAAAGGTTAAAACCGAGGATATTGAGAAGACTGCTTTTCGGACAAGGTATGGCCACTACGAGTTTTTAGTAATGCCATTTGGGGTGACTAATGCGCCTGCAGCATTCATGGACCTAATGAACAGAGTCTTCAAGCCGTACCTAGATGAGTTCGTGGTTGTCTTTATTGATGATATATTGATCTACTCCAAGAGTACAGCCGAGCATGAGAGTCATCTGAGACTTGCTCTACAGACCTTAAGGGACAGGAAGCTGTATGCTAAGCTGAGTAAGTGCGAGTTTTGGCTTTCCAACATTTCATTTTTAGGGCATGTGATTAATGAAGAAGGTATCTCTGTTGACCCCAGCAAGATTGAAGCCGTGGTAAATTGGCCAACGCCGACCAACGTGTCCGAGGTTCGTAGTTTTCTGGGTTTGGCAGGTTATTACAGGAAGTTTGTAAGGGACTTTTCAAGAATCGTAGTGCCATTGACACAGTTAACTCAGAAAGGAGTGACATACGAATGGACCGAAGATAGAGAATCAGCCTTCCAGGAGTTGAAGACGAGGTTAGTTACAGCACCAGTTCTTGTACTCCCATCAAGTAATGAAGAATTTCAGATTTTCAGTGATGCTTCACATAAGGGTTTGGGTTGTGTGTTAATGCAAGGGGGTAAGGTCATAGCATATGCATCTCGCCAATTAAAACCTCATGAGAAAAATTATCCCACCCATGATTTAGAGCTAGCAGCCGTGGTGTTTGCTTTGAAGATTTGGCGTCATTACTTGTATGGAGCTTCTTGCCAAGTTTTCACGGATCATAAGAGTTTGAAGTACTTGTTTACTCAGAAGGAACTAAATTTGAGGCAGAGAAGATGGCTGGAATTATTGAAGGACTACGACATGCAGATTCAGTACCATCCAGGCAAAGCCAACTCAGTAGCCGATGCATTGAGCAGAAAGACAAAGGGAAGTTTGGCATGTTTAGCCATAATCTCAGCAGAGCCGACCATTATTAATGAAGTAAAGACAAGACAAATGGAGGATGGATTCCTCAGGAAGGTAGCCGAGGAGATTGATACAAAGCCGAGATTTGGGTACACTGTTGAAAACCAAGTGCTCAAGTTTGAAGGAAGATTGTGTGTGGCCGACATTCCAGAGTTGAAAAGAAAGATTTTGCAAGAATTCCATAGTTCCAGAATTGCTGTTCATCCAGGGAATACTAAGATGTATCATGATGTAAAGCAGACCTTTTGGTGGCCGAACATGAAAAGAGAGATAGCCGAGTTCGTATCCCAATGCATGCAATGTCAACAAGTGAAAGCAGAACATCAGAGGCCAGCAGGACTTCTTCAACCTTTGCCAATTCCAGAATGGAAATGGGAACATATCTCCATGGATTTTGTGATTGGTTTGCCGAGGACACAGAAGGGAATGGATTCGATTTGGGTCATAATTGACAGATTAACTAAGTCAGCTCACTTCTTGCCTGTTCAGACTACATTCAATGCCGACCGATTAGCTGTACTGTATATGAATGAGATTGTGAGACTTCATGGTGTGCCGATGTCTATTGTTTCAGACCGAGATCCGAAGTTTGTTTCCAGATTTTGGCAGAGTCTACAAGCAGCCTTGGGAACCGAGTTGAGGTTTAGCACAGCTTTTCACCCGCAGACCGATGGGCAAACAGAAAGGACGATTCAGACACTTGAGGATATGCTCAGACTATGTGTACTAGATTTCCAAGGAAGTTGGGGAGCACATTTACCATTAGTGGAATTCGCTTACAACAACAGTTATCAAGCTAGCATTGGCATGGCACCGTACGAAGCTTTGTATGGAAGGAAGTGCAGATCGCCGATATGTTGGACTGAAGTAGGAGACAAAGTTTTGATCGGCCCCGAACTGATTCAAGTAACAACCGAGAAGATCAAGCTTATTCGACAGCGAATCAAAACTGCCCAGAGTCGGCAGAAGAGCTATGCCGACCAGAGAAGAAGAGAATTGGAATTTGAAGTTGGAGACCATGTATTCCTGAAGATTTCGCCGATGAAAGGAGTTTCCAGATTTGGGAAGAAGGGTAAGTTAGCACCTCGTTATATCGGACCATTTGAAATTCTTGAGAAGATTAACACGACTGCTTACAGACTTGCTTTACCACCAGAATTGAGTCAAGTGCACAATGTGTTCCATATTTCGATGTTGAGGAAGTATATCCGAGACCCACTGCATGTGATTGATCATTTTGGGATTGTGGTAAATGAAGATTTGGGTTATGAGGAGAAGCCGATGAGAATTCTTGACAGACAAGTGAAACAGTTGAGGAACAAATCTATAGCAATGGTGAAAATTGAATGGAAGGAACATTATGGCAAGGATGCCACATGGGAAATGGAAGAAGAAATGAGGATTCGACATCCAGAACTGTTTTTGCATCAAGGTAACTCAAGTTTGGGGACCAAACTTCTTTAAGGGGGGAAGGATGTAATAACCCTCACACTGCTTTGATCATACTCATATGCATATTACATGATTTTGCCTTGTTTAGCTTGCATTTCGAACCTTGACTTGCTTTGCATAAGTACCACTTGGATGTTATGTCTCTTGGTGGGTGTGCGTGTGTTTCAGCCGAGGTCATCTTGAGCATAGGTTACCCTTTTTATACTCTTATACTTAGAACCACCTTAGGATTTCTTTGCTGACCTCCACCTTTGTCCTGACATATTGGCCGAGATGATTATCATCTGGGCCGAGGTGTGTATCGCCAAGGCCGAGATGTGTATTATTTGGGCCGAGATGTTATCCTTGTACCGAGGTGATCTTGTCCTGGAGTGGTATGACCTAGACCGAGGTGTGGCACATCTAGGCCAAGGTGTGGCACAGCTTAGTCAAGTGTTGTTCTTCCTAGCCGAGATCATTGTTCTTTGACTTGCCGAAGTTTGTCTTTAGCCGATGTTATCTCTTGCCGAAGTCTTGATGTTGGCCGATGTCATTACTCGCCGGAGTCCCTTGCTGCCTAACTTCTTGAACACGCTTTGTCAGAGTCTTGTCTCTTCAATCAGTCACCTTTTTAAGTTGAACCAACCAACTATTGCCACGTGTCCGAGCTGAGTGTTATATCAGCCGGCACATCTAGAAATGTCTCATTTTGTCTCAAACCTTGTTCTTGAGGAGAGAGAAGCTCTAGGAAGAGTTCTAGAGTGAGAAAGTAGATTACAAGCTTGATCCTTGGTGTTTGATCCGTTGAATCGCGGACTGAGGTTAGAACCTTCGCCTCCTCTTGTTGTTTTTATTGATCATATAGCTACATTGCATGATTGAGTCTGTTTTGCATGCCATGCATCGATCTAAAGTTGGTTTTAGAAAGAGAAAGCTGATGTTCATGAGTTCTTGTGAAAAGCCATGATTTGATCCGAAAGTTTGCAACAAGTCACATGCATTTGTGTTTGTTTTTGTAAGATCTTCTAGTATGGGTACCCAAGTCCATGTTTTTTTTGTAACTCCTAGCATGAAATATCAAGTCTTATAATTATAAGTTGTGATCCTTGCATTCATCCCCTTCATGTTCTTCATGTTCTTCATGTTCTTGAGCAGAGGGGAAAACCCAGATTTTTCCCCGGCTCCATCTCTTTGAAAGTGGCCCTCGGGACAACACCTCGGCGAGGAGGTGTTGGACCTCGGCCAAGACCTGGTTAATGCTCAGCATGTTTCCCCGAGAAGAGGAACAGTGTTAGTTTTGATTTGACTTAGCTTTGGTGAATGCCGAGGTCATTTGTGTGCATGTGAAGCTTGTTTAAAAGTACATTCAATAGACTTGCCATGTGTTTGTAGGATTTGGACTCGCCTTGACGCCGACGTCCGAAGAACTATGTGAGTGGTATTTTCGATAAAGCTATGTTGCAATGTCTTGATAAAAGTCTTGTTTTGTCTTATTTTGAAAAGTGTTTGTAAACATGAATGATTAACCCTATCTTGAGTATTCAGTACTATATCTTGTTTGATGACATTCTTGGAAGTCCGTACGTGCCAGGGGACTTTAAGCATTTGTGGCACTAGTCCGTACGTGCCAGGGGACTTTAAGCATTTGTGGCACTAGTCCGTACGTGCTAGGGGACTATAAGCATTTGTAGCACAAAGTTTGGAAGTCCGTGCGTGCTAGGGGACTATAAGCATTTGTAGCACATTCTTGTCTTGCCTTGCCACTGACGGTTTTACCGCGTGGGTTATTGTCCAGAATGTCAATCTTTTGCCTTGTATTGAAGTTAATGAGCATCCCTTAAAGCTTGAAAGACTTGACAGACGAACTTGATTTATACTATGTATTGTTTCGTTAAAAGACCTCGGATATCATTCATGTAAACCCTTTATTGTTTGTGCCATTCACTAAGTATCCAAGCTCACCCTCTCTATATATATATATGTAGGTGATGAGCAGGACGGCGGAGACGCCTAGACTTGTTTGCCGATGTTTTTGCCGACGTGTTTTGCATTCATGTTTTGCAGCATCTTGAAGATCATGCTTCTTTGTTATTTCCTTGTGTTTTTGTAATTGATGGCCGAGAAGCCTGTTAGTCAGGATGTAATTTTTGGTACTCCATTTTGTTGTATATAAAAGCCATTTTGAGATGAATGTCATTCCATTTAACTTAAGCACTGCTCTTGCGGACTACTTGTTTCTTTTATTTATTGCTTCCGTATTTGAAAGCCCCATATATTTACTCTGTTTTGCGTGTGTGATTCTTGTAAGAGGCCTTGGGTAACCTCGGGTTACTGGCCATCTCGGCGCCGACCTTCTAGGGGCGGGTTGGGGTCGTGACACAAAGGACGAGAAATCTTGCTAAAATCCTTGATGAATCGTCTATAAAATCCTGCATGCCCTAAGAAACTTCTAATTTCTTTTACAGTTTTGGGAGGTGGAAGGTTGGAAATTAAATCAATTTTAGCTTTGTCAACCTCAATACCCTTATCTGAAACTACATGTCCAAGAACAATTCCTCTTTTTACCATAAAGTGACATTTTTCCCAGTTAAGTAGAAGATTCTTTTCTTTACATCGGGTTAGTACTAACATAAGATGGTGCAAACATTCATCGAAAGAATTTCCAAATACTGAAAAATCATCCACAAAAACTTCTAGAAAATGCTCAACCATATCAAAGAAAATACTAATCATGCATCGCTGGAAAGTGGCTGGGGCATTGCACAACCCAAAAGGCATACAATGATAGGTGAAGGTACCATAAGGGTAAGTGAACGTAGTTTTCTCTTGGTCTTTTGGAGCAATAAGAATTTGGTTATAACCAGAGTATCCGTTGAGAAAACAATAGTTTGCATGACCTGCTAACCTTTCCAACATTTGGTCTATGAACAGAAGGGGAAAATGATATTTTCGTGTCATTGCATTTAGCTTTCGGTAGTCAATATAGACACACCACCCCGTTTGCACACGAGTTGGAACCAATTCATTGTTCTGATTTTTTACTACTGTAACACCAGATTTCTTGGGTACCACTTGAACAGGACTTACCCCGGTGCTATCAGAAATTGGATAAATTATACTTGCATCTAAAAGTTTAAGAATCTCGGCCCTAACTACTTCTTGCATGTGAGGATTTAGGCGTCTTTGTGGATCGCATGAGGGTTTAGCATCCTCTTCTAAATGGATTCTATGCATAACAATAGAAGGACTGATTCCCTTAATATCATTAATGGACCACCCTATTGCTTCCTTATGTTCTTTTAGGACCTCAAGTAATTTGTGTTCATTAGCATCTTCCAAATAAGAAGCAATAATTGCAGAAAGAGACTTAGAAGGACCAAGGAGTATGTACTTAAGGGTATTAGGAAATGGTTTTAATTCCAATTTAGGTTGCTCCACTGGGGACGAAAGTGATGGTGTTAAAGAAATTGGAAGAGGGGCCAGTTTAGGTTGCCATTTATTGATGCTCATTATTGGAATAGAACCTAACAGTGCATTAACTTGCTCAATTGACTCATTAATATCCCAATTACATCCAAAAAGAGCTAGGCAGGTCTCTAAAGGATCTTCATAACTAGATTCAATGAACTTATCTTGAACAAGATTATCAATCAGGCACACAGTACTAGCTTCTTCTTTAGTTGGTGGTTGTTTACTAATATCGAAAATATTGAGCTCAACTGTCATATTACCAAATGAAATTTTCATAACACCATTCCGACAGTTTATTAGCGCATTAGAAGTAGCTAAAAATACCCGACCTAGAATAACAGGAATTTGATTATTTGAATTGTGGACAGGCTGAGTATCTAGTACTATGAAGTCTATTGGGAAATAAAATTTATCAACTTGAATAAAAATGTCTTCAATGACTCCTCTAGGAATTTTAACAGATCTATCAGCCAATTGAAGTGTCACAGAGGTAGGTTTTAACTCTCCTAGACCTAATTGTAAGTAGACCGAATATGGAAGTAAATTGACACTAGCCCCCAAATCTAACAACGCTTGCGCAATATGATGGTCACCTATTGTACAAGAAATTGTGGGACAACCAGGATCTTTATACTTGACAGGTACTTTTCGTTGAATAATGGAGCTAACTTGTTCTGTTAAGAATGCCTTTTTAGGGATGTTAGTCTTTCTTTTCACAGTTACAAGGTCTTTAAAAAATTTAGCATATGCAGGTACTTGTTGAATAGAATCTAGGAATGGAATATTAATTTGAACTTGTTTAAATATTTCTAGAACATCTCCTAGTTGTGCACCTTTCTTAGGAGCAACTAACCTTTGAGGGAAAGGAGATTTAGGAATGTAACTCCCAACTTCAGGTTCTATTTCAGGAGGTTGTGAGACAGAAGGTTCTTGAGTTTTAACAAGTTCTTTTGGATTCTTTCCTTTATCTAACTCAACTGGTCTCTCCTCTACCGGCATGTGTACTTGGTTGTCTACTTGTTTTCCAGACCTAAGGGTAACAATAGATTGAACCTGCTCTTGTGAAGTGTCAGGGGAATTTATGGCGAATTGCCCTTTAGGATGTGGTATAGGTTGACTAGGAAACCGTCCTTTCTCTCTCTTAGACATTTGGTTGGCTAACTGGCCTATTTGGCTTTCTAATTTAGAAATAGCTGAGTTTGTTTCTGCTATGGATTGGCTAGTCATTTGCATGAATGCATTTAATGTATCTTCTAAAGATCGACTCTACCGTTGAGGCGCAGCAGACTGAAAATTGGATTGAGAGACAAAAAGGTCGATTAACATAAGGTTGATTAGGAAATGTTTGGGTTGGAGAACGGAATCCTAGTGGATATTGATTGTGAGGTTGCGCATGTTATCCACTAACATTTTGGTTGGGCTGATTTTGCCGCCATGAAAAATTAGGATAATTTCGCCAATTAGGATTGTATGTTTCTGAGAATGGACTAGGAAATGACTTCCTATAATTATTTCATGCATTTGCTTGCTCAGCATAGCATGCTGAATATCCAACCATTGATGAGCACATTTCGGTGGTATGCATTGGACTAGTACACAAAGAACATACATCACTTTGTACTTGATTGGCTGACTCCATTGATTTTTTCAAAACTAATGCCTCTGCTTTTCGAGTAAGATTATCTAATTTCATCTTAAGTTCAGAATCATCTTTTACTCCATATAATCCCCCTCTCTTAGATGACGAATCTGACTTATCCCTATAAGAATTAAAATCCCACTGTTGGGAACTCTTACGCTGTGTTTGGTTGGGAGATTTGAGAAGGAATTTGGAAAGGGAAAGGGAAAAGTTAGGTGAAATGTGAATAAAATATACTTATATTTCACCTAGTTTCACACACTTTTTCCTTTTCCTTTTCCAAATTCCTCTCCAAATCCCTCAACCAAACACAACATTAGATAATTTTTCAAGGAATTCATAGGCTGCATCCTCTCTAAGACTCAAGAAACTTCTACCATTCATGGATTCAATCATGTTTTGATAAGACTGAGTTAAACCGTTATAGAAATATTGCACAAGTCTCCATGTTTCAAGGCCATGGTGGGGACATTTTAAAGTCAAGTCTTTAAATCGTACCCAACTTTCATAAAATTTTTCATGTTCATTCTGTGAAAAATCAAGCATTAGTTTTTGCCATTGGAAAGAATTTAGAGAGAAACTTTTTTACACGAAGGAGGATTAGTGGTGATTGGTGAAAATAAGTCTCTAAGGACTTTCGATTCATCAGCTTCTTCAATGTTATCCCCCATTTTGGTATTATGCAACTCTCTTTGTTTTCTTAACCTCTTTCTAAATGTTCTTTCAATTTCAGGATTAAAAGGTATTATTTCTAATTTCTTTGATCTATGACCAAGCATGCACTAATCACCCTATGAGGAGAATTTTTTTTTAATTTTTTTTTTATATATAAGAATAATTTTTTTAATATTTATATTTATATAATACACAAGAATAAAAAGTGATCCTAAATAAAATAAAACAAAATTTTTTTGTCTATGTTATTCTAACTTAGGGTGTTAAGGGAATCTAAAGCAAATGACTAGAATATACTACAACAGAATATATATATATATATATATATTATGCAACAAAACGATTCAAAAAGCATTCACAATAAGAACAGAAATAAATAGATAACAATATAATAAAACAAGCAAATAAGCACAGACCACTAATTCTAATTACAAAAAAAAAAAAAATTTAAAAATATTTTTGAAGTCCCACGAACTAGTAGACAGGTATATTAAACTCAATTTTAATCAATCATCTTATATCAAATACTCGGCAACGGTGCCAAAAACTTCTTGTGAATTTTAAATGTACTCGCAAGCACACGAACCGTATAATAGTATAGGCAAATGAATGCGAGGTCGAACCCACAGGAACTTGTGAAAATTAATTATTTTGGAATTTAAATTACCTTAACCTAGTTAACAAATCTAAAATTTTTTATTCTAAATTCTACTAATGCAACACAATGACAAAGATAAAGCTAAAATTGATAAAGTAATCAAATAAATGAGACTGAGGTTTCAGAATCCACACTCAAATATAAATAATAATCAAATAACATAATATGATCAATTCCCTTAATGTCCAACACAAAAATTTAGAATTCAATCTTAATTATTATGGAAGATATCGTTGTTTAGGTCATTTAAAATAATAATCTTATGTATGTTCTTCCTCGCCAAATTATTCCAAATTAAATCATCTAATGTATCTGTTGACAACAAATCACAATAGATATCCAATATTTGATATTTAACAGAGATATGATCAAACCAAGTAAATTAACTCGAAAATTTCAAATCATGAAAGAAACCGAATTAAATTCACATCCAAAATATACTGAATTAATTTAGAAGAGACAAGAACAATTAATCACTAAAACCTCAATTTAAGAAACATGATCGGATCATGTATTCAATTACTACCATACAAGAGGCTTCATCCTTAACCTTAGCTAATAATTTAGCTACTCATAATTATTTTAGCATACACACGAAAATAAAACTTGCAACTGAAAGGAGAAAATTACACCAAAATACAAGACCAGGCTCTACTTTAAATTTTTTTTTTTTTTTTTTTTTTTTTTTTTTTTCCAAAAACTCCTCATTCCTCACATTCAATTCATCTCATTTATAGAGCTCACTACACACTCCTGAAGCTGTCTAATCTTTAGGAGCCGGTATTATTGAGATTTTGAGGCTAAAATTGTTGAAATTTGATGCATCGATTTCCATTAACAAATCGCACGCCTCCATCTTTGTCTCCATTCTTCGGCTCCTTGTCTTCGGCAACTGCGTTCGGTCTTCAATTCAAAGATAATGTTCATGAGTCTAAGGAAATGATTTTATTGCACCTGCAAAATTGCGCAGCTAATAAGTCAATAGAGTGGTTGGAAACTTTCTCTTTTCTTTCTTATTTATTTGTTTTTTATTTTTTTATTCTTTACTCCTTCTTCTTTATTTAATATATTATTTAATATATATATAGGAACAAACAAACAAACGGGTGACTTTTCATTTTTTTATTATATTTTCTTTATATTATATTATAATATTATAAAATATATCATTTATAATAATACGTATACAACACTCAAAATCACACAAAATTATAAAATAGTACTTGTTATTAGACTAATAAAGTGTATATTAGCAAGCCAAATATGTAACGTTATGGCACTTATCACCTTGGTCGCACATGCAGGACCAAGGAAGCCCCTATGGGCTTGTTACTAAGGCACAACATGGCTGATAACAGCCTTGGCCGTGGCCTTCGCCTTAAGAAGCTGGGAAGTTCCTGGTTAGGTGGCCAAGGGTGGAGGTTTCGCTGAGATAAATATGAAAACATGGGTGATAGCAGGCTATGAAGTCCTGAGAATGCATGTCATGGCTAAACTGAATTGAGAAGGCAAGTGCAGCGGCAAACATTACCGCTGCAAGTGCACTTGCTGAGGTTCAAGCTGAGAAAGCAAGTTGTAGCGGCAAACACTCCCGTCGCAAGTGCATTTGTTGAGGCATCTGTGCCAAATAGATAGTGCATTGTACATGCAGAAGGACGCGTGGCACCTTCAGACTAGTAGCTCAAGGTAGAATATTCTATGTGATTCTTAGGGACACATGTCCTTACTTTATTTGGGCACTTGGTATCCTTTGGTACCAAGGAAAAGCCTATAAACAGGACCCATTTCCTAAGGTCTAGGGAGAGAATTTTTCTGGGAATTTATGGGAGATGCTGCCTATTTGTGGCATTCCTTTCTTCTTGAGTCACTTGCTCTACCTTCACCTAGCTGCTCATTCTCTAACTTCCCCAGAGTTTTGTTGACTCATTCTCCAGTCATTCCATCTTTGTTGGACCATTAACATAGTTTTGCCTCTCTAATTATTTTCCTAATCATTGTTTACCTCGAACCTCCCTACATTTCTGGCTACTCCACTGGGGAGGCTGCTTTGTTGATGATCCATACCCGTAGTGGTTTTCATACTTCACCGGAAAAGATGGTGGAAGATAAAGTTCAGGAGCAACCACGGCAATAAGGCTCTTCTAATAGCAAAGTAGCACATGCTGAAGACTATGACCACAATGTTGTAGTCGAAGTAGTCCAGTCACTTCAGGACACACAGAGGGAAATCCTGTTGGCCTTGCAAACTCTCATTGAAGCTATTTGTAGACACCCTGTTTTTAA
Organism: Camellia oleifera; assembly: GCA_022316695.1. Classification (NCBI taxonomy): domain Eukaryota; kingdom Viridiplantae; phylum Streptophyta; class Magnoliopsida; order Ericales; family Theaceae; genus Camellia; species Camellia oleifera. The sequence continues at coordinate 98,665,273 of CM039317.1, forward strand.
CAGCCTTTAAGACTTAGGCGCCACCAATTAGTCACCCAATGATGAATGTATATGCTTGTCAAATGCTTGAATTCCTTAACAAGAAACCTCAGAAACCTATAAACCTTGTGCCTTGTTTTTGGACCAAAACAACGGTTTTTCAAGCTGGATCATCCAGAGGCCTACCGCCCACTAATGCAAAAGCCAGATATTTTTGGCCAGCTGTCTCCACAAATGCATGCACCATTCTAGCTATGTTTGTATGGATATTTCTGGGGGTCTCTCATATATTTCTATATATAGATGATCCTCTCTTATGATATAGGGTTAGAAAAATTTTGTGGAGCAAAAATTTGTGCACTCTCTCTCTCTCTCTCTCTATATATATATATATATATATATTTTTCTCTCTCTTTTCCAACTTATATACTCTTGACCTATACTCTCCAAACCAAACCTAGAGAGGGTTCTTGGCTGAGCTGTTTGAGCTTGCATCTTAGCCCTTGAGGGTGATAGATTGGTGGTTTATAACCTTAAAGGGTCATTCCTCTTCAAAGGTATATATCCTAGCTTATTTGCATCCTTTCTTTTCCATCTTTTTTTTATTTTTCTTTTCTCTTCTTTTTTTTTGTTTTTTTTGTTTTTTTTTGTTTTTTTTTTTTGTTTTTGGGCTTATTTTCACCTATATTTTTGGGTTGAAACTTGTGGTTTTAAGCCATTAAAGGTAGAAAGGTGGACCACCCTTTCTTTGAAGCTTGTCTTCTAGGCTTTTACTCTTGTGTTTCCAACCTTTTTATCAAATTTTTTTGAGCTTTTTGCTACTAATTTTTAGAGGTTTTCAGAGGCTAAAAATCATGTTTTGAAGTCCCAAAAATGGAGGGGTTAGCCTTCCCTCCTTGTGCTTGGGTGTTAGTTTTAATTCCTCAATATTGTGTCTTGTTGTTTTAGCTACTTTTATCTTAATTCTAACACTTTTTTTTTCACTTTTTTAGGATTGCTTTTAGTTTTTCATTTCATTCATGCTTGGTTTGGTAGGCTTGTAGTGTAATGGTCCTCATAGGTTTGGTGTTTTAGGCCTTAGACACCAACCTATTTGAGTTGATAGTATTTATTTAGTGCTTCCCATACTTGTGTTCATCTCTAATCACCTCTGCACCCTTCCCTATTTCTTGGTTTTTTTTACTCTCTTTGAGAGTTGTTTCAAACCGATTGTTTGTTTATGGTTGAGATATAGATTGGTGTGCCTAATGGTTTAATCTTTTCGGAGGTTCATTACCAATAGAATGACATCTTTCTCATGCCCAAAACAACACTTGGTTTGACACTTCCCTCTTTTAGTGGACTTAATGCTCATTTTGGACTAAAATGACTAATGGATGGAAAGGTAACTAAAAGAGGTAATAAGATAATAACCTAGTTTGGTGTTCAATCGGACGTTAATTGAACACATGGAAACTTAAGTCATTTCATACTTATTAGTGATGAAATGGTTCAAGTTTCCAAGGTCAACCGCTTCCCTTGATCAAATCATGAAAGGAATGAGGTTTGTAAGTCTTTTATTATGCATTTATTGAAATTGTATCCCTTGGTTCATGAGTCATCATGCAATGCATTTACGTCGATTGATGGCTTGTGAATCAAGCCTACCATTCCTTTGAGCTGTTTGCTGATAAGGAGAGGCAGGGTGGACAGACATCCCCTGAGAATGCTCTATTTGTGCTCTGTTTGTTCTCTATTGTAGCAGGAGAAACCCGACATTAGTGGCCGGCCGGCCACTATTTCAATACGGTAGGCCACTTTTAGTTGGCAGCCGGCCACCATTTCTAGCCTGCTAGCCACTTTTGTTAACCAGGCAGTACCTTTTTCTTAAAGAACAAAGCAGAAACTGAGGTGGAAAATCAGTGCAATTTTCTGGCTACAAAACAGAACCCCTTTTTGGCAGCAAAACAGAGACATTTTCGAGTAGGAACACCGCTTGCATGCATAAGTCATTTCATTGATCCTCGGGACCTGTTGAATAGTGGATTTGTAATTAATTAATTAGTTTCAATTTCAATTTTGGTATTGTAATAAGTAACTAGGTTTTTTTTGTATTGTACATAATTAGCTAGAATAGTTAATTAATTTATGGTGTTGTAATAATTGGTTAATTAGTCAATTAGTTAGTATAGCTAATTAATTTGTGGTGTTGTAATAATTAGTTAATTAGTTAGTATAGCTAATTTATTTTGGTTTGTAATAGTTACTTAATTAGTTAATTAATTAGCTAGTCCATTTATTCAGACCCTTCTGCGCGAGGGCGAAACTGTAATAATGTGTATGTCTTCCAACCCCACGTCTTTCTCCTTTTTATTTATCCACTTATGATGGATAGTGTAGCACATCATATGTTCGTTTAGCATTTCTCATGATTTGCACTCATTTGTCTTGCATGCATTAGGCTCGGTTCATCATGCTAACACACATTGTCGTTTATTACTTCTTACTTGAATACGTGCTTAAACTGCATGCTATCAAGTTAATTCACATGTCAAATTAGTAGCAGAGCCTATTAGTTGCATTTCATATGTATTGCATTAGTTATATTGCATTAGTCAGGAGCATGCATGTTTTCTAATTCTTTTACTTTATTTGGCTTACCTCGGAGTACTAGGTGAGCATTTTGAGTTTTAGCATATTGCATGCATGTGATTGTTGCCATGTTAAGCATGATTACCATAAGGCTAAGTGCTTAAGTGATATAATTGTTTAAATGCTTGTGGATGGAGGCTAATTGCTTAAATTAGGCCAATTTGATCAATATACATACAAACTCACTTTTTCCAAGTGATGCGTATTCAAACCATTTTTGAAAGCAAACATGAAATCGAAATGTTCAAATTTTTACAAATTAGTCTATACATGTGTGTGTATCACATAGTAAAATAGCCTAATAATTGGAACAAGAGCATATAATGTAAATAAGAATCACATCATGATTAGTAGAGGCCGATCTTTTGATCAGGCGAGCGGAGGTGCTCAATTCATGACCTCCCTCTCGTACCCAAGTTCCCAAGCCGAGACAGATAAGTGGCCTTTGGCATGAGTCTCAGGTTTCCTAAATTTTTCAAAAATATTTAGATGGCGACTCTGTATCTGGCAAAGTAGTCCATTTTTTGGCATTTTGATTCAAAATTGATTTTCCAAAAGATTTTCGGGATTTAGACTCATTTGTGTTTATCTATTTCACATTGCACTTGTGAAAATCAGATTTAGAACCACAGGAGTCCGAACTATAGGGCTAGTCGTCTCCGAAAGGAGCACGAAAAGTCAAGCTACACTATTATGGCCATGCCGTCTAGGCCAGTTCCAGTACAAGGCCTCCGCTTGCAGTAGTCCCAAACCTATTGCTGAACCCACTCTTTAAGAATTAGGCTCCGATCTAGGTGCCTCCAGCGGTACCTCAGGTGAATAGTAAGGCTGCTGATTCAGCTACACAGGGGCAAAATAGCCCTTACCAACCCACTCAGTTTGTTACTATAGCCGATGTCCAGGCTATGCTCGAGTAAGAGAGTAACAAGAAGCAACTACTTTCTCTCCCAGATCCGGATGTGAAGTCCCTATACCCTCAAGAGATACTAGCCATGCTATATCCAATTGGGTATACAGTACCCAAGTTTGTGAAGTTTGATGGCAAGTAAGGTAATGCTAGAGAACACGTGGTAAGGTTCATTGAGACCCTTGGTGTCCATGGTAGTGACCACCATTTGCACCTTCGAGAGTTTTCCAAATCACTCACTGAAAGGGCTTACAGTTAGTACGTGAACTTGGCCCCCAGCTCAATCAAGAGTTAGGAAGTGTAACAATCCCGAACTATGATTAGCCACTAAACGATGATTAAGAATTCTTAATGAGTAATTGAGATGAAATCTCAAGTTAATTGCATGTGTTATATGCTATTTGTGTTTATATCTGTTGTCGTAGAAATATATGTCTGTGTTTCTGTTCTATTCTGCGAATTGAAGGCCTTATCGGCCATAGAATGTGAAATTGATTGAGAATACATGCTATTTAGCATTTCTAGAATTTTATGGTAGGTTTAATTGAAATTTGATTCGGAACGAATTAATTAGAATAAAATAGATAGAATTAACTAAGCTTAATCAAGTTTAATTAAGCTTAATTAATTCAAGCCTATATAAGGCAACTTATTGACTTAGGATTATTAGATACACTTTTGTTTTCTCATCTTTAAGCTCAAAATGTGAGGGAGAGAGAGAGAGAGAGAGAGAGAGCAAGTGTTAAGCTTGGAAACCAAAGCATAGGAAGAAGATTTGTAGAGAATTAAAGGTTTTGGACTTAGAGACTCCAACAATTAGCCAACTAGAGCTCAATTAGGAAGTTTAGGTGAGAATTCAAGCCTTTGATTATGTAATTAAGTTAGCTAATACATGAGTTTGAAAGAAATTCAAGTTTAAGACAAGGATTGAACTCATTATAGGATCAAAGCTTAGGACTTGCATGCATGCTCATTTCATTGTGTTTTGAAGATGTTTTCAAAGAATTTCCTTTTTGCATGTCCTCATTTTTTCTTTGTTCTAAAAATTCAACATTTTTTTGAGTTAAACACCTCATTTGATCATGTTTTGAAAGCTTTGAAGTCAAGACAATTCATGCATGTTTTCTTCATGTTATGTTCTTTAAGTTTTAAGTTTGATTGTCCACAATTGGCATGCTTTTGGGTTTTGATTTTGCGAAATGACTTTGAATTCACAATGTTTTAAAAGTTTACATATATTTCCTCAAGTTTTGGGCCCAAAACGATGTGTTTTGTTGGTTTGAATTTGAGTTTTGAAGCTTAGAAAGCAATATGGAAATTCCAGAATTTGCACCCTCCGCTCGAGCAAAGAATGTGAGCTCTTAGAAGTTTTACGAACTTTTATAGATCGCTCGAGTGTAGGAAGTTATGCTTGAACGGAGACCTGTTTACCCAGTCTTGCGCTTGAGTGACGGTCGAGCAGAAAAATCAAGCAACCAGTACTTTTGCAAACCTTGCAGATCGCTCGAGCGACCAATGTTGCACTCGAGCACACTGCCCTATTTTTGAAAATTTGACTAAATGTTCTAAAGTATATTTTGGTATCCTCATTACATCTTAGGCATTCCTAAGCCTTAATTAAGATATAATAAAGAGGATAAAGATTGGAAACACACTAAGAATGAACCGAAATAAAATAAGTACTTTCCAAGCGTGTGTTTCAATGTATATCCATTATGTGTTTGTGTAGGTCACGCGCCATGAGCTATCTGATCTGTCTGCCTTATCTGATCTGTTAGCGGAGCTATCTGTAAGTAATAACTTAGTAAAGCTATGTTCAACTTTATTTATTTTTTATTTGATGAAATAAGATATGTTTTATGAAATATTATGTTTTGTACAATGAATGATTGTCCAATTTCTTACATGTATTCGTGGCATTATTAGCATTATGTAATATCTGTTAGCTATTACCCAGTATCAGAGCTTCCATTATGGAACTTAGTATATCTGTTATCTATTACCCGTACCAGAGGCTCAATTATGGAGCTTGTCATATCAGTCATCTGTTATCCGGATCCAGAGGTTTCTTTATGGAACTGCTAACTCATAACCACCATCTGTTTTGTATATACTTTGTATATGTTCTGTATATGCTTTGTTAGCACTAATGGATGTACCACGTATGATTAAGCATGAATCTCTGACTTCTATATATGAATCTGTTTATGATTTTCGAATCTGGTATGGGACATCATTCACTAAACCCGTTACTTTGTTATTATTCACTAGGCTCCCGCTCACAGTATTATTTATATGTGTAGGTGATCAAACGCGCAACTAGGCTCAATGATGAATGCCTAGAAATTTGTTTTGTCGGCCAACATTTGTGCCTTCTGAAGAGGTTCCGAAAAAGTCATGTGGTTGTGTTTTGTGAACTAACTTGTAAATTTCGAACAAGTTTCTGTTTATCTATGTATTGGGCTAAGTCCCCTTTTGGTTTTATTTGTAGATATGCGTGGCATAAGACTAATGTAAATATAACGTCATATGTGTGCATATTTTGTTTGAAATTTCTATCCCATGTATGTCTGTACAACTCAATAAACTATGCATGTTTTATATATCTGCTTCCGCAGCCCCTTATTATGAATTAATTTGTTCAGAGGCTTTCGGTAATCCCAGGATTACTGGCTAGTTACGATAGTAAACCTATAGGGGCAAGTTTGGGCCGTGACAGAGTGGTATCAGAACATGTGTTATATTACACACACGAGTCCATGTGAGTTATAGGATGTCGTAGGAAAGAATTAGGGACATTATATCTGCATGTGTGAGTGTGTGTACAATTCTGTGAATAAGAAAACTGACAATAAAAATATATGAATCTAAAATATAATGAATCGAATGTGAACACTACGAAAAGAAACATTGCCTCTGTTTGCTATTGTTTTGTTTACCTATAGCAAATGGAAAATACAAGATGTGATGGTACAACCGAATCTTCCGAAGCCCAAATGAGCCGAATGGAACAAATGCTTGCAGTATTAACAGAATCTTTGAGGCAACAACCTTTGCCCCCTCTGCATCTGCCAATGCAAGTTGAATCAGACAGCAATGATTTCATCAACCTAACTCAGAAGTTCATGAAGATGAAACCGCCAACTTTCTTAGGTGGTATTGAACCATTAAAGACAGAGACATGGCTACTTGAAATGGAAAAATTATTTGAAGTATTTCCTTGCTCTGAGACTCAAAAGGTTCTTTTGGCCACCTATACCTTAAAAGATGAAGCTCGAAGGTGGTGGTTGCTAATCTGAAATGGCAATGAAAGTATGACATGGGTCCAATTCAAAGAAATCTTCTATGACAAGTACTTTCCTTAGTGCTTTCAAGATAAAAAAGTTTCTGAATTTCAAGAACTCAAGCAAAGCAACATGTTAATAGCCGAGTATGAGGCTAAGTTCACGAAGTTAGCCCGGTTTGCACCCCACATGGTTGATACGGATTACAAGAAAGCCCAGAAGTTTGAAGGAAGTCTCAATCTGGATATCTTTGATAGGGTAGGAGTGTTGAAGTTGCCCACATATGTAGATGTTCTTGACAGAGCCTTAATGGCTGAAGGTAACCTAGCATCTATGAAACAAACTAAGGATCCAACAACAATGGAATGGAGAGGTAAAAGGTCTGGGTACAGTTTTAGAAAGGGCCGCTCTTTTGTAAACAAAAAATAAAACACGGGATCTACAAGTAGCTTAAGTCAGAGTAGTGGGTCTATTCCAATTTGTCCTAATTGTGGAAGGAAGCATAGAGGCGTGTGTTACCGTGAATTCGGAGCTTGTTTTCAATATTGCAAGGTAGGCCATGTAGTGAAAGATTGTTCACTTGGATCCGATAATGCCAACTATCCTGCGACAAGTTCAGGCAGATCCGCTTCTGCATCTAGAACAAATATGAGAGTTAATGCTTGGAGAGAAACCTTGAGACAAGGCCAAGTTTTCGCACCAATGCCTGGTGATGTGCAGAACACCGAAACTATGGTGTCAGGTTTAATTCCCATCTGTGCTCAGAATGCGTATGTGTTGATAGATTTAGGCTCTACACATTCTTTTGTATCGCATGTATTTTCTCAAAAACTAACTAGACCATTAGAATCCATGAATTATTTACTACATGTATCTACGCCATCTAGAGGTTCTATGGTGTGTGTTTTTGTTTATCTGCCATTTGATATGGTGCTATGACATTGTATGTTGATTTGTTGCCACTAGGTATTGATCATTTTGATTGTATACTTGGTATGGATTGGTTGACGAAATATTGTGCAACTATGATTGTGTGAATAAAAATGTGGTGTTTCGACCACCTAGTAGACCTAAGTTTGTATTTGTTGGGAATGGGGTAATTCTTCCACCGTACTTGATTTCTTTTGTGAAAGCCAAAAAATTGTTGAGAAAAGGGTGCGGGGGTTACTTGTGTTGCATTTTAAATGTGACTTCTGATAGCCCTAATGTGGAAACTATTCTGGTAGTTAATGAATTTCCTAATGTCTTTCCAAATGAATTGCCTGAAGATCTAATTGATAGGGAAATTGAGTTTACTATTGATGTAGTACTTGGAACATAACCTATTTCTAAAACCCCTTACAGAATGTCAACCTCAGAATTGAAAGAATTGAAAATCCAACTTCAAGAACTGTTAGATAAGAAGTTTATCCGACTGAGTACTTCACCTTGGGGTGCTTTTGTTTTGTTTGTCAAAAAGAAAGATGGATCTTTAAGGCTATGTATTGACTACTGTGAATTGAACAAAGTAACTGTTAAGAACAAATATCTACTACCCCAAATAGATGATTTATTTGACCAACTCCAAAGAGCCCAGGTGTTCTCCAAAATAGATCTTAGATCTAGGTATCACTAATAAAAAGTTAAGGTAGAAAACGTAGAAAAAACCGCATTCCGAACTAGATATGGGCACTATGAGTTTTTGGTAATGCCATTTGGGGTAACGAATGCACCAGCAGCCTTTATGGACCTAATGAATAGAGTGTTTAAATCGTATCTGGATGAATTAGTTATTGTGTTCATTGATGATATTTTGATTTACTCCAAAAGCAGGGAAGATCACGAAAATCATTTGAAAACCATACTACAGATTCTGAGAGAAAGGAAACTGTATGCGAAACTATCCAAATGTGAATTTTGGCTTGACGATGTGACCTATCTGGGGCATTTGATCAACAAAGATGGCCTATCAGTTGACCTACAAAAGATTGAAGTTATTGTTGACTGGCCAAGACCGATAAATGTATCGGAACTTAGAAGCTTTCTGAGACTTGCTGGCTATTATAGAAGATTTGTGAAAGACCTCTCCAAACTTGCCATGCCATTGACACAGTTGACACAAAAAAATGTGCCGTTTGATTGGAATGATCAAAGAGAATCCGCCTTTCAAGAGTTGAAAACCAAGTTAGTAACTGCACCGATTTTAACTTTATCCAATGGTACTGATGGGTTTCAGATTTACAGTGAGGCTTCATACAAGGGTCTAGGGTGTGTGCTTATGCAAAATCAGAAGGTGATTGCGTATGCTTCGTGACAACTCCGACCACATGAAAAGAATTATCCGACCCATGACCTTGAACTTGTAGCTGTGGTTTTTGTTTGGAAAATCTGGCGCCATTATCTGTATGGAGTAACTTGTGTATACTGATCATAAAAGCTTGAAATATTTATTTACTAAGAAAGAATTAAACATGAGACAAATAAGATGGCTAGAGTTAATTAAAGATTATGACTTGCAGATTTTGTACCATCTACGAAAGACAAATACAATTGCAAATGCTTTGAACCGAAAGTCTAATGGGAATTTATCATGTTTGCTCACTGGCCAGAAGGAATTGTTGTGTGATCTTGAAAGAAATGAAATTGAAGTGGTTTTGCGTGAACACGGTGGAGTTCTAGCCGCCATCTTTGCACAACCGGCCATAGTTAAGGAAGTTAAGGAAAAACAATTGCAAGATGAATTTCTGAAAAAGATTATTGATGAGATTGGGTCAAAATCGAGGCTCGGATTTGTGTTTGAAGACAATATTTTGAAATTTCAAGGGAGACTTTGCGTATCAGATTGTTCTGAATTGAGAAAGTGTATCATGACCGAAGCTCACAACTCGAAATTTGCTATGCATCCGGGGAATATAAAGATGTACCAAGACTTGAAACAAAGTTTTTGGTGGTCTAGAATAAAGAAAAGCATTGTTGATTTTGTGGCTAGATGTCTGCATTGCCAACTAGTTAAAACCAAACATCAATGGCCCGTCGGACTACTTCAATCGCTCCCAATACCGGAATGGAAATGGGAGCACATTACGATGGATTTCGTTGTTGGACTGTCTCGCTCCTCTCAAGGTATGGATTCTATCTGGGTCATTGTGGATCGTTTAACTAAATTTGCCCACTTTTTACCTGTCAAATCTTTGTGTAATATGGATAAGTTGGCTAATCTATATGTAAATTAGATTATGAGACTGCATGGAGTTCCAGTTTCCATAATATCTGACAGGGATCCTAAGTTCACATTGAGATTCTGGAAAAGTTTGCAATAGGCTTTGGGAACTGAACTCAGACTGAGTAATGCTTATCACCCACAAATAGATGGCCAATCTGAATAGACCATTGAAACTTTGGAAGATATGTTGAGAATGTGTGTGTTAGACTTCCAAGGAAATTGGGAGACTCATCTACCTTTGGCCGAATTTGTGTACAACAACAACTACCATTCAAGCATCAGTATGACTCCCTATGAAGCCCTGTATGGTAGAAAGTGTCGTTCTCCAATTTGTTGGGCCAAAGTTGGTGATAGACCATTTTTGGGGCCAGAATTAGTCCAAGAGATAACTGAGAAGGTGAAGCTAATACAACAATGTTTGAAAATTACATAGAGTAGCAAAAGAGTTATGCAGATGTCTGAAGGCGAGACAGAGAATATGAAGTCGGGGACCATGTGTTTATAAAAGTGACTCCAATAAAAGGTCAGACACGATTTGGAGTGAAAGGCAAGTTGGCACCGTGATACATTGGGCCATATGAAATTCTTGAGAAAATCAATCCGGTGACATATCAAGTAGCCTTACCACCAATCATGGAACATATGCATAATGTTTTTCATGTATCCATGTTTCGAGATTATCTACGAGATCTATTACATGTGATTGAACGGACTCATGTGTTTCTGAAAGATGATTTCACTTATGAAGAACGACCAATTTAGATTGTTAACCGAAGAATCAAAAGGCTCATAAATAAGGAAATTTTGTTGGTAAAAGTTAACTGGCAAAACCATGGAGGGACGTATGCAACTTGAGAGACTGAGGAAGATATGATGAAAAGATAGCCTGATTTGTTCCCTCTAGATCCGACATTCTTCCAGATTGAAGATAATTCAAGTTTGGTGGACCAAACTCTTAAAGGGGGAAAGACTATAACAATCCCGAGCTATGATTAGCCACTAAACCATGATTAAGAATGCTTAATGAGTAATTGAGATAAAATCTCGAGTTAATTGCATGTGTTATATGCTATTTGTGTTTATATCTGTTGTCGTAGAAATATCTGTCTATGTTTCTGTTCTATTCTGCGAATTGAAGGCCTTGTTAGCCATAGAATGTGAAATTGACTAAGAACACATGCTATCTAGCATTTTTAGAATTTTATGGTAAGTTTAATTGAAATTCGATTCGGAATGAATTAATTAGAATAAAATAGATAGAATTAACTAAGCCTAATCAAGTTCAATTAAGCTTAATTAATTCAAGCCCATATAAGGCAACTTGTTGACTTAGGATCATTAGATACACTTTCTTTTTCTCATCTTTGAGCTCAAAACGTGTGGGAGGGAGAGAGAGAGAGAGAGAGAGAGAGAGTGAGTGTGTGTGTGTGTTAAGCTTGGAAACCAAAGGATAAGAAGAAGATTTGTAGAGAATTCAAGGTTTTATAAAACCTTAGAGACTCCAACAATTAGCCAACTAGAGCTCAATTGGGAAGTTTAGGTGAGAATTCAAGCCTTTGATTATGTAATTAAGTTAGCTAATACATGAGTTCAAAAGAAATTCAAGAGTAAGACAAGGATTGAGCTCATATTATAGGATCAAAGCTTAGGACTTGCATGCATGCTCATTTCATTGTGTTTTGGAGATGTTTTCAAAGACTTTCCTTTTTGTGTGTCCTCATTTTGGCTTTGTTCTAAGAATTCAACATGTTTTTAAGTTACACACCTCATTTGATCATGTTTTAAAAGCTTTGAATTCTAAGTTTGATTTTGCACAATTGGCATGCTTTTGGGCTTTGATTTTACGAAATGATATTGAATTCACAATGTTTTACAAGTTTACATATATTTCAAGTTTTGGGCCCAAAAGGATATGTTTTGTTGGTTTGAATTTGAGTTTTGAAGCTTGGAGAGCAATATGGAAATTCTAGAATTTGCACTCTCTGCTTAAGCGGTGGAGTTTGCGCTTGAGCGAAGAATGCGAGCTCTTAGAAGTTTTATAGACTTTTACAAACCGCTCGAGCATAAGAAGTTGTGCTCAAGTGGAGATCCTGTTTACCTAGTCTTGCACTCGAACGATGGTCAAGTGGAAAAATCAAACAACCAGTACTTTTACAGATTTTGCAGACTATTCGAGCGACCAATGTTGCGCTCGAGCGGACTGTCTTGTTTTTGAAAATTTGACTAAATGTTCTAAAATACATTTTGGCATCCTCATTGCATCGTAGGCATTCCTAAGCCTTAATTAGGATATAATTAAGAGGATAAGGATTGAAAACACACCAAGAATGAATTGAAATAAAATAAGTACTTTCCAAGCATGTGTTTTAATATGTATCTGTTATGTGTTTGTGTAGGTCACACACCATAAGCTATCTAATATGTCTACCTTATCTGATCTGCTAACGAAGCCATCTGTGAATAATAAGTTAGTAAAGCTATGTTCAACTTTATTTATTTTCTTTATAATGAAATAATATCTATTTTCTGAAATGTTATGCTCTGTACAATGAATGATTGTCCAATTTCTGACATGTATTTATGGCATCTTTAGCATCATGTGATATCTGTTAGCTGTTACCTGGTATCGGAGGTTCCATTATGGTACTTAGTATATCTATTATATGTTACCCATATCGGAGGCTCAATTGTGGAGCTTAGCATATCGATCATCTGTTACCCGGATCCAAAGGTTCCTTTATGGAATTGGTTACTCATAACCACTATCTGTTCTGTATCTGCTCTGTATTTGTTCTGTATATGTTCTGTTAGCACTAATGGATGTACCACGTATGATTAAGCATAAATCTCTAACTTCTGTATATGAATCTATTTCTGATTTCCGAATCTGGTATGGGACATCATTCATGAAACCCTTTACTTTGTTATTATTCACTGGGCTCCTACTTGCAGTATTATTTATGTATGTAGGTGAGCAAACGTGTAACCACGCTCAATGATAAATGCTTGGAAATTTGTTTTGACGGCCAACCTTTGTGCCTCTCGAGGAGATTCCGGAAAAGTCATGTGGTCGTGTTTTGTGAACTAAGTTTAAGACTTTGTTTTCGCTTGTAAATTTTGAACAAGTTTCTGTTTATCTATATATTGGGCTAAGTCCCCTTTTGGTTTTATCTGTATATATGTTTGGCATAAGACTAATGCAAATATGACGTCACATGTGTGTATATAATGTTTTAAATTTCTATCCCATGTATGTCTGCACAGCTCAATAAACTATGTACGTTTTATATATATGCTTTCGTAGCCCTTTATTATGTATTAATTTGTTCAGAGACCTTCGGTAATTCCAAGATTACTAGCCCGTTACAGCGCTAAACCTATAGGTGCGGGTTTGGGCCATGACAGGAAGAGATGGTGAACAAGTTTTATAGGAAGTTCTTTCAAGTCCAAGAAAAAGTGTAACGACCCTATCACGTATAATGATTAGTACTTGATTAATTAAGAGGATTTGAAATTTAATTGCCGAGTATTATAATTTAATTTGGGATTTGTGAGAATTGTGGAATCTGACTCGTATATGATTCTATTAAAGATTTATTTTGGAATTAGAAATTAAGGGTCCAAATGGCTTAAGGAAGTGAAGTTAAGAAGTTGAATCAATTTAATCTTAATTATGGACCCATTTGGGAGTTTAATTAAATATTCATTTTAATTTATTAAAATTGAGATTCGATTAAATTGGAGTTAATCAAGTTAATTAAATTATGAAGATTGAGAATTGTAATTATTACGAATTAAATTTATTTATGGGGTGTCTAATTTGAATATGTAATTTAATTGACGGAAATTTTGAGTCCGATCAGAAATTGAAGGATTAAATGATTTAAGAAACCAAATTGAGGATGGAAATGAGTTTAATTTAATAATTGGAGCCTTTTGGGATATTGATTAAAAATCTGATTCAGATTGATAAATTTAGATATAATTAATTGGGTCTTAATGGAAGTCAAACTGATTAAACTATCTGAGATTTGTAATTAGTTACGATTGATTAAATTATGTGCTAATTGAAATTATTAAGATTATGTATTAATTATAATTAGTTAAGACTAAGTGAAGTTAATTAAGTTAACAAATAAATTAGTATAAGAAAAGCTAATTCTAGAGCCTTCTAATTATGTGCACGTGTATATGAAATAAAGGAAAAGAATGTAATCTTCATCTGGGCTCAAGGAATTCAAAACATAGAGTTAAAGAGAGGGAGAGAGAACCGTACGGAAGAAAGAGGAAAGAAAGGGGAATAAAGAAATGAGTGTAATGCATTGAAGCTATTCACCATCTGTTTTGGCTGGAGCATGAACGGCTGAAAGAGAGAGCACGGCTGAGAGAGTGAGAGACCAAGAGGGAAGAAGAAAGCCTTGTGGGTTATCAAGACTTAAGCTAAAAATTATGGAAAATTCATCCTAAGGTAAGAAATTTCATCCTCTTTCTAGTGTTGTTTACTTAATCTGGACAAAAATTTATTCAAGGTGTATTTTGAGAAGATTAAAAATAAAGATTTGAGGATTAATTATAAATTCATAGAAATTGGATTTGTATGTTAAATTAAATTGGGTTGGAAAAACATGAGTTATAATTCTTTTAATTTGTTAAATTTGGGTTCAATTTAGAGAATTATTCTTGGATTAAGTTCTATAAATTACATGCAACAAGGGTTTATTAAAGATTTGGCCATACAAATGAGTTAGGTTAATGATTATGGAAATCAATTTAGAAATTAATTACTTTTCATTTAATTTTTGTAATCTTGCATAAATTTGGGCCTTATTTCTACATGCATGTAATTTGGAAGAATTAAAGAATAAATATGGGTTTTGATTTTAATTATTAACCCATGCATGTAAGGTAATCTAAGAGTCTGAGTCAAATTAAACATATTTTGGAACATCCATGACTATGAATTAAATTGAGGTTAAAATAAATTGAGTTAAGCTTGAGATTAAGGAAATGAGTTTAGGAAAATTTATCAAGTAAGTTTAATTTGTGTTATTCCTCATGAATTTGGACTTCATCTTTACATGCATCAATGAATCTTTAAGAAAGTTGGAGAATTAATTTCATGTTTGGGTATAAGGAGAGCAAGTTTTGGGAAATTATGAATTCATGAACATTTTGAACTTAATATTGAATTAAAAGAATTTTGGATGTAATTGATTTGAATGTTGACCCTAATTTCACACATGCAAATATTTTCTAAGAGTTTTATAACTTTAATTTCATGTTTTAGATAATCCTCCATGCATCATGAATTAAGAAAGTTATGAAATTAGTCTCATGGATTTTGTAAGAAATAAGGTTTTAAGTAAGAAATTAAATAGACTCATAGTTGTGGAAATTAATTTGGAAAATTAATTGTTTTGATTTGATTTTGAAGTATTTTCTTGTAATACATGATTTTTAAGGGAATTGGGTCATTCAAGTCCATATTTTGAAGAGACAAAGGAAATGTTTTAAGAAAACCAAGTTTATGGAAATTTGGAATTAATCCTAAAGTTTCGATTTTATAATTAGATTTTTATTTAATCCATGCATGTGATGTAATTTAAGAATTCTACTCAATTTCGATACATTTTAGAACACCCATGATTATGAATTAAGTTTTTTTGTTAGAAATTGAGTTAAGTTGAATTTCTAAGAAATTGATTTGTGTAATTCATAGTTAAGTTGATTTTGTTAGTAATAATAAAATTGGATCTATTTGTATTACATACATCATGGAATTTCAAGAGGTTGGGAAGTCTAATTTATATTTTAAAATTGTGGGTTGATGTAAAGAAGATGAGTTAAAACTAAATTTGGACAATTGGAGCATGATTTTGAATGAATGATTTCTAATTGAAAGTGTTTACTAAATTATCCAATGGTTCTCCATTTTTGTGTACCAAAAGTACATGTTTTGAGGCTTTAAATACCAAATTTGAACTTCAATTACAATTTTGGAATTTCAGAATTTACGTTGTTCGCTCTAGCGAGGAAAGTCTCGCTCGAGCGTGAAAATCGAGCTCCCAGTAGTTTTTCAAATTTTACAGTCCGCTCGAGCGACCAAAGTGGGGCTCGAGCGGAAACCTATTTTCAGCATATTTTGGAAAATTACATTTAGTTTACGTTTTTATTCTCATCTCTTTCCAAAGCATTCTAGACATGATTTATGACTCAATAAAGATTAATGAGCTACCAATCAACATAGATTAGTTAGTTAAAGAATGAATCATTGATCTAGTGGTAATTGTTTAAGAAGCCAAGTAAAAGATCGATCTATTTGGAAAAGAAGGGCTTAGTAATGAAAGAATATGTGAAATAAGAACCCGATTTATTTGAATGAGAAAGAATAAGCATAGTAGAACTTCAGACTGTTTAGACGGAAAAAGACTAGGAAAGTCAAGTTTGATCAAGGGAGTAATATTGTATTTCAATGTGTATATGTTATGTGTTTGTGTAGGTCACGCGCCGTTGTCTGCCTGATTTATCTGATATGTCCAATCCATCTGATTTACTTCTGCGGCTATCTGTGAGTAATAACATAGTAAAGATATGTTCAACTTTATTTATTTTCTGTGCGATGAATTAAGATATGTTTTCTGAAATAATATGTTCTGTATAATGAATGATTATCCAATTTTTGATATGTACTCGTGACATCCTTAGCATCATGTGATATATGTTGGCTGTTACCCGGTATCGGAGGTTCCATCATGGAACTTAATTTGTCTGCACTCTGTTACCCGTACTGGAGGCTCCATCATGGGAGCTCAGCGTGTTTATTCTCTGTTACCTGGATCCGGAGGTTCCTTTATGGAACTGGTTATTCGTAACCCTCATGTTTTTGCATATGTTCTGTATCTGCTCTGTTAATGCTAATGGATGTATCACGTATGCTTAAGCATGACTTATGATTTCCGTATATGATCTGGACAAATTATGAATTTGATACGAAACTGAATTATGATTTCTGAATCTGTACGGATTCATTCATTAAAACCCTTTACTCTGTTATTATTCACTGGGCTCTAGCTCACTGCATTATTTATGTATGTAGGTGATCAAGTGCGTGACCAGGCTTAGAGGCATCTGCCTAGAATCTGTTTTTGTCAACCAGCCTATGTGCCTCCCGTGGAGGTTCCGAATATGTCAAGTGATTATCGTTATGTGATTTAAAGTTTAAGTTTTGTTTTTGTGTTTGGTTGAACAAGTCTTGCGTATTTTGTAAATAGGGCTAAACCCATTTTTATCTAAATCTATATATATATATATGATGACTTAAAGATAATGTGTATACATGTATATAAAAAGTTTAAAATTTCTCTGTCTTATATAAGTCTGCACAGCTCAATGGACGTTATATATTGTTATTTGCTTCCGCTAGCCCCTAATATTATGTTAATCTGTCTCAGAGGCCTTCGGTAATCCCAAGATTACTGGCCGGTTACGATGCTAAACCTATAGGGGCAGGTTTGGGTTGTGACAAAAAGTCACAACACTCACACTTGGGCCAGATGCCCAAAAAGAAGGTGAAGATACACTGGACTATGTCAAACGATTCTAGGATAAGGCCATTGACTATCATGAACCAGTGGATGAGGCCCATTTAGTCAGCATATGTGTGGAAGGTGCCATACGCGACTACGAAATCTTCTTAGTAAACCATAATCGACCACCTTTTCTACCTTGATTGAAACAGCTAGAAACCTCAGTACCACAAGCCCTTTGCACCAATCTCGCGAAAGTCACTGCTACGCTTGCAGTAGTAGAGTTGCTGTGGTAACCTCCATAGAAGGGAGCTGCTCATAGGGAGAGGCATCGTTCTTATGAAAAGGAAGAGTTATGATGATAGAAACCCACACCCTTACAGCATCGAGAATGTCAATGCGTTGGTTAGAGAATAGGTGGCCGAAGGTGAACTCATTTTACCTTTGATTGATGTACCCCAACTAAGAAAGACAAAGAAAGTCTAGATTATTGCATCAATCATAGAGCCACCAGACACCCCACTAGGGACTACTGGACTCTAAAGAGTATCTTCAAAAAGAAAGTTACGGCAAATGAGTTGAAATTCAAAGACGAGGGTAACCGTGATACAAAAAAGGAGCCTTATCCTAACCATAAGGGAAACGGGAAAAACATACATATGATTCGGTATCTTGGGCTTATGCGCGATCAAGTGCACATGGCATCCTACTATGATGAGTTATAAGAAATTGCAATGGGCCAACTCCTTGAAATAATACCTGTGGAGGGAAAACTTGAAGAGGATACCCATGCCCATGCCTTACAAAACTCTGTTAAGTTTCATACATTCTTTGACCAGTTAGGGCTGAGTCAGGCTGCCAGCATAGAGGCAACAAAGGCCCTCATCAACATCTCCGAAGTGCATCATACTCAAGTCACTAAGGCGAAAGAGCATGTGTGTGACAACCCCGATTAGTAACTAGCCCATAATCCATAATTAAGAATGCTAATTAAATTTTAAGAATGAGATTATGTGTTAATTATGCATTTTGTATGTATTTTGCATTCCTATCTGCTAGCCGTAGGAATATATGTTTAGAATTTTGCTTTGTTCTGTTAATTGAAGGCCTTATAGGCATTTGAACATGAAATTGACTACGTCAATGTGTTAATTTGAATTTTTAGAATTTTATGGTAAGTTTAATTGGAATTCAATTCGGAATCAACTAATTAGAATAAATCGATCAAAATTAAACTAAATTACTTATCTTAAGCACATCTAATTAAGCTTAATCAAATTAAGCCTATATAAGGCTAATGTGACTTAAGAACCTTCCATATCTATACACTTACACTTCAAAATCACCCTCTTGAGCATACAAACGTGAGAGAGAGAGAGAGAGAGAGAGAGAGAGAGTAAGGAAGAGTTGAGCTCAAAGCTAGACAATTGGAGAGAATTGGAGAATTCAAACAAGAATTGCTAGAATTCAAGGGAAATTAAGGACTCTAGGTAAGAATCATGCTCTTAAAACTTTGCTTTCAAGACATTAGTGTATGAATTCAAGAGGTTTAAGTGATTAACATGAGAGTTAAGCTTAGATTATGGAATTTGAGATTAATCCATGCATGCATGCATAAATCATGGATTTTGAGTTTTATTTCCAACAAATTCTTACATGCAAGTGCACATCTTTTCTATGTCTTGGGAGTTCACTGTGATTTTCCATGAGAACACCTCATTTATTCATGTTTTGGAAGTTTTGAATTCCTATCATTGTATATATAATACACATAAAGTTTTAATTTGATTTTGAAGAATTAGAACGTGCTATTGTCCGTCTGATCCGTCTGTTCTTTGCCTAGAGCTATCTGTGAGTAACAACTTTGTAAAGCTATATTTCATTATAAGTATTTTTTGACAAATATGATAAGCTTTGTTTTCCAAAATGTTTTTGTATAAATGAATGATTGTCCAATTTCTGAAATGTATCGTGGCATCCTTAGCATCATGTGAATATGTTATCTGCTATCTGTTACCACATACCAGGGATCTCTGGGGGTTCCATTCATGGAACTATTTGTGAAACCTATATGGTTATCTATTATGATTGTGCACAATCATCTGTCTTATATGAATATGGGTCTTAATGACCATCTACTCTGTATATGGGTCTTTATGACCAATCTAATCTGTTAGCACTAATAGATGTACCATGTATGATTGTTTACATATCTGAATAAGTATATGAATCTGTTTCTGATCTAAAATTTGATTGCTGACACTGTTATGGACATCTTTCATAAAACCTTTACTCTGTTGTTATTCATTAGGCTCCAGCTCATTGTTTATATTATGCATGTAGGTGATCAGGCGCATGACCAGGCTTGAGACTTCCAGCTTGGATTCTGTTTCTGTCAAGCTAATCAATGCACCTCACGTAGAGGTTCCCAGAAGTCTTGTGTCCAATGTTATGTTAAGTGAACAGTCTAAGTTTTATTTGCTTACGTCTTTTGGACATGTTTTTGTTTATCTGTAATAGGGTTAAGTCCGTTTTGTTTTATTTGTTTTTGGATGACGTAAGAATGATGCGTTTAATATACGACTATAAAGTTTGAAATTTTTTGTCTCATGTAAGTCTGCACAGCTTTATAGACATTGTATATTTGTTATTTTCTTCCGCTAGCCCTTATATTATAAATCTGTTTGAGAGGCCTTTAATCTTAGGATTACTGACTAGTTACGATGCTAAACCTACAGGGGCAGGTTTGGGTTGTGACTAAGTGGTATCAGAGCACAAGTTGTACCACACACACAAGTCCATAAGAGCTATAGGATGTCCTAGAAAAGAAGTAAAGGCATTACATCAGCATGTATGTGTGTGTGTGTGTGTCATTATATGACACATCTAAAACAATATGAGATGAAATAAACTGAAATTGAACACTGTAAGAACTGTAAAGAATTATTTGCCTACATTTGTTAGTACTCTGTTTACCTATAGAATATGGAAAGAACAAGAAACGCTGATGAATCTGAATCATCTAATGCTCTAATGGTCCGACTTGAAAGAATACCTGAGGTTTTAACAGAATCTATGAGACAGCAACAAAGACAGTAACCTTTGCCCCCTTCGCCTTCACTGGTGCAAGTAAAGCCAGTAAATAATGATATTATTACCTTGACTCACAAGTTCAACAAGATGAAGCCACCGACTTTTTTGGGCAGCATTGAGCCATTGAAAGACGAAACCTGGATGCTAGAAGCTGAAAAATTATTTGAAGTGTTTCCATGTTCTGAAACTCAGAAGGTTTTACTAGCAACCTACACTCTAAAGGAGGAAGCTAGACGTTGGTGGATGTTGATCTAAGATAGCAAAGGAAGCATGACATGGAATGTTTAAAGAAATATTTTATGAGAAATATTTCCCTCAGTGCTTCCGAGACCGAATTAGCCCGATTTGCTCCGCATATAGTGGACACGAACTACAAAAAGGCCAGGAAATTTGAAGGAGGCCTTACTCTGGATGTGTTTGATCGGGTTGGAGTATTAAAATTGACCAAGTATGTGGATGTATTAGATAAAGCCCTTATGAATGAGGCCAATTTAGCAGCGATGAAACAAGCCAAAGCTCCGACAAATGATTAGAGAGGTAAATGATCTAGATTCAATTTTAAGAAGGGCTGGTCATTTCCAATGAACAAGAAGCAAAATACAGGATCTTCTAGTAGTTCAAGTCAAAATAGTGGTACCTATAGAAATTCTGGATTAGACCCAACCCAATTGTTATTCTGGATTCAGGTTTCGCTGTGTTACATCGTTGTTCATGTCTTATACTTCCTTGAATTTAGCTATTGGGTTGTATTGGTTGTGTTTAGAACAGGTTAGTAGCTTGGTTTTCAATGTTTTGTTGTCCAGAATTTTACTCCTCCACTCGAGCGTCACTTCTTGCGCTTGAGCGGGCTTTGTGAATTCTCAGTACCTTGGCAAGTCTACAAAACTACTGGGAGAGTGGTACTTCCTGCGCTCGAGTGGTCTTGTCCCGAGCGACTTTTCTTGCGCTCGAGCGTTGGTCTGCTGTCTGCAAAACTACTGGGAGTGTGTATTCTGCGCTCGAGCTAAGGTTTTTGTGCTCGAATGAAACAACTTATTGTGTTTGATGCCCAAGCATCATTTCTTGCGCTCGAGTGGACTATGCATATATCAGTTCGTAAAAGTCACTTTTCACATCATTTTTTCATCTCTCTCTCTCTCTCTCTAAAACATTTCAAAACCCTAAATCTAGAGCTTCTCTCTCTAGAACCTACTATCTCTCTACAAATACACTAAGATCTACCCATTTCTCCACCCTACTTCATTTGTTAAAAGGTAGAGCTTACGTAGAGTTTCGTTTTCATCCAAGCAAAGTTGGGTTTCGGCTTCCTTTAGGTGTCTCCTTTCTTCTTTTGGTCTTCTAGCTTTGAGGTAGGGATTTTCTACACTTTTTTATGATTTTTAACTTTGCTATTTGTTTTTCATAAACAATATTGTGATTTTGGAAGATTTTGAACAAACCTATGGTTTTGGTTTAAAATCAAAAGAGGGATTTTCAAATGGTTGTATGTAAAAATGGTTGTAGGAGTGGAAATGAGGTTGAGTTGTGAACAAATTGTTGATTTTGACCCTTGGGTTGGATTTTGGACAAAGAGGGATTTTTCCCTAAATGTCTTAAGTATTTATTTTATATAAATAAAAGGAATTGATGTTGAAAATGTGAGATTGGATGGATATTTCATGGATGGTGGGGTTGGATATGTATTATCGCTCACATCTTGAATTTTGAAATTTTATCTGTATTGGAGATTTTATATCTGTTTAGAAATATCTATTTTGGGCTATCGGTGGAGGATAGTTATGATTGTTGTAGAAATTGCATGAGGATTAGGTGAATTGAAACTAATTTCTAATCTATGTGCATTGATTATTGTTGCTCATTTAAATACATTTCATATGTATATGAGATTGATAAAAAGAGGTGGATGTTGGAAAGAGGTGTGTATCACCAAATTAAGTTGGCTTGTGTGTCTAGGGTTAAAGTCCTGAAAAACGCATGTATACATGGGTGCTGATTCCCGCAGACAAAATATCTATAAAATGGCAATAGCAGCGCTTGTATAGGCTACATTTACATGGGTGTTGTTTGACAGTTTCCTGTGGACGAAATATTTATGAAAGGTTGTATCGATGTGAGAATTCCCTCTTATTTCCTATGGTAAAGGACTTGATTTGAGAATTGTGATATAAACTGAACATGGCATTGTTATTAAAAAGAAAATGTAAAACATTTTGGTCATGAGCATTGTAGATGCATTTCACCCTTATATCTTTGTTAAGATTCATATATTGTGTTGGATTATTTCTACTGGGCTTAGGCTCACCCTATTTGGGAAAAACCATTTCAGGTGTTGATGACATGCCTCCGCCAAGGTAGTGACTTGGAAGGATTTGAAGCAAAAGCTTCTCTTCTTGTTGTATTCATTTTGTATAGCCAAGGGCTTAAAATGTATTGGGCCTAAGTTTACTTTTGTTGTAACCAAGAACTACCTTGAAAAGTTGTAACCCTTTAGGGCATTTATTATTTGTTTTATCTTCAGTTCTTATCTCACATTGTGATATATGGGATAGGCTTGTGAATGTATAATTGCATATGTCACACTTTTGTAAACTGAACTTGGATTTAATGGGAGATAATTACTTTATTGTTATTGACATTATGGTTGGATTATTGTAATTTATTTGGCGCGTTAAAGTACCGCACCTACTTGTCTGGACTGTGGAAGAAAACACAAAGGTGTCTGTTATCGATCAATGAGTGCTTGCTTTCGGTGTGGCAGGACTGGCCACATAGTAAAAGATTGTCCGATGTCCCAAAATTCCAACCATTCTACGACAAGTTCAACCGGGTCTGCTTCTGCACCAAGATCAAAAGTGAGAACCAATATTGGCAAAGAAACTCTGAGGCAAGGTAGAGTTCTTGCACTTGTGCCTGGGGACGTCCAGAATACCGAATCAGTGGTGTCAGGTATAATTCCTATCTATGCCCAAAATGCATATGTGTTGATAGATTCTGGATCTATACATTCATTTGTGTCACATGCCTTCTTTAAAAAGTTGACTAGACCCTTAGAAGCTATGAACTATTTTCTATCTGTATCTACACCATCTGGGGGTTCTATGATGTGTGCATATATGTATCCTGCATGCGATGTTATGATTAGGGAATTACTTTTATAGGTTGATTTGCTGCCATTGGATATAGACCATTTTGATTGCATATTGGGTATAGACTGGTTGACTAAATATCATGCTAGCATTGATTGTGTTACTAAATCTGTTATGTTTCGGCCACCCGGTTGCCTGAATTTGTATTTGTTGGGAATGGTGTAGTACTCTACTATGAAAACAAACAAACTGCTTAAGAAGGGATGTAGGGGTTATTAGTGTTGTGTTTTGAATGTGCCTGCAGATAGTGTTGATGTGAAAACTATTCCTATAGTTAGTGAATTCCCTGATGTTTTCCCTAATGACCTACTTGGAGATTTGATTGATAGGGAAATCGAATTTACTATTGAAGTAGTACCTAGAACACAACCAATATCTAAAACCCCATATAGAATGTTAACCACTGAACTGAAAGAATTAAAAATTCAACTGCAAGAATTGTTAGGCAAGAAGTTTATCCGACTGAGTACTTCGCCTTAGGGTGCTCCAGTTTTGCTTATTAAAAAGAAAGATGGAACCCTAAGATTGTGTATAGACTATAGGGAATTGAACAAAGTAATTGTGAAAAACAAATACCCATTGCCCAGAATAGATGATTTGTTTGATCAACTTCAAGGAACCTAAGTGTTCTCAAAGATAGATCTTAGATCTGGGTACCATCAGTTAAAGTCAAACCTGCGGACATAGAGAAAACTACTTTTCGAACTGGATATGGACATATGAGTTTCTGTTAATGCCATTTGGAGTAACTAATGCACCTGCCCTGTTTATGGACTTAATGAATAAAGTTTTCAAACCATATCTTGATGAATTTGTTGTTGTGTTTATTGATGATATTCTGATTTACTCCAAAAGCAAGGAAGAACATGAAAATCATTTGAGAATTGTGTTACATACATTAAGAGTGAAGAAACTGTATGCAAAACTATCCAAATGTGAATTCTGGCTTGACAGTATGACATTTCTGGGGCATGTTATCAACAAGAATGGCATATTTGTCGACTCGCAACAGATTGAAGCTATTGTGAACTGGCCAAGACCAACTACAATGACAGAAGTTCAAAGTTTTCTAAGACTTGCTGGTTATTGCAGGAGAGTTGTGAAAGACTTTTCCAAACTTGCTTCGCCACTCACTCAGTTGACATAAAAAGGTGTGCCATTTAACTGAAATGATTAGAGAGAATTAGTGTTTCAAGAATTGAAAACCAAATTAGTGACTGCACCAATTTTGACTTTGCCTACCAGTACCAATGGGTTCCAAATCTACAGTGATGCTTTGTACAAAGGCTTGAGGGTGTGTGTTAATGTAAAATAGCAAAGTAATTGCGTATGCTTCCCAGCAACTTCGACTTCATGAGAAGAATTATCCAACCCATGACCTTAAACTTGCAACTGTAATGTTTGCTTTGAAAATCTGGCCCCATTATCTATATAGAACTACTTGTGAAGTATATATTGATCATAAGAGTTTAAAATATTCCTTTACTCAGAAAGAACTGAACATGAGACAAAGAAGATGGCTAGAATTAATAAAAGACTATGACTTGTAGATTTTGTACCATCCAGGGAAAGCTAACACAATTGCAGATGCCTTGAGCAGAAAATCCGTTAGGAATCTAGCATGTTTGCTCACTGATTAGAAAGAGTTTTTGTGTGACTTAGAAAGAAATGAAATTGAAATTATTCTACATGAATAGGGTGGAGCCTTAGCTGCTATTTCTGCACAGCCAACAATCATTGAGGAAGTTAAAGAAAAGCAACTAGAAGATGAATTTTTGAAAAAGATTGTTAATGAACTCAATTTGAAACTGAGACCGGGGTTTGTGTTTGAGAACAATGTGTTAAAATTCCAGGGTAGACTTTGTGTACCAAATTGTTCAAAACTGAGAAAGCGTATTATGACAGAAGCCCACAGTTCTAAATTTGTTATGCATCTGGGAAACACAAAAATGCACAAAGATTTGAAATAGAATTTCTGGTGGCCTGGAATGAAGAAATATATTGCTGATTTTGTAGCTAAATGTTTGCATTGCCAACAGGTCAAAGCTGAATATCAACGACCCGCTGGATTACTTCAATCGCTTCCAATACCGGAATGGAAATGGAAGCATATTATGATAGACTTTATTAGCAGTCTACCTCGTTCTTCTAGAGGTGTGGACTCTATCTGGGTTATGATTGATCATTTGACTAAGTCTACTCACTTTTTACCTGTCAAAACTTTTTATAATGCAGGCAAATTAGCTAGTATTTATATTACTGAGATTGTGAGACTGCACGGAGTGCCAGTATCTATTGTGCCTGACAGAGATTCCAAGTTTACTTCGAGATTCTGGCAGAGTTTGCAACAAGCCTTAGGAACTGAACTGAGACTTAGTAGTGCATACCATCCACAAACAGATGGTCAGTCAAAACGAACTATTAAGACATTGGAAGATATGTTACGAATGTGTGTGTTAAATTTCCAAGGAAATTGAGAAACCTACTTGCCTTTGGCCGAGTTTGTGTATAACAATAGCTATCACTCGAGTATCGATATGACTCCTTATGAAGCTCTGTATGGAAGAAAATGTCAATTACCAATTTGTTGGGCCAAAGTAGATGATATACCGCTATTGGGACCTGAACTTGTGCAAGAGACGACTAAGAAAGTAAAATTGATTAAGTAACAACTGAAAACCACACAGAGTCGTCAGAAAAAGTTATGCGGATGTTAGAAGAAGAGACCGAGAGTATAAAGTGGGCGACCATATGTTTATGAAAGTGACTCCAATGAAGGGAAAACCCGATTTGGAGCAAAAGTCAAGTTAACACCACGGTATGTTGGACCGTATAAAATTATTGAGAAAATCAATCTGATGACAAATCAAGTGGCCTTACCTCCAATCATGGAACATATGCATAATGTCTTCCTTATCACAATTCTTCGGGATTATTTACGGGATCTGCTTCATGTGATTGAACCGACACATGTGTTTTTGAAAGACGATTTTATTTATGAGGAACGGCCAATCCAAATAGTTAATCGCCAGATTAAACAATTGAGAAACAAAGAAATTCCATTAGTGAAAATTGATTAGAAACAA
This sequence comes from Camellia oleifera, assembly GCA_022316695.1. NCBI lineage: Eukaryota > Viridiplantae > Streptophyta > Magnoliopsida > Ericales > Theaceae > Camellia > Camellia oleifera. The sequence continues at coordinate 98,692,127 of CM039317.1, forward strand.
CATAGAGGGACATATGCGACTTGGGAAAACGAAAAAGACATGATGAAAAGATATCCGAAACTATTCCCATTGGATCATATATTCTTCTCAAATGAAGGTAACTTTAAGTTTGGAGGACCAAACTCTTTAAAGGAGGAAGACTGTGACAACCCCGATCCGTAATTAGCCCATAATCCATAATTAAGAATGCTAATTAAGTTTTAAGGATGAGATTATGTGTTAATTGTGCATTTTGTATGTGTCTTGCATTCCTATCTGTTAGTCGTAAGAATATTTGTTCAGAATTCTACTTTGTTCTATTAATTGAAAGCTTTATCGACATCCAAACATGAAATTGACTACGTTAATGTATTGAATTAAATTTTTAGAATTTTATGGTAAGTTTAATTGGAATTCGATTCAGAATCAATTAATTAGAATAAATTGATTAGAATTAAACTAAATTACTTATCGTAAGTACACTTACTTAAGCTTAATCAAATTAAGCCTATATAAGGCCAATGTTACTCAAGAACCTTCCATATTTATACACTTACACTTCACAATCACCCTCTTGAGCATACAAACGTGAGAGAGAGAGAGAGAGGGAGAGAGAGAGAGAGAGAGAGAGAAAGTAAGTAAGGAAGAATTGAGCTCAAAGCTAGACAATTGGAGAATTCAAAGAAGAATTGCTAGGATTCAAGGGAAATTGAGACTCTAAGTAAGAATCATCCTTTTAAAACTTTTCTTTCAAGACATTAGTGTATAAATTCAACAGGTTTAAGTGATTAGCATGAGAGTTAAGCTTAGATTACGAAATTTGAGATTAATCCATGCATGCGTGCATGCATAAATCATGGATTTTGAGTTTTATTTCCAACAAATTCTGACATACAAGTGCATATCTTTGCTATGTCTTGGGAGCTCACCATGATTTCCGTGAGAACACTTCATTTATACATGTTTTGGAAGTTTTGAATTCCTATCATTGTGTATATTTATATGATACACATAAAGTTTTGATTTAGCTTTGAAGAATTGACTTGCTTTTAGGCTTTGATTTTATGAATTAACCTTCATTTCTTGTTTTACTACAAGTTTCCAAGTATTTTCTAAAGTTTTTGGCCCAAATTAACAAGATTGAGCTTTGGAATTGAGTTTTGAACCTTGAATGCAAATCTGAAAACTCTAGAATTTTGTCGCATCGCTCGAGCGACCAAACCGTCGCTCGAGCATAAATTTTGAGCTCTCAGAAGTTTTTTAGAGATTGATGGTTGGCTTGAGCAACCAAAAGACCACTTGAGTGACCACCATTTATTTTCAGTCTTGGCTCGAGCGACCAAAAGTTGGCTCGAGCGTAAAATGAGAGCTCCTAGTACTTTTGCAAACTTTGTAGACCGCTCAAGCGACTAAAGCTTCACTCGAGCAAACTTCCCTGTTTTTTAAAATTTTGCAAAGTGTTTCAAAGTGCATAATTGCATCCTCATCCCATCTTATGCATTCTTAATCCATGGTTTAGGCCATAATAATGAGGAAATGAATTAGAAACACACTAAAAGGAATTAAGTTATGTTTCGCTAAATACGGAGTGTGTGTTTCAATGTGTATTCGTTATGTGATTGTGTAGGTTATACGCCATTGTCTATCTGATATGTCTGATCCATCTATTCTGTGTTTGGAGCTATCTATGAGTGACAACTCTGTAAAGCTATGACAGATATGATAAGCTCTGTTTTTTTTTAAATGATATTTTTTTGTATAGATGAATGATTATCCAATTTCTAAAATGTCTCATGGCATCCTTAGCATCATATGAATATGTTATTTGCTATTTATTACCTGGTACCAAGGATCTATGTGGGTTCCATTCATGGAATTATCTGTGAAACCTATATGGTTATCTGTTACGATTGTGAACAATCATCTGTCTGATATGAATATGGGTCTTAATGACCATCTGCTCTGTATATGGGTCTTTATTACCAATCTAATCTATTAGTGCTAATGGATGTACCATGTATGACTGTTTATGTATCTGAATAAGTATATGAATCTGTTTTTGATCTGAATTATGATTTCCAACTCTGTTATGGACATCATTCATAAAACCTTTAATCTTTTGTTATTCACTGGGCTCCACCTCATTGTTTATATTCTGTATGTTGGTGATCAAGCTCGTGACCAGGCTTGAGACTTCTAGTCTAGATTCTGTTTCTGTCAAGCCAACCAATGCGCCTCACGTGGAGGTTCCCGGAAGTCTTGTAGCCAGTGTTATGTCAAGTGAACAGTCTAAGTTTTATTGTCTTACGTCTTTTGGACAAGTTTTTGGTTATCTATAATAGGGCTAAGTCCCTTTTGTTTTATCTATATTTGGATGATATAAGAATGATGCGTTAATATACGTATATAAAGTTTGAAATTTTCTATCTCATATAAGTCTGCACAGCTCTATGGGCATTGTGTATTTGTTATTTGTTGCCGTTAGCCCCTTATGTTATGAATCTTTCTCAGAGGCCTTTGGTAATCTTAGGATTACTGGCCAGTTACGATGCTAAACCTGTATGGGCAGGTTTGGGTTGTGACAATGTGCCTTGGCATATATTGAAAAACTATGGGTCCATTACTTTTTCAAAAGCAAACAGAGCATATCCATTCCCCTATAACCATCCCATTTTCGTCACAGCTTACATCAATGACGTAGAGTTCAAGTGTGCTTTCCTTGATGGCGGAGCATCCATAAACATCATCACTGTCGACACCTTTGCAAAAGATGGTATTCCAGAGTCTAGAATGGTTTGCCAACCCATTACTGTGACGGGCTTCAATTGTGAGAAAAAAGTTTCTAAGGGCTATGTTGTAGTGGACTTAGCAGTTGGCGAGATCCGCTCTGCAACTAAGTTCTATATGATTGAAGTAGATACAAATTACCACATGATACTTGGTAAAGCTTGGATGCACCGATATGGCATTATCCCATCGAGTTATCACCAATGTGTGAAGGCAAAACTGGAAAAGAGAACAGTGACCATAAATGCGTCTAAAAAGCCATTTGGAGTAGAGGAGGCACACTATTCTGATGCCGTCTTCTTTACTGAACTGTTGATAGATAAAATCCCAAGGAATGGCAAAGTTGCAAGGGTAAAGTTGCCAAAGTGGGAAGACATTCGAGATGTAGAGGTTGCTTCAGCAAGTAGTGGGCAAAAGAGGAGCAACAAGTCCACAAGTATAGTGATCCGGGCTTAGACCCGATCCATTTATTGCTTTTGAATTTGGGAAACCGTATTTGTGATGGTCCTTCATATTTGGTTTTGGCTTAGGGGGTCGACACTGCCCTTGTTAAGGTCGACACTGCCCTTATCTTTGTTTTGTTAAGCTCCAAGGGTCGACACCAGTGTTGGAAGGGTCGAAACCATATTGCTTCTATGTTTTTGGAATAGCTACAGAAATTTAGGGTTGACACCAACCTTGGTGGTGTCGACACTTGTCTTTTGTTGTTGGCCTCAAGGGTTGACACCAATCTGAGAAGGGTCGATCCTTGTATACAGCAGAATCTGGATTTGGTTGCTGAAATTTAGTGTCGACACCTCTATTGGAAGGGTCAACACCTTGTCTGTTGCCAGCATTGTCATTTCTTCCTAAAGGGTCGACACCACCTACACAAGGGTCGACCCCTGCGAGTTTTTTTTTAGATTTTAGTTTGGTTTTGGGCCCTATAGCTTGGGGATTTTTGACTTCTTCTTTTGGGTTGACTTTGGGACCTTATTCCACTTTAACCTAGCACTATAAATAGGGCCCTCACTTACCATTTTCTTTCTCTACTCAAAAATGATTTTGAAAGAAAATGAGGTTTTGCTCTAAAACCATGGGTTTGACATGCGCTAGAAAAATATTGAAGAATGGTGTTGGTTTTGTAAAATCACTCATGTCTTGATGATGATGATGGGGGATATTGATGATGATGGTGGTGGAGTTGGATATGTTACATCGCTCACACCTTGAGAAAAAGGGGTGAATCTGATAATTAAATGTTGTACATTGAAATAAGTTAGCCAGAGTGTCCAGAGTGAGTCTCGAAAACCGTGCATGTACATGGGTGTCGATCCCGCGGATGAAATTTTCATGAAATGGCAATGGTAGTGCTTGTATAGCCTACGTTTACATGGGCCCCATTTTACGGTTTCCTCTGGACGAAATTTCCAGGAAATGTTGGATTTGTTTTGGAATTTCTTAAGTATAATTCACTGTCCTGTTTTCTATTGTAAAGGACATGATTGATAACGGTGATATTAATCGAGTATTGTATGATCATGAGAAAAAAGAAATGAAATACTTTGGCACGAGCATTGCATATGCATTCACCTTATACCTTTGTTAAAATTCATATGTTATGTTGAATTATTTCTACTGGGCTTTGGCTCACCCTATATGGGAAAAACATTTTCAAGTGCTAGTGATATGCCTCCGCCAAGGCAATAGCTTGGAAGGACTTGGAGCAAGAGCTTCATTTTTGTTTGTTTGTGTATTTCTTTTGTAACAAGCTAAGGGCCATTAAATGTACTAGATTTAAATCCATTTTGTTGTAACCAAGTACTGGCTTGGATAGTTGTAAGCCTTTAGGGCATTCTCTTAATTGTTTATCTTTCATTTTACATTCTTCATCATGTAACATATACTATAGATTCAGGATTGGACTTGTGAATGTATATCCTCATATGTTGCACTTTTGCACAAGAAACTGGAAGTTAATGAAAGATAATTATTTCATCTTATGTTGTTGTTCGATTAGTATTTGTAGACACCCCATTTTTGACCATCCTCAAGACTTGGACGTCACCATTTGAACACTCGGTGATCACCTATGTTCGTGTTCGTTTTGAGTTCCCGGAGGTCTTGGCTACGTGCCTTGCCTCAGGATCTCTCAACTCGACTGTTTTGTGTTTGATTTTGCACCAAACACTTGTGTTTTTGCTTCTGAGGGTAGAGAGTAGCTTGTTAGCTACCCCTGACACCCACCGGCCCTGGCTTGAGGCCACCGGCTGTGTCTTCTTGCTACCAGCCATTGGTGAAATATACCATTGGCTGGTCGGCATTTGGTGTGGTCAGCCGACCATCTGTTTGGCTGATGGCCTCCTTTTCTGGCCGATACCACCTTTTTGCCTTTTTTAGGCATAATGCATGCCAGTTGTGCCAGCTAGAATGCACGGACCCTGCCCCCCATACATGAGTGTGGCTGTTTTGAACCTTTGCACCCTTTTGGTCCAAGCTTCCTAGAGAAGATTGCACCCTTTGCCCAAGCTTCTTGAGGAAGCTTGACCCTTTGTCATAGCTTCCTCAAGAAGCTTGCACCCTTAGCTTAGCTTCCCTTGGAAGCCTTGACCCTTTTTGAATAGCTTCCCCTGGAAGCTTAGTCTTTGCATTGTCTATATAAGAGACCCCTCTTCTCCTTTGATTGGGTTGAGCAAAACCAGAGCAAAATACATATATATTCTGATATATACACCTTCTCTCTCTATATCTCCCTCTCTCTCTTCATTTGTGTGTGTTTAAGAGGCTAAAAGTGTGTTTTATTCTTAGTTTTGCACTAAGACACACACCATTACACCATACTTCGACTTGGGAGGTCTTGAGGGTTTGTTCTTGAAGTTTTGGGTCGGTTTTGATCAGAAGAAGGTGGCTAACCTTGCTATTCTTCAAGGGATCTTCAAGGGTAACACTATTGCTTTATATTCCCCAATCTTGCACTAGTATTTAACCTATCTTGCATGCTGTTTTAGACTTTGTGTATAACTGAAAAAAGTCTTGTATTTGCATGCTTAAGATGTTTCATTAGGTCATTTTGGTGTTGGGGGTCGACCTCCCCTTCTTAGGCCTTGTTTGGCCCTTTTTGTGCTCTCTTTGTTAAGCTTTGGAGACTTTTGTGTGTTGGCCTTCTCACCACTGAAATCCAGTGGATTTTCAGTGGTAAAGAAGAGGTTTTGAAGTCTTGCATAGGGGAGGGACACCCCTCTCCCTTTGTCCCTCTTTTGTTTGTATTTTTTGCTCATAAAGGTAGCATGCATGCTTAGGTGTTTTTGGCTCCATTTCAGAGGTTTTTGGGTGTCATTTGGTCATATTACATCTCTTCTTTTGGTCAGATTAATGGTCCTTTGCATGCATAATACACTTGCTTTGTACTCCTCTATTTTGCCTAGAAATGCATCTTGCCATTAGGCCATCACACTTGCATTTTTTTTCCTAGCTTTGTGAAGCTTTTGGTCATGTTTCATCATGCTTGAGGTCTGTTAGGCATTGTTTTGATCATATTTTCCATGTTTGGTATAGCCCCTTTGTATTTTGGCTTGTGAGCCTTGAGGGTATGAGTCATGAGCATGTTTTAGTTAGGTTGTTTCAATGATTTGGAGTCATTTCACATGCCATTTCAGTCCCTAATCCATGTTCCTATGCTTGCATCCATCACCCTTTTCATGCCTTGAAGAGGTGTCCTTTTGTGCCTTGAAATGAGCATTGTGCATGCTTATGTATTTAAGTCTTTGGGGCTGCCATATCAGTGGGTTTCGGGGCATATTTTGATACATAAAAACTCTGTTTTGGGTTGCTTAGTTCATGCCATGTTTGCTTGGGGTAGGTGTTGAGCAATGCTCTTTTTTGTGGCCTTGAATACCTTCTATTTTGCATCCATTCCCTAGCATGTCTTGGTGTCATCTTTTGCATGCTTTTCAGAGTTTAACATGAGTGTTTAATGTCCAAGCATATTGCCCTTAAGTATGCTTAGAGTTGTCCCTTTCCATGCTTAGATGATAGGCCTTGGTGTGTGCATGCTTGCATGCATAAGTTGTGCCACTTTTTACCCTTTTGGCCACTGTTTTAGGGTGTGGCTGAGGCCTCCCATTTCAGTCTAAGTCCATTCTTGTACATAGTTGTATGTTTAACTTGTTGCCTCTCGTTGCATGCTTGCATTGTACCATGTTTGCATCACATGTTAAATTACATTGTATTGCCTCTTGCATGATTAGCACATTGCATGCTTGCATAATAGATTGCATTGCATTTGGCATGTTTTGCATCTTAGCCTCATGTTGCATTCTTGAGCCATGTTTGTATACATGCATTGCATTGCTTGGTTTGGGGTGTCAAACCAAGCATGAGGATTGAGAGTGTTCGTACTCCAAGTGACGTAACATGTCTCAATCCTCGGTCACCGACAACCTTGATCTCAATATGATAGGGTGTTGGCATTCATCTCTTTTGTTGCATGCATTTTACATTGAATGGCAAACTTGGCCTCTTAGGCCATCATGCATCAAAATGCATAATTGATGGCCCGAGGGTCGAGGTTCATGCTCCCTTGAGTCCATTACATGATAGGGAGTGTGGTCATGCTCACATTTACTTGAAAATTCCATGCCATACACTGCTTGCCCTCTGCTGCTGTCAACTGCAGGATTCTGCAGGAAGAAATAGCCGGCCGGCTACTTGGAGTGCCGACCGACCAAATACAATTAGCCGATGGCTCAACCAATGGTCGATGACCATTCCCTTCGGCCGGTGGTGTTCCCACTTGGTCGGTGATGCTCCCCAGTGTTCAGAGAAGCATCCTTGGGACTTGTACAAATTTTTAGAGGAGCAGGGCAGTGTAAACAGAGGCAACAGTGCTATGGCAGCGAGTTTCTGAGCAGGGCGAGTCAAACATGCATCATTCGCGCATTCCGAAGCAGAGCTGTGGCAGCTTCTTTAGCTTCACATTTAAATTATTTTTGTGATTAATTTGTTAATTAATTAGAGGGTCTGTAATAATTAATTAGCTAGGATAGTTGATTCATTATTCGGATTGTATTATTCTTTCGGTCCCTCCGAGTGAGGGCGTATTTGTAGTAAGTGTGGGTGCGTATGTGCATGTCTTCCAACCCCCACTTCTTTCTCCCTTTTACTTACCTGCTTTGATGGTTAGTATTAGGACATATTTAAATTAGCATACCTTATGTTATGCATGCGTGCATCATTCATCAGTATTGCATACACCGGGCTCGGCGCATCATGCTAACTGCATTGTATTTCAATTCCAAGTTGAATACGTGTTAGTTGTTGCATTTCACATGCCATCCATAGATTAGCCGAGCCTATTCTAGCTGCATCCTGCATGTGTTACATTAGCCATCTTAACATGAACTAGGATCATGCATATGATTACTTACTAGTTTCTGTTTTGGCTTGGAGTACTAGGTAAGCTTTTATGCTTTAGCATACCGCATGCGTGTGAGTGTTGCCATAATAGCATGATTACCATGAGGCTAGCTGCTTATATGATATAACTGCTTGAATGCCAGTGGGTGGAGGTTGAATTACCCGAATTGGAATAAGGCATTAAACTGTGAGTTTTAAGCCCACTAGATAGTGGCAAAACCATCTTTTTCTAAAGCCCACTTGGGGTTGGCAAAATCTGCATTTTCAACCTACTTGCGAGTAGCAAACCACTTTAAAAAAAAAAAAAAACCACGTGAAATGTTTTGTTCCAATTTAGGCGATTCAGTCTATACTTGTTTGTTGTGCGCATCATGTAGTAAATCTAGGCTAATAACCGGAATAAGAACGCATAATGTTTTCAAAACTAGATATCATGGTTAGTAGAGGCCGATCTTCGGATCGGGCGAGAGGGGGTGCTCATAGCTGACCTTCCCCAATTGTACCCAAGTTCCCGAGCCGAGGCAACTTTGGTGATGACGGACATGTGGCCTTAGGCAACGAGTCAGGGTTTCCTAAATTCCCCCAAAATAAAACATTTAGGTGGCGACTCTGTATCTGGAAAAGCAGTCCATGTTTGGCACTTCTTTATATAAAATCTATTTTTCAAAACGATTTACTAGATTTGGACTCTTTGGTTTAGATTAAGAACCGTGACAAATTGAGTCCGAGCTGTAGTGAACCCAATGAACGAAATGGGGAGTCATCCTCCCGAGGCGTTCGGGGGACGTCTACAATATTGTAGTCTGGTTATTGTATTTATTTCGGGGCGATACAACTTGGTATCAGAGCGTACCGGGTATGAATACTTTGGGTAGCAGAGATGTTTGTAAGTATATTATGCTTACGTGATAACATGCTTATATGATTATATGGGTATGGGATTTAATTCCTAAGATGTTAATTGGGTCTATCGGTTTCTTGAAGTCCCATTAGAAGAGCACTTGATCACTATGTAGCTCACTTTTCGTGCTCCTTTCGGATATGATTAGCCCTACAGTTCGGACTCCCGTGGTTTTGAATCTGATTTCACAAGTGCAATATAAAATAGATTAATAAAAATGAATCCAAATCCAGCAAATCTTTTAGAAAATCGATTTTGAATCAAAATGCCAAAAACGGACTGTTTTGCTAGATTTTAGAGTCGCACCTAAATATTTTTAGAAAATTTAAGAAACCTGAGACTCGTGCCAAAGGCCACTTATCCGTCATCACCAAAGTGTCTTGATTCGGGAACTTAGGTATGAGAGAAGGTCATGAATTGAGCATCCCACTCACCCGATCAAATATCGGCATCTACTAATCATGATGTGATTCCTATTTATATTATATGCTCATGTTCCGATTTATTTAGGCTATTTTATTATGTGATGCACACAAGTATAGACTAATTTGCAAAAGTTGGAACACTTTGATTTTATGTTTGTTTGAAAAAAGTTTTGAATATGTGCTACTTGAAAACTATCCCAATTTGAGCAATTAGCTTTCATCTACTAGCATTCAAACAGGTATATCACTTAAGCATTTAGTCTCATGGAAAACATGTTTGACATGGCAACAATCGCACGCATGCAATATGCTAAAGCTATAAGTGCTTACCTAGTACTCAACTGAGACGAGTCAAAAGAAACAAAATTTTTAGAAAAATGAATGCTCTAATATGCAAGTGCCTAATGCCATACATGCAAGAATGCAACTAATAGGTTCGGTTTTTAATATGTCATGTGAATCAATTTGATAGCATGCAGTAGCGCATGTATTCAATGAAGTAATAAATGACAATGTTGTTAGAATGATGAACCGAACCCTATGCATGCAAGACAAATGAATGCAAATCATAGAAAATGCTAAAAGAAACATGATGCCCTATACTATCCATTATAAGCGGGTAAATAAAAGGGAGAAAGAATGGGGGTTGGAAGACATACACATATTATTACATATTTTCCCTCGTACAAGAGGGTCTGAATAAATGGACTAGCTAAGCTAATTATTACAACGCCAAAATAACTAGTTACACTAACTAATTATTACAAATCCAAGTAAAACTAACTAATCAGTTACAATACGGAAATAATTAACTACGTAATTACACTTGATTAATTACAACACACTACTATTAGCATAAATTAATGGGGCTCGAGGAACAAAGAATTGTCCATGCATGAATGCGAAGTTCCATCCAAAAATGCCCTCTATTTTGCTGCCAAAATGTTTTTGTTTTGCAGTCAGAAAATGGAACTGTTTTTGCCTCAGCCTTTACTCTATTTTGCAAGGAAAAAGACACTGTCTGGCTAAAAAGAGGTGGCCGGCTAGCCAGTAAAAGTGGTCGGCGGTATAGTGAGGTGGCCGGCCGGCCACTGGTTTTTGCTACTGCCCTACTGCAACAGACATGAAACAGAGCACAAACAGAGTATTTTCAAGGAATGTTTGTCTACCCTGCCTCTTCTTATCATCAAATAGATCAAAGAAGGGGTAGGCTTGATTCGCAAACCATCAATCGACGCAAATTCATTGCATGATGGTCCATGAATCAAAGGGGCAAGATCTCAATAAATGATAATGAAATGGCTCAAGGCTCAATGGGTTCAACTAATGTCCGATTGAACCCAAACTATTTTATTATCTTATTCAATTTTAGTCCAATTTTATTGCCTCTTTTAATTACCTTCCAATTCCTTAGTCATTTTCGTCCAAAAATGAAAGTTAAGTCCACTAAATAGAGAGGAGTGTCAAACAAAACGTTATTTTGGACATGAGAGAGATGTAATGCCTTGGTAATGAACCTCCAAGGAGATTAAACCATTAAGCATGGAAGGGTCTCTTTCTCAAGCTTAAACAACACTCATTTGAAACAACTCTTAAAGAAATAAAAGCCAAGAAAGGTGGGAGAGTGCAGAGGTGATTATGGGTGAGCACAAGTATGGAAAACATGAAATAAATGCTATTAACTCAAATAGGTTGGTGGCTAAGGCCTAAACCACCAAACCTATGAGGACCACTACACTACACACCTACTATACAAAGCAAAAACCAAATGACCAACCTAAAATAGTCCTAAAATAGCTAAAAACAGTATTGAAATTTTCATGGAAAAGCTTGAAAAAGTTAGCTACAATAATAAGGAAATGAACTAGTAAACAAGCATAAGGAGGGATGGCTAACCCCTTCATTTTTGGGACTTCAAAATCATATTTTTAGCCTTTGAAAACCTTTGAAAATCAATGGTAAAAAAATTAAAGAAGGGATGGGAAATACAAGGGCAAAAGTTTAGGAGACAAGGTTCAAAGAAGGGTGGTTACCCCCTCCACCTTTGATAGCTTTAAGCCACAAGTTTCAGCCCATAAAAACAAGGGAAAAATAGTTCCAAAACAGAAAGTAAGATAGGGAAGAAGTAGTTTAAAGATGCTAGAAGTTATACCTCTTGAAGAGAGGTAACTCCTTTGTTCACAAACCAACAAGTTCTCACTCTCAAGGGCTAAGATTTGAGCTTAAGAATCTCAGCAAGAAGAGCCAAATTATTGGTTTAGGAAGTGTAGAGAGAGTGTGTGTAGGTTGCAAGAGAGAGAGAGAGTGATATGCAAGTATTGGAGCTTTTGGAATTTTTTCTCACCTTGAAAATATAAGGGAAGGTCCTCCATATATAGACAAACATGTTACTATCTCGAAAATATCTATATAGAGACAGCTGGTGCAATGCATGCACCTGTGAGAACAACTGACACAGCTGGCAGCAAAATATCTATTTTACCGGAACAACAGACCGGCCGGCCACCGCAATTGGCCTATGGGGACATTTGGCTGGCCGAACACTAACTTGTACGGCCGGTCACAAAAAAATTGCTCCTAAACCCGACTTCAAATGGGTATATCTCCCTCATCTGAACTCAGTTTTAGGTGATTCTTGAATTTGAATTGAAGTCCCAGAAGTCTAATTTCCAATGGTGGTGTCCTCACATCTAAATTTTAAGTGTGCAAAGAGATATGCCTAATTTAGTAAAGGCTGCTCATTTGTATCTCAACGGATTGATGCCCAACTTCAAACGGCCATATCACCCTCATTCGGACTCAGTTTTAGATGATTCTTGAGTCCAAATTGAAGCCCCGGAATTCGAATTTCCAATGGTGGTGGCCTCACATCTAAATTATAATTATGTAAAGGGATATGACTAATTTAGTGAAGGCTACTCATTTTTATCTTAACGGATTGATACCCAACTTTTTCCTAAAATAGTTTTCTTCCCTCCCCTCCTATTTCCTTCAAATCAAAACCTATAAATAAGGTGTTTTTAAATATTTTTCAAAGAGTTCACCTCCCTTCCATTTATTTCCACTTTGTCCTTACTTGGTTTATTTTAAACAAAATGCGAGCCTCGGAACATCGTAGAAACATTTCAAAAAATACTTTGAAAAAGAGGGTTTTAAGGTCTAAATTAGTTTTGGTCAAATAGGGTGTAAGGTTGGGATTTGAAACTCAAAATTGAAGCTTCTTGCTGAAGAAATTGAGCAGTTGTACAGCGTATCTTTCATCCTCGAGTGATCAACCTGAGGTGCCCAAGTCTTAGCGGTTGTCAAAAATGAGGTGTCTACAAACTGCTGTTTCTAATTGGAACTCTGGCAACGCTGCAAGAAAGTCATTATCTAAGAAGGAAAATTCATATGTGTTTATGTGACTACGTGCTTATGTGGAGTGAATTACTGTTGTCCACTGTATTAGGACGTGAGTGAGTTAGTTTTGACACATTTGTAAATGTGCTAATCTCTTTTGTTACCTTTATTAGGATGTCAGGATGTGGACGTGGTTGTGGTAGGCATGGTAGGCCTAGAAGGCATGAGATGCCTTTATCGGATGATATTCCGGCACAAGAAGAAGGAGTTGGTCAAGTCCAATATGGCTGAACTAGTTGGTCAGTAGGTCATGGGCGCTTTGGCCCGCAAAATGGCCGAAGCATTGCGGGAATCAATGGACATTCTCAGAGCTAAAAATCAAGTATTGGCCCAAGTTACTGAGATAGGGCCATCTTTTCTGAAGAGGGAGTTTTTCCGGTCGAATCTGGATGAGTTTCTGGGTGATCTGAAAGAGCCACTAAAGGCGAATGAGAGGTTAGAGCAGATTATGAAGACGTTTGAGATGCTTGGCATCGAGGACAATAGACTGAGAGTGACCTTAGCATCCTTCCAGCTGAAGGGAGATGCGGGTCAGTGGTGGAAGTATGCGCGTGAACGCATTGGAGTGACTTGGGAGGCTTTTTGTCAACGCCTTCCAAGACAAGTTTTTACCTCCCACGACTAGAAAGAAGTTGAAGGAGAAATTTCTAAAGCTCAAGTAGCTCAACACACCAATAGCCGAGTTTGAGACAGCTTTTACTAGCCTCTCTAGATTTGCATCTAAACTTGTGGCGACGGAAGAATGTTGTTGTGTGGAGTTTGAGAAAAGGTTGAGGACCAGACTCTTTTTTAGGGTGGCCGCGTCAATGATTAGGGATTACGAACGCCTTGTGGAGGCAGCAGCTCATCTGGAGACCATGATCCAGATTGAGGAGGAGTGGATGAGGGGCTCCAGGAGGAGTCAGGAGGCTCAGAGTGAGGCATAAGACAATAAGAGGTAAAGGGGTTCTACCCTACAGCAGTCCCAAGGAGCACAGTCTTGATCAACCTTTCCTATGCTGAGTTCAGGTTCAAGAAGAGGTAATCAGGGGAGTTTCTTTCGTTAGAAATGTGGCCAGTTGGGTCACAAATCGCCAACTTGCCCGCAGATAGGAGGGTAGTAGGCTACACCATCTTCGACTCGCTCTCAGAGCCAGAGCCAGAGCCAGAACCAGGGAAGAGGGCAGTTGCCTACATGTTATCAGTATAGGCAGTTGTAGACATCTCATTTTTGACCGCCTTTAAGACTTGGGCAACTCAAGTTGATCACTCAATGATGAAAAATACGCTGTACAAACGTTCGATTTCTTCAACAAGAAGAGCTTCTAAATCCCAACCTTACACCCCATTTTCTTTGACCAAAACTATTTTGACCAAAAAAAAATTTAGACCTTAAAACCTTCTCTTTCAAAATATTTTTGAAAATATTTCTAGGATGTTCCGAGGCTCGAGTTTCGTTTAAAAGTTGCATTTTTGGGTAAACCGAGCAAGGACAAAGTGGAAATAAATGGAAGAGAGGTGAACTCTTTGAAAAATCTTTAAAACCTCTTATTAGAAGGTTTGGATTTGAAGAAAATTGAAGGAGAAGGAGGAAAACTAGTTGGGGAAGTGGTTGAGCATCAAACTGTTAAGAGAGAACTAAGCAACCTTCACTAAATCATGCCTATCTCTTTGTACACTTAGACTTTAGTTGTGAGGCCACCAACATTGGAAATTGTACTTGCAGGGCTTCAATTTAGACTCAAGAATCTCCTAAAGCCAAGTTCGGATGAGGGAGATATGGCCGTTTGAAGTTAGGCATCAATCCGGTTAAGATAGAAATGAGCAACCTTCACTACAATAGACATATCTCTTTGCACACTTAGAATTTAGATGTGAGGCCACCTCCATTGGAAATTAGACGTTTGGGGTTTCAATCTAGCCTAAAGAATGACCTAAAATCGAGTCCGGATGAAGGAGATATGCCCATTTGAAGTTGGGCCTAGAAGCAGATTTTCTGTGGCCGGTAGGCCACCATTTGTGGCATGCAATTCACACTTCTGGCCAGCCGGCCACTAGTGAAAAACACAAATTTTTGACCAACTATCTCCCAAAAGCTCCAGCTATTCCAAGCATAATATTTTCGACCTGAGAGGCTGCTTTTCTATATATACCAGGCCTTCCTTCATGGTTTAAGGATGAAAAAAAATTCCAAAAGTTTCAATTCTTGAAATTCTCTCTCTATCTCTATCTTGCAACACACACACCTTACCCAAACACTTCCTAAACCAATATTGGAGCTCTCCTTGCTGAGATTATTGACTCCAAATTTCAGCCCTTGAGAGTGAGAACTTGTTGGTTTGTGAATGAAAGTGTTATTCCTCTTTAAGAGGTATAACTACTAGCTCCTTTGCACTACTTGTCACGCCCCGAAATAAATCCAACATGTATAATACATTAAGCCACATTCATTAATTAAATATAACCATTCCCCAAAACCTTTACATCATAAATCTCCAAGGTTTTATACAAAAGTTCCACATACAGATATACATTCAATGATAAGAAGAACACATGAATCTATAGCATGTGAAGCATCTAGTCTCAAACAATTAAAATGCCCTTAAGGGCTTACATCTTCCAAGGCATTAGCCCGGTTACACAAAATGGTCTCTCAGACCCATACACATTTAGCCCTTGGCTTACAAAAATTTACAACAAAATAAGAGAGCAATCTACTCTACACAAAATAAATCCACATCCTAAACTTAGCGGGATCACCACATCTTTACCTACACCAAAGTCCCACAGGGGTGAGCATAAAGCCCAATAGAGAATTCTTACAAAATATATATAGTTATGCAAATTCTCAGTGAAAAATGCAAATGTCAATGCCATGCCATGCCATTTTAAAGAAATCTCATTTTATGCTCTTCTTGAAGATCACCATTTTTCAATAAAAGTTTACAATCTCAACAATTTCCGAAACTTCTAATTTTAATCAATACGTTGGTGTTTGCAAGTAGGCTCAACAAGCACTACCAATAACCCCACTTTACTGGTTGCTAACCGGAAGGGAAGTGGTACCTCTTCCGCGCGTGTTTTCGGTCTTTCACCTCGGACACTCAGGCCAACTTAACAATTCATCTACACCTCCTATCCGGATTTACCTACGTATTTACCCCTTAAGCATTTCCATTATTCTCGTTACAATATAATCTTTTCTCAACGTAAACATTTTTCAACTCAATTCAAGATGTGCAAATAATGATAATAAATTAAATGGGAATATGATGCAACAATTAATATTTCAAACATTCCTCCATTCATCTTTTCTCCAATGCCATCTCACAAAATAACCACATGCTCAATCGATGTTATCAACACATAGCAATAATCTCTTATTATGCACATTTCTTAACATCCTAGTCATTTCAAGATTATATGTAAATTTTCAAGCATCAATTTCCAAGATTTCAATTCTCATAATCCATAGTGCTCAACAATTATCATCTCACAATTATACACATTCATGCATTTCTCAATAGATTTAAAAAAAAATAAAGTCTCCATTTTTTTTCTATATGTCAAGAAGTTACCAATTGTAAGCCACATCATGAAATCAATACTCACTACTTCTTTTCTATCTTTTCTTAATGATTTTGAACTATTTTTCAACTATTTTTATGGGCTGAAGCTTGTGGTTTAAGGCTATCAAAGGTAGAGGGGTTGATCACCCTTCTTTGAACCTTGTTCTAAGCCTTTAAACTTGTGTTCCCATCTCTTCATCAACTTTTTTTGAGCTTTTTACACTGATTTCCAAAGGTTTCAGAGGCTAAAAAAGTGGTTTTGAAGTCCCAAAAATAGAGGGGTTAGCCACCCCTCCTTTGGATTGTTTACTAGTTGAAATTGCTCCATGTTTTAACTTATTATTTTAGCTACTTTTGTCTTCATTCTAGCACATTTTTGTACTATTCTTGGGATGTTTTTGGACCGTCTAAACTCTGAAATTTTGGGCTAAAACTTGTGGTTTAAGGCCAATAAGGGTGGAGGGGTGGCTCACCATTCCTTCTACCTCGGTTCCAAGGCCTTTACCCTTGTGTTTCCCACCTTGTTGTCACCTTTTTTTGAGATTTTAAATACTGAATTTCAGAGTTATTTTAGTGGCTAAAAACACTTTTTGAAGTCCAAAATTAGAGGGGTTAGCCTCTCTTCCTTGTGTCTTGTTCACTAGCTTACATAGCTCTATGTTTTAGCCTCTTGTCCTAGCCATTTTTGTCTTAATTCTAGCATGTTTTAGGACTTATTTAGTAATTTTTTTAAGTGTCCATGGCATTTGAGACTTATATTACATGCTTGTAGTGTAATTGTCCTCATAAGTTTGGTGTTTTAGGCCTTAGACACCATCTTATTTGAGTTGATTGCATTTATTTAGTGTTTTTCTTACTTATTCTCACCTTTAAACACCTCTGCAACCTCCCTCCTTCCTAGGCTTTTTCTTTGCTTTGAAAGTGTTTTCAAATCATTTGTTTGTTTAAGCATGAGATTGAGGTGTCTTTAGGGATTCATTACCAATGGCTTTTTCTTTGCTTAGACACCATGCTTAATGGTTTAATCCCTTTGTGGGTTCATTACCAATGGTATGATGTCTCTTTCATGCCCAAAGAAACACTTGGTTTGAGCCCTCTTTCCATTAGAGGACTTAAATTCACCTTTGGACGCAATTAATTAAAAAATGGATGGTAATCTAAAATGGAGTAATAAAATTGGTGAATAAAAAAGGTGCAGATAATAATTTGGTTTTGGGTTCAATCGGACGTTAATTGAACTCTTGAGTCTTGAGTCGTTTCATACTCATTAGAGATGAAAACGGTTCAAGATTCATTGTCAACTACTTCCCTTGATCTTTCATGATAGGGAGGTGGTTTTGAGAGTCTTGTTTTGTTACATTCATTGAACTTGCACACTTGGTTCATAAGCCATCATGCAATGAAATTGCATCCATTGGTGGTTTGTGAATCAAACTTACTACTCCTTTGAGCTGTTCGAATGATAAGAAAAGATAAATTGTGCAAACAAACCCTTGAGAATATCCTGTTACTGCTCTGTTTGCTCTCTGTTGCAGTTGGAAAATCTAGTCATCAGTGGCCGACAGGCCATCACCAGTGGCCGACAGGCCATCTGCCGGCCTCCTGTGCAAAATCCAGCAGTGACTTGTTGAAACAAAACAGAGTTGGTTCTAAGGTGGAAATCAGTGTAAGTGTTCTACTGTGCAATAAAGGCATTTGGCAGCAAAAATAGTGGCTTTTTCGGGTGGAAAGTCCGCCCATGCATGAGCATCCCTCGTTTCCAAAGGCGGAATAATTAGAATAACTAGTTTAGCACCCTTTTCATGTTGTATCCATGTAAATAAATTAGTTCGTTTCAAATAGTTAATTAATTTGTTGTAATAATTAATTAGCTAGTCTAGTTGATTATTTCATTTGGGTTTGTAATAGTTAATTAATTAGCTTAGCTAGTTTATTCATTCAGACCCTCCTGCGTGAGGGTGTAATATTGTAATAATGTGTATGTTTTCCAACCCCACGTCTTTCTCTCTTTTATTTACCTGCTTATGATGGTTAGGTTAGGGCATCATGTTTTGTTTAGCATTCTCCATGTTTGCATCCACTTGTATTACATGCACCGAGGCTCGATTCATCATTCTAACTTGAATTGTTAATTTAACAATCTTTGAAAACGTGCTTAGACCTCATGCTATTTAATTGATTCATATGCCATATTAGTAGCTGAGCCTAGTAATTGCATATCGCATGTATGGCACTAGTCATATTGCATAGTTAGGATCATGCATTTTTCTAACTCTTTTTGTTTCTTTTGGCTCACCTCGGAGTACTAAGTAAGCATTTCTGTGTTTTAGCATATTGCATTGCATGTTGATGTTGCCATGTTTAGCATGTTCACCATGAGGCTAGGTGCTTAAATGATATATCTGCTTGAATGCCTGTGGATGAAGGCTAATTGTTTGAATTGGAATAATTTGAGTAATGTTTATATGCGATCACTTTTTTTAAGTGATACATATTCGAAACAATTTTCAAAAAACAAACATGAATCAAGTGTTCTAATTCTTGCAAATTAGTCTATACTTGTGTGTGCGCGCATCACATAGTAATGCTAGCCTAATAATCGGAACAAGAGCATATAATGTAGATAAGAATCACATCATGATTAGTAGAGGCCAATCTTTGATCGGGCGAGCAGGGGTGCTCAATTAATGACCTTCCCCTCTCGTTCCTAAGTTTCCGAGCCGAGACAATCTTGGTGATAACGGAAACGTGGCCTTTGCCACGAGTTATGGATTTTCTAAATTTTCCAAAAATATTTAGGTGGTGACTCTGTATCTGGAAAAGTAGTCCATTTTTGACATTTTTTATTCAAAATCGATTTTCCAAAAGATTTGCCGGATCTCTTTGGTGTTTATCTATTTCACATTGCACTTGTGAGATTAGATTTAGAACCGCGAAAGTCCGATACTGTAGGGCTTATTCTCTTCCAAAATGGGGCATGAAAAGTCGAGCTATAGCAGTCAAGGCATATGAAAAGATTTTTCCCTCAGTTGGGTGGCACACTTGGTGCGTCTAGTTTAAGGCAAACATAGAGCCACCAGTCTGCACAGTCAACACAAACCTTGAGGGCCAATCAAGGAGCCTTTTCAGCTTAGTCAATGCATCATACCTATGCTCCAAGGGGTGAGTAGGTAGAGCAGAGACCTACAGGGCGTGTGTATGTTGTTACCACGCCAGATCTAGTACCAGTGCCTTCAGTAGTGAGAGGTACTTTCTTGTTATGCAATTCCATTGCTAATGTGTTGATTAATACGGGTGCATCCCATTCATTAATCTCATCTGCATTTGTATCGGTTTTGGGGTTAGAGTTAGCTTAGTTAGCATCTCCTCTCAGTGTAGAGTCACCTATTGGTGGTAAGATTATTTTGGAGCTAGGGTGTCGAGGTTATGACATAAAGGTTGCTAGTCGCCGACTTTTTTTTTGCATTTATGTTGATTGACATGTCTAGTTTTGATGCTATTTTGGGTATGGACTGGTTGTCATCATATCGGGATGTCATAGATTGTTACCGTCAAAGAATTACTGTATGTCAATGATTGCTTTTATTTCTTGGGGGACCGGGTTGATAGAGTCTTATCACCGGTGTATGACCCACATGGACAGAGTGAACTTAGTTGTCCCCTTGCCAACTTTTTGGGTCATGAGTGCGATGAAATCCATGTTGAATTGCCAAGGGTAGTTTGTGAAAACCTAGTTGTTTCCCCTGAGGATCTCTCTAGTTTATCACCTCATCGAGAGATCGAGTTCTCTATAGATTTAGTACCTGGCACGACACCAATTTCTATGGCACCATATAGATTTGCACCTGTCGAGTTGAGTGAGTTGAATGTTCAACTCCAAGAACTGTTAGATAAGGATTTTATCTACCCTAGTACTTCACCTTAGAGAGTATCAGCTGTTACGCCCCAAGTTTTATTACTCGAAAATATAACCAAAACCTTTCGTCCAAGTCCATTTTATTAACTACAATTATAATTACAACTACTCATTACATGGAGTAACAATAATATTATTCCTTCTCGAATAAATACAACAATAATACAAGTCAAGGTTCCCATTGAATTACACAAGAATCTCCCATTACAACAAACATCTCTCATTTACGCTATGACAAATAAGAGAGAATAAACTCTTCAATCCTTAATCCGGCGTTCCAAATTTCGTTCCTGAAAAATGGTTAAAATAATTGGGATGAACACAAAGTCCAATAGGAATCCTCCCTGATTCTAAACAATAAGGTCCCTAGATACATGTGATCATGAAATGCTAAAGAGTGATATAAACATAAATTCGTTGTGTTCTTTTCATACACAAATTACAATACATATAGGTAATACCATTCCCATAAAGAAATTCATGAAAACTTTTCAAAGAAAAATCCTTTCATTTGTTTCTATATCAGTCAAATATATTTTTCAAAAAAGTCTTTCAAGAATCCCTTGTTAACTTTACCTAAAAGTATAAACATATCCACGAGTCATTTTCCTACATATCACAACACATCACAATTTACCCAATCAAGATTATTCATTTTCCATTATCTCAATCACAAGTACAAATCTCGTTATAATCATTCCATACAATCCAAATTGGACACCGGCTCCATTATCAAACCTTAACATAATGCCACACGCTTTACCGGTCACAAGCCGGAAGGAATGCGGAACCTCACACTTTACCAGTCACAAGCCGCGAACCTCACGCTTTACCAGTCACAAGCCAAAAGGAACGTGGAACTTTTACACATTTCATCAACTCACACGCTTTACCGGGCGCTACTCCGAAAGGAAGGCGAAACCTTTATTAAGCGCCACGCTTTGCCGGCTCAAATACGGTGGGAAACGGACCCCAAGGCAACATTACGATCCATCAATTTCTTAAGTCATTGCTCATTATGAATTGTGGGCAAAGCCAACACATTCATTCATCATTTCCATTACTTATTAGCTCAAGAACACATACTCATTATTTTCCACCATTCTCTAGTATTCATCAAGTCATTCGTTATTACAATCCCAACAAAACCAATAATAACATTCATTATTTTTAAATTCATCCAATAACACATCTATTAAGAGCATTTAGCGCATTTTTAGAAGCATCCTAAATTCTTATATTTCAATGTTCTTTTAACTTTTCCACAAAATTATCAAATCTTCATACTCAATTTCATAACACAATAATCGTCATAAATTATCCCCAATTAATTGATTTAATTACTCATCTTAATTTCTTCAAAATAACCTTTCTATACAATAGTTATTTTCCAACTATTATTCATCATTATCTATTCCCATCTCTACACAACATAAACTTAATTTCATAAATCAAATGTCAATTGAAGCTTTCTTCATTCTCAATATAGATTTCATAACTAAGGTTAAACATAAATTAGGGCTTTTTACTATTTGTCACAAAACCACATTCTCATAACTCAAACATTTTATATTTCACTTAAATCATCAATTCAACTTCCATAAATTAAAAGCCCTAGCTTCCTTCACATGCCATTTCTAAAAATCTCCTCAAGAATGAGGGTTTTATGCAATAACAAGTATCACCTACCTATCCACAAGACAATATTGAAGAGAAGCAAGGAAAATCCCTACCTTAAGCAAAGAGAGAGAGACACTCGAAGTTTTGAATTCAATGAAAACATGATCCGCTTGGATGGATTGAAAGCCCTTGGCGCGCTCTACAACCTTCCTCAAGGGACCTAGGTGAGAAGATGCTTCTAGATGAGTAAATCTAGCAATCTAAGTGGGAAAAAGTTGAGTTTAGAGAGAGATTAGAGAGGCTCACGGTTTGAGAGGAAAGAGGAGGAGAAAAGTGAAATGAAACCATGCTTGAAGCCTATTTATAGTAGTAGAGAAGTAGCCCTAAGGTCAATGAAATAATAGGCCCAAAACCCCCCCCAAAGATAGGGCTCATTTGAACCCCAAAATCTGAAAGGAAAAAAAAAAAAAAAAAACACGCAGGGGTCGACCCTTTTGACAAGTGGGTCAACCCTGTTTTCCAACAACCAACACACAAATTCTACAACATAAGAGGGTCGACCCTTCCCAGACTGGTGTCGACCCTATAGAAAACCAGCAGAGGCACTAAGAATTCAAATAGGTATAACTTTCTCGTTCGGACTCCGTTTTAGATTGTTCTTGTGTCTAAATCGAAGCCCCGGAAACGAGCTTTCCAATGGTTCCAGCCTCATATCCAAATTCAAAGTATGAAAAAAGAAAAGGGCAACAGAGTGAAGGCTGGTCAAAAACAAAAACTCAAATTTGGGGCTTTTGATCTAATCTTGCCTAAACACTTTGTTAAGGCTTCAATCAAGGTTCCAAACATCACCCAAGAATCCTCAATTATAAGATTCAAAATTCACTTGCCAACCTATCAATACCAATCTGGTATGAATTAGAATCTGAGTCATTACAATCTCCCCACCTTAGGAAATTTCGTCCCCAAAATTAGACAATTCAAGAATCAAAGTTAAGAACAACCAAAAATGGAACGAATATAGGAATTTACACTTACTCCAACTAATCATGAACAATCTCTACCCAATCACAAGTCTCTAGAAGAGTCTCTCAATGAATTTCACAAGTTGAACAAGAACAACTCCCAATTTGGTTTACATTCACTACACCAAAATCTAACTCGAAAACTAAAGAAAACTTCCATATTTTGGTCCCACACTGATATTCTAATAACACCCAAATAATACGAACGACAATTCCCAAGTGGTAAACCCCCTTTTCATTCACGTGATTATATTTAACAAGCCACAAGAATTCATCAATTCTATGAAACAAGAAGTCGAGCAAAGGCCTCCCTAACATGCCCTACAGTTGTATCTCAAACAAACTTAACCTCAAGGAATTAATTCTCAATTGTCTAACCATGTAGAACCTTAGGAGACAGAGCTGTCACCTTACATTCACACCCCAAGAAACAACTATCGGTCTCTCAGCAACAAATTTCCAAACAATTGCCTTACATTACAACCCAAGTCCTCAATCCCTCTTCATAAGGAGAAAAGATTTTAATAAATGTTTTATCCGCCAATCATGGCCTTCAACAAAGCTCAACTCTACGAAACCAAGCACCTCAAACCTCGTGCTTGCAACACAACTGGTATTATGTCTTCTCATTACTCGTGATTTTAAAATATTTAATAACCAATAAGGAAAGAACATCAAAAAATATATTTTCTAACCTTTGAATTTTAAAAGAGATCATTCATGGTAGAAGACTTTATATGAAAATGTTTCAAATGCATATAAATGATTTGTAAAAGTACTGGGTTTTAAGAAAAGATATGTTTATTTATTTTAAGGTTTTTAAGAATGCTACATACCATAAGACTCCATATGCATTGTTCATAATTGTTTCACATTTACTAACTAGTTCATCCATCATAATATATTCCCAATTTTGGTAAAAACAAGATTATGTTCAATGGGAGAACTCTGTTCCCAATTCTATTCTCAAGCATATTTCGACCGATGACTTTTAACTGTCACCAAGCCAATAATCCCATCACTATAGTGATGCCACAATCTCTCTATAGCTATTTGTGGAGATGTGGTTTAGAAATACTCTTCTGATCTCGGGGGACGCTAGTGATTCTCTTCTAGTCACCTGAAAAGGAATAAACACTTCGGTCGGGGGTGCCAGAATTAGTACTCCGACGGGCAAGTCAGTCTCTAATCTCAGTATTGCTTATATTTTAAGTAAAGTGTAATAATTCTCACATACCTTTCTCTGATGGTTGATCCCGTATTTATAGTATTTTCTTTAGGCCCTTGGGCTAGGCCCATCCTTGTTCTGTCACATGTACCTCTACTCAACGTCTATTCTACTGGATGGGATACTAGTTATTTTATTCGGCTCCTTGATTGACTGGGATATATGCCGAATAGAGGTTACGTTTCAGACCGGACACGCTCATCCGTCCCTATGGATCTAATGAAATTCAGCTCCCACAATTGCCTCCCAAACACCCTACTAGCATCAATTAGTCGGCGTGTTTGGCTTTTAGCCTGGGAAGTAAAAAATTCGGCGGTTAACCCTCTTCCCAAAGTGTGTTAGAATGCGCACACACTTCTTAGTCATTGTAACGCTTTCCCGCCCCTTCGTACACTGCTTCCATTTAATATGATTTGAAATTGTCTCTTCGAGTGTATGTCCTGAATGTTCAAAAGATATCTTGCTCGCCCTCTAGTGAAACTCTATCTCTTCGCAGCTTCTACAACTCCTTGTTTCTCGCTTCTCCCTTTGTCTCCTGTAAGTCTTCTTCTCCTTTATTTTTTATCCCGCTTCTTTATTTGCTTTTAACTTTCCATAATCCTTGGGTTTGGCTTAAAAAGAATGACAAAACATCTGAAAGAGCTCCTTTCAGTGAATCGAATCTCCGGCTTTCGACGCCATTTCTCCGTTCCTGATGACGTCCACCTGTCACTTTTGGCAGATAGCACCACTGATATGCAGAGGAAAGATGAGAGCTCAATCATCTTTCCTCTCCTATCAATTGCTGAGGGCAGAGTCCGCTTTCCTCTTCACCTACTTTTGAGGGCCGTTCTTAGATACTGGGGTCTAATCCCTTCCTAGCCCAACGTCAATTTCTTTCGCATCATAATGGGGATCGTAGAACTAAATCGTCGTCTTAGGACCAATTTAGGTATTCCTGCCATTCGGTACTATTATGCCCTAGCCAAATCTACTGGCCGGCTAGGGCGCTACTTTCTTAGAGCTAAGGATGCTGATCATCACTTAGTGACTATGCTCGCCAGCTCAGGCAAGCATGTCGACGACGTGATGGTCGTTGTCTGCGGTAATTGGGAGTTCGATGAAGGCAAAGATCGCCTAAACCCAGTGCCGAGGAAAAAAGGCAAACCAGGTGGCCGATTAGATCACTTTGCTTTTGATATTCACATGTATATGTATTCGGCACTATGTTCATCTTATCATTTTGTTTGTGCAGGAAGCAATTTGAAGAGAGTGTTGGTTTCAAATGACGACGTCATGCTCGCAGAAATCAAAACCGCACTACAGTTCGTCAGCCATCCAAACCTTCAAAAACAAGGGAGGGCAGCCCACATTCTCCTGCGGCACGAGCCGACTTACACAACGTTCTTGGCGGCCAACAACATTCCGATCGCGCGAGGCGATAATCAACTTGTTGCCCTCATCTTCCCCAGCTTCAAAAACTTGAGGCAGATTTGGTTTAGAGTCATCTGATTCTGAACACGTGGAAGAACAAATGGCCGATCCAATCACCGAGGATTTGGACCAGTTGGCTGCGGAAGTTGACGAAGCGATTAATTCGACCTTTGAGGAAGCCGGATTGAACTCTTCTGACCCTCCATCTACATCAGGCCGAAGAGACACCTGCGAAGATATTTTTTCAGACTTGGGAGACCTTCCCGGCGATTACTCTGAAGATATGGCTGGAGAAAATCTTATGCAGATGGCACGGAAGAGGAACGCCGAATGCATGGCTGCCCGAAAAAAGGCTGAGCCCATCTATTTCGGACTTGTCTCGACTGAATCTATTCAACCTACTATTCTGCAACATACTGTTGTAGAGGAATCACCTCAGGTTGTCATTGCCGAGGTGGAAAAGGATGTCGAGCGCCCAATTTCAGAAGAGCGACTGATTTCAAAGGATCGAGGCGAAAAAAGGAGCGCCAAGGACAAGGACAGCTCTGAAGAGGGCCCTGTTGATAAGCGGCCAAGCCTAGAGAAGTCGGCTATGGGTTCTCCTTTCATTATTGAACCAAAGATAAAAAACACGTCGATCTCCCCTGAAGCGTCGGCTTTGAAAGATCCAGCTGTGACATTGAGCTTGGCCACCGCGGTCTCCTTGCCAGCTAACAAGGCGATCTTTTGTGCCAAGCCGGACTTGGCAACGGTGTCATTAGCTGCTCAGTTGGCCCTTCTAGTACGTGTTTATCCTTGGAATGTGACGATCTTTTGGTTTGCATTTGATGTTTCTTGGAATGTGACGATCCTTTGTTTTGCAGACAGTTAGAAGGATCGCCGAATCAGGCCGACGCTAGCGTGACGCTGTCGAAAGGATTGGCCGTTTGCAATCAGAAGTCGATGGCCAAAGGAGCAAGGTAGAGTTTGAGGCAATGAGAGCCGCAATGGAAAGTGCACGGGCGGAGGCTGAGAAGGAAAGGGCCAGGACTGCTAATCAACTTAGGTCTGACACCGAGGAAAGGGCAAACGCGAGCAAGGAATTGCTCAAGTTAGCCAAGGAGGCGCTTGCGAAACTGGAGGCCAAGTTGGAAGGGTTGAAGCATGACAAGGAAAAAGCCGAATCTGAGGCTTCTGCGGCGTTCGACGTTGGGAAGAGCGCCACTTTTAAAGACTACGTAGAAGAAGTCCCTAAATTTGAGAATCGGGGATTCAGACACGGCTAGCTCAAAGCCATTACTGCCGCTGGAGTTACATTGGCCATGCCAATTCCATACGAGCAAGTGGACGTTGAGCCGCTTGAGTCTGATCTTGAGACTTGATTTGGATGACATTCTAGTTTTGTTAGGCTTTACTCAATTTCAATGTATGTTTTTTGTCAGTTGACTTTGATCTTTTTTGGATTTTCATATGTAAAATGTCCGCTACTAGCGCCCAATTTATGAATGAAAATTTTATATGCTCTCAAATTATTTCTCGTATTGTTTGTTGTATGAGTATATAGTTAGGAGAATCAGCAGTTAGAACAAAATGTCAAGATTACGTGAGATGGCAGACTTAAAAGCCGACTAAATTTAGGGATCTGATTTAATCATAAACAAAATGAATTCATTACTGTACAGATAAATCGATTCGTGGAACGGCTGGGGCACTCAAGCCGTCTAGATTAATGAATCTGCCCTTGCCCCAGCTACTTCATGAACGTAGAATGCCCAATAACACATTACTTAATCATAAAAAAATGAATTCTTAACTACTGTACAGATAAATCGATTCGTGGAACGCTGGGGCACTCAAGCCGTCTAGATTAATGAATATGCCCTTGCCCCAGCTGGTTCTTGAACGTAGAATGCCGAATAACACGTTACTTAATCATAAGCAAAATGAATTCATGACTACTGTACAGATAAATCGATTTATGGAACGGCTAGGGCACTCAAGCCGTCTAAATTTATGAATCTGCCCTTGCCCCAGCTGGATCATGAACGTAGAACGCCGAATAACACGTTACTTAATCATAAACAAAATGAATTCATGACTACTGTACAGATAAATCAATTCGTAGAACGGCTGGGGCACTCAAGCCATCTAGATTGATGAATCTACCCTTGGCCCAACTGGTTCATGAATGTAGAACGCCAAATATCAGTGGTTGATGTGGTGATTGGGGCATGACTCAGGCGGCGCCGGGCTATTGACGCTTCAATATTAATGAGATTGCCTCGGAGGTACTGCCCTCGTAGAGAGTAAATGAGCGTGTACTTCGTGAACGAGGGTCCTATTTATGTGCTCAGTCAGCAACTCAGTCCAGCCCTTTGAGGAAGATTCAACAAGTGCGAATGTCAAATAAGCTTTTCTTCAACAGCAAAGGTGAAGCGAAGACGCTAGCTGAGCTAGGAGGAGCCATAAGTCGAAGCGATGAACCTTCACGCACGGGCAGTAGGACTTCGAGGGATCGGGAGAGACATCAATCTCCTCATTGTCGAAGTAGGTCGCCTAGGAAGGACAAACAGCCACAGCGTAAGTCTCCTCAACCCCGTCCTGGAAGGTAATCCGACGCAACTCCTCGTACATTGAGTTTTGCGGTCTTCGTGAATAATAGACAAATGACAGAGGCAGATTCGATCATTCGAGATCCAAATGTGGCAGTCAAGTTTGCTCGACAGATTTTTCCACCCGAAGTTCAGCAGTCGATGGTAAGTTGGCCAGACTTCGAAGTGTTTCGTGAAGGCGTTCACGGGGCGGTGAGGGGACTGTACACGGCTTATGAGATCGACATGCGTCTCCGCGCCACTCGCGGCGACATAGAACAGAGAGATGAACGCATTCGGAAGTTAAAAGCTCGCGCCAAGAAGGCCGAGCGTAAGCTAAGGAAAATCAAGTGTGCTGGGCCCCAATCAACCAGCCACCCCAACCCAGTTGTCGAAGAGAGGGTTACTCAAAGGCTGATTAGTGATGCGATCGCCAATCGTTATACAGCTAGCATGTTCGTGATTGAGACTGCGAGAGCCGCGACCTATGAAAAAGGCTTTCGTGACGGCCGACTGGTCGGAATTCAGAAGACCAAAGAGAAATTCGCCGAAGAAGTTTGCCGATGTGAAAATCGTGGCTTTAAGCACGGTTGGATCAAGGCATCTCAAGCCGCGGAAGCTCTTCGAGTGTCGGGCATTGATTTGGCATTGCCACTCTACCAACATAATCATTTTCCATTTTCTACTTTTGAAGTCGAGAAGAGCGAGGATGAGGGCGACACCGTATAAAAATACTATGTAATTATTGCCTGATTGAATAAAACGTCCTATTTTAAATGTTTCATTGTAATTTGCATTCGGCACACACGTGTTTGCATGCTTTGTGTTTCATTGTATAAACATTGACCGGCCCGAGTCAACTAGGCATTTAATTCCGAACGGTTATATGCCGGCTTGTCATGAGCATTCTTCATTAAATTTATACTTGCCATACATGTCACACACGGTCAATGCGTCGATGAGGCTTTGAATTCGGAGGCTTTTATCTGCCCAAAGGCGTCATGCGCCGATGAGGCTCCGAATTCAGAGGCTTAATCAGTCCAAAGGTGTCATGCACCAGAGGGGCTCTGAATCCAGAGACTGTCAGCCCATCTATAATTGTCGTTTAGATAATTAGGCCATTTTAACTCCAAAAGCCGAAAATTAGAACATGGAGTGGCTGTGACCAATATCGATCGGCGTCTGTCTTTTGGAGTTCAGTGTTAATGAAATCGCCTCAGGGTCACTGCAAGGATCAGAAACAAATCGTCTCGGACTCTTCGCTCCAGTAACTTCACTTACTGCGTTCAGAATCAATTTAAAACAATTTTGTTGTGTGGGGTTAGATAAGTGTGAATGTCAAATGGAGTTTTCTTCAACAGCAGAGGAGAAGCTCGAACTTTGGCTGAGCTTGATACTGCAATGAATCGCAGTAGAGAACCCACCCGTGCGAGGGGTAGGGCGTTCAAAGAACGGGAAAAATGTCAACCTCCAAGTCGTCGAAGCAGATCTCCCCGAAGGGAGAAACAGCAACGGGGAAGTTCTCTGCAACCGCAACCGAGAAATGAGGCCGATGTTGTTGCGACCATTGAGTTTTACTATTTTCGTGGGGAATTCCTTTCTTGTCCTGGATCTTGGCCTTGACGTTGTCTATGGTGTCAGAGCTCTCCACCTCGAGGGTATTGTCTCGCCGGTGTAAACATCGTGGATTCAAGCACGGTCAGATCAAAGCATTTCAAGCTACGGATGCTTTCCGAGCAGCGGGCATTGATTCGGCGCTGCCGCTGTACCAACGCAATCATTTCCCCTTTTTTACCTTCGAAGTTGAGAAGAGCGAGGACGAAGGCGACGCCGTATGAAAATAGATATTGTAATGCTCGAACGCGGATTGCATCTATGTAATTTCTGTTTAATCAAATAAAATGTTTTATTTTAAATGCTTGTATCTCATCCTGAATTTTTATATGCTTAATTAAGCATCTTATTTCGAATGTTGGCACGTTTTTTGTTGAAGCGGTTGTGCCGGCTCAACTTACATATCCTTACTTTGATGTGTAAATGTTTTTTCATTCTGGAGGGCGCTCCAAATTCAGAATATTACTCGACCCTTGAGCGTCACCCGGTGGGACATTATTTGGTCAGCCGAATTTGGAGGCTTTATCGGCCAAAGACGTCATGCACCGATGAGCATCAGAATCTGGAGGCTATTTGGCCAATCGTGATATCTACGAAGGGGCTCCGAATCCGGAGGCTTTTTTCCACCCAAGGACGTCATGCGCCGATGGGGCTCTGAATCCGGAGGCTTTTTGGCCAATCATGATATCCACGAATGGCACTCTGAATCCGAAGGCTTTTTCACCCAAATACGTTATGCGCCAATGGGGATCCGAATCTAGAGGCTTTTTTCGGCCTAAAGACATCATGCGCCGATGGGACTCCGAATCCGGAGGCTTTTTTCGGCCCAAAGACATCATGCTCCGATGGGGCTCCGAATCCGGAGGCTTTTTTCGGCCCAAAGACATCATGCGCCGATGGAGCTCTGAATCCAGAGGCTTTTTGGCCAATCGTGATATCCACGAAAGGCGCTCCAAATCTGGAGGCTTTTTCAGCCCAAAGACGTCATACGCCAATAAGGCCCCGAATCCAGAGGCTATTTGGCCAATTGTGATATCCACGAAGGGTGCTCCGAATCCGGAGGCTTTTTCAGCCCAAAGACGTCATTCGCCGATAGGGCTCCGAATCCGAAGGCTTTTTTCGTCCCAAAGACGTCATACGCCGATAGGGCTCTAAATTCGGAGGCTTTTTTTGCCCCAAAGACATCATGCGCCGATGGGGCTCCAAATCCAGAGGCTTTTTGGCCAATCGTGATATCCACGAAGGGCGCTCCGAATCCGGAGGCTTTTTCGGCCCAAAGACGTCATGCGCCGATGGGGCTCCAAATCCGGAGGCTTTTTTCAGCCTAAAGATGTCATGCACCAATGGGCTCCGAATTTGGAGGCTTTTTGGCCAATCGTGATATCTAGGATGGGCGCTCCGAATCTGGAGGCTTTTTGGCCAATCATGATATCCACGAAGGGCGCTCCGAATCCAGAACCTTTTCGGCCCAAAGACGTCATGCACTGATAGGGCTCCAAATTCGGAGGCTTTTTAGCCAATCGTGATATCCACGAAGGGCGCTCTAAATCCAGAGGCTTTTTTCGTCGGAGCACTTTTGAACTGGATTTCGCAGTGGGTGGCATTACAACTTTTCAACAAGAATCCTTGCATTACAAAAGTGGAATGTGTACATGGCGAATCATTTAGAACTAGGATCATTCCCCACAAGTCGGGTTTAATGACAAAATTTTCGCAAGTGCGTCGAGTTCCAGGGCCATGGCAGACTGCTTCCTGATATATTTCTGAGCCGATATGGAATCTATCTGATAATGGCCATCTCAGTTAGGACCCAATTTTCCATCAACCGGTTTCTTCTTATCCGGAAGTACCTTCAGGATCAACTCTCCCGGTGTGTAGCAATGCAGCTAAATGCATTAATTATACGACTTAGCAAGCTGCTGCTGGTATCGCCTAGGGCTTCCATGGCTTTTCGCTAGGGAGTCGTCCGACATCATCTAGGCTATTTCGATTCGGTAATTCAGTGGAGTTGACCTGCGACTCCGTTGGTGTCTTTCCAGAAAAAAGATAACATGCTTGTGCGGATTGCTGGGAACCATGGATTTGCTCAATTCCGTGTTTGGTCGGGAAGCGTAGCAGCTGATGATAGGTGCTTGGCATGGCCTGAATAGTATGCAACCAAGTTCGCCCCATGATGAGATTATACGGCGAAGGGAGCTTGACGACCAAGAATTCCACATCCACTGTTTGGGAGCCCGCTCGAACGGGTAGTGTGATTTTTCCCAACGGGTACTCTGGATTTGCGATGAAGCCGAATAATGGATAAGGAGCCGGAGACAGGTCTGATTCGTTGAAGCCGAGTTTGGTGAAGGTCTCGTAATACATAACCTCCGAAGTGCTCCCCTGGTCTATGAGGACGCGTTCAATTATAAATCGGTTTACGTGTAGTTAAATGACCAATGGATCAATGTGGGGGAGTGTTATACCGATAAGATCAGAATCATTGAAGATAATACTCGGAGCTTCATGGGGCCGTTTCGTTGGTGTGCGTTGCTTCTGGGGGGCTGACTAAATTGCGTGTACGGTAAGTGGCGTTGGAAGGCTGTATATCATATGAATGACGCCGAGCGGAGGTGAATCCTGCCGAAAGCCAACTGTTTTGATTGCGCTCTTTCGGACATGCTGCTAGAGCCGACCATCTTGCACCAATTCCTAAAGATGGTCTTTCAAAGCAAAGCAACTGTCCGTATCATGACCGTGATCTTTGGGATATTCACACCGCCTGTCCCGCCTTCTCGTGTCAGGAGGTCCCATCATTTTGGACGGCCATTTAAAGAACGAAAGATGTTGGATTTTGGACATAACCGAGCTGATTAGCTCTGATAGCTCCGTATATTTCTTGTCGGCGCGCTTTGTGCGCCTACTATCAACTTGTAGTTGCTCATTTTCTCGGTGTGAGCATTGATCGCTTGATCGGCGAGAATCCCGTCTCTTGTCTCGTTTAGTCCGCTGTTGTGGTTTAGGGCTCTGAGGTGGTACTGAACTTATTGGCTGAGCAATTTCAGGAGGGGCCGTTTTGTTGGCCATGTGTCCGGCTTTAACCCGCAAGGCGTCATCTTCCACTTTGCAGTATTCCTCTACTTTCTTCATCAACCCCCAGACTGTTTTGGGGGGTCTTCTAGTCAAAGAACTGCGGAGGGCATTATCTGGATGTAATCCCATTTTGAAGGCGGTGATGGACATGGAGTCGTTGCAAGCGTCATCAACAAGATTAAAGCATTCCCAATATCGCGCCGAATATGCTCTTAGTGTTTCTCCTGGCAGGATTTGCATTGCCCAGAGAGAGTCGGCTTGTTTCAGCTGGACCTCATTGGTGATGAATCTGGCCCTGAAGAATTTCTGTAATTTGTGGAAGGTTTTGATCGAAGCCACCTCCAGTTTATAATACCACCTAACAGCCAATGGTCCCAAACTGTTGGGGAATATTCGGCACATGAAGGCCTCGTCATCTGCATGCAATGTTATGGCTTGCTTGTAGTGGCGGATGTGGTCGGTGGGGTCTGATTTGCCATCATACAAGGTGAATGACAGTGCTTTGAATTTCTTGGGTAGCACTGCCTTTGCAATCCGTCGTACGAAGGGATCGTGTTGATCATCGTCCGAACTGTTCCTTCTTCGCTTGTGCCTTATACGGGGACTTTCTTTAGAAGAACTAGTAGTTTCAGGTCACCCCTTCTTCTTGGGCTCCGGCGATAACGAGTCGGGATCGCTATCAGTGTCGTCTTGTCAGGCTCGAGGTTGTCGACCACCTGCCTTCGGAGATCGTTCCGGATTTAGGCGTACAACTTGTTTGGATTTTGCCACTTCCAAGGCCAAGTCTTCACGAAGACGTTCATTCTCAGCGATCATGTTCTCCAACCTCTGTTCATTTTGCTTTGCTTGTTCCATGATCGCCTGCATTGTCTCATGCTCCGAAGTCGATGGTGAGGCGAAGTTCAAAGCATGTCTTGCGGCGATAGTCTCCGGTCCATGCATGTTTGTTGGAGTGAGATCGTCTCTTTTCGTGGTTTCATCAGTGACTATTGAAGGATCTTCTATTGCGCCTGCCACGGATATATTTGAGTATTCCCACAGACGGCACCAATTGTGGAGATGTGGTTTAGAAATACTCTTCTGATCCCGGGGGACGCTAGTGATCCTCTTTTAGTCACCTAAAAATGAATAAACACTCCGATTGGGGGTGCCGGAATTAGCACTCCAACGGGCAAGTCAGTCTCTAATCTCTGTATTGCTTATATTTTAAGTAAAGTATAATAATTCTCACATACCTTTCTCTGATGGGTGATCCCGTATTTATAGTATTTTCTTTGGGCCTTTAGGCTGGGCCCATCCTTGCTCCGTCACATGTACCTCTACTCGGCGTCTGTTCTACTAGCTGGGATACTAGTTATTTTATTCGGCTCCTTGATTGGCTGGGATACATGCCGAATAGAGGTTACGTTTCGGACCGGACACGCTCATCCGTCCCTATGGATCTAATGAAATTCGGCTCCCACACTATTCAAGCAATAACCACACATAACAACACTAATAAACTAAACATTATGAGTTTGGGGAAATCACATCCCATTTACAACCTCTACCAATATCCACCAATTACTCTTTATTTATTTTACATTTGCATCACAATTTTCACCATGAACCCTATTTTGGGGAATCACACACAATCAACAGAAAACAATTACCAAGCAATTTTCACAACTTGTCACTCCCCTGAGTGACACACACATTCATTAACACCACAATTACTAATACCACGTAAAGAAAAAAAAATCCTCAGACTATACTTGTACAGTACACCGCATTCTCTAAAGTCAATGCCATGGTATTTACTTCCAAGGTTAAAACACGACTCTCAACCATACCAAGATTATGATGTCCTAGGAGGTCAACCCCAAATTCAACACCTTTGATAGCACATACTTGCTCCATAACAAACACTCTCACCATTAATGATGGTACTACGCCTCTAGTTTAAAATTCTAACAAAATCGTACTTCCAGTATTTCAAACCAATCTCTACTACAACTGTTAGAACCTTAAAAAATAAATAAATAAAAATAATTTAACTCAGAAGGTCAATCACTGCAACTTACCAAATGAAATTAAAATCTGCTTCTCACAATTGCTCAAGTCACCAAACAATAACACCAACCATCATATCAAACCTTTCATTAAAAGCCTACAAGATGAAAGGGTACACCAGCAAATACTCGTTCACCAGTCCTTTCCACATGACAATTAATAAACTTGCCACCAATAATTACCATCACCCTACACAACCTACCAACACCAACCCAACTAGTTTTTCTCTGACGTGGAATTCACCAAAAACTTCCAATAGTATGTTCTAAGTCCATTTAGGGCTCTTTCACAATTAGGTATACAACCAAACCATATTTCAGCACTCCAAGTCGACAAGCCAACTCACATCAACACTTATTCTTTAAACCCAACACACCATGGAACTTACCCCAAAATTAGCACACAACACTACATTGGTACTACTGTGATTCACAATGCCCAACTTATACTTAACAATAACCTACTGACACCATCTACATAGTACTAAACAACGATACAATCCATTAGACCAACTAACAGATCCTATCTCTTATCAAATAAGCACCTCACAAATTTATTTTATTCCCATAGGTAAGGAATCGTCCTCTTTTACCAAGGGAAACCAAGTACCCTTGAATCTGAGCTAACTCCAAACATTCAAGATGGGACAAACATAAAACCAAGCCCAATGGTGATGCTACACTGACCCACTAGCAACCTGAGATCTCTTCCATGCTCATAGTACAACGGTAAACGAAGTCAAAAGCTTAAGCTCCCAAAAGAAAAATTAAGATAACTCTTACTCGAGAAACTCTCCACATGTACACCCCAATTGGCAACTTACTTGACATGTATCAACCTCATAAACAAGCTACAATAACCAAATTTTATCTTCATCTCAATATTTGAAACTATGTTATCATAAACACCTTCCAAGCCCAACCAAAATACTCACATATACCCTCAACCATTACAAACTTCTAATTCATTGTCAAAAGTAGCCACTAGAATTAATATCAATGATTCCCAAACTATCAAGCACAGATTTCTATAAGGACACACCGATCCGACTTCACCAATCAATCCAACACACTTTAGTCACACGCTCCATTGAACCATAATAGCCTCCCAAGTTAACTCCAAGAACTTCTTCTAAGAACAATTATTATGCCATCAAGACCTCTGATAAAATAACTACACCATAATATCTAGAGAGCAACCAATTCTGGCACTCAATATCTCAACCGTTAATAACAAATCACCAACCCTCAAGTCACTATCTCCACCACTATAGGTTTAACACCATTATTACAGCCCCTATCACTTACTATCCACAATCTAATTTACCTCGAAACTCTACATTTAACTCACTTTCTAAAACAAATTCTCCACTAGGTTCCAAACTAGCCAAATTCTCACCCATTTCAATTCCCATTGTGCCAAAGATTTTAAGTTCCAAAAGTTTTTCCCCATTTGGGGTCACTCACATCCTTAGATCCCATAAGAAGTTAGAGATAAAGTCTAACCCACACTTAAATATTCTACACGAGACCTCACACGCCATACGCAAGTTACACATATGGCTATACATGTATCTACTTCCATATATGACAAACCACATAAGCACATAGAGCACGTATGGATCATTCTACTAAGATATCAACTCGTTCCACGGTGCTCAAGGACCTCCAAGTGGAAAAAGCATTGATCAGATGCCGTTCCAAAAGGATTTAGATGAATGCAATGGTCACTAGTCATATCTTAGAAGCTTAATTCCATACACATATAACCACATATATACACAAGGCATACAAGGCACATAAACACCCAATCCTAGCCTAGGAATCCCATTGTGACATAAAGTCACTTCCCACGAGCCTAAGGTATTCGAACCTAATGCTCTAATAACAAGTTGTCACGCCCCAAGTTTTATTACTCGAAAATATAACCAAAACCTTCCGTACAAGTTCATTTTATTAACTACAATTATAATTGCAACTACTCATTACATGGAGTAACAATATTATTATTCCTTCTCGAATAAATACAACAATAATACAAGTCAAGGTTCCCATTGAATTACACAAGAATCTCTCATTACAACAAACATCTCTCATTTACACTATGACAAATAAGAGAGAATAAACTCTTCAATCCTCAATCTGGCGTTCCAAACTTTGTTCCTGAAAAATAGTTAAAATAATTGGGATGAACACGAAGTCCAGTAGGAATCCTCCCTGATTCTAAACAATAAGGTCCCTAGATACATGTGATCATGAAATGCTAAAGAGTGATATAAACATAAATTCGTTGTGCTCTTTTCATACACAAATTACAATGCATATAGGTAATACCATTCCCATAAAAAAATTCATGAAAACTTTTCAAAGAAAAACCCTTTCATTTGTTTCTGTATCAGTCAAATATATTTTTCAAAAAAAGTCTTTCAAGAATCCCTTATTAACTTTACCTGAAAGTATAAACATATCCATGAGTCATTTTCCTACATATCATAACACATCACAACCCATTATAATCCACATAAAAAGAACCCATGCAATTCTGTATATTTGACTTTACCCAATCAAGATTATTCATTTTCCATTATCTCAATCACAAGTACAAATCTCGTTATAATCATTCCACACAATCCAAATTGGACACCGACTCCATTACCAAGCCTTAACATCATACCACACGCTTTACCAGTCAAAAGCTAGAAGGAATGCGGAACCTCACACTTTACCGGTCACAAGCCGAAAGGAACGCGGAACCTTTACACATTTCATCAACCCACACGCTTTACCGGGCGCTACTCCGGAAGGAAGGCGGAACCTTTATTAAGCGCCACGCTTTGCCGACTCAAATACGGCGGGAAACGAACCCCAAGGCAACATTACAATCCAACAATTTCTTAAGTCATTGCTCATTATGAATTGTGGGCAAAGCCAACACATTCATTCATCATTTCCATTACTTATTAGCTCAAGAACACGTACTCATTATTTTTCGCCACGCTTTGCCGACTCAAATACGGCAGGAAACGGACCCCAAGGCAACATTACAATCCAACAATTTCTTAAGTCATTGCTCATTATGAATTGTGGGCAAAGCCAACACATTCATTCATCATTTCCATTACTTATTAGCTCAAGAACACGTACTCATTATTTTCCACCATTCTCTAGTATTCATCAAGTCATTCGTTGTTACAATCCAACAAAACCAATAACAACATTCATTATTTTTATCACAAAATTCATCCAATAACACATCCACTAAGAGCATTTGGCACATTTTTAGAAGCATCCTAAATTCTTATATTTCAATGTTCTTTTAACTTTTCCACAAAATTATCAAATCTTCATACTCAATTTCATAACACAATAATCATCATAAATTATCCCCAATTAATTGATTTAATTACTCATCTTAATTTTTTCAAAATAACCTTTCTATACAATAGTTATTGTCCAACCATTATTCATCATTATCTATTCTCATCTCTACACAACATAAACTTAATTTCTTAAATCAAATGTCAATTGAAGCTTTCTTCATTCCCAATATAGATTTCATAACTAGGGTTAAACACAAATTAGGTCTTTTTACTATTTGACACAAAACCACATTCTCATAACCCAAACATTTTATATTTCACTTAAATCATCAATTCAACTTCCATAAATTAAAAACCCTAGCTTCCTTCACATGCCATTTCTAAAAATCTCCTCAAAATGAGGATTTTATGCAATAAAAAGTATCACCCATCTATCCACAAGACAATATTGAAGAGAAGCAAGGAAAATCCCTACCTTAAGCAAGGAAAGAGAGACACCCAAAGTTTCAACTTCAACAAAAACACGATCCACTTAGATGGATTGAAATTCCTTGGCGCGCTCTACAACCTTCCTCAAGGGACCTAGGTGAGAAGATGCTTCTAGATGAGTAGATCTTGCAATCTAAGTGGGAAAAAGTTGGGTTTAGAGAGAGATGAGAGAGGCTCACAGTTTGAGAGGAAAGGAGAGGAGAAAGTGAAATGAAACCATGCTTGGAGCCTATTTATAGTAGTAGAGAAGTAGCCCTAAGGTCAATAAAATAATAGGCCCAAAACCCCCTAAAGGCAGGGCCCATTTGAACCTCAAAATCTGGAAAGAAAGAAAAAAAAACACGCAGGGGTCGACCCTTCAGACAGGGGGGTCGACCTTTTAGGTAAAAAAGACAATCTGGCACAAGCAAGGGGGGTCGACCCTTAGACAAGAGGGGATCAACCCTATTTTCCAGCAACCAACACACAAATTCTGCAACATAAGAGGGTCAACCCTTCCCAGACTGGTGTCGACCCTATAGAAAACTAGCAGAGGCACTAAGAATTCAAACAGATATAACTTTCTCGTTCGGACTCCGTTTTAGGTCGTTCTTGTGTCCAAATCAAAGCCCTAGAAACAAGCTTTCCAATGGTTCTAGCCTCACATCCAAATTCAAATTATGGAAAAAGAAAAGGGCAAAGGAGTGAAGGTTGGTCAAAACCAAAAACTCAAATTTGGGGCTTTTGATCTAATCTTGCCCAAACACTTTGTTAAGGCTTCAATCAAGGTTCCAAACATCACCCAAGAATCCTCAATTATAAGATTCAAAGTTCACTTGCCAACCCATCAATACCAATCTGATATAAATTAGAATCCAAGTCGTTACATCGGCTCTCTTTGCCAAAAAGAAAGATGGCGCGTTCCGACTTTGTATCGATTATTGAAAATTGAATTGGGTAACTATTAAAAACAAGTACCCAATGCCTCTTATAAATGATTTGTTTGATCAATTGAAAGGGTTTTGTTGCTTTTCTAAGATAGATCTGAAATCGAGTTATCACCAATTGAGAGTAAGGGAGGAGGATATCCAGAAGATGGCATTCCATACGCGGTATGGTCATTACGAGTTTCTAGTGATGCCCTTTTAGCTGACCAATGCACCAGCCGTGTTTATGGAGTTGATAAACCGGATCTTTCTTGAGTTCCTAAACCGTTTTGTGGTTGTCTTTGTTGATGACATCTTGATTTACTCACCCTCTGAGGATGAGCATGAGGAACACTTGCGAGTGGTGCTTGAACTTCTTAGAGCCCACAAACTCTATGCTAAGTTTGGGGAATGTGAATTCTGGTTGAGAGAGGTTAAGTTCTTAGGCCATATGGTATCCAAGGAAGGGGTGACTGTAGATTCATCCAAGATAAAGGCAGTGTAAGATTGGGAACAATCTAAGAATGCTTTTGAGATCCGTAGTTTCTTGGGGTTGGCTGGGTATTACCGTCGGTTTATGAAAGATTTCTCTAGATTAGTTTCACCATTATCTAGACTGACAAGGAAAGGAATTAAGTTCGTATGGAGCAAGACTTGTGAGAAGTCTTTTCAAGAGCTTAAGGTTAGACTTACCACTGCTCTAGTATTGATTATTCCAAAGAGGAGTTTGGGCTATTCAGTGTATTGTGATTATTCACGAGAAGGTTTGGGTTGTGTATTGAAGCAAGGGAGGAAAGTAGTAGCTTATGGCTCGCAACAGTTGAAAACACATGAGAGGAACTACCCTACTCATGACCTGGAGTTAGCGGCAGTGATCTTTGCATTAAAGATTTGGAGGCAATACTTGTATGGTAAGAAATTTGAGGTGTTTTCTGATCACAAGAGTCCAAAATATATGTTTACACAGAAAGACCTAAATCTGAGATAGAGAAGGTAGATGGAGTTTACAGAAAAATATGATTTTGAGTTACATTATCATCCGGGGAAGGCCAATGTTGTGGCCGATGCTTTGAGTAGGAAATCCATTGGTAATGTGGCTAGTATTGCCATTCGAGAATGGGAGATGTTGGGTGCTATTGGTGAGTTTGACTTGCATCTTGGGCGAGTTCGTGGAGTCTGCAGCCTTGTTTTCGATAGTGGCATAACCTACATTTGTGAACCAACTGATAGAAGCGCAGAAGGGTGATCTTGAGGTAGAAACGCTTCGGGAAAAAATCTTTAGTGGAAAGGTAGATAAAGGCTTGAATGTGTATCCCGACTCTAGTGTTAGATACTATGATCGTTTTTTTCGTGCCGGTGTCTTATCGAAAGGAAGTACTCTGAGAGTTTCACCATTCACGCCTTGTGTAGACACCCCATTTTTGACCGACCTTAAGACTCAGACGTCACCAACTAAGCGCTCGGTGATGTTGCATATTGTGCTCGTTCTGAGGTTTCAGAGTCTCGGCTGCGAGCCTTGCCTCCGGACTTCCGGGCTCTTTTGTACTTTGCCTCGGTTTGCGAACCAAGTCCTGTTTTCTCTATTTTCTCTTCCCGAAGGGAGGGAGAGGTCTCATAGACTATCTCTCAGTGGCCGTAGGCTACGTTTCGTGGTCGTAGGCCATTTTTCCCGTTTGGAGGCCAGTTTCCGGTTTTCGGAGCCGTCGGTCGTGTGCCTCGGTTCGGGACCACCTAATTACCTCCATTTGCTCCGATTTTTGGCACACACTTTGTTTCCTCTCCTTAGAGGGACACTGTGGCCCGGGAGACCACCTTCATGGTCATACGCCACCTCCGGTGCTTAACAGCTTGTTTTCGGGGCCTCGGACCGCGCGTTTTGGCCCCCGAACCCTCGTTTTACATCGGTTAGGGTTCATTTTTGGTATGGACCCTATTTTCATGGTTATGAAGATGGTAGGATGGTGGTAGGCCACCTTTTCCCCTGAAAAACCAATTTTCTCATTTTCTCTCTCCAAAAGCCGATTTTTTTTAACAGAAAGCTGGTTTTTCTCACTTTTGAGCCACAATTTCTGGCTTTTCATACCATCATTGTGTTGTGCACACTTGGGAGGCCACCAATATGGGTAGGCCGACCAGTAATTCATCTTGACCCTTTTGAACCCCTCTAAAAAGCTGGTTTTTCTCCCTCCTAGGTCACTTTTTTTCTGGTTTTTCTCTACACAGCTGTGTTGCACTCATCTGGAAGGCCACCTTCTGGGGGTGGCCGACTAGTAATTGTTCTTGACCCCTTTGACCCTGGTCGGCCGACCAGGGGAGGTGGCCGGCTGGCCACCTTGGCCTTTTGAACCTGGTCAACCAGGTTTGTCTCCTGGGGTGCATTCTAGCTGTGCCAACTAATTTGCACCTGTCCCTCTGTCCAAGGGTCTGCCCTAGTTTTTGGTCCACTTAAGGTGGTTTTCACCCCTTTGCTTGGTTTCAAGGAGAGTTTGGCCCTTTTGGTCAAGCTTCTTGGGGAAGCTTGACCCTTTTGGTTTAGCTTCCTCAAGAAGCTTGACCCCTTTGGTCAAGCTTCTCTTAGAAGCCTTGAACCTTTCTGTTGGCTTCTCCAAGAAGCCTCACCTCTTCTCCTCTTTATAACCAACCCTCCACCTCATTTTGCAAGGGTTAGAAAAACCAGCTGGGTTTTATACATACAATCCTCCATATCTCTCTCATCAAAGCTCAAAAACACCCATTGTTCTTGGTCTTTACACTACACCTCCAAGCCTACTACTTCCACCACCCATTCAAACACCCTGAGGCTGATTTTTAGAGGTTAGGAGCTCATTATCTTGGACCAAAAGCTACTGCATTGCTGTGCTATAAGGGCAAGCCTCCATTTCCCCTTTTCTTGCATTCTTTTGCCTCATTTCTTAGCCCTATTTGCAAGCATTTCTGGGCTCCAAACCAAATTGTAAAGTGTCTTATTTTGAGCCCCTCTTCAACTTTGATTAAGGACACTTTGCTATTTGAAGTCATCTATTTCCTTGTTTGTTCAATCTCCCTTTTAG
This sequence comes from Camellia oleifera, assembly GCA_022316695.1. Classification (NCBI taxonomy): domain Eukaryota; kingdom Viridiplantae; phylum Streptophyta; class Magnoliopsida; order Ericales; family Theaceae; genus Camellia; species Camellia oleifera. Next base: position 98,734,830 of record CM039317.1, read on the forward strand.
GGCTATTTGTGCATCATATTTTAGCCTTACTTGTGAACATTTTCGAGATATGTTATAAACTGGAAAAAGTCTTGTATTGACCTCCTTCTTAAGTTTGTTTGAGGTCACTTTTATTTTTGAAGTCATCTCCTTCCTTGCATGCTTCATTTCTACATGCTTTGAGCCATACATTTGAGCATTTGCATTGGCCTTGTTTTGGCCTCTTGGCCACTGAAATCCAGTGGATTTTCAGTGACTTTGATGAGGTTTTTAGCTTTGAAATCATAGAGGGGTGACCCTCTCACCTCTCATTCTCTTTACTAGCATGTTTGGCCTTCCAAAGGGACTCTATTTTGCATGCATTGGAGTCATGTTTCAGGCCTTATTTTGAGAGTTTTAAGGTCTTCCTAGGCTCTTTTAAGAGCCCATTTTGCCATATCTTATGTCTATGATGCATGTGTAGAGCAATCTCATTCAAGGCCTCTCAAAGAGGCCTTCCTTTGCATATTTCCTAGACTGATTTCATGGCCTATTTGGTGAGTTTTAGGGCTTTCATAATCCATTTCCAGAGTTGGTTTGATCTTACTAAGTGTCTATCTTATATGTGCTTAACAATCTCCTGTATGGCCCTCTAAAGGAGCTCATCATTTTTGCATGCATTGGCTGCATTTCAGTGATTATTTGGGCATATTTTGACATGTTTTATTCACTGTTTTTGGCTGGTTTGATGAGTTCTTATATGCTTCATATACATGCCATGTAAACCATGTTTGCTAGCCAATGTTGCATGCTATTTTAGTCCATCATGTTAGCATCTTTTGGCCATGCCTTAAACTGGAAATGTGCGTGTTTTGGGACTGCCTTGGCTCTGTCTTTATACTTCATGATCAAATAATGCTTGCTTTGCATAGCTATAAGTCAATACATGTGCCTAGTTTTTAGTTTCGGGGTTTACTTCATGCATCGGGTGCCATATTTCCATGTTTCGGGATCATTTAGCATCATGTTTCAGTGCTGGAATTTACATGTTCATATGCCATCTCTCATCCTTTGCCATGCCTTGTTAGAGTTACATTTTATGTCTTAGGATCGGTCCTCGATTTACGTGCATGTGTACACGCATTTCGATTTTTCATTTTCATCTTATGGCCACTGATGTGAGTGTGGCTGAGGTCCACTCATGTTGGTGTAAGCCCATATTGCATTGTGTATGCTAGGTTGTATGTTAGTCGCATTCATGCATGTCATGCATATTGCATCATGTTTGGGATAGGAGTTAACCCAAGCACAGGAAACGAGGGACGTTTCATACTCCAAGTGACGGAACGTGTCTCAATTCCCAATCACCAACACTCCGGATTAATCATGATGGAGTCCAAGCCTTGTTGTGTTTATATGTGCATTCATTTCACATCGAGTTGTGCAATTCGACTCCTCGGCCATCATGCATCGATATGCGTGATTGGTGGCACGAGGATCGAAGCAAGCACACATATGTGAAAATACTTTGCCATGCCCCTTTCTCGCTCTCTATTGCAACAAATCAGAAACCGGCAGTCTTTTGGGGCTTCGTGCAATATTCCGGGCTTAATTGTAAACAAAGGCTAATCGGGGCATTGCAATGGATTTCCGCGCAAGGCAACTCAAGCATGCATCATTCATCATTTGGAACAGAGCTGAGGCGGTCCATAGACTTGCGTGCTAGTTTACTGCTTTCCTAGTTAAATTTGTTAATTAATTAGGGTTTTGTACTTATTTGGACTGTATTATTTATTCGGGACTGTATTATTTATTTGGACCCTCCGAGCGAGGGCAATATTGTAATAAGTGTGCTTGTGTGTGATGCATGTCTTCCAACCCCCACTTCTTTCTCCCTTTTATTTACCAGCTTATGATGGTTAGATTAAGGCATGTTTCAGTTAGCATACTTATGCTCGCATGTTTGCATCCATTCATCTGTCTTGCATGCACCGGGCTCGGCGCATCATACTAACTGCATTGTACTTCAATTCCGAGTTGAATACATGTTATCCGTTGCATTTCGTATGCCATGTTTAGAATAGCCGAGCCTATCTTAGCTGTATTTTGCATGTGTTGCATTAGGCATTTCTGTATAGTTAGGATCATGTATGGATTTCTTAGCTTTTGTTTTGGCTTGGAGTACTCAGTAAGTTTTTATGTTTTAGCATCCTTGCATGCGTGTGAGTGACTGCCATGATAGCATGCTTACCATGAGGCTATATGCTTATGTGATATATCTGCCTGAATGCCTGTGGGTGAAGGTTGGGTTATTTGGATTGGAACAAATCATCAACTGTGAGTTTTAAGCCCACTAGATAGTGGCAAAACCATCTTTTCTAAGCCCACCTGAGGGTAGCAAAATCCGCATTTTAGCCTACTTGCGAGTAGCAAACCGCTTTAAAAAACAAACATGAAATGTTTTGTTCTAACTCAGGCAATCCAGTCTATACTTGTATGCTGTGCGCATCACATAGTAATTCTAGGCTAATAACCGGAATAAGAACGCATAATGTTTTCAAAACTAGATATCATGGTTAGTAGAGGCCGATCTTCGATCGGGCGAGTGGGGGTGCTCACGAAGTGACCTTCCCCAAGGCAACTTTGGTGATGACGGACACGTGGCCTTAGGCAACAAGTCAGGGTTTCCTAAATTTCCCAAAATAAAACATTTAGGTGGCGACTCTATATCTGGCAAAGCAGTCCATGTTTGGCACTTCTTTCAAAAAATCTGTTTTCAAAAACGATTTGCCAAATTTGGACTCTTTGATGATTCATCGGTCTTGCATTGCACTCTGCGAGATTAGATACAGGACCGTGACATTTGAGTCCTGAATTGTAGTGAGCCCAAATGAACAAAACGGGATCTCCTCCCGGGACATTCGAGGACATCTACACCTTGCGGTGCATCCGGGAAGCACAAAGATATATCACAACCTTAGTCACCAGTTTTGGTGGAAAGGAATGAAAAAGGATGTGGCTATGTTTGTATCAAAGTGCCTTACTTGTCAACAAGTGAAGGCCGAACATCAGAGGCTAGCAGGTTTATTGCAATCCTTGCCACTAGCCGAGTGGAAGTAGGAGCATGTCACGATGGATTTCATTATGGGTCTTCCTAGGACTCAACGAGGTAGTGATGCGATTTGGGTGGTAGTTGACCGATTGACCAAGTCAGCGCACTTTATACCTATACACGTGAGTGACTCGGTGGATTATCTTGCCGACCTTTATATTAGGGATATAGTGAGGTTGCACGGGTTCCCAGTGACAATTGTTTTGGATAGAGATCCACGTTTTACAGCTCGATTGTGGCAGAGCCTACAAAGTGCCTTGGGCACAAGGTTGACTTGTAGCACCACGTATCACCCTCAGACTAACAAGAAGTCAGAGCGCACCATTCAGATTCTAGAGGATATGTTTCAGGGTTGTGTTCTTGACTTTAAGGGGTCGTGGGAGAGGCACTTACCCTTAGTGGAGTTTTCCTACAATAATAGCTTCCAGTTGAGTATTGGCATGGCACCGTTTGAGGCCTTATATGACTGACCGTGTAGATCTCCTGTGTGTTGGGCCGAAGTGGGTGATGCACCAATGTTGGGTCCAAAATTAGTTTAGGAAACGACTGAGAAAGTCACACTTATCCGTAAGAGGTTGGTTATGGCCCAGAGTCGACATAAAAGTTATGCCGATCGTAGGAGGAGACCTTTGTCTTTTGAGGTAAGAGATCATGTCTTCTTGAAGATATCACCTAGGAGGGGTTTGATGAGGTTTTGGAAGAGTGGGAAGTTATCCCCTAGATTTATTAGGCATTTTGAGATCCTTGAGCGGATTGAAGAAACAGCTTATCACTTGGCCTTGCCACCACAACTTTCTGGGGTTCATGATGTGTTTCATATTAGTATGCTTCAAAAGTACAAGCCGGATCCATCGCGTGTATTGGATTGGACCAACTTAAAGGTAGATGAGGATGCCTCATATGAGGAGAGACCAGAGAGGGTCTTAGATACTCGAGACCAAGTCTTGCAAGGCAAGACAATTCCTTTGGTGAAAGTGTTATGGAAACATCACAGAGTTGAGAAGGCAACTTGGGAACGGGAGTTGGAGGTCCGTGAGAAGTATCCAGACTTATTTGTTGATGTTTGAGCATGTATTGAGATTATGTTATGTTAATGAAATATGAAAACATTGTATATGTTTGAAAATATGGAAACATTGTATATGTTTTTGAAAATGTGAATTGTACTTTCAATATTGGAACTTGTGTATCGAGTTGATGAGAATGGATAACCGGAGAATGGGTCATGGTATTGAAATTGATTGATTATCATTGTTGTAATTGGTTTAAACATGGTTTTAAAGTTTGATTTATAATTTCAAGGACAAAATTCCTTAAGGGGGAGAGGTTATAACGACCCGAGCTTAGACCCGAGCTTAGACCCGATCCATTTATTGCTTTTGAATTCGGGAAACCATATTCATAATGGTCGTTCTTTTCTCTTCATATTTGGTTTTGGCTTTGGGGGTCGACACCGCCCTTGCTAGGGTCGACACTGCCCGCTTATCTTTGTTTTGTTAAGCTCCAAGGGTCGACACCAGTGCTGGGCCCTACAGCTTGGGGATTTTGACTTATTCTTTTGAGTTGACTTTGGAACTTTATTCCACTTTAACCTAGCACTATAAATAGGGCCCTCACTTACCTTTTTCTTCACTTTTTCTTCTCTTTTCCCTTTCTAAACCGTGAGTCCCTCTTTTCTCTCTCCAAACTCACTTTTTCGCTCAAAGATCTTCAGATCTACTCCCTTAGAAGCATCTCCTCACCTTGCTCCTTTGAGATTAAGTGTAGAGCTTGGCGAGGGCTTCGTTCTGATCAGAGCAAATCGTCGTTTCGTCTCCGTCAACTTTTTGGGCTTTCTTCCTGCTTCCTCTTCTAAGTTTGAGGTAGGGATTCTCCGCACCCTCTTATAAATTTTAACTTAGCTATTTGTTATTTCTAAAACAATATTGCGATTTTTGGAGATTTTGGACAAATCTAAGATTTTGGTTGGAAATCAAAAAGAGGGGTTTTCAAATGGTTTGTTAGAGATTCTTGTAGAAAGGTGTTTATTGTTGATCTATGATGAAGTGACGGGTTTTTACCTTTGGAAATGATTTGTAAAGGAAAAGGGAATTTTGCCCTAGAAATATCAAATGTTGATCTTCTAAAGATAACATAAATGATGTTGGGTTTTAAGTAATTGAAATGATATCTTTCTCTACTCAAAAATGATTTTGAAAGAAAACGAGGTTTTACTCTAAAACCATGGGTTTGACCTGTGTTGGAAAAATATTGAAGAATGGTGTTGGTTTTGTAATCTTACTCACGTCTTGATGATGGTGATGGGGGATATTGATGATGATGATGGTAGAGTTGGATATGTTATATTGCTCACTTCTTGGAAATGATAATAATGTGTATTGTTATTGAAGTTTTCTTCTATTTATTAGAGATATCTATTTTGGGCTATCGGTGAAGGATAGCTATGATTATTGTAAAAATTGCATGAGGATTAGGAGAATTAAACTATTTTCTCATTCATTTACATTGAGCATTGTTTCGTATTTATACTTTGGAAATGTGTATCATTTTGAGAAAAAATGGTGAATTCGAGAATTGAATGTTGTACATTTAAATTAGTTAGCCGGAGTGTCCAGGGTGAAAGTCTTGAAAATCATGCGTGTACATGGGTGCTGATCCTGTGGACAAAATTTCCGTGAACTGGCAATAGTAGTACTTGTATAGCCTACGTTTACATGGGCCTCGTTTTACGGTTTCCTCCGGATGAAATTTTTGAGAAAGGTTAGATTTGTTTTGGAATTTCTTAAGTATGATTCACTACCCTATTTTGTATTGTAAAGGATATGATTGGTAACGATGATATTAGTCGAGTATCGTATGATCATGAGAAAGAAGAAATGAAATACTTTGGCACGAGCATTGCATATGCATTCACCTTATACTTTTGTTAAAATTTATATGTTGTGTTGGATTATTTCTACTGGGCTTTGGCTCATCCTATATGGAAAAAATATTTTTAGGTACTAGTGATATGAGTCCGCCAAGGCAATAGCTTGGGTGGACTTGGAGCAAGAGCATCATTTTTGTTTATTTGTATATTTGTTTTGTACAAGCTAAGGGCCGTTAAATGTATTGGATTTAAATCAATTTTGTTACAACCAAGTATTGGCTTGGAAAGTTGTAAGCCTTTAAGGCATTCTCTTAATTGTTTATCTTTCATTTTACATTCTTCATCATATAACATATGCTATAGATTCAAGGTTAGACTTGTGAATATATATACGCATATGTTGCACTTTTGTACAAGAAACTAGAAGTTAATGAAAGATAATTATTTCATCTTGTGTTGTTGTTCGATTAGTATTATAGTCTAGTTATTGTATTGATTTCGAGGCGTTACAACAAGCCCCTCGCCAAAGATTATTAAGATACGTGAGGGTGGCAAGACAATTTACTACTTATGACGTCCTTGGGGGCCAGACTTCATACCTTGGAAAGATGGCCCTGAAATGAATAAATGTGATGGAGATGAGTCCTAAGAAGGATTAGTTAAGACGCTCGAAATAGCTCCAGAGTGCATGCAAGATAAGCCCAAACCGCAGCAGGAAGTATTTACTAAGGTAAACCTCAACGACTTACCAGGACAGAGCAAGCCTGTGTTTATCAGCGACACCTGGCCTTAACCTATCTCTTGTCTTGACACTTTTCCTAACTCCAAGCCAATAAAGTAGCATGACCGAAAATACCATCCTGACCTTGAGGCAAAGATTAAGGAAGAGGTAAAAAAGTTGAAGAGGGCTAAGTTCATTGAGCCTATATAGTACCCAACTTGGTTAGCGAATATTGTGCCTATGAAGAAGAACAATGGCCAGATCAGGGTTTGCGTAGATTTTCGGGACCTAAATAATGCCTATTCGAAAGATGAATTCCCATTGCCCCACGTTGACACTCTTGTCGACTTTACTGTAGGCCATCAGATGTTCTGCTTCATGGACGGATTCAGTGGTTATAATCAAATAAAAATGGCACCAGGTGATGCGAAAAAGATAACTTTCAAAACACCAGTGGGAAATGTTTTTTACATGGTGATGCCCTTCGGTTTAAAGAACATAGGGGCAACCTATCAACAGGCTATGACTGCAGTATTCCATGATATGTTACATCATGAAGTAGAAGTGTATGTCGACGATTTGGTGGTAAAATCTACCAAAGCAAACCGACATCTCCGCGACTTGGAAAAAGTTTTTCAGCGTTGTCACAAATTTTGCTTAAAGATAACCCTCTCAAATGTGTTTTCGGAGTTACCGCAGGAAAGTTTCTTGGTTTCTTGGTACACCAACATGGTATTGAAGTAGACGGAGGTAAGATCAAGTCAATCATGGAGATGCCACCGCCACCGTCTCAAAAAACCTTGAAAAAATTCCTAGGCAAAGTGTCATACCTTAGGAGGTTCATTCCAGCCCTTGCTGAGATAACCTTTTCCTTTGGGATACTGCTAAAAGGGAATCACAAGTTTGAATGGTTACAAGAACACCAACAAGCATGTGATATAGTGAAGAAACCACCTACCACGCCACTTATAATGATTGCCCCACAACCTGAAAAGCCTCTGCTACTTTACCTTACCTCTACACCTCAGTCTATTGGAGCTTTACTTGTTCAAGACATAGATGGCATTAAGAAGCCAGTCTATTACATCAACCGCAAAGTCAATGGTACTAAATCACGATATATCCCAATTGAGAGGCATTGTTTGGACTTAATCTTCACAACGTAGAAGTTGCTTCATTAGTTTTTGGCACACTCAATCCAGGTTGTGACCAGGAGTGACCCACTCCGTTACTTACTGAGCAAGCTCGCTCTGACCAGAAGGATGGCGAGATGGTTGCTAGCCTTAGCAAAGTATGACAACACGTGCATTACACCAAGGGCTATCAAGAGCCAAGCGCTTGCAGACCTACTAGTACAATTTTTGTCTGGGGAACATGAACCCATAGCGATATCTCTACCTAGTGAGGTCCACGTATCAGCAACGACAATCGAGGTTTATTGGGACCTAAAATTTTATAGAGCCTCTGGAGCCGGGAAAGGTGGAGCTAGCATAACACTAACAAGTCAAAGTGGAGAGAAATTCCACTTACCATACAAGCTTGACTTTGAATGTTCGAATAACGAGGCTGAATATGAGGCATTGATACTGGGCCTAATTATCGCTCAAAAGAAAGGCCTCTACAAATTGAAAATCTGGGGCGACTCTAAGTTGATCGTGAAACAAACACTTGGTGACTTTGCCTTGAAGGAGCCTCTTTTGACCCCATATTGCACCATAGTCTAGAAGTTGCTTACTCAGTTTGATGATGTCTAGATCTATAACAAGCATGATCCGTAATTATCCCATAATACATTATTAAGAATGCTAACAAAGTTTCAAGAATGAGATTATGTGTTAATCGTGCATTTTGTATGTGTTACACATTCCTATCTGCTAGCCGTAGGAATATCTGTCTGAATTTCTTTTCAGTATAGCATTTGAAGGCCTTATTGACATCTCAACACGAAATTGACTAAGTCTGTGTATTATTTAGAATTTTTAGAATTTTATGGTAAGTTTAATTGGATTTTGATTCGGAATCAAATAATTAGAATAAATAATTACAATTGATTAGTCTTAATGAAGCTAGGTTAATCAAGGGCATATAAAGCCACTTACAGTTCATAATTGCTTATCAATCTTTATCTTTTGAGAACAAAACGTGAGAGAGAGAGAGAGAGAGAGAGAGAGAGAAGCTCGGTTAATCGAGGGTATATAAAGCCACTTAGAGTTCATAATTGCATATCAATCTTCATCCTTTGAGAAGAAAACGTGGGGGAAAGAGAGAGAGGGAGAGAGAGAGAGAGAGAGAATTGGAGTGGGAGCAACAAATTTGTAGGAGATTGAAGAATTGAGTTGGAATCAAGCTAGAGATTTGAAAATTTGGGAAGAACAACTTAGAATTCTTGCTATTCCAAGACTTTAGGTGAGTAATCCACTCCCAACTTTTGTGTTTAAATCACAATTATGAGAATTCAAGAGAATTTAGAGATATATACTTGAATTGAACAAAGAACAAAGGAATTTGAGTCAACTCAGGCGTGCATGCATAACTCACCAAGTTTTGATTTTGAATTTCAACAAATACTTACATGCATGGGCCTATACTTGTATAATTTTGAGAATTCAACATAAATTTGCTTATAACACTCCATTTGCTCATGTTTTGAAAGCTAGGAGTTCATATTATTGCATGTATGTACTTGAAAGCTTGGTTTTGAAGAATTGAAGAGTATTTGAGCATGAGTTTAAAGAATTGATTTGATTTTAGGCTTTGATTTTGAGAATTGAACTTCATTTCATGTTTTTCTACAAGTTTCTAAGTGTTTCTTCAAGTTTTGGTCCAAAAGAATGTGTTTTGGTACTTTGCAATTGAATTTTGAACTTGGAACAACAATCTGGAAATTCCAGAATTTGGTCGCATCGCTAGAGCGACCAAAGCTTCGCTCGAGTTTAAATTTTAAGCGCTCAGAAGTTCTGCGGAATTTGATAGTTGGCTCGAGCAACCAACAAACTGCTTGAGCGACCAACCTTTGTTTTGAACCTTGCTCGAGCGACCAAAACTTAGCTTGAGCGTAAAATGAGAGTTCACAGTACTTGTGCAGACTTTGAAGACCGCTTGAGCAAACTGCCCTATTTTTAGAAATTTTTCAAAGTGTTTTTAAGTGCATAATTGCATCCTCATGCCATCTTAGGCACTCTTAAGCCATGATTTAGGCTACAATAATGAGGATAAGAATTAGAAACACACTAAGGACGAAACGAAATAAGTTAAGCGTTTTCCAAGCGTGTGTTTCAATGTGTATATGTCATGTGTTTACGTAGGTCATATGTTATCATCCGCCTGATCAATCTGCTCTGTTTGCTTTGCTTCTGGCGTTATCTGTGAGTAACAACTCTATAAACCTATATTTGACTATATAAGTATTTTCTAACTGATATGATATGATCTATTTTCTAAAATGTTATTTTGTGAATCATGAATGAATGTTCGATTTTCTTAAATGTATTCGTGGCATCCTTAGCATCATGTGAATTTGTCATGTGTTATCTGTTACCTGGTACCAGGGTTTCACATGGGTTCCATTCATGGAACTAATTATGCATAATCAACTATATGATCTGCAAGTAGGTCTTTATGACCATCTCATGTGAATATGGTCTATATGACCGCCTACTCTGCACGTGGGTCTTTATAACCAATCTGATCTATTAACTAATGGATGTACCACGTATAACTGTTTGCAAATTTGAATATGTATAAGAATCTGTTTCTGATCTGAATTCTAATCTCTGAATTTGCTATGGATATCATTCATGAAAACCCTTACTCTATTGTTATTCATTGGGCTCCAACTCATTATCTTATATATGTATGTAGGTGATCAAGCGTACGACCAGGCTTAGGACTTCAAGTCTGGATTTGTTCTGTCAAACCAATCACCATGCCTCACGTGGAGGTTCCTGAAAATCAATGTGGTTAAGTTTTGAAATGAAGTCTTAAGTTTTTGTTTACTTTTGTTTATTTGGGCAGGATTTTGTTTCTTTCTTCTATGTATAGCTAAGTCCCTTTTCTTATATCTATACACGTGATGACATCATCATATATGTAAATAAAGTTTTAAATTGTCTGTCTCATATAAGTTTGCATAGCTCTATGGACATTGTATTTTGATATTTGCTTCCGCCAACCCCTTATTTTGTTAATATGTTTCAGAGGCCTTCAGTAATCTTAGGATTACTGGCAGATTATGATACTAAACCTATAGGGGTAGGTTTAGGTCATAACAGAGTGGTATCAGAACACATGTTATACCGCACACACGAGTCCATACGAGCTATAGATGTCTTAGAAAAGAATTAGGGACATTACATCAGCACGTGTGTGTGTGTGTTATGTGAACGTATTTGAAACAAAATGAAGATGAAATGAAATAAAACTAAACACTGTGGAAACTGTAAAAGAATTATTTGCCTCTGTTTATTATTGTTCTGTTTACCTATAGCAAATGAAAAGAACAAGAAGTGATGATATGACCGAATCTTTTGATGCCCGAATGGACTGTATGGAAAGAATGCTAGAGGTTCTAACCAAGTCCATGAGACAACAACAAAGCCAACAATCATTAGCTCTTCCGCCTTCGCCGGTACATGTGGAACTGGTAAACAATGACATTATCAATTTGACTCAAAAATTCAACAAAATGAAGCCACCGACTTTTCTAAGTGGCATTGGACCACTAAAAGCAGAAACCTAGATGCTAGAAACTAAAAAATTATTTGAAGTATTTCCATGTTCAGAAACTCAGAAAATTTTGCTGGCAACCTACACTCTAAAGGAGGAAGCTAGGCATTGGTGGATGTTGATCTGAGATAACGATGGGGCTATGACATGGAATCAATTCAAGGAGATCTTTTACAAAAAATATTTTCCTCAATGCTTCAAAGATCGTAAAGCTTCTGAATTTGAATAGTTGAAATAAGGCAATATGTTAGTAGCAAAGTATAAGGCTAAATTCACATAATTAGCCCAATTTGCTCCACATATGGTGGACACGGACTACAAAAAGACCAGGAAATTCGAAGGAGGCCTTAATCTGGATGTGTTTGATTGGGTAGGTGTGTTAAAGCTAACTAAGTATGTGGATGTATTGGGTAGAGCTCTTATGACCGAGACCAATTTAATAGCCATGAAACAACCAAAGCTTCGACAACTGAATGAAGAGGCAAAAGATTCAGGTTTAATTTCAGAAAGGGCCGGTCATTCTCAAAGAAGCAAAATACGGGATCTACAAGTAGCTCAAGTTAGGGAAACAGTTCTGCACCTAACTGCCCAGAATGTGGATGATAACTTAAAGGTTTGTTACCGAAAAACAGGTGCTTGTTTCCAGTGTGGTCAAGCTGGAAAAGATTGCCCACTTTTGACTCAAAATACCAACCATCCTACGGCAAGTTCAACCGAGTCTGCTTCTACACCAAGATCAAATATCAAAACTAACTCTGGAAAAGAAACTTTTTGAGGCAAGGTAGAGTTTTTCCACTTGTTCTTGGGGACATCTAGAACACTGAATCTGTGGTGTTAGGTATACTTCTTATTTGTGCTCAGAATACCTATGTCTTAATAGATTCTGGATATACTCACTCATTTGTGTCACATGCTTTCTCCCGAAAATTGACTAGACCTCTAGAGCCTTTGAATTATTTTTTGTTTGTATCTACGCCATCTGGGGGTTCTATGTTGTATGCCTATGTGTATCTTGCATGTGACATTATGGTTGGTGATGTGTTATTATATGTTGACTTGATGCCTATAGCTATTGATCATTTTGATTGTATATTGGGTATGGATTGGTTAACTAACAATATTCAACGGTTTCAAAGCCAACCTCAAGTTCAAATTCTGAATTTACAATATATCATGGTTTCGTTCTCTTTTCAAAATCAACCCTTTTGTTTTCCCAGTTATATTGCTCAAATCCTTTTCTTTCAAAAAGACCAATTTCCACATTTTCGATACAACCACATCCATGGATTCCAAGCCGTAACCCAACTCAACCTAACATGATTAATCCCAATAAATTCCATTACCAACGTTGATTCTCCCTTTATATAATTAACACAATAACATAACTCAATATTAACAAGACACAAACATTAATTAACTTTACCTCATTTTAATTCATTAGGTCAAATTATCAACTTAGGGTTTTCCCTTTATTTCAACCTAAACGTGTTAAACTACTCCCCAATCAACCCAAACAACAATAAATTTTACAATTTTAACCCAAACACTTCCAACCCCAGATCCCATTTTTTATGCTTTTCAAAAACTCATAGTGAACATGCTTTTTATGTAATAAAATCTACCACGTGTCTATCTATAGACGAGGTATTGAAGAGGAACAAATAAATCGCTACCTCTTGAAGCGATGAGGAGAAGGTCAAAAAATCTACGACAATGAAAACACGATCCACTCATATTAAAATGAAGCCCTCGCGACCCTCTACGTTTTGGTCTAAGGGACTATGGGTCAAAGATGGGTAGAAATAGATGAAAACCAAGTGGGAAGAGCTTGAAAGCTCAAAAATGGCAGAAGGAGGTAGAAGAGAGAGAAAAAAATGATCCAAATGTGACCAAAAGTGGCTTTTATAACTGTTGAAAACAGACAGACCGCTCGAGCAAACAAAACACCGCTCGAGCAACCAGACACAATGAGTGACACCGCTCGAGCAAACAAAGTTACCGCTCGAGAGAATAATACCATACTTCCAGAAGTTTTGCAGACAGAGGACAACCGCTTGAGCACAAGAAAGACTGCTCGAGCATAGAAAACACCACTCGAGCTAAGAATGCCAACTCCCTGTATTTCTGCAGACATGTAAAAATACTAGAAGTTCTCAAAGACTGCTCAAGCGCAAGAAGCACCGCTTGAGCGAACAAGCCAAATTATGGGCAGCAACTTCTTTGAAAAAGGGACTCCCAACCTGCTCCAAACACAACCAAGGCACTCTAATAACCAAACTCAATAAGGAATAAGGAGAACAAAGACAACAACACTCCTACAAGACAAGAAAACCCAGATCCACAACATCAAATGGTTCGGGTCTAAACCAGAATCATTATACGTCTTCTTAAAGATATCACCTAGATGGGGTTTGATGAGGTTTGGAAAGAGCAGAAAGTTGTCTCCTAGATTTTTGGGTCTTTTGAGATCTTAGAACGTATTGAAGAGGTAGCTTATCGTTTGGCCCTGCTGCCACAACTTTCCGAGGTTCATAACATGTTTCACATTAGTATGCTTCAGAAGTATGAGCCGGATCCATCACATGTGCTAGATTGGACCAACTTAGAGGTAGATAAGGATGCCTCGTATGAGGAGAGACCGGTTAGAGTTTTAGGTACTCGAGACCAAATCTTGCATGGCAAGACAATTCTCTTGGTAAAAGTGTCGTGGAAATATCATGAGGTTGAGGAAGTGACTTGGGAACGCGAGGTAGAAGTCTACGAGAAGTATTCGGACTTATTTGGTAATGTTTGAACTTGTATTAAAAACCTTGTTATGTTGAATTAATATGAACATTGTATATGTTTTGGAAATGTGAATTGTATATTCAGTACTAAGAATTTGTATATAATTGTAATAAGAATGAGTGACCAGTGGATGGGTCATGGTTGTGAGTTCAATTTATTATTATTGTTGCAATTGGTGTTGTTGTATGAAATTTCTTAAGAGGGAAGGTTATAGCGATCCTGATTTAGACCCGACCCATTTATTGCCTTTGAATCCGAGAAACCATATCCGTAGCGGTCATTCTTTTTGTTTTTCATGTTTGGTTTTGCTTCTGGGGTCGACACCATAGGTTCCTGGGATCGACACCACCTTACTGTCTTACTCTTGGTGTCTCTACTGGTTTTTGGGGTCGACATCACCCGGCTGCTGTGTCCTAGGTGTGGCTATTGGTTTGGGGGTTGACACCACGAGTTTAGGGGTCGACCCCCTTGTCTGCTGCAAACATAAGTGTCTTAACATTTCTTCTTAAGCGTCGACACCACTACCTTGGGTATCGACCCTTGCAAGTTTTTCTCAGATTTTGAATTCGGTTTGGGCCCTACTTTTTAGGGGGGGTTTGACTTCTTCTTTTCATTGACTTTAGGGATATTATACTACTGCTATAAATAGACCCAAACACTCTTTTCTCATTCATTCTTTCTCTTTCTCTCTCTCTCTCTTTCTTCCTTTAAACCGTGAAACCCTCTCTCTTTCTCTCTCTTTGAAACTCAACTTTTCTCACATAGATCTCTAGATCTACTCAGTTAGAGACATGTTTCCATCTTGGTCCTTTGAGAAAAGTTGTAGATCTCATCAAGGGCTTTCTTTTGATCCAAGAGCTTCGTGGTTTTGCCGACTTTGAGTTTTTCCGAGTTTTCCTCTTCACTGCTTGAGGTAAGGATTACTTTGACTCTTTTTATGATTTTTGACTTAGCTATTTGTCTCTCTAAACAAGATTGTGATTTGGAGATTTTTGGATAAAAATCTAGGGTTTCGGTTTTAGAATCAAAAGAGGAGTTTTCAAAATGGGTTCTTGTATATGGTTGTAGCCTTGTAAAAATGGTTGGGTTGTGATAAATAGTGGATTTTATCCATGGAAATTGATTTTTAAAGAAAGGGGAGTTTTCCCCTAAATTGTGAAAATTTGATTTTTCTAAAGAGAAATGGAATTGATGTTGGTTTTATGGAATTGGAACAATGATGATGACGGGAATGGAGTTGGATATGAATTATCACTCCTAATTGGAAATGTTGGAAAGTATATTTGTCAAACTTCCAACACTGACCCGCATCTCTCTTCAGCTGGTAGGATGCCAAGGTCACTCTCAGTCCATTGTCCTCGATGCCAAGCATTTTGAACCACTCATTCACTATCAGTGGCTCCTTTGGATCCCCTAAAAACTCATCTGGATTCAACAGGAAGAACTCCCTCTTCAAAAACGATGGCCCTGCTTCCGCAACTTGGGCCTGGACTTGATTCTCAACTCTGAGAATGTTTATGGATTCCCACAAAGCTTCGGCCATTTTACGGGCGAAACCGCCCATGGCCTGCTAACTAATTGGTTCGGCCGCATTGGCCTGACCAACCCCTTCCTCCTATACTAGATTATTATTCGGTAATGACACTTCCTGCCATCTAGGCCTGCCACGTCTACCACCACGTCCACGTCCTGACATCCTAATAAAGGTAACACAAGAGATTAGCACATTTACAAATGTGCCGAAGCTAACTCACTCATGTCCTAATACGGTGGACAACAATTAATTCACTCCACATAAGTTCGTAGTCACATAAACAATACAAATTTTCTTTCTAGATAATGATTGTCTCGTGACGTTGCCAGAGTTCCAATTAGAAATAGCAGTGATCAGTGCTCTTCTAACAGCACTTCTAGAAATTCATAGACCCAATCAATATCTTAGAAATTAAATTTCATACCCACTTAGTCACATAAGCATGTTATCATATAGCATACCAGGTTATTCATAATATCATCTAGCAAAAGAACCCATTGTGGTAATAACCACTTCCCATGATCCCAAAGTATTCTAACCTGGTAGCTTTGATACCAAGTTGTAACTCTCTGAAATAATTACAATAAGATCATTCCACAATAGATATTAAATAATAACAGATGTCTAAATATAATGTTCTCTCATTCATAAGGTTTCATCTCTTTACAAAAGTGTAGCACATGTAGTAATACATTCATAAGTCCTAACCCTGAATCTATAACATGTGTTATAGCAAAAGATATTAAATAAGAGTTAAATAGATAAATGAATGCCTTAATGGCTACAACTTTCCAAGTCGATGCTTGGTTACAAAAAAAGTGAGTTTGAAACTCAATCTAAATAAAGCCCTGGGCTTGTACCAAAATAATTACAATATTAACAAAAAGGAAGCTCTTGGCTCCAAGCCTTCCCAAGCTATTACCTTGGTGGAGGCATATCATCAGCACCTGAAAATGGTTTTCCACGGTGAATGCATATACAATGCTCATGCCAAAACATTTTATATCTCTTTTCAAAACCATGCAATGCCAAGTTTATATCTCAATTCATGAAATCATTTCCTTTACAATAGAAAACAGGGCAGTTGATACAACATTGGGAATCTCTAGGATGTGTCTGCAAGTAGGCTACAAGCACTGCCAATTGCTATTTTTGCCAGTACTAACTGGAAGGCTTGGCATCTATCCGCGTAGGTTTTTGGACTTTTATCAAGAACACACAAGCCAACATAATACCACAACTACACTCCTACCCAGATTCACCAAGGTATTCACCCCTTTTTTTCTCAAAATGATAACCATTTTCAATGTGTTAACTATGTTACAATGCTCAATGCAATGGATGAGAAATTAGTTTCAATTCACCTAATTCCCATATAATTTTTATAGCAATCATAGATATCCTCCACTGACAGCCCAAAACAGATATCTCTGAACAGATAATTAATTTTCAACACAGATATGCTTTCCAACATTTCCAATTAGGAGTTATAATTAATATCCAACTCTACCACCATCATCATCATCGTTCCAATTCCATAAAACCAACATCAATTCCATTTTCTCTTTACAAAAATCAATTTCTCACAATTTAGGGAAAAAGCTCCCTTTCTTTAAAAAATCAATCTGCATGGATAAAATCCACTATTGATCACAACCCAACCATTTTACAATGTCACAATCATATATAAGAACCTATTTTGAAAACCCCTCCTTTGAATTTTTAAACCAAAACCCTAGATTTTTGTTTAAAAAAATCCCAAATCACAACATAGCTTAGAAAATCAACTAACTAAGTTAAAAAACATACAAAATGTGAAAAAATCCTTACCTCAAAGCTTGAAGACGAGAGAGAGAGAGAGAGAGAGACAACTTGACAAAGCCGAAAACGAACTTTGTTTCGATCAAATAGAAGTTTTAGGTGAGCTCTATCTTTTCTTGAGTTTTAGAGAGAGAGAGTCTAGATTTAGAGTTTGGATTGTTTACACAGAGAGATATGAAAAAGTGACTCAAAATGGTGACTTTACAGACTGATATACGCGCAGACCGCTTGAGTGCAGGAATGGTCGCTCGAGCGACCGAACACAAAAAGAGAGACTACTCAAGCGAACAAAGTACCACTCGAGCGAAGAACACAGCCCTCCCAGTACTTTTGCAGGCCTGCAAAAGTACTGAGAGTTCTAAATGACGCTCAAGTGCAAGAAGGACCGCTCGAGCCAAGATCGCTCGAGCATAAGAAACACCACTCGAGCGAAGAATGCCATACTCCTAGTAGTTTTGCAAACCTGCAAAAGTACTGGAAGTTTTCAAAGTTTGCTCAAGCGAACAAGCCAAAATCTGGGCAACACAATTTTGAAACGACGAAATCCCAACCTGTTTCAAACACAACCAAGACATTCCAATAGCCAAACTCAACAAGGAATAAGGTGGAAGAAGACATAAACAATCAACAAGACAAGAAAATCCAGATCCAAAGCAATGAACGGGTCAGGTTTAAACTAAAATCGCTATAAAAAAATGTCTCATTCTCTTCGTAGTAAAAATTTACAATTTGTCGTTGAAGAGCAATAATTTTTTGGATTGGGAAAAATTCATTTAAAAATTAATTTTTTATTTCTTGCCATGCTTCAATCAGGCTTGGTCTCAAAATATGGAACCATCTCTTACTTTTATCCTTTAAAGAAAGTGGGAACAATTGAAATTTAAACACTTCCTTACTTACGTTTGGATCGTGTAAAAACTCACAAACATTCTCAAATTCTTTAATGTGAATGTATGGATTTTCATAAGATAAACCATAGAACTTAGGAAGTAAACAAACCATTTCAGGTTTTACATCAAAATAGCTTACATTAGTTGAAGAAGCAACACTAAATGAAGGACTAGGTTGTATGAGTCGCAAATAATCATACTAGGTTCCTATGGAATTGTTACTCAAAAGTTCATACTCCCAAGTGTTGCAACCAAAATAAGCCTCTTTTCTTTTAGTGCAGAAACTTCAAATTACTTGCAAATAAGTTCACGCTTACAATACTTTGCCAAATGATTTTTTTTTTTTTTTTTGAAGCTTCAATTCTCGGTCACAACCAACTGTAAGTCCTTCGTCTGCAATCACTTGAATAATCTGCACTTGCTACTTAAAAATAAAAATAAAAAATAAATCTTAAACTGAGAATTAATCGAAAAAATAAATTTTAAAATCTAAACAACCGGACTGTTTATCCCCAACAATGGCACCAAAATTTGGTGGGTCATTTTTCACACCAAAAGTAAATCCTTGCTAAGGCCTTAATTCAATAGAATAGTGGTTTAATTTAGGTATCAATCCACAAGAACTAAAAGACTAAGTTGTTTAAATATTAGAGAATCAATTCTTAATAAATTCAAATCAAGTTATTATTTTTGATTTTAATGTAAAATTAACTAAAACAACTATTAAACAAAAAGAAAGATTGAGGTGGAATTGAGGTATAAAATAGTTTGGGGTTTCGAATTCACCTCTAATCGTATAACAAGTAATTAATATATTAAATTCTAATAAATCAATAATTCGGATAATATTGATGTACCGTGGCTACAAGCCCCGATATCGTCGTCAAGAGGATGAGTGTAATCAAATCACAAGCACGAATCATTTTCGGTCAGCACGAATCGTCTACACTAAACTAGGGTTGCAGCATGACTTGTCTCCCCTAAGCGTGACTTGTCTCACAATTTGTGTATACAAGCAAGCAAAATAGTTGTATGATCATGCATTCTCAATCAGAAATCAAATATATAAATCGGATGAAAGCGTTACTTGAACAAAAAATCTTTCACAATCATACAACGATTATCCAAATCCAAATAAAAATTAGAATCTAAGGCCCTGTTTGGCAAGTGATTTTTTTAGCCAAAAAGTTAAAAAAAAATACTAAAAAAGTCAATAACCTATACTAAAAAGTCAAAGATTTCATTTTCTCTCTAATTTTTGCACATCTTTTCGTAAAAAGTCAAAAAATCATCCCAAACATATTAGTTTTTTTTATATCATATTTTAGCCAAAAAGTTAAAAATTTACTAAAAAAGCATGTTCCCAAACGAGGCCCAAATACAAAATTACAAGTTACTTGACTAGGGCTCTATCTCAATCCCCAAGAAGAAGATTTGTCACCCATGGAGAAGATGAAGAACACCATAGGTGTGGAGAACCCCATCCTTGGAATCTTGGGTTTCCTCTCTCTTACCTCTTGTGCCTCCTTTTGATAGCTCAAGAATAAGATCCATTCTTATAAAGGTTAGCTTATACCTTTATACTCCTATAACTATCAGGGTTGGAATGGGCTTAAAAAAAGTATAAAAATATACTTTTCATCACAAAGGCTCACATAACCTGCATAACACACAAATTCATTAAATAATAATTGATATAGACTTAACTAATGTAGTTTAGGGGGCCTCAATGTACATATTTTGGATCTTATCATGGTCTTATGAAGTCCAAAGGCGTAAAGCATATTGTAGCTACATATGACGTCGATTCAACTTCAACTTCAACCTACGGTTCTTTAACTGGGATTTCTTCTTCTCCGTAGACCGAGATTCTAAGCTCCATATTATGAGCTCGTATGGCCAATTCTTTGAACGTTTTTGGTTTTATACCTTGGAACCTATAGCGAAGGCTCCAATTCATTCCTTAGATGCACATTTCAATAGTAGAAGTTTTACATAGACAATCCTTGCAGTTGAGGCCAAGGTTTCTCCATCTATATTAATGTAGCCAATGATCGATTATTCTTCTTGCTGGCGAGTATTGCTGAGCTCAATCATGTTGTAGAGTGCTGTAGAAGCGACTAAGGAACTTTGTCTTCAATTGCTCTCAGTTGTCTATGGAATTTGGCTCAAGCTCTATGTACCAATCGAAAGCATAGCTATTCAAGGAACACACAAACTGCTTGACCAACAAATCTCCTTATGATGGCTCGATGGATTATCTGTCTTGTTCTTTTTGTTTAACTTCGATTTTGCCTCGTTAGTGTGTCAAGTTTCACTTAGAGTCTTGTTAATCTTTTGGGTTTGTGGCAATTCGGAAACTCTCCTAGAAATTTCTATCCTTGTCTATTCCGGTGATGGGTTCCACTTGGTTCAGAGGGTGTGAAGTCGGTCCGGTGTGTCGGGAGTTGAACAAACAAAATTTTCTAGACTGGTTGGCTAGCCGCACCTGCGGGGGCCTTAGGCCGCACCTGCGGGAGGCTAGGCCACACGTGCAGAATTCAGGGGAGGTTTGGGCTCAGCGCACTGCAATATATGTAGGTACGGAACCAGGTGCGGAAGTGGATGGCCGCACATGTGGGGTTGAGGGCCGCACATGTGGGGTTGAGGGCCACACGTACGGAAAGGAGGCTCCGCATATGTGGGGGCACGTGTCGCACATGCGGGATGGGGACAGTCCGAAAACTCTGTTTTTATTTCCCTATTTTGGCTGAGTGTATCACTTTTGGCTCATCTCTCTCTCTCTAAAAATCATATTCTCTCCCTTCTCTCTACATTTCATACATCGAAACACCTAGGGTTATTGATTTCCTTGGATCTAGGGCATTCAAAACCAACTTTCTTCATCAAAGTGAGAGAGCCCCTCAAGAACTATATTGTGTACGATGGAGATCAACTTCTACAACCTTTGATTTCTAGGGTTTTCTTCTTTCATCATCTCCATTTCTTCATCAAACTTTGAGGTAGGGTTTCCTTTGAGTTATATATATGTTTATGCAAGTTTTGATTGATTTTATGAGCTCACTTTTGTCAATTCCGAAAAATGGGTTTAATGGCTCAAGAAATTGTTAGTTTTGTAGGAGAAATTTGCCCTTGTTTCCTCTCAAAGATTTTTTCTTAAATCATTGAGCCATATGAGTTGAGATCAGTGTATGTAGTGAGGTTTTAAAAAGGGGTTTAGGAAATATTGGAATTCTATGAAACCTAGAGAATTTGGGGGTTTCTTAAATGTAGGTGGATGAGGACTTATGTCGGAATTTTATATACATGTATATATGTATGTTTTTATATGTATTGTTGTGTGCCATGTTAGGCAAAGAGGATGAGAAATGTTTTATTTTACATATATATGTTGATGGAGAATTACTTGATATATGAAAGTTGTTGAGATTGGAAGTTGACATCTATATAATGCATTGGCTTTGAGATGATCAAAATGTTGAAAGCGTGTGAGTTGTGGGCACATTGTTATAATTGGATTAATGATGGTAATTTTTGGCTATATTGATGGAATAGCATGGGAAGAAGAAAATAAAGATTTTGAACTTTCATGGAAAAATTAATTGTAGTTATAATCAACGTGGAGAAACATGAAATGGCATGGTTAATTGTTGCATTGGCATTATTAAAATCTTGCATGTCATGAAGATTTGTCTTTTTTAAAAAAAAAACTGGAACTTTCATTGAGAATGGAATTATTGTGATTTAAATCATGGAAATGTAATGGGGTAAATACGTTGGTAAGTCCAGTTAGGGGGGTGTAGATGAGTTTGATAAGTTGGCTTGAGTGTCCGGGGTGAAAGACAGAAAACACGCGCGGAGGAGGTATCACTTCCCTTCCGGTTAGCAACCGGTAAAGTGGGGTAATTGGTAGTGCTTGTTGAGCCTACTTGCAGACACTAACCTAGGGATTACCTGAGTCATATTTACCGTCCCCATTAAATTAATTGTGAAGTTGAAACTGTAAGATTGCAAATTGTTGTTGAAACATTATGATTTTCAAGAAAAGCACGAAATGAAATCCTTCCTTAAAATGGCATCACATGGCACTTGCACTTGCATTTAATATTGGATACCTTTTATAAATGTATATACTTTGTTAATGATTTCTCTACTGGGCTTTATGCTCACCCCTATGGGACTTTGGTGCAGGTAAAGATGTGGTGATCCCGCCGAGTTGAGGGCGTGGATATATTTTTTGAAGCGTAGATTGCTCTCTTATTTTTGTTGTAAAATTTTTGTAAGTCAAGGGCTAAATATGTATGGGTCCGAGAGACCATTTTGTGTAACCGGTCTATTGCCTTGGAAGATGTGAGCCCTTAAGGGCATTTTAATTGTTTGAGACTAGATGCTTCACATGCTATAGATTCATGTGTTTTTCTTATCATTGAATGTATATCTGCATGTGAAACTTTTGTATAAGTTCGTTCATTAATCACGTAAAGACGGTTGGATTATTGTCATTATTTAGTAAATGTTAGTTGATGTGGTTGGTTTATGTTGAATTATTTCGGGGCGTTAGAACTTGGTATCAGAGCTACCGGGTTTGAATACTTGGGGCTCACGGGAAGTGGTTGTTATACCACAATGGATTCATTTCGCATGATTAGGAAATGTTTTTGTTTATTTGTGATTATGTGATAGCATGCTTATGTGACTATATGGGTATGGGATTGGACTTTTGGGATGTTATTTGCGCCTATTAGATTCCTTAAGGTCTTATTAGAAGGATAATTGATCAATACTCATTCTACTAAGAATTCTTAGTTTTTCATGGGACGAATCTCATCGCTAAAGGATAATTCGTATGTATTTATGTGACTAAGTGCTTATGTAGAGTGAATTGAATTGTTTGTGTGGTAGAATATAGGTGATTAATGTTGTTTAACATGTGAGGCAAGTTGCGAGCACATTTAGAATTATGTGCTAAATTATCTATCTTGTTCCTTAATTAGGATGTCAGGAAAGGTTCAAAGTCGTGATGGTAGAGATGGAAGACGTGGTAGGGGCTACCGGGGTGTGCATGGGGTACAAGTTTATGAGGTTCCGGTGCAAAACGAGGGTGTAGGCCAAGCTAATATAGCCGAGCAAGTGGGGCAAGCGGAATTACCAGGGCAAGCAAATCAAGCTGCAATGAGGGCCCTAGCCCAAGAAATGGCGGGGGCATTGAGGGAGTCCATGAACATATTTAGGGTGAAGAACCAAGCTAGGGAGAACGCTGTAGAGACAAGGGCAAGCTTCCTCACGAGGGAGTTTTGCGGGCCAAGCCGGATGAGTTCCATGTGGCCCCGAGCCGAAGAAAGCAAATGAATGGCTCGAACAGACTGTGAAGACATTCGAGATGCTTCACATTGAGGACAGTGAGCTTAGAGTGACTCTTGCAAGTTACTATCTCAAAGGAGACGCGGGGCAATAGTGTATGCCAAGGGCCGGACAGAACTAACATAGGAGGCATTTGTGGCGGCCTTCCAAGACAAGTACCTACCTCCCACTGCTAGGAAGAGGTTAAGGTAGGAGTTCCAGGACCTTAAACAACTCAACATGTCTGTGGCCGAGTTCGAAGCGGCCTTTTCTAGTTTGTCCCGGTTTGCATCGGAGTTGGTAGCGACAGAAGAGCGTCGTTGCATTGAGTTTGAGAAGAAGCTTAGAACTAAGATCTTGTTCAAGGTTTTCGAGAACATGATCCGAAATTATGACCGTCTTGTGGAGGCGACGGCACATGTGGAGATTACCGTGGAGGCCAAGGAGGAGAGACTTCGGAATTCGAGGTCTAGGGGTCAAGGGTCACAAGAAGACTATAGGCCCAACAAGAAGAGCAAAAACACATTTTCATCTCATTCCCAGCCGCAGCAGTCTAGATCCACTTTTCCCTTGCCTAGTGCAGGCTCAAGGAAGAGTGCGCCGAGTGGATTTTCTTGCTTTAAGTGTGGCCAACCGGGTCACAAGGCCTTTGCTTGTCCATAGAAGGGAGGAGGACAGCAGATGTTGCCACCACCACCACCTAACCGATCTCAGAGTCAGTCTCAGAGTAGGGGGCAGGGGCCTACTTGTTATCAGTGCGGTCAGTCAGGGCATATGAAGAGAGCTTGCCTGCAGTTGAGAAGCGCATCTGGCGTATCAGGGTCGAGGCAGACTCAGAGCCACCAGCAGGCTCACTCAGTTCAGACTTCAAGAGTTCATCAAGAAGTCGCTTCGGCTAAGTCAGTACAGCAGGCGTATACTCCGAGGGATGAGCAGGTTGATCAGAGGCCACAAAGGCATGTGTATACATTCACCACGGCAGAACAGTTACCAGGATCCTCAGTTATGAGAGGTATTTTTATTGTGTGTAATTCTTTGGCCAGTGTGTTGATAGATGTGGGTGCGTCTCATTCATTCATTCATATCTGTTGCATTCGCACCTACATTGGGGTTAGAGGTGGCACAGTTAGCTTCTCCGCTCAAAGTGGAGTCACCAGTTGGGGGTATAGTTGACTTAGATCGGGGGTGTTATGGTTGTGAGATAGAGGTTGCTGGGCATAGACTCCCGTTTGCTTTTGTGTTGTTAGACATGTCGAGTTTTGATGTCATTCTAGGCATGGATTGGTTGTCTTCGTACCGGGCAGTGATTGATTGTTTTCATCAGAGGGTCACAGTGTGCACCTCGAGTGGTGATTGTTTTACTTTCTGGCGGACAAGGTTGATCGAGTCTTATCGCCAGTATTTGATCCTCGTAGTAGGAACGAGCTTAGTGGTTTTCTTGTTACTCTCTTGGATAATGAGAGTGACAGAACTCGAGTTGAGTTGCCAAGGGTAGTGTGTGAATACCCGGACATGTTTCCTGAGGACCTTACTAGTTTGCCACCCCACCGTGAGATTCAGTTCACCATTGACTTAATGTCTGGAACGACACCGATTTCTATGGCGCCGTATAGGTTTGCACCCGCGGAGTTGCATGATTTGAAGATTCAACTCCAATAGGTTTTAGACAAGGGCTTCATTCACCCTAGTACATCATCTTGTGGAGCGCCAGCTTTCTTTGCGAAAAAGAAGGATGGGTTGATGCGGTTGTGTATCGATTACCGCAAGTTGAACCGGGTTACCGTCAAGAACAAATACCCTTTACCCAGAATAGATGACTTGTTTGATCAACTTAAAGGGTCTTGTTGTTTTTCGAAGATAGATTTGAGGTTGGGGTATCATCAGTTGAGAGTCCAGGAGGAAGACATCCAGAAAATGGTCTTTCGTACACGATATGGCCACTATGAGTTCCTTGTAATGCCATTTGGGTTGACTAATGCACCAGCTTCTTTCATGGATTTGATGAACCGAATTTTTAGGAAGTACTTGGATCATTTTGTGGTCGTCTTTGTGGACGACATCCTAATTTATTCAGCTTCTGAGGAAGAACACGAGGCTCACTTGAGGGTAGTGCTTGATTTGCTTAGGAAGCATCAATTGTATGCCAAATTTGAGATGTGCGAGTTTTGGCTCACCGAGGTGAAGTTTTTGGGCCATATAGTATCAAGTGAGGGAGTAACTGTAGATTCTTCGAAGATAGACTCTGTACAAGATTGGGAGCAACCTAAAAATGTTTTTGAGATCCGAAGTTCCTTGGGATTGGCGGGGTACTATCGGCGTTTTGTGAAGGACTTCTCTAGATTAGCCGCGCCTTTGACTAGGTTGACTAGGAAAGGCAGTTAAGTTTGTGTGGAGTGAAGCATGTGAAAAGTCTTTCCAAGAGCTTAAAACCAGATTGACTACGACACCGGTGTTGATCATTCTGGAGAGAGGTTTGGGTTACACCGTCTATTGTGATGCGTCTCGGGATGGGCTTGGTTGTGTTTTGATACAAGGGAGAAAAGTTGTAGCCTACGATTCTCGACAATTGAAAACTCATGAGAAGAATTACCCTACCCACGACTTAGAGTTAGCCGCGGTAGTGTTTGCCTTGAAAATTTGGAGGCATTATTTGTATGGTGAGAAGTTCAAGGTTTTCTCCGATCATAAGAGCTTGAAGTATTTGTTTTCCCAAAAAGATTTGAATTTACATCAACGGAGGTAGATGGAATTTTTGGAGGACTATGATTTTGAGTTGCACTATCATCTGGGAAAGGCCAATATAATGGCCGACGCCTTAAGTCGGAAAACCGTGAGTAGTTTGGCGAGTGTGGCCATTCGGGAGTGGGTTATGTTGGGTGAAGTCGGCAAGTTTAAATTGCAATTGGGTGACTCTGGAGAGGGTGGAACATTGGTTGCCTTGAGTGCTCAACCTATCTTAATTAGCAAAGTTGTAGAGACGTAACAAGGAGACCGTGAAGTAGAGATAATTCGTGATAGAATCTCCAACGGGAAGGGAGAGAAAGGTTTGAACATTCACTCGGATCAGAGTGTGCGCTACCTAGACCGTTTGTTTGTACCTGAATCTTGTAGGGAGGAAGTGCTTCGGGAGTTCCATCACTCACACCTTGCAATACACCCAGGAGGCACAAAAAAGTATCATGATCTTAACCGTCAATTTTGGTGGAGGGGTATGAAGTAGAATGTCGCATCTTTCGTGTCGAAGTGCCTTACTTGTCAGCAAGTGAAGGCCGAGCACCAGAGACCAGCGGGTTTGTTACAACCTTTACCAATAGCCGAGTGGAAATGGGAGCACGTTACCATGGACTTCGTAGTTGGGCTTCCTAGAACGCAACGAGGTAATGATGTCATTTGGGTAATTATTGATAGGTTGACTAAGTTCACATATTTCATTCCAATGTGTACTAGCGACTCAGTTGAGCACTTGGCAGAGTTGTACGTTAGAGAGATAGTTCGGCTTCACGGAGCTCCTGTGACCATTGTGACGGATAGGGATCCTTGTTTTACCGCCCGGTTATGGCAAAGCCTTCAAGAGGCATTGGGAACTAAGTTGACCTTTAGCACCGCTTATCACCCTCAAACCGGAGCAGTCGGAACGCACCATTTAGATTTTGGAGGACATGCTTAGAGCTTGTGTCCTAAATTTCAAGGGGTCTTGAGAGAGGCATTTACCGTTGATTGAATTCGCCTACAACAATAATTATCAAGCTAGTATCGAGATGGCACCGTCTGAGGCCTTGTATGGCCGACCTTGTAGATCACCAGTTTGTTGGGCCGAGGTAGGGGATGCACCGTTGTTGGGTCCGAAAATTGTTAGGGAGACAACCGAGAAAGTTGCTCTTATTCGCAAGAGGTTAGCTACGGCCCAAAGCCGACAGAAAAGTTATGTCGATAAGAGGAGGCGACCTTTATCCTTCAAAGTAGGTGACCGTGTTTTCCTTAAGATCTCACCTAGACGGGGTTTAATGAGGCTTGGCAAGAGCGGAAAGCTATCTCCGAGGTTTATTGGACCTTTCAAGATATTTGAGAGAATTGGGGAAGTGGCATACCGATTAGCTTTACCGCCACAACGCGTTTCATGTGTCAATGCTTAGGAAATACGAACCCGACCCTTCCCATGTGTTAGATTGGGTTGATTTGGAGGTAGATGAGGATGCCTCCTATGAAGAACGACCGGTCCAGATATTAGATACCGGAGAGCAAGTGTTATGAGGCAAAACCATACCGTTAGTGAAGGTGTTGTAGAGACACCATGGCATTGAGGAGGCAACTTGGGAATGGGAAGCGGAGGTCCGCTCCAAGTATCCAGATTTATTTGAGCATGCTTAGTTGTTTTGTTTTAATTGTAATGTTTCCTAGTGTTGAAGGGAAAAAGTGTTGAATTGTTAATCACATGTTATATGAATTATTAATCTAAGCATGAGATTGAGAAATGATGAAATTTTGTTAAAATGCTTCGTTTCATATGTCTAGTATAAACAATTGTGGTTTTGATGAAATGATGATGAAATGAATGGTAAATGTTGGTTGAACATTGATGTTGCAACTTGATAGTGCTGTTAAGATGATCATAGTTACTAGAGCACTTTTGTTTGGAGAGTTTGTTCAAATTTCGGGGACGAAATTTCTTATGGTGGGGAGGTTGTGATGGCTCGGTGTGTTATCCATCTTGTTCTTTTTGTTTAACTTCGATTTTGCCTCGTTAGTGTGTCAAGTTTCACTTAGAGTCTTGTTAATCTTTTGGGTTTGTGGCAATTCTAAAACTCTCCTAGAAATTTCTATCCTTGTCTGTTCTGGTGATGGGTTCCACTTGGTTCGGAGGGTGTGAAGTCGGTCCGGTGTGTCGGGAGTTAAACAAACAAAATTTCTTGGACTAGTTGGCTAGCCGCACGTGTGGGGGCCTTGGGCCGCACGTGCAGAATTCAGGGAAGGTTTGGGCTCAGCACACTGCCATATATGCAGGTGCGGAAGTGGATGGCCGCACGTGCGGGGTTAAGGGCCACACGTGCGGAAAGGAGGCGCCGCACGTGTGGGGCCACGTGCCGCACGTGCGGGACAGGGACAGTCTGAAAACTCTGTTTTTATTTCCCTATTTTGGCTGAGTGTATCACTTTTGGCTCATCTCTCTCTCTCTAAAAATCATATTCTCTCCCTTCTCTCTACATTTCATACATCAAAACACCTAGGGTTATTGATTTCCTTGGATCTAGGGCATTCAAAACCAATTTCCTTCATCAAAGTGGGAGAGCCCCTCAAGAACTACATTGTGTACGGTGGAGATCAACTTCTACAACCTTTGATTTCTAGGGTTTTCTTCTTTCATCATCTCCATTTCTTTATCAAACTTTGAGGTAGGGTTTCCTTTGAGTTATATATATGTTTATGCAAGTTTTGATTGATTTTATGAGCTCACTTTTGTTTATTCCGAAAAATGGGTTTAATGGCTCAAGAAATTGTTAGTTTTGTAGGAGAAATTTGTCCTTGTTTCCTCTCAAAGATTTTTTCTTAAATCATTGAGCCATATGAGTTGAGATCAGTGTATGTAGTGAGGTTTTAAAAAGGGGTTTAGGAAATATTGGAATTCTGTGAAACCTAGAGAATTTGGGGGTTTCTTAAATGTAGGTAGATGAGGACTTATGTCGGAATTTTATATACATGTATATATGTATGTTTTTATATGTATTGTTGTGTGCCATGTTAGGCAAAGAGGATGAGAAATGTTTTATTTCACATATATATGTTGATGGAGAATTACTTGATATATGAAAGTTGTTGAGATTGGAAGTTGACATCTATATAATGCATTGGCTTTGAGATGACCAAAATGTTGAAAGTGTGTGAGTTGTGGGCACATTGTTATAATTGGATTAATGATGGTAATTTTTGGCTATATTGATGGAATAGCATGGGAAGAAGAAAATAAAGATTTTGAACTTTCATGGAAAATTAATTGTAGTTACAATCAACGTAGAGAAACACGAAATGAAATGGTTAATTGTTGTATTGGCATTATTAAAATCTTGCATGTCATGAAGATTTGTCTTTTTTTTTAAAAAAAACTAGAACTTTCATTGAGAATGGAATTATTGTGATTTAAATCATGGAAATGTAATGGGGTAAATACATTGGTAAGTCCAGTTAGGGGGGTGTAGATGAGTTTGATAAGTTGGCTTGAGTGTCTGGGGTGAAAGACAGAAAACACGCGCGGAGGAGGTACCACTTCCCTTCCGGTTAGCAACTAGTAAAGTGGGGTAATTGGTAGTGCTTGTTGAGCCTACTTGCAGACACCAACCTAAGGATTACCTGAGTCATATTTACCGTCCCCATTAAATTAATTGTGAAGTTGAAACTGTAAGATTGCAAATTGTTGTTGAAACATTATGATTTTCAAGAAGAGCACGAAATGAATTCCTTCCTTAAAATGGCATCACATGGCATTTGCACTTGCATTTAATATTGGATACCTTGCATAAATGTATATACTTTGTTAAGGATTTCTCTACTGGGCTTTATGCTCACCCCTATGGGACTTTGGTGCAGGTAAAGATGTGGAAATCCCGCCAAGTTGAGGGCGTGGATATATTTTGTGAAGAGTAGATTGCTCTCTTATTTTTGTTGTAAAATTTTTGTAAGCCAAGGGCTAAATATGTATGGGTCCGAGAGACCATTTTGTGTAACCGGACTATTGCCTTGGAAGATGTAAGCCCTTTAGGGCATTTTAATTGTTTGAGACTAGATGTTTCACATGCTATAGATTTATGTGTTTTTCTTATCATTGAATGTATATCCGCATGTGAAACTTTTGTATAAGTTCGTTCATTAATCACGTAAAGATGGATGGATTATTGTCATTATTTAGTAAATGTTAGTTGATGTGGTTGGTTTATGTTGAATTATTTCGGGGTATTACACTCCTTCAGTTCCAACGCTGTTATACGTCTCCACGAAGTGCGCAACATGTTGTTTTGGGTTGCCTTTACTGTTGAATTGTTGAAACTTTAGAGGTTGATAGTTTTTTGGCATCTTCAACACTTCTATCCTTCATATATATAGCTTGGTGTAGGATCGAAAATCTTAAGATCCAGTCGTGTTTTTTCTAGCAATTGCTCCCATGATGAGATCCTTCAACTATTTGGTATGAATCAATCCATTGGCAGAGACTTTAATATCTTTACTTAAAACTTCTGATTTTGATAAGGTTTTAAGAATTTCTTGTGGAGTAGTTTGTTTTTCTAATTCCAGAAAAGATCCAAAAAAGTTTGTCATGCCACAGATTGATTTTTTCTGAAGCTTGTTCAAAAGCTTTGTAAGTTGAGTCTCTTATTCTTAATCGCACTTTGCAAGCGTCTCAACAATTTTGGCCAATGCAACCATTTATTCTTCAAGTGAAGATGATTGCACCATCATTACCAACATGATGTCATTGTCACCATCAAAGTCAAGATGCTTTGTGGGCTTTCCAAGCATAGATTGCAGACTCTAAGAAGAAGTTGAAGATGTAGAGCCTTTTCTTATCGTAGACTCTTGAGAGATGGTTGGGTGTGTCGACACTTGTTAAACCACAGAAGAAATGTCTTCTTTTGCCCCCACTGAAATTAAGAAGGCCACTGGCTTGTTCGACATCATGAGAGAAACACTCATCTTTGCCCCAAGCATGCCGAAGAATATGTGTAGACTTCAAAGTTGATTTGCAAATAGAAAAGATGAGAGGCGGAGATTGTCCCAGGAGGCGTGCCAAAATTTATATACACAAATTTATTATCTGCAAAAATAAAGACCGAAAAATAGAGTAACAAATATAAAATTATTGACTTAAAACAAAACGAGTCCAGTCTCTAATGAAATTTCTAATTAAAGAAAATCTCCTAATTTTTCTCTTCAATAAGTTGATTCAAGGGCTTGATAGCTTGTTCCCGAATTGAGCAGCGAAATCTCCTCCAAGTAACGCAAATAAGATGGTGAATTTGTAGTATTTTGATTTGAGGGGTTGCCAACTTGTTCCCAAATCAAATTTGTAGAATCCTCTCCAATTTAGTAGAAGACGGCCATAGATTTGTAGAGTTTAATAACGAACTTTGATTTGATCCTCCGAACTTTATGCTTGATAGAGATTGATAGGCTTTGACAAGAAGACCTCAACGCTTTAGAGTTTTAATCCAATGTAGTTTTCTCTTGCTTGATGTAGATTTTTTCTCTCTACAACTTATTTTTGTATACATAAAATTTATATGCAGAAAATTGTGTGTAAAATTTGTATGTAAAATTCTAGTGGAGACCACTCCTATTTATAGGCATGGGTGGAAAAGAGTCTTAATAGACTTCAACTTCGTTGATAGTTATTTCTGATTTATTTAGAGATAAATACCAAACTATCACTTTAATAGTGTGTCATAATTTTATTGGCTTAACCACCTCAATGTGATAAGTGGCTTAATTTGATTGGCCCAAAACTTGTCATCTTGAAAACTACATCATTTTGATATGCGACAACTTGTGATTTGATCATTCATGTAATGTTGGATTTAACCAAATAAACACATGACAATATTTGATTTGTCAATAATTATGTCATATTTTGTAGGTCTTTGTAGTACGTGGCAATTTGTAATTGGTTAAAATTTGCATGCACATCTTACATAGGTGTGACACCACACTCATGTAAGATATTGTGTAAAAATTTGAGACACGAAGATTATTTATATATAAATATGAAAATTTTCACTACATATTATTCATATTCAAGTAAAATATCATCTTACAAATATTTTAAAATTTCTCATTTGCCCCAACTTAAACGAAGTTTGTTCCAAAATGAAAAAATTACAGTGATAAACTCATACATGACTCCTGATAAGAAAACATATCATTTACCAAGTTAATCCATTGGTAATTTTAAAGGGTTCTGCTTAATGGAAGGAAAGGCAACCAAATGGCTCATTACTCAAAAATGTCGCAAGGTAAATTCATGGCCTCGAAATTAGTTGAGGTTCGAGTAAACCAGCCCGAACATTCAATTATCAAACCAAAAAAAAAATGTCAATCTATTGATTTTAAATTAAAATTTTTGTAATAATCAATGCTATTTTCGGTACTTGATCTGTAAATCCATATTTGAATTTGATTTGGCCAAAAATATAGACTCTAAATACTTGAGTCCGGATCTTCTGCCGCGTTTCTCTGCAACCGTCCTTACAGCGCCCCAAAATGATGTCATTTTGGGGCAAAATTTCAAAAAAAAAAAAAAGACACAAAAACACAGAATCAAAAGAGGGAGAGGGGGAAAAAGAAAGCAGGGAGAGAGAGAGAGAGAGAGAGAGAGAGATAGAGAGAGAGAGGAGAAAGCAGCCTCAAGCAAGCACCTAGGCTACAATGACACCACCATCAGATTCAACCCCTACAGCAATCTCTGGCGCAACATCCACCGCGTCACCACCATCCAGATCTTCTCCTCCGCCAGCCTCCACCACTTGTAATGTTGAACCAGATCTGAGAGATTCAGATCAAAAGAAGGCCTCAATCAAAATATATATATGTATATGAAATTGTTTTCAAATATTGATATGAGTGTCAACAAAATGCTCCTCTCTCTAGAATTTCAAGCATTGAAGATGAACCCAGAAGAGGATTAGACTCCAACAATTGCTTTTCCTTTTGGGATTGCAAAGATAGCATCGTTTTGTTGAAGGCAGTGAGGCAATAAGCCCCTTCTCTCTCTCTCTCTCTCTCTCTCTCTCTCTCTCTCCTCTTCTTTCTCTGTTTTTGCTGGAACATTTTTTTTAATAGTAGTAAATTTCTTAAAAAGCAACAAATTCAGACCCAAACTGTGAAAGAGAGAAAAAAACCATGAATATATATTGAAAGGCGTAACTAAAGAAGAAGAAAACCATGATTTTTTCTTATTTATTTTTTTCATGGTTTTTTCTTCAATTATTTTCTGTTAGTGCCTCTGTATGTTTATTTTCTTCTTCTTTCTCTCTCTCTCACCTCGCTCTATGTTCATCCAGAAAGATATGAATATGAAGAAAAAAAAAAGGGAAAACTCAGATTTTGAAGAGGGAGGGAGGAAAAAAAATCAATATATATATATATATATGTATATGAAATTGTTTTCAAATATTGATATGAATTTGAAATTTTATATGAATCTGATCTTTGAAATTTGAAATTGTTTTCCTTTCAAACCCACTTCGAAAACTTCATGAGTCTGATCTTGAAGTTTTCATACCCACTTTGTTTTCAAATATATGTATATATCCTAAAAAAAAAAAAAAAAAAAAAAAAAAAAAAAAAAAAAAAAAAAAAAAAAAAACTTCATGAATGAACCCACTTTGTGTGTTTCAAAAAAACACACAGATGATGAAATGAAAGAGAGGCTGTGTTTCAAACCCACTTTGTGTTCTCCTCTCTCTCTCTCTCTCTCTCTCTCTCTCTCTCTCTCTCTCTCTCCCCCTTTGCTTTCTTCTTCCCCTCTCCCTCTTCTAATTCTGTGTTTTTGCGTCATGTTTTTTAAAAAAAAATTTGTCCCAAAACAACGTCGTTTTAGGGCGCCACAGGGACGGCCGCAGAGAAACGCGGCAAAGGATCCAGACTCCTAAGTACTTTGTGCATAAGTACATAACTAACAAACTCTCTCTAAAATATGTTGTCTATGGTGGCCTCTTAGTTCTCTCAGATCTCAGACCTCACTCCCTCTTCTTTTGTCATCGTCTTCCGTCATTCGCTGCCGTTGACCACACTGTAGAATCTCTCTCTCTTTTTCAGATGTCTTTATCTCTCTTTCTCTCACTTAGATCTCAAATCTCTCACTCTCAAATCTTAGACCATACAGATCTCAGATCTTCCATAGAGATGCTGATCTTAGCGGAAAGCAAGACGGCGTCGAGGGCCGTGAGCTACATCTGACCACTAGGCTCCAACCACAGTAGAGACAGCACCACCGATGGCCAGACCACCATGATGGTGCCACAATAGAGGAAAGAAGAGCCTGCCTCTTTGGTGTCGTCACTGGATTAATCGGATTTGGTTGAGATCCACTGTCAATCGCCTCATCTTTCTGTGAACTTCTCTTCTTTCTCATGAGAGAGAGAGAGAGAGAATAGTTTCTCTAATTTTCTGACAACGGACATGTACTTTCACCGATTAGGTCTCATTTCAATGCCCATCCTCATTCTCAGCTTCATATCCATCATCCAAATCTTTTCGAAAAAGCACCACAAATCCTCCGCCGCCGATCCGATCTACTGCGACAGTTGGCAGTTCTCCATCAAGACCAACGACGCCAGAATCTAGACCCAGGTCCCTTCAAGGTGTTAATGATATCGAGCGTGGAGTATTTGGAAGAAGTGTTGGAGGAAGATAAATGAGTATTTCATGAATATTTGTCTTTTTTTAAAAAAAAAACTGGAACTTTCATTGAGAATGGAATTATTGTGATTTAAATCATGGAAATGTAGTAGGGTAAATACGTTGGTAAGTCCAGTTAGCGGGTGTAGATGAGTTTGATAAGTTGGCCTGAGTGTCCGGGGTAAAAGGCCGAAAACACACGCGGAGGAGGTATCACTTCCCTTCCGGTTAGCAACCGGTAAAGTGTGGTTATTGGTAGTGCTTGTTGAGCCTACTTGCAGACACCAACCTAAGGATTACCTTAGTCGTATTTACCGTCCCCATTAAATTAATTGTGAAGTTAAAACTGTAATATTGCAAATTGTTGTTGAAACATTATGATTTCAAGAAGAGCGCGAAATGAAATCTTTCCTTAAAATGGCATCGCATGGCATTTGCACTTGCATTTAATATTGGATACCTTGCATAAATGTATATACTTTGTTAAGGATTTCTCTACTGGGCTTTATGCTCACCCCTATGAGACTTTGGTGCAGGTAAAGATGTGGTGATCTCGCCGAGTTGAGGGCGTGGATATATTTTGTGAAGAGCAGATTGCTCTCTTATTTTTGTTGTAAAATTTTTGTAAGCCAACAGCTAAATATGTATGGGTTCAAGAGACCATTTTGTGTAACTAGACTATTGCCTTGAAAGATGTAAGTCCTTAAGGACATTTTAATTGTTTGAGGCTTGGTTTGGGAACAGGCTATTTTAGTAACTTTTTGGCTTTTTACGAAAAGGTGTGCAGAAAAGTAGAGAGGTGATGTGATGTGTTTTAGTTGACTTTTTGGCTTTTTGGCTATTTTAGCTACTTCCCAAACATAGAGACTAGATGTTTCACATGTTATAGATTCATGTGTTTTTCTTATCATTGAATGTATATCCGCATGTGAAACTTTTGTATAAGCTCGTTCATTAATCACATAAAGACGAATGGATTATTGTCATTATTTAGTAAATGTTAGTTGATGTGGTTGGTTTATGTTGAATTATTTCAGGGCGTTACAACTTGGTATCAGAGTTACAGGGTTTGAATACTTGGGGAAAGAATTGAACAAAGTAGTCAAAAAATTTGAACAGATAGAAATAATTTGAACAGATAACCAAAAAAAGTCAACAGATAAATTAAGGAGTAAAATTGAAAACAAAATGTCTTCTAAAATCAACAAAATGACTTCTCACCAAACTATTTCATAAAAAGTGGATCTCTCACTAATAAAACATATTCACTGGACTTTATGTCTTATACTCTCCTTATATTGAAATTTTTAACAATTTTTTTCTACTATTTTGGATCATAATTGGGCGGTGACAAAGGTCAAGTGTTCCATCATTATTATTATTAATTTTTATAATAATTGTCTTAACATAGTAACTATTT
The DNA here is from genome assembly GCA_022316695.1 of Camellia oleifera. Taxonomy (NCBI): domain Eukaryota; kingdom Viridiplantae; phylum Streptophyta; class Magnoliopsida; order Ericales; family Theaceae; genus Camellia; species Camellia oleifera. The sequence continues at coordinate 98,771,389 of CM039317.1, forward strand.
ATATAATGTACTATTATAAATTACAAAACATTATTAGCTGTTTAGCCTTACACTCCACATTCCTTTTTCTTTGATTTTTTAATTTTTTATATCATTAAACTTAATTTTTCATGATGTTATTGGTCTAAAAATAATGTGGCATTTTAAATTGAATTGAATTTAGCTACCATATAAAAAAAGAGAATTGCAAATTTATAAGTGGAACTTCTATAAAATATCTACAAATTCATAGAAAAATTTATAACTTTAATTATTAAAATTGATAAAACCTTTTCACTAATTTGTAATTATGTTTGAAAACTAGCATTGAAGTGCAAATTCCCTTAACAAAAATTAGGAATTTTCATTAATTACCATTAAATCTTTACTTTTTAAGATCGCTCCTTTAAATTTTAGTCTAAATCTATGACATTGAAAAATAATTATTTATAAGCAAAAAAAAAATTTAAATTTAAATTTCATCTCATAAACTTTTCTCTCACATTTTCAACACTGTTTTCTTAATTTTTAATTATTCTATATTTGTCTCAATACAATTTTTCTTAAATATAATTGTTTTAATCTATTATCAATTATCTATAATATACACTATACACTATTACAAAATATTGCAGGATCTCTGAAGTTTAAAAAGTACACTTGTCATGTTGTTATTGATTCTCCCAACTTTTTGTTTTTATTTTTTGAATTTGAATAGTTATTCGAATTCCTTTTAATAATATTTCTTTCAAATGACCTTTAATGAATAATAAATTAAATTTTAATTTTTGAGAATATATATCTATATATATGTCATGAAATTTATCACTACATTGTCATTTAATGTTTTAATAAAGAAATAAAAACTTAACAAATTGCTTTCTCCTCATATGGGAAGGAAACTCCATATCATGTGATAGTGTCAGACTTGAAAAATTATTTAATATTTTTAGAGTGTCACGTGTTCATATTTTAAGACTAATCATTATATATGATACTCTTTCATATTCCTCAATTATTCAACACAAAATTATAAATCCTACCTTCTTCACATAACCGTACTCTAGAAACACCCAATAACCACTCGTCGAACCCACTCTCAATGTGAGAAGTGAGTAGTTTATTCTTTTATATTGTCAAATTTTTATATGTTTTTTCTTGTTAATGTGGCAATTGTTTTCAGTATTTATAAATCACACCTCTTATAAATAGAAAATATAAATTTTAATATATATTACAAATTCAATGAAAATATTTATTCTTTTGATTTTACTTTCTATCAACTATATGTTTCACAAAATTAAGATTTTTTTTAATTTTGTTTTTTTTTTCTTCACTTTTTTTTTTTTTTTTTTTTTGAATTCTATAATAAAATTTATAATACTCTCCGGTTATACTTTTCAATAGATCAGTAACAAAAATAAGTTAGATTTATAAGCTTAAAAATTTTAAGAATAAAAAATAAAACGGTGAAATTTAAATTAAGTATAATAAACATTGATTAATAAGTAATTTCTAATCAAAAAGTAAAAATCAAAAGATTTTTTGTAACTTAAATTTAAATCTATTGTTAAATTATTAGTTTTAAGTGTTTTTTTTTTTATGCATTGTTGAATATCCTCCATAGATTATTCACCTAAAAACATATGTACCAAAAAAACTCTATTAGCCTAAAATATGAAATTTTATTCATTAAACGGGATTAAAATCGATTGGCAAGATTTTGAGAAGTATAGTATTACAACTTTAGGATATTCATATTAAAATTTTACAAAAATAACTGGTAGCTCGAAATTCGTGGCTCGAGTTTGGCTTGACAGCCCAAAATGACATCGTTTTGGGCTGTCTGTCTGTCTGTCTTTCTTCTTTTTTTTTTTTTCGTCATGCTAGTCTGAAACAGAGGGAAAGGGAGAGAGAGAAAGAAAGGAGGCAGGTCGTCCGTCGCAACCCTCCGCCCACCGTCGCAGCCCTTCGCCGTCGCCTCCGCCCGATCGTCGCAGCCCCGCATCTGTCGATCGTCGTCGCAGCCTCTGCCTCGCAACCCCCGCCCCCGCCCCTCCTCCGCCTCCGCCTCCACCCCCCGCCTCCGCCTCTGCCTCCACCCCGATATGTTGGCCCCCTCCAGTCCCTCCTCCTCCTCCTCCTCCTCCTCCACCCTTCCTCCTCCTTCTCTCTCACTTTTTCGAGCCAATTTCGAGCCAAAAATCTCGAACTACCAATCGCGATTGAAAATTTTAACATACTTTTAGCCTCCATTTATTTTTCCGTAAAATATTATTGTAAAAATTATTTTCTTATTTTCTTATGTTTGGTTGCATAATAAGGTAGGAATTTTTTTTTTTTTTTTCTTCTTTCTATATAAGCCACCCCTTTTTCATATATATATATATATATTATTTTAAGTGACTTTTTTAAAAATTATATTAATTTTTTACTTTTTGGTCCGTCTTGTGTAAACGAATCTAAAAAAAATTTAAATAAAATTTAATAATGTAATGCCCTCAAAAAAATACATCAAACCCAACATTTTAACATGCATTGATATAAAGAAGTAAACATCTTTCTATTCATCAGAGTAGTTCGTACAAGAGTATTATATGTTGACAATAAAAGTAAATGCCCTATGGGCTTACAACTTTTCAAGCCAACACTTGGTTACAAAAAAGGAATACTAACTCAAATACAGATTAAGCCATTGGCTTGAGTTTACATGTAATACAACAAAAGATAACAAAATAATCAAAAGAGTCTTCTACTCGCAGAACCTTCCAAGCTATGATCTTGGAGGTAACATATCACCTGGACCTGAAAATGATGTCCCATATAGGGTGAGCCAAAGCCCAGTAAAGATATACTAAACCAATTATAAGTAATGCCTAAAATAATAGCATGTGATAGATGGTCAACACTTATAACAATTTACATCACATTACTGTTCCGTGACAATCATGTCCATGTTACGTTTCACTTTCCTTTACTTATCAATTCATTTCATAAACATGACTCAGAACCTGGCCAAATAACTTAAAAGAAATTACATCTCAAATTAGCAATATTTCCAATTCAATTGGGATAACAACTCATGTTAAATATTTCTTACTTCATAATAGATACACATTTTGGTGTTGTATCAGTCTCAGCCAAAGTCACTTCTATACTTCACAAATGATACACATTTTAGTATTGTATCAATATCGAACAAAATCCGGTTTAGAGGTCCATCCCCTATCTTCTCCTAAATCGTGGAGTATATCTCCTATCTCCTCCCACATAACACAATGCATATAAATATTATCATATACATGTTCAATCAATACACAACTTTAATGTATTATTCCAAACTGTCATATACAATGTGATTAGTTTTAGTTTCCCTAATCAACATGCTGTGTCTACAACAATCAAGACTATCATCCACCGATAGCCCAAAGCAGTTATTTCTAAACAGAAAATAAATGCATAAACAGGTGTAATCTCCACATTTCCATAGGTGAGTGATAAAATTAATCCAACTATACCATTCAATCCCATAATTTCCCAATGTCATGGATTTCACCTCATTTCCATATTTACTCAAATTAATTACACCAATTAATTTATTTCAATAATTAGGGCAATTTCCCAAATTCTCAATATCAACCCAAATGTTTGATTTCATCAATAATACAACATAAATTCCATTTTCTCAATGTTTCTCATACATATGGGTTTTAATATTTGAAAACCCCCTTCTTTTATAAATTACAAAACAACCCCAACTTTTTCCAAAATTACACAACAACTCCCAACGTATCAAAATGCCAAAACTTAAAGACAAAGCTCATAAGAAGGAGTAAAGTATCCCTACCTCGAAGTTAGAGCCCAAACGAATTTGAAGGCCAAAAACCAAAATGCTCCAAATCCACAAATTCTCCGATTAGAACGAAGCCCTCAACACCCTCTATCTTTTATACAAAGAACTTAGGGTAGAAACTCACTATAGGTAGATCAATCCCTAGAGAGAAGACAAGTATAGAGAGAGAGAGAGTCGGATCTAAGGTTTGCAAAAGAAGAGGGAATGAAAAAGTGAAGTTATTCCCGCTGCTGCCTACTGATATACAACAGGCTCGCTCGACCGAAGAGTTGGTCGCTCGAGCGACCAGACACAAGAAACCCCCGCTCGAGCAAAGAAAGTCTCGCTCGAGCCAACAACTCGAAACTTCAGGTCTGCAACCCAGAAGTACGCTCGAGCGCAAGAATGCTCGCTCGAGCGAAGGAAAGCTCGCTCGAGCCAAGAAACACAGCTCTCAGGTCAAAATGAGACGCAAACGCACGCTCGAGCGCAAGACTCCTCGCTCGAGCCACCAGACACAAAACTCAACTCTCGCTCGAGCGAAGGAACACTGGCTCGAGCGAAAGACCAAAAGCAAAGAGCTCGCTCGAGCGACAAACTTCTCGCTCGAGCAAAGGACCAAAATTTTAAGCAGCAACCATTTGCTCTCAAACACAACCAACCTGCAACAAACCTGCCCATCACATCCTATAACTCAAATAACAAGTATTGAAGGACGGAAACAAGACATAAACAACTACTAACATCTACGGAACCAAGTCCAAATCACTGTACAACAAGGGTGAAACCCGGGATCGCTATAACCTCCACCCCTTAAAGAATTTCGTCCCCGAAATTAAGCACGAGTTTTCAAAAATAGGTTTTTCTCAATTTCCAACAATATAACATTTCAATAATCAACAACTTGACCCATTACCGGTCATTCCATCTCTTATCAAGAGGCATTTCATAATATGTAAAACAACATATATTTCAACCTGTATTATCACTATGCATTTTCTTTCCAATTCAACAATTTTTAATATATATGATTCACAATTCCATATCATATTCAATGTTTATGATACATTTCCATTTCTACAATATATTCAACATATGCAATGTTCCATTAAACTTCTATTTTGAGGCAAGTTTCAAAATATTTCCATTAAACCAAAACATATATAATGTTTTACAACCTAAGATATATTCAATACTCTTAAGGTTCGATAATACAACAAGATATACAACATATGCTCAAACATCTACAAATAGATCTAGATATTTCCCTCGGACTTCCAATTCACGTTCCCAAGTGGCTTCTTCCACTCCATGATGCTTCCGCAAGGCCTTAACCAAAGGAATAGTCTTGCCTCGCAAGACTTGATCCCGTTTATCCAAGACCCGAACCGGTCTCTCCTCATACAAGGCATCCTCACCTACCTCTAAGTCGGTGCAATCCAATGCATGTGATGGATCCAGCTTGTACTTCCGAAGCATACTAACATGAAACACGTCATGCACCCCAGACAACTGCGGCAGCAAGGCTAAACGGTAGGCAATCTCGCCAATCCTCTCAAGGATCTCAAAAGGGCCAATAAATCGAGGGGACAACTTCCCTCTCTTGCCAAATCTCATCAAACCCCGCTTGGGTGATATTTTCAGAAACACATGATCACCCACCTCAAATGCCAAAAGCCTCCTCCTACGGTCGGCATAGCATTTCTGACGACTCTGGGCTGTAACAAGCCTCCTACGGATAAGCTCAACCTTCTCTGTCGTTTCTCTCACCAACTCCGGACCCAACAAAGGTGCATCACCCACCTCGGCCCAACAAACTGGAGACCTACAAGGTCGGCCATATAGGGCCTCAAATGGTGCCATACCAACACTCGACTGGAAACTGTTATTGTAGGCAAACTCCACCAAGGGCAAGTGCCTCTCCCACGACCCACTAAAGTCAAGAACACAACCCCGAAGCATATCCTCAAGGATCTGAATAGTACACTCGGACTGTCCGTCAGTCTGAGGGTGATAAGCCGTGCTAAAGGTCAGTCTAGTACCAAGGCACTCTGCAGACTCTGCCACAACCTAGCAGTAAAGCGTGGATCTCTATCTGAGACGATCGACACTGGGACCCCGTGTAACCTCATTATGTCCCGAATATACAAGTCGGTAAGATGATCTACCGAATCTCTCACGCGCATAGGGATAAAGTGCACCGATTTAGTCAACCGGTCTACAACCACCCAAATAGCATCACTACCCCGCTGAGTCCTCGAAAGACCTACAACGAAGTCCATAGTGACATGCTTCCACTTCCACTCGGCAATAGGCAAGGGTTGTAACAAACCCGCTGGCCTCTGATGTTCGGCCTTCACTTGCTGACAAGTAAGGCACTTCGACACAAAGACTACCACATCTCTCTTCATACCCCTCCACCAAAACTAGCGCCCTAAATCACGATACATCTTAGTGCCTCATGGATGCACCGCAAGGCGTGAATGGTGAAACTCTCGGAGTACCTCCTCTCGGCAAGACTCCGACACAAACAATTGGTCTCGATATCTCACACTCAAGTCGAGATACACAGTCAAACCCTTCTCAGCTTTCCCACTGGAGATCTTCTCTCAGAGAAATTCTACCTCAAGGTCACCTCTCTGTGCCTCTAACACTTAGTCACAAGTGTGGGCTGTGTAACAACAGAAAATAAGGCCGCAGCCTCAACAGATTCGCCTAGAAGCAAATCAAACTCGCCAAGTGCACCCAACATCTCTCATTCCTGGATGGCTATACTAGCTACATCACTAACAAATTTTCTATTAAGGGCATCGGCCACAATGTTGGCCTTTCCCGGATGATAATGTAACTCGAAGTCGTAATCCTCAATAAACTCCATCTACATCCTCTATCTCAAGTTCAAGTCCTTCTGTGTAAACAGATATTTCAGACTCTTATGATCCGAGAATACCTCGAACCTCTCACCATAAAGGTAATGCCTCCAAATCTTCAAGGCAAAGATCACAACTGCTAACTCTAGGTCATGTGTCGGGTAATTCTTCTCGTGTATTTTCAACTGACGTGAGCCATAGGCTACCACTTTCCCCTCTTGTATCAACACACAACCCAAACCCTCTCGTAAGGCATCACAATAAACCGCATAACCAAAACCTCTTTCCGGAATAATCAATAGAGGAGCGGTGGTCAATTTAACCTTCAATTCTTGGAACGACTTTTCACAAGTCTCACTCTGTAACAACACTCGTCACTATTTACCGAATAAGCACTGATTACCGATAAACTGAACTAATTGTGATTGATAAGTGAACTGAATGAATTACTGAACTGACTGACTGAGACTGGAACTGAATTGATCAAGTATACCTATTGTATTGCATTTATATCTGTTTGATTTATTTGATTATCTGTTCATGTTTTGTGTTTGAACTGCTAATTGAAGGCCTTATCGGCGGCCGAATTGAAAACTGATTAGTGATTTATGATTATGGGAATTTATGTGATTTTATGGTATAATTATCCGAAAACTGATTAGGTATGATTAAACTAGATTAAATTAAGCTAAATGAATAGAGTTGCCTTATTTACCAAACTAGCCCTTAGTGGGCCATTACACCAAACATATTTGAGCCTTAGCTTTGCATTACAAAACATATTCATCAGCCAAGCTCCTTGTTCCCACCAAATTAGAGAGAGAGAGAGGGGGAGACTAGAGTGATTTCATCTTGCATGCTTGGAATCTGAAAAGATTAGAAGAGTTCTTGCTTGATTAAGCTTCCTCACTTTGTAATTCAAGACTTAAGATAGAAATTCACCTTCCTAATTGTGTCTTTGAGATTGTTCATGCATGATTCATGTCAAATTTAGTGGATTGAGTCATGAAATAGCTTCATATGTTGAATTAGAGCTCATTCCTTGCTTGCATGGTTGTATTATTGAATTTTCAGTTGTGTTCATGGCAAATTGTCACATGCATGTTCATAATTAAGCTTAAGTCCATGTTTTCAACTTGTTTTTAAAAGAATAAGCTCATTAGAGCATGTTTTGAAGTTTTGAAATGGTTTGAATTCATGCATGTTTGCATGTTCTTCATGTTCATGAAAATTGGGTTTGAAAATGAGTTTAATTGAAACACCCTTGGGCTTTGATTTCTCAAATTGACCTTTGTAACATGTTGTTCTATGAGTTCACTTGTGTTTTCCAGAAAATTGGCCCAAGAGGATCGAATTTATGCATCTAAACTTGATTTTTGAGTTTGGGACTCAAATCTGGAATTTCCAGATTTTGGTTGTCCGCTCGAGCGGAGGAAGTGCCGCTCGAGCGGGAAAATCGAGCTCCCAGCATTTTCACTGTTCATCAGTCCGCTCGAGCGGAGTATTGTACGCTCGAGCGGAGGACTGGGTGACACGCTCGAGCGGGCATCGAGCGAAGATTTCACCTATCCAGTACTTTTTGGTCCGCTCGAGCGGGGTAATGGATGCTCGAGCGGGGACCTTTGTTTTGCTTGTCCGCTCGAGCGGGGAAACCTGCGCTCGAGCGAGACCCTGTTTCACTGAAAATTCTAAAAATGTTTTCTAAGTACATCATCCTCATTTCATCCTAGGCATTCTTAGGCCTAGTTTAAGACATCTTAATGAGGATTTAGATGTAGAACACACCGAGGCAAATTAGGGATTAAGTTATTATCTTTCCCAACTGTGAAACTTAGAGTGTGTTCAATCTGTTAACTGTATAGGGTTGGCATTCCGAGGAGACGCTCTAGCCTACTGTAGCCCAGAACTCTGTGAGTAACAATTGTGTAAAGATATGTTCGAAATGATTATCTTCTGGACAACTGAACTGTACTGTTTTCTGAACTGATTACTGTTTACTGAATGAATGTATGTCCTTTATTTCTGAACTGTTTAGTGGTATCCTTAGCACCTACTGTTTACTGTTACTGTTACTGTTAGAGAGATCTCTGTCAATTTCCATGCGGAACCACTACTGTTTACTGATTGATGGCCATCATTACTGTTCGGTCTTTTAAGACCTACTGTTACTGTTATGCTAACGGATGTACCACATATGACTGTTTACTGTACTGAACAACTGATATACTGATTGAATTGAACTGTTTTCATTACTGTAAGGGCATTCATTCTAAACATCTTTACGCTTTATGTTATTCACTGGGCTTTAGCTCACTGCTCATATATATATATATGTAGGTGGACAGGCACCGAATCAAAGCTAAAGGCGTCGGAGTAAACTCCAGTTTTGTCAAGCCAACCAATGTGCCTCACTGCGAGGTTCCGAGCCTATCATGCTAAGGCTTAGGGGTGTTTTAGTATTTCCCCTTTTTGCACAGTCGTACTGCTTTGTAATAACCAAATGGATTGTATAGACTGAATGTTTACTGTACTGTTGAGTGGGGATTAAGTCCCCCGTACTGAATGATTGTAAATATTGTGCATAACTATTCCGTACCGAATGTTTATATGCATGGAAAATCTTTTTGGCATACAGACTGTCACAGTTCATTGGACATTATTTACTTACTATATTGGCTTCCGCCAGGCCATGTACTCTGTTTTACTGTATTACTGTTAAGCAGGCCTTCGGTAATCTCGGATTACTAGCCAGTTACGGTGCTAAACCCATAGGGCCGGGTTTGGGTCATGACAGAGCGGTATCAAAGCGATACTTAACCACGAGTTATACCGCACACACGTGTCCAAATGAGCTGTAGGGTGTCCTAGAAAAGTAATAGGGCATTACATGAGCATGAAAAGTGTGTGGTTATGATATGACTGATTACATGCTAATGTGTTAACCTGTTTAAAGAAATGACTGTTTATATTGATGACTGTTATAACTGTTATAACTGCTGATAGTGAAATGGATAATGCAAATGAATCTGAATCCTCATCCACTGAGGCAAGAATGGCAAGAATGGCAAGAATGATGGAACTGATAACTGCTAGACTCGATCAACAACAGAACCAACAGCCCCCACGTCCTCCTCCGGTACAGCCGGAACAAAATGTGAATGTACAGAATGTAAATGTTGATGATGGGGACATAATTGCTCTCACCCATAAGTTCAGCAAGATGAAACTGCCATCCTTTCAGGGAGGCCTTGAACCGTTGAAAGCTGAAGCTTGGGTACTTGAAACTAAAAAGCTATTTGAAGTGTTTCCGTGCTCCGAGGCACATAAAGTACTGTTGGCCACCTTTACTCTGCAAGAAGAAGCTAAAAGGTGGTGGATGCTTATCCGAGATGAAAATACTGTTATGACTTGGGCTCAATTCAAAGGAGCCTTCTTTGAGAAGTACTTTCCTCAATGTGTCAGGGATAGAAAAGTGACTGAATTCGAACAGCTGAGACAGGGCACAATATCTGTTACTGAATATGAAACGAAATTTACCGAGCTTGCTAGATATGCGCCACATATGGTGGACACTGAATATAAGAAGGCCAGGAAATTTGAAGGCGGCCTTAATGTTGCAATCCTTGACAGAATAAATGTTTTAAAGCTACCGACTTATGTGGGTGTTCTTGACCGAGCATTGATGGCTGAGTTGAATATCGAAGCTGTGAGACAATCTGAGGCGCCGGTATTTGAATGGCGTGGCAAAAGGCAGAATTTCAAATTCAAGAAAGGCAAGCACAATCAATTGAACAAAAAGCAAAATACAGAGTCAACGACTACTTCTAGTCAAGGAAACCGTCCCTTTCTGCCCTGTTCCGAATGTGGTAAGAACCATAAAGGAGTTTGTTATAAAATCTCTGGTGCTTGTTACAGGTGTGGCAAAGTGGGCCACATGGTGAAAGATTGCCCTTCTACTGCTCCAGGCAATAGTAAAGCTGCACCAAGCGCAGCAGCATCAACCGTTGCACCAAAGCCTAACCCCAAAGCTACCGGGAAAGAGCCTATGAGGCAGGGCCGAGTGTTTGCCCTAGTACCGAGAGACGTGCAAAATACTGAGACCGTTGTGTCAGGTATCCTCTCTATTTGTGCTCAAACTGCATATGTACTGATTGATTCGGGGTCTACACATTCTTATGTATCACATGCTTTCTCGCGAAAATTGAATAGACCCTTAGAACCCATGAACTATCTGTTAGCTGTATCATCACCTGTTGGGGGATCCATGACATGTGCATATATGTATCCTGCTTGTGAAATTATTGTTGGGGATATGCATCTGTTTATTGATTTACTGCCATTGAACATTGATCACTTTGATGTAATATTGGGGATGGACTGGTTACAAAAATATCATGCTACCATTGATTGTGTGACAAAACAAGTTGTTTTCCGTCCACCGGGTTTGCCCGAATTTGTGTTTAATGGGAGTGGGGTAGTGTCTCCTCCGTATTTGATTTCTTCTGTGAAAGCTGTTAAATTGATTAGAAAAGGGTATAAAGGATATCTGTGTTCCATACTGACTGTATTTACTGATGATAATGTTAAAACTGATGTGAACTGTATTCCTATAGTCAGAGAATTCCCAGATGTATTTCCAGATGATCTGCCAGGGGATTTGATTGACAGGGAGATTGAGTTCACCGTGGATGTGATTCCGGGTACACAGCCAATATCGAAAGCTCCTTATAGAATGGCTCCGACTGAACTGAAGGAATTGAAAATGCAACTGCAAGAACTATTAGACAAGAAGTTTATCAGGCCCAGTACTTCACCGTGGGGCGCACCGGTTTTGTTTGTAAAGAAAAAAGACGGCTCACTGAGACTGTGCATTGATTATTGTGAATTGAACAAGGTAACTGTGAAAAATAAATACCCGTTACCGCGTATTGATGATTTATTTGATCAGCTACAGGGTGCTCAAGTTTTCTCTAAGATTGATCTCAGATCCGGATACCATCAGCTGAAGGTTAAGCCCAAGGACATTGACAAAACTGCTTTTAGAACGAGGTATGGACATTACGAATTTTTAGTTAAGCCTTTTGGAGTTACCAATGCACCTGCAACATTTATGGACCTCATGAACAGAATCTTTAAACCATACCTTGATGACTTTATTGTGGTATTCATTGATGACATATTAATTTACTCCAAAAGTATAGAAGAACATGAACATCATCTGAGACTTGCCCTGCAGACCTTAAAAGAACAGAAATTGTATGCTAAACTGTCTAAATGTGAGTTTTGGCTTGATCATGTTATGTTTTTGGGGCATGTTGTTAGCAAAGATGGAATTTCTGTTGATCCGCAGAAAATTGAAGCTGTAGTGAACTGGCCTAGACCAACAAATATGACAGAAGTCCGAAGCTTTTTGGGATTGGCTGGGTATTACAGAAGATTTGTCAAAGATTTCTCCAAAATTGCCTTACCATTGACTCAGTTAACTCAGAAGGGGACATCATTTGACTGGACAGACCAAAGGGAATCAGCGTTTCAAGAGTTGAAAACTCGATTGGTGACTGCACCGATTCTTACCCTACCTTCAGGTACGGATGGTTATACTGTATTTAGTGATGCTTCTCATAAGGGTTTGGGGTGTGTTTTAATGCAGAATGGAAGAGTTATTGCTTATGCTTCCCGACAGTTGAGACTACATGAAAAGAACTACCCAACCCACGATCTAGAACTTGCAGCAGTGGTGTTTGCATTGAAAATCTGGCGTCACTACCTATATGGGGCGACATATGAAGTTTATACCGACCACAAGAGTCTGAAATACTTCTTCACCCAGAAGGAACTGAATATGAGACAGCGGAGATGGCTAGAACTGATTAAAGATTATGATCTGCAAATTTTGTACCATCAAGGAAAAGCCAACACTGTTGCCGATGCTTTGAGTCGAAAATCGATTGGGAACTTAGCTTGTTTGCTCACTGGACAGAAAGAGTTGCTCCGTGACCTTGAAAAATCTGAAATTGAAATTATTTTGAAGGAACAAGATGGAACAATAGCTGCTATTTCTGCTCAACCGGCATTGATTGAAGAGATTAAAGAGAAACAACAACAGGATGACTTCTTGAAGAAGATCATCGAGGAACGGGAATCTAAACCGAGACCGGGGTTTAAATTTGAAAATAATGTACTGAAATTTCAAGAAAGACTGTGTGTACCGAATGACACTGAACTGAAAAGAAAAGTTCTGCAAGAGGGCCACAACTCAAAATTTTCTATTCATCCGGGGAATACGAAAATGTATCAAGATTTGAAGTTAAATTTCTGGTGGCCGGGAATGAAGAAAGAAATTGCTGACTTTGTATCCAAATGTCTTCATTGCCAACAAGTTAAAGCGGAACATCAGCGACCCGCAGGCATATTGCAGCCCTTACCGATACCGGAGTGGCAATGGGAACATATTACCATGGATTTTATTGTTGGGTTGCCTCGCTCCAGTAAAGGTATGGACTCAATTTGGGTTATTGTTGATAGACTGACTAAATCTGCTCACTTCTTACCTGTTAAAACAATTTATAATGCGGACAAATTGGCTATACTCTATATTGATGAAATTGTTAGACTGCATGGAGTGCCTGTGTCCACTGTTTCTGACAGGGATTCGAAGTTTACGTCGAGGTTTTGGCAAAGCCTACAGACTGCATTGGGGACTGAACTGAGACTGAGTAGTGTCTATCATCCTCAGACAGATGGCCAATCAGAGAGGACCATCCAGACTCTGGAGGATTTACTGAGAATGTGTGTCCTTGATTTTCAGGGAAATTGGGAAAGCCATTTGCCATTAGCTGAGTTTGCTTACAACAGCTATCATTCAAGTATTGGTATGGCGCCTTTCGAGGCATTATATGGCAGGAAATGTAGATCTTCGATTTGCTGGGCAGAAATCGGAGATGGGCCTTTGCTCGGGCCCGAAATTGTGTATGAAATGACTGAGAAAGTAAAACTGATACAACAGAGGCTGAAAACTGCACAGAGCCGACAGAAAAGTTATGCAGATGTCAGAAGGCGAGACAGAGAATATGAAGTGGGTGATCACGTGTTTGTGAAAGTGACACCAATGAAAGGCCAGACTCGTTTTGGAGTCAAAGGCAAGTTAGCGCCGAGATATGTCGGACCGTATGAGATTATTGAGAAAATCAATCCGGTGGCGTATCAAGTTGCGCTTCCTCCTGAAATGGAGCATATGTATAACGTCTTACACATCTCTATGTTGAGAGATTATCTCCGGGATCCATTCCACGTGATTGAGCCTACTCGGATAGTGTTGAGTGATGACTACACTTACGAGGAGAGGCCTATACAGATTGTAAATAGACGGATCAAGAAACTGAGAAACAAGGAGATCCCGTTAGTGAAAGTTGACTGGCAGAACCATGGTGGTGTGTATGCCACTTGGGAAAGGGAAGATGACATGGCTAAAAGATACCTAGAACTGTTTCCACTGAATCCTATTTTCTTCCAAAATGAAGGTAATTCGAGTTTAGAGGACTAAACTCTTTTTAAGGAGGGGAGACTGTAACAACCCTCGTCACTGTTTACCGAATAAGCACTGATTACTGATAAACTGAACTAATTGTGACTGATAAGTGAACTGAATGAATTACTGAACTGACTGACTGAGACTGGAACTGAATTGATCAAGTATACCTATTGTATTGCATTTCTATCTGTTTGATTTATTTGATTATCTGTTCATGTTTTGTGTTTGAACTACTAATTGAAGGCCTTATCGGCGGCCGAATTGAAAACTAATTAGTGATTTATGATTATGGGAATTTATGTGATTTTATGGTATAATTATCCGAAAACTGATTAGGTATGATTAAACTAGATTAAATTAAGCTAAATGAATAGAGTTGCCTTATTTACCAAACTAGCCCTTAGTGGGCCATTACACCAAACATATTTGAGCCTTAGCTTTGCATTACAAAACATATTCATCAGCCAAGCTCCTTGTTCCCACCGAATTAGAGAGAGAGAGAGAGAGGGAGACTAGAGTGATTTCATCTTGCATGCTTGGAATCTGAGAAGATTAGAAGAGTTCTTGCTTGATTAAGCTTCCTCACTTTGTAATTCAAGACTTAAGGTAGAAATTCACCTTCCTAATTGTGTCTTTGAGATTGTTCATGCATGATTCATGTCAAATTTAGTGGATTGAGTCATGAAATAGCTTCATATGTTGAATTAGAGCTCATTCCTTGCTTGCATGGTTGTATTATTGAATTTTGAGTTGAGTTCATGGCAAATTGTCACATGCATGTTCATAATTAAGCTTAAGTCCATGTTTTCAACTTGTTTTGAAAAGAATGAGCTCATTAGAGCATGTTTTGAAGTTTTGAAATGGTTTGAATTCATGCATGTTTGCATGTTCTTCATGTTCATGAAAATTGGGTTTGAAAATGAGTTTAATTGAAACACCCTTGGGCTTTGATTTCTCAAATTGACCTTTGTAACATGTTGTTCTATGAGTTCACTTGTGTTTTCTAGAAAATTGGCCCAAGAGGATCGAATTTATGCATCTAAACTTGATTTTTGAGTTTGGGACTCAAATCTGGAATTTCCAGATTTTGGTTGTCCGCTCGAGCGGAGGAAGTGCCGCTCGAGCGGGAAAATCGAGCTCCCAGCATTTTTACTGTTCATCAGTCCGCTCGAGCGGAGTATTGTACGCTCGAGCGGAGGACTGGGTGACACGCTCGAGCGGGCATCGAGCGGAGATTTCACCTATCCAGTACTTTTTGGTCCGCTCGAGCGGGGTAATGGACGCTCGAGCGGGGACCTTTGTTTTGCTTGTCCGCTCGAGCGGGGAAACCTGCGCTCGAGCGGGACCCTGTTTCACTGAAAATTCTGAAAATGTTTTCTAAGTACATCTTTGCATCCTCATTTCATCCTAGGCATTCTTAGGCCTAGTTTAAGACATCTTAATGAGGATTTAGATGTAGAACACACCGAGGCAAATTAGGGATTAAGTTATTATCTTTCCCAACTGTGAAACTTAGAGTGTGTTCAATCTGTTAACTGTATAGGGTTGGCATTCCGAGGAGACGCTCTAGCCTACTGTAGCCCAGAACTCTGTGAGTAACAATTGTGTAAAGATATGTTCGAAATGATTATCTTCTGGACAACTGAACTGTACTGTTTTCTGAACTGATTACTGTTTACTGAATGAATGTATGTCCTTTATTTCTGAACTGTACTGTGGCATCCTTAGCACCTACTGTTTACTGTTACTGTTACTGTTACTGTTACAGAGATCTCTGTCGGTTTCCATGCGGAACCACTACTGTTTACTGATTGATGGCCATCATTACTGTTCGGTCTTTTAAGACCTACTGTTACTGTTATGCTAACGGATGTACCACATATGACTGTTTACTGTACTGAACAACTGATATACTGATTGAATTGAACTGTTTTCATTACTGTAAGGGCATTCATTTTAAACCTCTTTACGCTTTATGTTATTCACTGGGCTTTAGCTCACTGCTCATATATATATGTAGGTGGACAGGCACCGGATCAAAGCTAGAGGCGTCGGAGTAAACTCCAGTTTTGTCAAGTCAACCAACGTGCCTTACTGCGAGGTTCCGAGCCTATCATGCTAAGGCTTAGGGGTGTTTTAGTATTTCCCCTTTTTGCACAGTCGTACTGCTTTGTAATAACCAAATGGATTGTATAGACTGAATGTTTACTGTACTGTTGAGTGGGGATTAAGTCCCCTGTACTGAATGATTGTAAATATTGTGCATAACTGTTCCGTACCGAATGTTTATATGCATGAAAAATCTTTTTGGCATACAGACTGTCACAGTTCATTGGACATTATTTACTTACTGTATTGGCTTCCGCCAGGCCCTGTACTCTGTTTTACTGTATTACTGTTAAGCAAGCCTTCGGTAATCTCGGATTATTGGCCGGTTACGGTGCTAAACCCATAGGGCCGGGTTTGGGTCGTGACACACTCCATACAAATTTGACCCCTTTTCCGTGTCAATCTAGTCAATGGCGAAGCTAGCTTGGAGAAATCCTTCACAAACTGGCGATAATACCTAGTTAATCCCAGAAAACTGCGGATCTTAAAAACACTCTTAGGTTGTGCCCAATCCTGCACTGCCTCAATCTTGGATGTATCAACAGGCACCCCTTCCCCGGAGACTACATGGCCCAAAAACTTGACCTCTCCTAACCAGAACTCACATTTCCCAAACTTGGCATACAGCCTATGGGCTCTAAGCAACTCCAGCACCACTCTCAAGTGTTCCTTGTGCTCTTCCTCAGAAGGTGAATAAATCAGAATGTCGTCCACGAAAACGACTACAAAACGATCCAAGAATTCCCAGAATATCCGGTTCATCAAGTTCATAAACACTGCCGGCGCATTGGTGAGCCCAAAAGGAATCACCCGAAACTCATAGTGGCCATACCTCGTACGGAATGCCGTCTTAGGAATATCCTCCTCCCTGACCCTCAACTGGTGGTAACCCAATCTCAAGTCTATCTTAGAGAAACAACGGGAACTCCTCCCAAAGAAGGTTGTTAAATCTATTGAGAGTCTCTTTAGATCTTTCTTTTGGTCCGGTTGTGAGCTTAGGAAATATGGGGCTAAAGTGTCCTGGGAGCATGTCTGCTCTCCCAAATCTGAAGGGGGTCTTGGTTTTAAATCTATAGAGGTGTGGAACAAAGCTGCTGTGGCCAAGCATATCTGGTTTCTTTTCTCCGGAGGAGAGCAGTCTATGTGGTGCCAGTGGGTGAAATCCTATTTACTTAAAGGTCAGAGTCTATGGAGGGTTAAAATGCCTAGTGACCCTTCTTGGGTCTGGAGGAAAATTCTATCCCTTCGTCCTGTCATTTACCCTTTGATTCTGCACAAAATTGGGAATGGGGGTGATGTTTTCTTGTGGTTTGACAATTGGCATCCTCTTGGATCTTTGTGGGAGAGGTTTGGTGCTAGAGTTGTCTATGATACTGCCTTTGGGAGGGATGCTAAGGTTAGTAGTATTGTTAATAATCGTTCTTGGAGTTGGCCCAGGAGAAGGAGGGGCTTCTTACAGGAGTTGATTGAGCATACCCCGCCTACGTTTACTCCCAACTCTGGTAATGATACTGTTATTTGGGTGCCGTCTTCTGATGGTAAGTTTTCTATAAATTCGACTTGGAATTGGCTCAGGAAATCTTTTACTAAAGTTTCTTGGGAGAAGCTGCTGTGGGGTCCTCATAATATCCCTAAGGCAAGTATGGTTACCTGGATGGCTATTTTGGGGAGATTAAACACGGGGGATAGGCTTAAGCTGTTTTGTATATCTCAAACCTCTATGTGTGTTTTGTGTAATGACCCTTATGAGGATCATAAACATTTATTCTTCAATTGCCCCTTCTCTAGTCGAGTTTGGGAGAGTATTAAAGGGAAACTTAATGTGAATTGGCCCCATCTTCTTTGGCCTGACATTGTTCAGTTGGTTTCTAAAACGGTCAAAGGTAAATCTCTTAGTGCTGTGGTCACAAGACTTGCACTTACTTGTACTGTGTATCAGCTTTGGATTGTTAGGAACAACTGCATATTTAGAAAGGAAAAGATTCCTGAAGAGATTGTGATTAAAGGCATTGTGGATATGATTAGATTTCGAGTAATGTCTATTACTAACCTCAAATTGCATCCTAGTGACAGTTGGTTCTTGAGTTCTTGGAGGCTGCCTAACACTGTGCTGACAGCAACAACAAATGGAATGAGAGATGGGAGTTCAGTACACTGTGGGTTGAGTGATGGTAGCATAAATTGAGTGGTTTCTCTAATTTTTGTTCATTTTGTAGGAACCATGTACATGCATAGATTGAAGACTGTGAGTGAGATTACCTATATCAGAGGGTTGAGAGAATTGGGAGGCTACCATATATCATACCCTATACTTTTACTAGCCATATTGAGAGTTGTTTTTGTAAATTCTGCTCTAACTTTTTGGTGCAGGTACTTGGAGCTGAAGAAATTTGAGAGGTGTGAGATTCTATATTGTGGGTTGAGTGATGTGAGTCCATATTATGAGTGCTGTTACGATATCCTGGCTGATACAGTGGTAGTTAACCCGATGTATATGCGATATTCATTATATTACCTATCTTGCACAGGAGGTTCTAAGCTGTGTGTTAAGCTCAGTGATGGCTGGAACTGTTGGCGGCTATTGATTGGTCGATACAAGAAATCTGCTGGATATACCTGGTTGATGAATATGGTTCTTGGAGGGTTGGGGAGCAGTGTACAGCAGCTCTTTGTCTGCCCCTGTCATGTGTACGGATGTATCTTGGCTGGAATCTTCTACATTTGGAAGTGTTGTCACAGAATTAATGGCTGCTGGAAGCGCCGTTGGAGTGAAGAAAGTTTTATTTATGTGTGTATATCTGTCTTTATTTTATGTTATTGTTATAGCATCTTTTTGAACCTACCTTTGCGGGGTGTGCAAGGTTTTAGTTATGGGTTAACAATGTTGCTGAGATGGATGTTCATGGTCCACATGTCCTTCTATGGGGCCCATGAACATTCGATTGGTTGCTTCTTTTATGTTCGTTGCCGGCTTGTGCTGTCCGGTTTGTGTTGGTTTGTTATGATTTGGTTTCCAGGTTTGTTTTTGGGTGGATATGCATAGTTGCTGTCCATTTTTTCTTTGTTTCTTTGTATAGTTTCGGGTAGGGCCTGGGGCATGCCCCTTGTATTCTTGTGTTAGTCCTTTGTTTTATTTTATGACTTACTTACCCAAAAAAAAAAACAACGGGAACCCTTCAATTGGTCAAACAAATCATCGATACGAGGCATAGGGTACTTATTCTTAACCGTAGTCCGATTCAATTTCCGGTAATCAATGCAAAGTCTCAAGGCACCATCTTTCTTTTTAGCAAAGAGGGCTGGTGCTCCCCACGACGAAACACTAGGGCGAATAAAGCCCTTACCTAGCAATTCCTGGAGCTAAACCTTCAACTCAACCAACTCGGCTGGGGCAAAACGATATGGTGCCATAAAAATCGGCGCCGTGCCGGGCACTAGATCAATAGAGAACTCAATCTCTCGGTGAGGTGGCAAACTGACAAGGTCCTCGGGAAAGACGTCCGAGTACTCACAAACCACTCTCGGCAGTACAATATGGGTCTCATCACATTCACTACTCAAAAGGCTAGCAAGAAGACCACTAAACTCACTCCGCCCTTGCAGATCATACACCGGTGGCAAAACACTACCAACCCAATCCCCCAAGAAATGGAAACAATCCCCGCTCACGGTACATACTGTGACCCTTTAGCGGTAACAATCGATAACGGCCCGGTATGACGATAGCCAGTCCATACCTAAAATAACATCAAAACCCGACATGGGCATAACTACAAAAGGAAACGGAAGCCGGCGATCGGCGACTTCTATATCACAACCTCTACATCCTTGTTTCAAAATCAATTCACCCCCAACAGGTGATACAACACATATAGGAGATGCTAACTATGCCAACTCCAGCCCCAAAACAGATGCAAATATAGCAGATAAAAAGCAATGAGATGCACCCGTATCAATCAACACATTGGCAACTGAGTTACAAAACAAGAAGGTACCTCTCACAACAGATGGAGCAGGTACAAGATCCTGTGCGGTAACAGTATACACGCGCCCAGAAGGTCTCTGATCAACCTGCTCACCACTAGGAGCAAAAGAGTGCTGCACAGACTGGGATGACGAAGCCCCCTGATTGGCCCTCAAGGCCTGAACAGACTGTGCTGGCTGAAAACCCTGCGTCTGCCTAGAACCAGACGCCCCCGATGTGGCACTCAATTGCGGGCAGAACCTCTTCAGGTGCCCCGTCTGACCACACTGATAACAAGACAGTGGCTAACCCCTGCCTTGACTTTGGCTCTACGGTCTAGCTGAAAATGAAGCAGCTCTTTGACCTCTTCACCTCTGTGGGCAAGCTGGAGACTTGTGACCCAGCTGGCCACATTTAAAACAAGTCACGTCTCCTTGACTGCCTCTCCCAGAGCCTGCACTCGGCACTGGAAAGGTAGATCTAGCAAAACCTCCCTGAGATTGCTGAGGATGTGAACCCTTCTGTTTCCTGCCATCACCCTGACCATCCTGACTCCTCTTGGAGCCTTTCTGCCCCTCCGTCTCCTGCATCATCATCTCCATATGGGCTGCAGCATCAACCAGACGCCCATAGTCTCGAGTCATAAACCCGTCAACTCTCATCTTGAGGCCGCGCCTCAATTTCTTCTCGAACTCAATACAACGGCGTTCCTCGGACGCCACAAGTTCAGGTGCAAACCTAGACAAACTAGTAAATGCAACCTCAAACTCAGCCACTGAAGAACTCAGTTGCAAAAGTTGGCAGAACTGGTCTCTCAGCTTCTCCCTGACAGCTGGAGATAAGAACTTCTCCTGGAAAGCACCCACAAAAGCCTCCCAAGTGCCACCAATATGACCTTCGTGAATTTCCACCACTGACCCGCATCCCCCTTAAGCTGGAAAGATGCCAAGGTCACTTTCAAAGCCCCGTCTTCGATGCCAAGCATCTCAAACGTCTTAGTCATCTGCTCTAGCCACTCATCAGCCTTAAGTGGCTCTTTCGGATCCCCCAAAAACTCATCCGAATTAGACCGGAAGAACTCCCTCTTCAGAAAAGAAGGCCCTGCATCAACAACCTGGGCCTGGACTTGATTCTCAGCTCTAAGAATGTCCATGGATGCTCTCAATGCTCCTGCCATCTCGTGGGCTAAGACGCCCATGGCCTGCTGACCTACTGGCTCAGCCACATTGGCCTGGCCAACACCCTCCCGCTGTGCCACAATGTCATCCGGTATAGGCACCTCCTGCCTCCTAGGCCTACCTCGCCTACCACCACATCCTGGTCCTGACATCCTAATAAAGGTAACGAAGAATATTAGCATATTCACAAATGTGCCGAAGCTATAACACTCGTGTCCCAATGCAATGGACAATAGTAATTCACTCCACGTAAGCACATAATCACATAAGCACTTACGAATTTCATTTCTGGATAATGATAGTCCCGAGGCATTACTAGAGTTCCGGTTAGAAACAGCATTGATCAAGTGCTTTTCCAACAAGACTCACAGAAACCCAAGGATCCAATCAACATCCTAGAAACCAAATCTCATACCTAAATAGTCACATAAACATGTTATCAAGTAAAAACATATTGTCATACATAAGTCTCTAACAAGCGAGACAAACCCATTGTGATACTAATCACTTCCTACGTACCCAAAGTATTCGAACCCGGTACGTTCTGATACCAAGTTGTAACGCCCTCAAAAAAATACATCAAACCCAACATTTTTAACATGCATTGATATAAAGAAGTAAACATCTTTCTATTCATCAGAGTAGTTCGTACAAGAGTATTACATGTTGACAACAAAAGTAAATGCCCTATGGGCTTACAACTTTCCAAGCCAACACTTGGTTACAAAAAATGAGTACTAACTCAAATACAGATTAAGCCCTTGGCTTGAGTTTACATGTAATACAACAAAAGATAACAAAATAATCAAAAGAGTCTTCTACTCCCAGAACCTTCCAAGCTATGATCTTGGAGGTGGCATATCACCTGGACCTGAAAATGATGTCCCATATAGGGTGAGCCAAAGTCCAGTAAAGACATACTAAACCAAGTATAAGCAATGCCTAAAATAATAGCATGTGATAGATGGTCAACACTTATAACAATTTACATCACATTACTGTTCCGTGACAATCACGTCCATGTTACGTTTCACTTTCCTTTACTTATCAATTCATTTCATAAACATGGCTCAGAACCTGACCAGATAACTTAAAAGAGATTACATCTCAAATTAGCAATATTTCCAATTCAATTGGGATAACAACTCATGTTAAACATTTCTTACTTCATAATAGATACACATTTTGGTGTTGTATCAGTCTCAGCCAAAGTCACTTCCATACTTCACAAATGATACAGATTTTAGTGTTGTATCAATATCAAACAAAATCCGGTTTAGAGGTCCATCCCCTATCTTTCCCTAAACCGTGGAGTACATCCCCTATCTCCTCCCACATAACACAATGCATATAAATATTATCATATACATGTTCAATCAATACACAACTTTGATGTATTATTCCAAACCGTCATATACAATGTGATTAGTTTTGGTTTCCCTAATCAACATGTTGTGTCTACAACAATCAAGACTATCCTCCACCGATAGCCCAAAGCAGTTATTTCTAAACAGAAAATAAATGCATAAACAGGTATAATCTCCACATTTCCATAGGTGAGTGATAAAATTAATCCAACTACACCATTCAATCCCATAATTTCCCAATGTCATGGATTTCACCTCATTTCCATATTTACTCAAATTAATTACACCAATTAATTTATTTCAATAATTAGGGCAATTTCCCAAATTCTCAATATCAACCCAAAGGTTTGATTTCATCAATAATACAACATAAATTCCATTTTCTCAATATTTCTCATACATATGGGTTTTAATATTTGAAAACCCCCCTTCTTTTATAAATTATAAAACAACCCCAACTTTTCCTGAAATTACACAACAACTCCCAACGTATCAAAATGCCAAAACTTAAAGACAAAGCTCATAAGAAGGAGTAGGGTATCCCTACCTCGAAGTTAGAGCCCAAACGGAGTTAAAGGCCAAAAACCAAAGTGCTCCAAATCCACAAATTCTCCGATTAGAACGAAGCCCTCAACACCCTCTATCTTTTATACAAAGAACTTAGGGTAGAAACTCACTATAGGTAGATCAATCCCTAGAGAGAAGACAAGTATAGAGAGAGAGAGAGAGAGAGTCGGATCTAGGGTTTGCAAAAGAAGAGGGAATGAAAAAGTGAAGTTATTCCCGCTGCTGCCTACTGATATACAACAGGCTCGCTCGAGCGAAGAGTTGGTCGCTCGAGCGACCAAACACAAGAAACCCTCGCTCGAGCAAAGAAAGTCTCGCTCGAGCCAACAACTCGAAGCTTCAGGTCTGCAACCCAGAAGCACGCTCGAGCGCAAGAATGCTCGCTCGAGCGAAGGAACCCAAAACATACACCTCGCTCGCTCGAGCGAAGGAAAGCTCGCTCGAGCCAAGAAACACAGCTCTCAGGTCAAAATGAGACGCAGACGCACGCTCGAGCGCAAGACTCCTCGCTCGAGCCACCAGACACAAAACTCAACTCTCGCTCGAGTGAAGGAACACTGGCTCGAGCGAAGGACCAAAATTCTAGGCAGCAACCATTTGCTCCCAAACACAACCAACCTGCAATAAACCTGTCCATCATATCCTATAACTCAAATAACAAGTATTGAAGGATGGAAACAAGACATAAACAACTACTAACATCTACGGAACCAAGTCCGGATCACTGTACAACAAGGGTGAAACCCGGGATCGCTATAAATAATTTACTATTTTTTGTTTTTTTTTTTTTTTTTTGACGAATTACACTAACGGTCTCTGTAGTTTAGGATCACTTTCATTCTTGACTTTTCAATTGTGATACATTTGACCCTAGATTTTGAATCTCGTTCAAAATAAGGACAATTGAAGACATTTTTACTTCATTTCAAGAGTAAAGTTGTCAATTTGATAAAACATAAACTAGTTTGATAAAAAAATATTTTTAAAATTTAAAAAATTATTTCTACTCACCAAAGATAAAATCGTATAAAAATGATAAATTTTTAATTTTTTAATTTTTTTACTAAATTAATTTTTAGTATGTGTTTGGACGATGATCATGTAATGAGTGGTTGTTTTTGTTAATATTTTTAAATGATTATCATATAATAGATTGTTGTTTTTTTTGTTAGCAGATAGTTTTAGATGGTTATCATGTAATAGATTGTTTTTTTATTTTAATGTATAATCGATATGTCTAATAATGGATTGGTTATCATGTAAAATGTTATTAGACTTTTAATTTTTAATTTCTTAGAAAAAAAATATGGAATAGATGCCAAAAACCAAATCAAACAAAACAAAACAAAACATTATAACCAAAAAAGTTCCAACATTATTTATTAAAAAAAATATATTATATTTTAAACAACATATAAGTTAACCAATACAAAATAAATTGTATGACGACTTTGCCCTCCAAATGGAGCAATAATATCTTCAATTATTCTTATTTAGAACGAGATTCAATATTTAAGGTTAAATATATTACAGTTGAAAGGTTAGGAATTAAAGTAAAGCCCCAAACTATAGGAATTGTTAGTACAATTCTCCCTTTTTTTTCTTTTCTAAATATTTTTGAAATTTTAAAAAAAATTGATTTGTCTTGTCTAGTACAATTTAAAAACCACAAAATTTAAAAAAATTAAAAATATTCATTAAGGTTATATTTGGTTTATGAATTTGAGGAGAGATTTATAAAGTGAAAAAAAAATATGCGTGAAATTAAGTGAAATGCAGGTATATTTTATTCATATTTCATCTTCTTCTTTTTTTTTTTTCTTTTTCTTTCTAAATTACTCCCTAAATCCATGAACCAAATCCAACCTATGGACAAAAATAAATCAACAAAAAATGCCAAAAAACAAACCCCAAACACTAGGATGTTTGTTATAAAAACAAGCCTTAAAATAGGTGATTATAATTTATTGTAATTTAAAAGTTTGTGTCAGATTGTTTAGTGCAAATTTTATTTATAACTTATTAGGTTAAAATAATTTAAATAAGTTAAAAAAAACTAATTATTTACAAGTGAGGAAAGAGATATTTTTAGAATAAAGTTATACACACTAATTGGTATACCAATTAGTGTACCGACGGATGATGTAATATAATTTTAGATATTTCAAATTTTTATAATTTGTATAATAATAAGATCCATAATTTGAAATGATAATATTATAACATATATTAATACAATAATTAATATACCAAATAATTCAAGTACTATCACTGTTCATTTTGGAAAATATTATGCTTTAAATTTTCTACCAAATAAATGATCAAATAGGAGATGGGGTCACTGATGTGCTAAAAGCACAACAGTAACTGTGGTGCCTCTATTTGAAGTGTATTATGACCTTATTTTTATGATCTAAACAGTCAAATTTGTAGAGTTTGTTGAGTACTTCATACTTATCAAAAATCATATTAATCGGATATTAACAACTATATAATCGATAATCAAAAAAATAAATAATAAGTTTTTCTTTCGAAAAATAGCATAAACAATATGTAATTCGATCATATAATTATTGATATCCGATTAATATGATTTTTGATAGGTATGAAGTACTCAACAAACCCTACAAAATAAACATTTAGATCATAAAAATAAGACCATAATATACCTCAAATAACAACACTACAATTATTAATATTCTTTTAACACAACAATAACCTTATTTTCGATCAAATATCTCATTTGAACATGAGTTCTATAAAAATACAGACCCTCCACCCATTTAATCACTTATTAATTGAAAATTTTGCATCTCAATCATTACCGGTTGGTTTTATCAGCGGGCCACTGATATGTGAGAGATGGGAGAGAGAGTGTAATGGGCCCCTTGGGGAAATTGCCTGAGTTAAGCATGATTTACTTGGCGACGGTGGAACAATGCTAAAATTACAAGATAAAAATAATTACTCTTTCAAAAAAAATATTTTTAGAGTTGCAGTTAAACACTTAAAAATGGAGGAAATGTAAAATATTTTACATAAAAATTATTTTTGGCGTAAATTATTTTACACAAAAACAAATGGAGCATTAAATATAATTTAAGATTGTTTATTACAACAAATTTTTAATATTTATTTAAAAGTTACATATTATTTTAATATAAAAACATATATAATGCAAAATTTAAACTATATATTATATTATTTAATAAATTTATCATCTATCATATTTATTCATTGGTTCATTGGATAAATTACATTGACACCCCTGAGATTTATATTTATTACAGTTTTTTCTCACCTTTTGAAAATTACATCCCCTTTCTGAGATTTAAAGTTTCATTGCAGATTGCTCCCTCCAGGAATTTAATTTTTTTAAATACCAATTTTTCCCTCATTAGGTAAATTACATTGACATCCCTCACATTTTAAAAATTACAATCCCCTCCCTAATGTTTGAAGTAACATTACCAATTACCCCTCGGTTAGTATTAGTTGAAAAAAAATTCATTGAAAAAAAAATTATTTGAAAAAAAAATTGTTGGTCAAATTTTTAAATTTCTGTTTAAAAACCAACGTAAATTCATTTTTTGAATTTACGTTTTTTTCTCAAATTTACAAACTGATACAACCATTTATAAACTAAAAAAATTATCAAACAAGTTTTTATGACAATTTTTAAAATTTTTGTAAATATAAATTGAATACTGAAAATGAAATAATTATCAAATAGGCATCAGATGGTAAAAATATCGTAAAACTAACAAATAATTAAATAAGTTACCAATGTAAGAAATAACTTATCAAAAGATTCTTAGGCTATGTATGATTTGATTTTTAAATTTTTTTTAAAAAAATTAAAAATTAATTTGGTTAAGAAATAAAAAATAAATAATAATTATCATTTTTATATATTTTTTTATCTTTCAAGTGTAATAAACATAAACCTCAAGGGGGTGTCAGTGTAATTTTTATCTTACATTGATTTTTAAACAGAAATTTAAAATTTTGACTAACAAAAAAAAATTAATTAATTTTTTTTCAATTGATTTTGTTTTCAAATTATTTTTTTTTCCAATTATATTTTTTTTCAACGAATTTTTTTTTCAACTAATACTAACCGAGGGACAATTGGTAATGCTACTTTAAACCTTGGAAAGGAATTGTAATTTTTAAAATGTGAGGGGTGTCAATATAATTTACCCAGTGAAGGCAAAATTGGTATTTAAAAAAATTAATTGCTGGAAGAAGCAATCTGTAATAAAACTTTAAACCTTAGGGAGAGGGATGTAATTTTCAAAAGGTGAGAGGGAACTGTAATAAACATAAACCTCAGGGGGCGTTAATGTAATTTACCCTTATTCTCTTTTTATTCTTGAATAGCACATAGTGATGGCTAGTTAAAATCAATTTAAACTAGGAAAAATTATAAATAAAAAAATTTAAGGTTAGACTCTTATAGCAAAATAAATCTTAAACTTTTAACCTTCTCAATTTAAATTTAAATTTTTTTAATTTATTTTTAATCGAAACCATATGCACATTTTCGTTGAGAAAATTGACCCCAAAAAATAATATTTGAATCATTAAACTCAAAATAGGTGAATGAAAAATGTCTAAAATATACTTTTCTATTGAAAGTAGCAAAAAATTTTTTTTTTTCCTTCAATTTTAGTTAACGAAAATAGACATGTAATTTAGATTGAAAACAAATGAAAACAATTTGTTTATTTAGAAAGAAATAGATGAATGAAAATGGTAAAAAGTGAAGTGATAGAAAGGAAAAATAAATAAATATCTATTTTCTTGCATGCATTTGAATAGAAGAAAAATTTTGTAAGAAAATGATGGGAAAAAAATATAATCATAGCATAATAGGGAGTTGTGTAGTGAAACATGAGCAAAAAGAAAAACAAAGTAAACATTGTTAAGATTTGTGAGAAAAATTTAATTTTCCTATATATTTTGTAAGAAATTGTTAGCCTACCTAACAACTTAATCTAAGTTGGATAAGAATTCCATTACTTTCTATGACTCTCTGTCTAAACAAACATATAATATATATATATATATATTGTCATTTTCATGTATTATCTATCTAGCAAAAGTGAAGGTTTAAATTGATAAATTTAAGATTTATTTTATTAAAATGGTCAAATATAATTTATTTATTATTATTTTATTTTTTTTGTAATTTTATCTTTAAATTATAACTCTCATAAGATATAAGGTTTGACTTAGTGGTTTTGTAGTCACACCTTAGAGTGTAGTGAGAGGAATGCCAAGAATTTAAGTTGATGGACTAATGATGACCTTTTACGTTATCATCTAGAGTAATGCTAGAGATACTAAATAATCTATCAAATGTTTTACCAAACTTCTTACATGTGTGTTTTACCAAACTTCTTATATGGGTATGGGACCCACACATATGGGTTTGTGTGGATCCCACACCCATGTGAGAAGTTTGATAAAATATTTGGTAGATTATTTGGGGTCTCTAGTATTTTCCTATAATCTAACTTTACAAATTAATTAATGATAAATTACACTTTGCCTATTTTATATTTGATCACTTTCTCCCTTTGACTCTTAAAATTTATTTTTAGCCCTTTATGTAAGTTTTTCTCAATTTTACTCTTAAAACTAACTTCGGTTAAAAAATAGACAAAAAATAATACATTGACAGTCACGTGGTATAAAAATATTTTATTATATAACTCATACTTATGACACAAACTCAAATATTAATATAATAATATATTTTTATATTATATGTAACAATTATTGTGACATTTTTTTGTCTAATTTTAAATATAAGTTACTTTTACAAGTAAATTAAGAAAAATTTAAAACTTAAAATACCAAAATAGTAAAAAAATAAAATTTAAAAATCAAAATAAAAAGATAATCAAGCATAAAAGGAACAAAATATATCTTACACATTAACTCTCATATGCATACACCAAAAATAAACATAATAACAAAAAATTTGCAATGTGGCATGATTAAAATATTTTTCAATTCTCCAATCCATCCCAAAATCTTAAAAAACTTTCCATTTATTTTCTATAATTTAATAATATTAATTAATCATCCCAAAATCTTAAAAAACTTTCCATTTATTTTCTATAATTTAATAATATTAATTAATCAATATCATTTTCTCTCCTTATTTGCTTCAGAAACGCATCAATGAAATTCTCAAAACAACCAACAAAGCCTCTCTCTCTCTCTCTCTCTCTCTCTCTCTCCTTCACTTCTCTCTATATCTCTCTGTATTTACTACCAGAATCAATACCAAGCAAAACGCCACTTAGCTTCTTCTCTCTCTCTCTCTCTCTCTCTCTCTCTCTCTCTCTCTCTGTGTGGGCAATGGCGGTTCCTCCGACGGTCGCCGCCACTCCGGCGTCGCTGTACGTCGGCGACCTCCACCACACCGTCACCGACGGCCAGCTTTTCGACCACTTCTCCGAGTTCAAGAGCCTCGCCTCTGTCCGAGTCTGCCGCGATTCCTCTACCGGACGCTCACTCTGTTACGGTTACGTCAACTTTCTCTGTCCGCAAGACGGTAATATAACCTCCTCTCGATCGCAATGTTGTCGAATTCTCCATCAATTTCTTCCATTTAACTCACAATTTTTGCTCTCAATTCTCTCATTTTATTCCTAACTAATCAATAAAACCTTATGTATCTATTTATCTGATTATAACTGATCATAATACCAATTATTAAAAAAAATTATGTTTAGTTTATTGGATGGTTAAAGTCTGTTATTTTAGCGTGAATTTTTTGCTCTATTGCTTTTTTTTCGATTTGATAAGGATTTTTTTTATTTTTTGTATTTTTTATGATGGATTAGGAGTGACGAAAAGAAAGTTAATGTTTTTGAGTGTTATTTTGTTTTCTCTGTGTAGATTCTGTTGTTGTAGTTGTATCTAGTTTTGAATTTGGATTTTTAGTTTTTAGTTTTTGAATTTTTTTAAATTTTGGTTGTGTTTCTGATAATAGCGATTCGTGCTATTGAGATGAAGAATCACTCTGTTTTGAATGGAAAACGGTTAAGGGTTATGTGGTCGCATCGTGATCCTGATGTAAGGAAGAGTGGAATTGGTAATGTGTTTGTGAAGGTATAAATTCGTAAAATTTTGAGTTTTTATTATAATTTCTCTTTTTTCTTTAATTTTGATTTATGGGTGATGAGTTGTTGATTGGCTTTTGGGTTTATTTTTCAGAACTTGAATGAATCAATTGATAATGCACAACTTCAAGAAATGTTTCAAGAATTTGGGAATATTGTTTCTTGCAAAGTTGTCGTGTCCGATGATGGGAGGAGCAAAGGATATGGATTTGTCCAGTTTGATTCTGAGCAATCTGCAAATGCTTCCATTGAAAAGCTTAATGGATTCAATAATGGAGGGAAGCATATGTATGGGACTCCTTCTACCCTTTTATGTGTTACATTTTTGTTTTAAAATAATATTTTACCTTTTTACTTGTTCCGTTCTCGTTGAAAAATATTTTGTTTGATGGTGCATTCATCCCTTCTGTGTGGAACATTCATCTGAAGAGTTACTTCAAGTCATGACCTATTCACACCTTTCTTCTCCGTGGTCCATAATTATTTACTGATTTATAATAATTTATGGAACAGGTATGTTGGTAAATTTGTGAAAAAGAGTGATAGGATTTTACCTAGTCCCAATGCTAGATATACAAATTTGTATGTGAAGAATTTGGATCTAGATGTCACAGAAGAACTTCTTAAGGAGAAGTTCTCTGAGTTTGGTAAAATTCTCAGCTTAATTATCTCGAAGGATGAGTATGGGGCCTCTAGAGGGTTTGGATTTGTGAATTTTGACAGCGCAGATGACGCCAAGAGGGCAATAGAAGCTATGAATGGATCACAACTTGGTAGGTTATGTTTTCTTAATGAAATTAATTTGCCGAAAAGATCAGAGTTACTCAGTTTTCAGTGGCATGTTTTAAGTAGGTTCCAAGGTTATCTATGTTGCTAGAGCACAGAAGAAAGAAGAGCGCGAGCAGATTTTGCGTCGTCAGTTTGAGGAGAAACGAAAGGAGCAAATAATGAAATACCAGGTATCCTTGCTGCTTATTTCTCTCATTGGGAGGGATTATGTACTTTTATTTTTAATTTTTCTTTCGCGGGTAAAATTTTATTGTCCACTTTTTAATTGTAGGGTTCAAATGTCTATGTTAAGAATTTTGATGATGATGTCACTGATGACGAGCTGCGAGAACACTTCAGCCAGTGTGGCACAATCACCTCTGCAAAACTAATGCGAGATGAAAAAGGAACCAGCAGGGGGTTTGGGTTTGTCTGCTTCTCAACACCTGAGGAGGCCAATAAAGCTGTGAACAATTTTCATGGTGAGTAACATGAATATATAAGCTTATGGATGTGATGTAGATGTCATTGAATTAAGATGCATTAACATTCTTCTACTTGGTCATGCAAATTGGTTGATATGTTTTGATCTGAAAGAATCTATTATGCTAATGTTTAATTTTGTATGATGGAATATAAATTGCCATTTGAATAGCATACGTGACTGTGGATAATGGAATAGTGTATCATTAACACAACTAGGTTTTCGTTCCTAATTTCGAATTTGATAACAATTTAATCTTTTTATTTTGGAGAAGCAGGATTCCTTCAAAGTTAACAGTTTTATATGTTGAAATCCTGTGCAAAATTTGCAATTTGATTTCAAGTTACCGAAATGTAACATTTTCTGGACTCTCCATTGAATGTCTTTTGATTTCCTCATTTGTGGTGCATGAAGCATTCTAGTCATTTTTCATCTTCACTCTCAGAATCTCAATTAAAGTTTTACCAAGGCATTTTGTGAGAAATTAAAACAATTAGTTTCATTCCTCTTTCACATTTTTTTCTTTTATATTCCAAGTGTACACATGCTTTGTATTTGTAAACAAGAATTTGTCAGCATGAGTTCTTTGGTAACTTACTCTTCCTTATGTATGACAAGTAAACTTCTATGTTATTCTTTTATGTACCTTAAGGGGTCTTAGACAAGACTTCACCTTATGTTCTTGATACAATAGGCTATTTGAATTACATTTTCTAAGGTGTATGACCAACAAGTTCTTACCCATCAACAAATAAGCGGGCGTAATTCTTGCCTGATGCTTAAAGTGGAGAATATCATTGGTTACTCAAGTTTTAAATTGGGTAGGAAAACTAGAACTTGGTTTATTCATCTATTCGAATAATCTGATATGTTTAATTACATTATTCTTAATATTCTTGTTGCTCAGTCTTCCATGTCCTTGGCCTTGATGTACCATCAAGCCTAGCTTCTGCTAAGTACAGTTTTCAAGCACTAAGTTATGCCTCAGCGACAGTGATGGGTGCCTCATGATGAATTAGATCTAAAACTAAAAGCACCGTCTAAGGTTCTAATATCAAATCGGTGTCAGGATGTAGAACTAATGAGACTACCGCATTTTCATTTTCAAGGATACATGATATATGAAACATCATTTGGGCAGGAGGGTTCTTTGGTAAAAAAAGCTGTGAAGTAAATACCTACATAGTCTGGATTTGAAGTATTCATATGTAGAAGAGTATGCAGCTGCTCTTAGGCATTTTTTTATTGTTAAATTAATTGGATTAATCATCATATAAAGAAACTTGCTTTTGTCATTTTGTTTTTTGATTTAAAGTAAACCACTGTCATCATGGGAGTTGTTATTTGTCCCTGAGAGGATACCATAACGGCTGTTGGGTCACACTCCCTAATAAGCGGTCTGATTCTCTTCTACTATATTGAATTCATATAACTATAAAATAAATAAATAAATAAATAATATCACTGGGGTTGTTTTCATCATAATTCAGCAAGACAATAACAGATAGTTGTGAATTGGAAGTATCTTAAAGTGTTTTAAGATCATAATTTGCATTGGCGATGATTGTTATCATTAGAATTTTATTGTATAACTATGTTTCTGGCCTCAGATATTCTTATCTATCAATTGCTTTTCAGATTTAGATATGGCAAACTGTTGAGATTTTGTTTTGATTAGCACTAAGATATTCACAACATATTTGCAAACTGTTCCATATTTGTGAGGTCTTTTATGCATGTGGGCCCAACTAACATAATTTGTCAATAAACCCTTTTTACAGATGCCATGTATCACCACATAATGGTACTACACTCAACATATTCTACACTTCTTCATTCATTTGTGTATGTATGATGCTTTCTCACTTAATGGTCAATATAATTTAAAGAGATAAAATAATTGAGAAAATTAAATAACTAAGTACTTCTGTAATCTTTCGTTTTTTTTTTTTTTTTTTGAACTAGAAAGTACTTCTGTAATCAATCACAACCCCCGCCCCCCCCCCCCCCCCCCCCCCCCCCCCCCCCCTCATTCTCATTCTTTTGGTCATTAAATATTTATAGGAAACAATGTCCTCATATGGGCTGGAACTTAGATTTAGTTCAGAAATACATGCTACCTAGGACTAGGATACACTTCCAATTATCTCATCATTGGTGTTTAACAGGATTCATGTTTCGTAAAAAGCCTCTATATGTGGCTATTGCTCAAAGGAAAGAGGAGAGGCAAGCCCAATTACAGATTCATTATGCACAGCGTCTGGCAGGACTAGTGGGACCTTCAACTGTTTTTCCTGGGGGATATCCTTTTTATTATGCAGCTCATGGTGTTGTTTCACAAGTACCTCCACGACTGGGGATGATATATCAACCTCTTGCTTTGACGCCAAGATGGAGGGGTAATGGATCTTCACCTCCAGCCAGACCAGGTTTTCATCTGTCACCGTTTCCTGTGGTTAGTACTCAAGTATTCACTATAGCACTTATTCAAGCTTTTGGTATGTGTCAATGTTATTCAAGTGTTTGGTCTTTCTCATATTTTCTGTATATACCCGATTGATTAGGAACATTAAGCTATGTTTGAATGATGAGAATCTTCAGGAGGAATGAGAACCTCATTACTAGTAATAAAATTTCTCCGTCAATGTTATTCAAGCTTTTGGTACTTGTCAATGTTATTCAAGCATTTGGTTTCATTACGAATCTTTAATGGAAAAATAATAAAATTTTAAATATTGTGGGCCTAATAAAATTTCGAGATTATTGTCATTCAAGCATAGCCTTAATGTATTTGATTATGTCAAATATTTCTTGTTTGTTACACTCAGTTTTTCTTTTTCAGATTTCTAATACTCCAAGACGACATAGGCAAAACAGGGGAAGGATGAATGGGCATATGCTTCCACAGGATGGTGGTCATATTGTTTCTTCTGTTCCACATGTGCAACAGTCCTCTCAGTCAGTGACCTCATCAAAAGATTCAAGCAATCAACAGGTCTGCTTGTTTTTTTTTTTTTTTAAGTCAAATTGTTCTTATAACCTCTCTTATTATTTTGTCTTGTTTTACATTACTTACTGTTTATGGTGATGGATTTCCTGGTTTGTATCTCTTACACTATTAGTTTAGACAAAATAGTTAAGTGTGTAACGTGTGGAATGGAATCAATGGTTGGAGTTAGTCACTGATAAGTTGGACGGTTTGTATTGAGTTTTCTGAGGACACTTTCTGTCATATGAGATGTCTACTTGATATGCTTCTAACAAACTACTGGTTTTAGGGATGGGACTGAAATAAGGAATATTTAATCTTTTAACTTGACAGCCACCTACGCCCAAGGTTTTAAAAAGCGGCCGCAACAGTTACGTAACATCGTTACGTAACGGTTGTGGTGGTAACTGCCACCCGTTATGGCCGCTATAGCAGTGTAACAAAAATTCATAGGTGTAACGGCCGTTTCGGTGTTACATAACGGCCATAGTGGTACCGTAACAGCCATAACGGTTCGTTAGACACCGTTACATCCAAGGTTTCAAAATACGGCGTTACGTAACAGTTGCGACAGTAGGTACCAGGTATTACCCTCGCTTTTGCGGTGTGATTGAGATTCACAGGTGTGTCGGCTGTAGCGGCTGCTGTAGCAGTCGTAACGGTGCCATAACGACTTGTTACGCACTATTACGTAACGGTTCCGAACTGCTTCTTTCCGGGGGGGGAAAAACTGAAAATGGGGGAAGAGGGATAGAGAGAGAAGAGGGAAAATGAAGAACATGTTATTGATTTGTTGAAGTTGTAAGACCTATGCTATTTTATTCGGCTGCTATCACTCAACCATTTTGTTTGTGTGTGTCTATTTATATATTGTTTGAAGAAAATATTAATAATAATAAGTGTGGTCATTATCTATTTGGCTTTATTAAAATATATATATATATATTTAAGTTCTTATCTATTCTCTTACTTTTGTCATTATTTATCTTATATATAATAGTTACTGATTGATTTTTTTGTAAAATATCTAGAAAACATAACATCTATAATTATATATTAATATATATTTTATACATGTCAATTTTTTTTTTATTAGTCTATTTTATTTTTATTTATAGGTTATCCAAAAAGAGAATGAATATTCAAGTGATCCAAACCCCAAATATATATATATATAATTTATTTTTTAATTTTTATATGATTACATTAACATGTACAATTTATTTTTTTAAAACTATTCAAGTTAAAATTTGCATATGCTTCCACAAGTATAATAATTTAAAAAATAATTTTATACATCTAAGTCCAATAAAAAAAAAATTTGCCACAAGCGTAATATGGATTTATGACATATAAAATCATTAATTATTGAAATAAAATGTAAAAAACTCAGTTTATAGTGATTTAAAAATATGAAATATATTTGATCATACTTAAAAATTTACAAAAATTGATCAATATTTATTTTAAAACCCAATAAATATGATTATGGAAAAAAAAATATGATTATCGGTAATTTTTTTTCAAATTGTGCGAAAAATAAAAAATTCACAGTTCCGGTTACCACAACCTTTACGTTACGGCCTTAA
Organism: Camellia oleifera; assembly: GCA_022316695.1. Lineage (NCBI taxonomy): Eukaryota > Viridiplantae > Streptophyta > Magnoliopsida > Ericales > Theaceae > Camellia > Camellia oleifera. The sequence continues at coordinate 98,807,758 of CM039317.1, forward strand.
CTCTCTACAACCGCAACCACACCACCGCCATCGTTACAGCGACCGCAACCGCTTTTCAAAACCTTGCCTACGCCCCATTTGCATCCAAATTCTCACCACCCTACCTCTAGTGTGATATAGCAATAACAATGATTATAGACACTGCCATGAGATTCGAGAGACACTTATTGTTCTGTAATTGATTCACGAATTTCTACCTTCTCATTCAGTGACCAAGCCAACCTCTTAAATAACAAAATGTTGTACTACTTGACTTGTAATCTTTAAAAACCAGCAACAAAGGATACATGATGAACAGTTGGCTGGCTTCACCTCTTCTTGCATATAAGATGCTATGAAAATTTTATATTCATGTGGTAGAGAACAAAAGCAAACTACCCATGTGCTACAAATTCTAACATCTATAGACAATTGTTTGCAGCATGCTGGGCAAGTAAGGTATGTGCCAAATGAATGTGTGGGTGAAATGAACAAAGGATCTGAAATTTCATCTACTGTTTCCAGTTCAGTCAGGTCTGGTTCTGAAGGCTCCGAAATGTTGAGCAGCAAGCTTGTTGCCGCTCCCCCTGAGCAACGGAAACAAATACTTGGGGAGCGGCTTTACCCTCTTGTCCAGAAACGCAAGGTAATATTGGTTTAGATATACTCTGGTTGTTTTCATTTATTACATGATAGTCTTTTTAGTATGTATTTATAATGAAAATGTACATATTATATATTAGATGATGTCAAGTTTTTACTTCATGCTTCGTTTTGTTATCTTTCACCAATTTTGACGTGAAAGTAGCTCATAAAGGCATTGCATAATTATCAAGGGAAACTTGAGAGGTCTGTTTGGGGTGAGCTAAATAAGCCAAAAAGCCAAAAGTCTGTTTGTCATTAGCTAAAAATGTTATAAAGCCACTCAACTTTTTTACTCACAAAAGAGCAACTTTTTTAGTAAGCTTTTTGAGATTCTAAAAAAGTCAAAAAGCCACTAAAAAAAGTCAATGTCAAACAACCTTTTAGAGGCCTGACTTAGAAAATTTCAATGGAAAATTTAAGATAAACTTGCAATATATTTTCAGTTCCTTTTAAGGAAGATAAGAGGCCCTTTGTAATTGTTGTATTGTCACAATGGCTGAATTCCCCTAAATCTAAACCAAGTTTGTGTGTCTGTTACAGCCTGATCTTGTTGCAAAGATAACGGGAATGCTTTTGGAGATGGACAACTCAGAATTGCTTCTCTTATTGGAGTCACCAGAGTCACTTGCTGTCAAGGTGGAAGAAGCTGTGCGAGTACTCGAGATCTCAAACACAAATCTATCCGACGAAGACTCGCTTCATTCTAGTCACCTATCCGCTGAGGTTGCAGTAAACTGAAAGGAAAGTTGTGCCTGATTACAATAATGTTAGAAATACTAATTTGTGTACCACCCAGCATACCAACTAAACACAATCTTAAGTGGGTCCCTTGCCAAGTGATAGTTTCTATATGCATGTTTGGCATCTTAGTTGGTATGTTTGTTGGTTACACTAATTAGTGTTTTTGGCATTACTGTAATACATGTAGAGGATATGTTGCGGTACAAGCTCTCATGAGCTAGTTTTGTGGTAGTTACCTTCAGTGAACCTTTATGCATTTCTTCAGATACTTTTTCTATTCAGTTTTATTCACAGTATGGAATGAATATTTATATCTTTGAACATTTCTGATTGACAACTTAAGGAGTTGTTAAAGAACTTTGATATTTTAATTACAGTATTAGTTGCAATTCTTAAAGAAGCCTTTTGAATAGATGCTGATCTTGTTTTTACTGAATCTAATTTTTCATTCAACTGATGCTTTCTGTGGCAGAATTTCATTGTTTAATTTTAATTGTTGGATTTTTTATGTTGTGTTTAGATTTTTTATTTGCAAAGAGATTTGAGAAGGAAAAGGAAAAAGGGCGGGAAAAAGTTATATATATAAAATTTAAAAAGAAAAGAAAAAGAAACCCTTCTAATTCGTTCACTTTTCCCTTCGTTTTCCATCCTCTCCATAAATTCCTATACAAATTTAAGATCGAAACATAACCTTAATTCTAAGACTACCGTTCATTTTCTACAACAGAATCCTCCTTTATTAATAGATAGATTATAGTTTTTGTCAACTTCCCCCTTGCTTTTGCCTTCGTCGAATTAGTCTAGTTGTCGTGGCAGTGATTACCTAATGGCAACAGAAGTGGGTTGAGCTAGAAGTTGGATTTTCGATGATGATAACAAGGAAAAAGATGAAGACCACCCCATTGTGCATGAATCAGCATTACTGGTACTACCATTCTTGCTAATGAAAACCAACTGGGTATTTTGTTAAACAGTTGGTCTGCTACCTCCATATCATGTTCTCCCTCAACCTTTAAGTCCACGTTCTCTTTTTATTTTGTTCAAGTGTTGGGGGTTGGGATTTGGTAGGAGGTTGATGGGGATCCACTGGGTTTATAAAGAAGGGGCTTATGCTAATGGTGGTAGTGGAAGTGAGTTAATAATAGAGAGAGACAACAAGAAGAAGAAGAATATGAGGGGATGTGGTGAGGAGAGGTTGCAATGGATGGTGGAGCAGCGGCCGTTGTGTTATCTTTACATCTTCTTGCTGGAATATAAAAAACGATGGTGTTTTGATAGGGTGCAATTGAGTCGAGTTTTTGAGTGTTCAAGCTCATTTATTAAGAATTAGTCAAGTTTCAACTTGAGCTTGACTTGTCAAGTATTTGAAAAATTCAAGCTTTGGTTATTTGAGAAATTTAAGCTCAGTTAATTTTTTTATAATTACTTTTTGATTTTTTAATTATTTTAGTAGGGTGCCAAAACAACCCTCGATTACATAAACGAGCTGGTACTTGAAAAAAAAAAAAAAAAGAGTTTAAATTAATTTACTTATTATGGCGATCCCGGTTTTCTCCATCATTTATTTTGTTCCGGACTTGGGTTCCGTTATGGTTGTTTTTGTCTATATCTTGTTTCCGTCCTTTAAATCCTTTGTATTTGAGTTTTGGGACATGTTGGGTGAGTTTGGTATAGGTTGGTTGTGAGTTGGAACAAATGGTTGCTGTCCAAAATTTGGCATCTTTACTCGAGCGAGCCTTGGGTTTTTGCTTCTTCGTAAACATGTAACGTCTTTTGTAAGAAGACTCTGATGGATGAAAATATATTATGTCTTTGTGATTACGGATCTTATGTATGATTAAGTTATGTGTTATTTGAGGGCGTTACAACTTGGTATCAGAGCGTATCGGGTTTGAATACTTTGGGTACGTGAGAAGTGGTTAGTACCACAATGAGTTTGTTTCGCTTGTTAGAGACTTATGTATGATGTTATGTACTTTTGTGATAACATGTTTATGTGACTATATGGGTATGGAATTTAGTTTCTAGGATGTTGATCGGGTCTATGGGTTTCTGGGAGTCCTGTTGGAAAGACACTTGATCACTGCCGTTTCTAACTGGAACTCTAGCAACACCACGGGACGATCGTTATCCGGAAATGAAATTCGTGAGTGTTTATGTGATTATGTGCTTACGTAGAGTGAATTATTGTTGTCCATTGTATTAGGACGCGAGTGATAGCTTCGACACATTTGTGAATGTGCTAATCCTTTTGTTACCTTTATTAGGATGTCAGGACAAAGGCGTGGTGGTAGGCGTGGTAGGCCTAGGAGGCAGGAGATGCCCATACCGGATGAAATTCCGGCACAGGAAGAGGGAGTTGGTTAGGCCAACGTGGCCGAGCCAGTAGGTCAGCAGGCCATGGACGCCTTAGCCCGCGAGATGGCAGGAGCATTGAGGGAATCCATGGACATTCTCAAGGCTGAGAATCAAGTCCAGGCCCATGTAGCTGAAGCAGGCCTTCTTTTCTGAAGAGGGAGTTCTTCCGGTCGAATCCGGACGAGTTTTTTGGTGATCCAAAAGAGCCACTAAAGGCTGACGAGTGGTTGGAGCAGATAACAAAGATGTTTGAGATGCTTGGCATCGAAGACGGAGGTTTGCGAGTGACCTTGGCGTCCTTCCAGTTGAAGGGGACACGGGTCAGTGGTGGAAGTTTGTTCGGGGGCGTATTGGAGGAACTTGAGAGGCTTTTGTTGACGCCTTTCAGGAGAAGTTTTTGCCTCCCATTGTTAGGGAGAAGTTGAGAGACCAGTTCTGTCAGCTCAAGCAGCTGAATATACCAGTGGCCGAGTTTGAGGCTACATTCACCAGTTTGTCGAGGTTTGCACCAGAGTTGGTGGCGACCGAAGAGCGTAGATGCTTGGAGTTTGAGAAGAAATTAAGGATCGGACTCATGTTTCGAGTGGCCGGGTCCATGATTAGGGAGTATGGACGCCTTGTGCAGGCTGCAGCCCATCTTGAGACTATTATACATGCTAAGGAGGAGAAAATGAGGGGCTCCAAGAGGAGTCAGGATGGTCAGGGGGACAGAAGAGGCAGAGGGGTTCTAACCCTCAGCAGCCCTATGGAGTGCATTCAAGATCTACCTTTCCAATACCGAGTTTAGGTTCTGGGAAAGGCGGTCAGGGAGACATCACTTGTTACAAATGTGGTCAGCTGGGCCACAAGTCTCCAGCTTGCCCGCAGAGGGGAGGAGGGCAGAGAGTAGCTTCATCTTCGGCTCGTCCTCAGAGCTAGAGTCAGGGTAGAGGCCAGCCGCTCGCTTGTTATCAGCGTGGGTAGGTGGGGCACCTGAAGAGGTTCTGTCCGCAGTTGAGTGGCACATCTGGTGCGTTCGGTTCGAGACAGACACAGAGTCACCAGCCAGCTCAGTCAGTTCAGGCCTCGAGGGCCAATAAGGGAGCCTCTGTGGTTCAATCTGTGCAGCAGTCGTATGCTCCGAGAGGTGAGCAGGTAGATCAGAGACCTACAAGGCGCGTGTATGCTGTTACAGCGCAAGACCTAGTACCGGCTCCATCTGTTGTGAGAGGTACCTTTTTGTTTTGCAACTCGGTTGCCAATGTGTTAATTGATACGGGTGCATCCCACTCTTCTATATCTTCTGCATTTGCATCTGTTTTGGGATTGGAGTTAGCGTAGTTAGCATCTCATATTTGTGTTATATCACCCATTGGAGGCGAGATGGTTCTGAAACAGGGGTGTCAGGGTTGTGATATAGAGGTCGCCGATCGTCGACTTCCCTTCTCTTTTGTGCTGATGGATATGTCGGGTTTTGATGTGATTTTGGATATGGACTGGCTATCATCATACAAGGCTGTTATAGAATGTTACCGCCAAAGGGTTACTGTATGTACCTTGAGCAGGGATTGTTTTCATTTCTTGGGGGACCGGGTTGGTAGAGTCTTACCACCGGTGTATGATCGACGAGAGCGGAGTAAGCTTAGTTGTTTTCTCGCTAGCTTTGTGAATAGTGAGTGTGATGAGACTGGGACTGAGTTGCCAAGGGTGGTTTGTGAGTACTCGGACGTCTTTCCCGAGGATCTTGTTAGTTTACCACCTCATCGAGAGATCGAGTTCTCTATTGACTTAATGCCTGGCATGGCACCGCTTTCCATGGCACCGTATCGTTTTGCCCCAGCCGAGTTAAGTGAGTTGAAGATTCAACTCCAAGAGTTGCTAGATAAGGGCTTTATCCACCCTAGTACTTCGCCATAGGGAGCATTGACCCTCTTTGCTAAAAAGAAAGATGGGGCTTTGAGACTTTGCATTGATGTAGACCGCCCGAACTCACTCCGCGCGCCCCCATTTCGGAGAGGGCGCGGATTTGGGTTCTAGCTACTACAGTTCGAACTCCTGTCACGGTTTTGAATCTAATCTCACAAAGTGCAATGTAAGATTGATAAATCACCAAAGAGTTCAAATCTGGCAAATCGTTTTAGAAAATTAATTTTAATCAAAAGCGCCAAACATGGATTACTTTGCCAGATTACAGAGTCGCCACCTAAATATTTTATTTTGGGGAAATTTAGGAAACCCTGACTCGTGCCTAAGGCCATGTGTCCATCATCATCAAAGTTGTCTCGGCTCAGGAACTTGGGTACGAGAGGGGAAGGTCCTGAAATGAGCACCCACACTCGCCCAATCAAAGATCAGCCTCTACTAAACATGATATATTGTTTTTGAAAACACATGTGTTCTTGTTTGATTATTAGCTAACTTACTATGTGAAGCACACAACACACAAGTATAGACTAAATTACTCGATTTGGAACAAAACATCTCATGTTTGTTTTTCGAAAATGGTTTGAAAATGCTACTCGCAAGTAGGCTAAAACGCGGATTTGCTATCCTCAAGTGGGCTTAAAACATGAGGATTTGCCACTTCAAGTGGGCTTAAAACTCACACTTTGATGAATTGTTCCAATTCAAGTAATGAAGCCTTCATCCACAGGCATTCATGCAGTTTAGCAATTAAGCACATAGCCTCATGGCAAGCATGCTAACATGGCAACACTCACATTCATGCAAGATGCTAAAGCGTAAAGACTCATCGAGTACTCCGAGCCAAAACAGAAACTAATTAGAAATTAATGCGTGATCCTAACTATGTTAAATGCCTAATGCAACACATGCAAAAATGCAACTAAAATAGGCTCGGCTATCTAAGATGGCATATGAATGTAACTTGGTAAAATGCTTTGAAATACGTATTCAAATATGTATTGAAATACAATGCAGTTTGAATGATGCGCCGAGTCCGGTGCATGCAAGACAAATGAATGATGCACGCATGCAAGCATAAGGTATGCTAATTGAAATATGTCCTAATCTAACCACCGCAAGTGGATAAATAAAGGGGAGAAAGACGTGGGGTTGGAAGACATTCACACGCACATGCACCCTTATTACAACATTTGCCCTCTCGACGGAAGGTCCGAATAATTAAGCTAAGCTAATCTAAGCTAAACTAACTAACTAATCTAATTAAACTAATTAGACTAATTATTACAAAACAATCGAATAACTAGCAAACTACTTACTAATTATTACAATACTTAATTAATTAACAAATTAATTAAATTACAAATTGAGATGCTAACTAACAAATGAAACATCAAACTATGCTGCCTCAGCTCTGTTTCAAGAAGTTGAACATGCATGCTCGCGTTCGGTTTCTCGCCCCGAAAAGCTCTCCGGTTTGCTCTTTAGAGGCTTTGTTTGCGAGGTGTCTTCAAGAACTCTCCGCTGAAACTTACCAAATCAAGGCTAGGGAGTGCACCAGTGGCCTGCTAGCCATGAATAGTGACTGCCAGCCATCTGCCAGCCAAGAGTGGCCCTCTGCCGGCCAACAATGGAAGGGTGTCAGCCATTAGTATGGCACTGCCGGCCACTAGTGTGTTGTGACACCATTCCGCAACAGAGCACAAAATAGAGAAAATGGAGGGTCTCCCAAGGGTATGTATGTACTATGCCACCCCATATCACCTCAAAACATCAAGGGAGAGGCACCATTGGATCCAAAACCATCAATCAAGCATGCAATGCATAATGGCCAAAGATCCAACTTGCACACATTTCAATAAATGCAATGCAAACAAGACTCCAAATCCACTACCTCATCATGGATGATCAAAGGCAATGGAGACAAAAGGGATTGGCTCACTTTCATTACTTCAAGTATGAAGCGGACCAATCCACCTTGTGTTCAACATAACGTCCGGTTGAACACAATGCAATGCACACAAACAACATGCTATGCAAACAATATGCTAAGGTGGTATGCACAAGACTCTAACATGTAGGTAATGCATGCAAGACATGTTAAGGGGCCAAGAGCATTAAGGCTAGTGAAGAGCATTACACATAAGGCATGCACTATCAAGCACAAATGGTCAAACCAACCCCAAACAGACCTCATGCATGCCAAAACAGTGGCCAAAATGATTTGAAATGATAACATGAAAGGCAAGAGAATGATATTCACGCATTGGCTCACAAACAAGGCATAATGCTCAACTCTCAAAAGCATTGAAAGAGTGATAAACATGAGAGTATGACAGAGGTTTATGCTCTGAAATTACATATCAAATGATGCCATATCACACAAATATCACGAATAATGAATGCTAGGGGTCTCAAAACACAAGACTAGCAAAGCCAATTACACTATAGCCCTACAAGGCAAGCCATACATGACCAAGACCACTTCGAACAGAGTTTTAAGCATGCTAAAACAAGGCCAAAAGCATGCTGCAATATAGCCAAAACAAGCTAGAACAATAGGCTAAAATGGTAAGTATGCAAGGCTAGTGAGCAAGATTGCACTACAAGTGCAAAAACCAAGCAAGAGGTGACCCCACCAACCAAAATCAGAGCTAAAACATGTCAAAATAACACCAAAAATATGCTTGAACTAAGCTACAAAAGAGTAGAAAGATGGGCTAACTCATTAGGCATGTTAAGCTAGTAAGCAAGATTACACTACAAGTGTAAGATGCAACCAATGAGTGGCCAAACCAGCCCAAAACAGAGTTATAACATGGCAAATCAGTGGCAAAAATATACTTAAACCAAGCTTCAAAAGGATAGAAAAGCATGCTTATTTGGTAGGCCAATAAGACATGCAAGCAAGACAAGAGGAGAGGGGATTACCCCCTCCTATTTGGGACCTCAAAACAAGGTTTTCACCACTGAAAATTCTCTGGATTTCAGTGTTTAAAAGGCCAAGAAAAGTGTTTTTGAAAGGCCTTGAAAGATGGCACAAAAGCTTTACAAGTAAAGAGACTAGAAGGGTGGACCACCCTCAAACTTAAAAGGGGCTTGAGAGGAGAAAGGGGATGTACTCCATTGTGTGGGAGGAGATAGGGGATGTACTCCACTGTTTTGGAGGAAATAGGAGATAGACTCCATTGATAATTAAGTTGGCCGGAGTATCTAGGGTGAAAGTCCCGAAATCTTATATACGTTTGAATAACGTTGATGATTGAAGTGTTGATATTATGAGTTGTAGTCTCATTTTGAATTGTTGATGAGTTGAAGTGTTTTCTTTATGAGTTGTAGTCTCATTTGAATTACTCGAATAAATGAGCCATGTTAATAAAGTGAATTGGAAATAAAAATGAAACCGGGTTGAAAAATGAATATCAATGTTGATGGGTTATAGAAATGATGTTAATCGATGTACATGTGTTGAACATTTATCAGATGCTAATATTTTAGTTATTTCTCATATTTGGTTTAGCATATCTCTACTAGGCTTTGGCTCACCCTACTTGGGACACCATTTTCAGGTACAGGGGACATGCCACCTCCAAGGTCTTAGCTTGGGAGGTCTCGAGACTGAAGTCTCTATTTTGTTGTTTTACTTTTATGTTTATATGTTTTTATTTCCAAGCCGAGGGCTTTATTTGTAAAGGGCTTCTGACCCTCTTTTGTTGTAACCAAGTGTTAACTTGGGAAGTTGTAAGCCCGTAGGGCATCTACTTTTGTTGTTAACATGTAATATCTTTTGTAGGAAGACTCTGATAGATGAAAATATATTATCTCTTTATAATTACGGATCTTATATATGATTGAGTTATGTATTATTTGAGGGCGTTACACTTATTAAGGTGAAATAGAGGAAAATTATAAAAATAAATTTATAAAAATAATTTCAAATTAATGATAAATTATATATATATATATTAAAGTACATTAAAAAAATGCTTATATGAATAATAATTTTTATCAATCAAATATATAAATTACACAAATGCCACACACAAATAAAAAAATAAAATATTTAATTAATAAAATAATAAAAATTGATTTAAAAATAAATACTAATTCATTTTTTTTATGCACAACCTTTTATCAAGTTGAGTTTGAATCTATTCAAATTCAACTCCATTACTAAACAAGTTTAAAAACCGAGCTCAAGCGAGCCAGCCAAACTCAAGCTCTTCATAAACAGTTTGATTTGTTTGCAAGCTGCCTGTTTTGGTTGTTGATAGAAGCAGGGCCAGTCTTGAGATTTTCGGGGCTCAAAGCCGATAATCAACTACTAAATTTCTGGGGCCTTTCACATTTTTTTTTTATTGAATGAAATTTTTTTTTTAAGATAAAGGACAAAAGATTTGTATTAAAATCACAAAAAATACTTAGAAAAAAAAATAATTAATTGAATAAAAAAATAATAATTACGTGTGCTTACTGTGCTGAGATCAAAATATTTTTTAAAATCAAAATTCAAAACAAGAGTACCACCACTTAACAAAACACAAAACTTTTAAATTATGTGATGTGAACTGAGAGGGGAATTTATACTTAAATTGGGCCGAGCTGCGATTACGGGCCGTATACGTTACTCCGGTCCGATGAAGAGACTTAATAGTTAGTCCGGTCATGGCCGTTGTGATTAGTTCGGCCGAAGTAAGATTTTGTTTGTACTTCAGTTGGATAGTGTATTTTTGGGCGATTCGGTCTCCGGCAATTAGTTCGGTTATAACATGTGGAAACTGAAGAGTACTAGGTACTCTCAGGTAGTAGTTCGGCTCCACTCTTATGGATAGCTCGGTCTTAGCATGGGAAAGCCGGTGTAAGGGAGATTAAGATTAGGGCCGAACTAACAACTACTTCGGTCTCATTGAAGTCCGGCCATAGAAGAACCATCTCACTTGGTTTAAGCAGTGAGGGGGGTGTTGAAGGATAAGCACTATCCATCAGGAATGTGAGTCCTAGGAGGACTCTACATGGAGGAGTAAGAGTCCTACCAGGATTGTGCCACGCGAAACCTATATAAGCTCACCAATATCACCTTTGGAGAGGTAATGCAACTTTTGCTCCTTGATTACATTGAGCTTTTGCCTACTTGTCTTGCTTTCTGACTTAGGCATCGGAGAGGTTTCCGGCACACACTCGCCGGCCAGCTCACGTTTGTGTTTTCAGGTGACCAAGCGACGTCGTACGGAGGAACGCAGACTTGATCAACAGGATTATACGAGAAGGTATATTTCTTTCCAGTACAATTGGCGCCGTCTGTGGAAATACAAACAAGAACAACCTCTTGATCAAGCTTTCTCTCGAACATCAATGGCGAACAACGAAGAGTTACCTCAGTTCGCCATCGACGGACAAACTCCAGATGGGGGTGCAAGGCGAGAAGGCCTACCCTTGGTCGCTCCCATGGCGGATCTGGAGCCACAAAGACACAACTCCAGGAGGGATGCGAGGGGGCGAAGGCGAAATAATAGCCCTCATCCCTCTCATTCGCAAAGCCCAGAAAGACAAAGACGCAGGATTGATCCTCAAATTCTGGAGGATCGCGTCAGAGAACAAGACGAATTGATTCGTAAGATGGCGGCGGACATGGAATCTCTGAAGTGATAGATAAAAGGAAAAGAGGTGGCGATAGGAGAGGGGCGCAACAACAAGACGCCCCCTCGCCACCCCGAGGGACATAGTAGGAATTCTACACCCTCCCAAGCGGAGAACAAAAGCCTCAGGACAGGCGATACGCAATCCCGATCTTCCAGGACTCGTCACTCCAGGTCTGAGAGGACGAGAATTGAGAGGTCATACACTGAGGGAAGCACATATTGGCCCTCACATACACACCAGACAAGGTCTAGACAGACGGAGTTGCCCAGATCATCCGACTTACGATCTGTGCTCGAGGAGAAGGCACGATGGAAGGAGGATGCCAGGGCGCGTGATCCACACAGGGTTTCTGCCTTACAGCGGTTGGCTCCTCGGACGCATGGAAGCGTCGAGGTTGGAATGCCCATACCGCGCCCGGCATACGAACCAACGGACAAGGCGTTGGCAAGGCTGCAAACCTCACCATTCGTCCCAGCAATAGAGAACGCGCCCCTTCCGTCCGGCTTCCTACAGCCCAAATTCACAACATATGAAGGGAAGACGGATCCCTACACGCACTTTCGCCACTTTCGCCAGGTTATGGCTGTATACCGGCGGAACGAGGCCTTGATGTGCATCCTATTCCCATCAAGCCTTGGCGACTTAGGCTTGACTTGGTTTGAAAAGCTTCCAGAAGGCAGCATAGCCTCCTGGGCACAACTGGCGGAGGCGTTTGTAACGCGATTTAGAACAAACACTAAAACCCCAGTGGAGATCGACCAATTACTCTCCATCGATATGGGTGACAAGGAGACTCTGAGATTGTACAACAGTCGTTACTGGGAAACATTCAACCAGATTGGGGACTGCCCGACCAATCTCGCCATTGCACAATATAAAAGAGGCCTTCCAGTCGGGAATAGACTGAGGGACTCTATCACTATGACACCGCCCCTCACCATAGAGGCCCTGATGGAGAGAGTGCATCAGCAGATCAGGGTGGAAGAGGATGGCGCTCGTGCCAAAGCAAAAACTGGCGCCACCACGACGCCAGAAAATAAGACCTCAGCAAAGGTCAATACGGTAGATCGCCAAAACCGAAACGGACGAGGCAGGCGAGATAATGGCGAAGACTAGGACAAGAGATGGTTAAGAGTCCGCACCGCCATAACCACGGTATTCAAGAAACTAATCTACCGTATACTTAGTGAAATACGAGATGAGCCCTTCGTCAAGTGGCCGGCCAAGCTAGGCGAGGCCCAGAAGGACTATGATGACAGATCCAGATGCACCTTCCACAAAGAAAAGGGGCACCGCACTGAGAATTGCACGCCACTAAGGCGGCATCTGGAAGAGTTGGTGGCAGCAGGCCACCTTGACAAATACATAGAAGGAGGGGTACAGCCAGCCCCCCAGGACCACAATAACCCCAATGGGATGCCGATCGACGCCCCGCCCCAAGGCATCATCAACGTAATACATGGAGTCTTTGAACCTGAGCGTGTATGCAAGCTCAGAGGTTCAATCAAAAAGGCGGAGCACTTAAGAGAGGTGCTGAGTGCCCAACCAGTCGTCAAGAAGGGGAAGACAGAGGCCACAAATATCATGTCTTTTTCGAATAAAGACTTGGCCAGGATCTATTGCCCTCACAACGATGCCTTGGTCGTCACTCTTCGAGTCAAGGATTTTGACGTTAAGCGGATTCTGATTGACCAAGGAAGTTCGTGTGAAATCATGTACTATGAAACTTTCAAGCAACTCAAGTTGCAAGATAAAGACTTGGCCCCTGCAGTATCTCCCCTCATCAGATTCAACTCCATGCCAGAATGGCCCGTCGGCAAAATTATTCTCCCAGTCAAGGCAGGAAGTGTGACAAAACAAGTGGAGTTCTGGGTGTTAAAGGTCCCCTCCACTTACAACATTATCTTGGGCAGAACATGGCTGCACGCCATGCGCTCGGTGGCGTCCTCCTACCACCAGGTGATGCGGTTTCCCAACGACATCGGAGTAATAGAAGAAGTTTATGGGGATCAAATCATGTCGAAGCAGTGCTTTGTAACAATGAACGGCAGCCACGCTGCCAAAGGATATGTTCATTCGGTGGAAGAACCAGAGAGTAATGAACTATTCGTGGATGTTGGCAAAGCAGCTAGTCAGAAGGCAGTGGAGGAGTTGGTTGAAGTCAGGATAGATGAGAAGAACCCGGATAAGTTCTTCTTACTTGGCTCGTCGTTGTCCAGCACTGAGAGATTGGAAGTCTTGGAATTCCTGATCTCCAACATCGAAGTGTTTGCCTGGACCCCATACGACATGCCAGGCATCGATCCCAACTTCATCGCCCACCAACTCAATGTTCACCCTTCCGCCAGACCGATCATTCAACGCACCCGTAGATCGGCACTCCACCACGCCGAAATAGTGGCGGAAGAAGTAGGAAACTGCTAGAAGCAGGGGCAATCAGAGAGGTGCACTACCCAAGATGGATCTCCAACACCGTCGTAGTGCCAAAGAAGAATGGCAAGTGGCGTGTCTGCGTCAACTACAAAACGGTTAATAAGGCGTGCCCAAAAGATAGCTTCCCCTTGCCTCGGATAGATCAATTGGTGGACTTAACAGCAGGACACAACCGACTTAGCTTTCTGGACGCATACAGAGGCTACCACCAAATCGCCATGCATGAACCAGACCAAGAGGTCACATCCTTCACCACTCCAAGAGGACTTTACTGCTACAAAGTCATGCCCTTTGGCCTAAAGAACGCAGGGGCGACGTTCCAGAGAATGGTCACCAAGATGTTTGAGCCATTGTTAGGCAGAACAATGGAGGCTTATATCGACGATATGGTGGTCAAAAGCAAAGATGAGAATGACCATCTCAAGGACCTAGGTGAGATGTTCGAGATCCTGAAGAAGCATAAGTTACGCCTCAATGCGTTAAAGTGTGCGTTCGGAGTAGGATCTGGCAAATTCCTAGGCTTCTTGGTGACCAACCGAGGTATAGAAGCGGACCCCTCTCAGATCAAAGCAATACAGGATCTGGAGAGGCCAAACTCAGTAAAGGAGGTGCAGCATCTCACTGGCATGGCGGCTGCGCTCAACCGGTTCATAAGCCGGTCATCAGACAGGCTACGACCATTCTTCCATGCACTGAAGGCTAAGTTTGAATAGGACGAAGAATGCGACCGCGCCCTGGAAAGCCTAAAAGAATACATGTCTTCTCCACCATTACTTGTAACACCAATCCCTGGAGAAGAACTCTTCTTATACCTGGCAGTATCGCAGCATGCAATTAGTGCAGTGTTAGTCTGCGCAGAAGGAATCCAACACTTGCCCATCTACTATGTCAGCAAGACGTTATTGGGCGCCGAAACAAGGTACTTGCCACTGGAGAAACTGGCATTGGCCTTGATGATGGCTTCAAGGAAGCTGTCGCATTACTTTCACGCCCACACAATAGTTGTCATCACGGCCTTCCCATTAAAGGCTCTATTTGAAAGAACGAACTTCTCTGGATGAACTCTGAAGTGAGCAGTAGAGTTGGGACAATACGACATCAAGTTCCAACCAAGGACCGCAATAAAAGTACAAGCATTGGCAGACTTCGTTGCAGAATTCATACCAGGAAGTCATCACATCTGCTCGGTCGACCTAACTGAGACAACCGAACTAGGGATGGAAGTTGACGTCGGAATAACGCAACCCGTAGTGCTGGTTACTCAGTCAGGCCCCAAGGCAGACCAGAGTAAAGAAAGAAAGAAAGAAACATACCATGCTGCACCAAGTCAAGACTCACCGACAAACAAAGACTTGGTACAAACAGAGAACAAGGGGCAGACAGCAAGCATCGACTCTGAAGAAGCCACCGGCAACGAGGAAGATCCCAAGGCATCATCCGATCCCTCCACCTGCTGGAAGTTGTTCGTTGGAGAAATGTGGAAGCTGTTCGTGGATGGAGCATCCAACCGGCATGGAGTAGGACTTGGCATAGTCCTCATCTCTCCAGACGGCCTAGTAGTGGAGCAAGCAATCAACCTTGGCTTCCCAGCGTCAAACAACGAAGCGTAGTATGAAGCGCTTCTGGCTAGTCTCAAGTCAGCATTCTACATGAAGGCCACCGAGCTAATGGTCTACAGCGACTCACAGCTGGTGGTAAACCAAATATCGGGCGACTACGAGGCAAATGATGATAGGATGGCCAAGTACCAAGACTTGGTCAGAACAGAGATAAAGAAGTTCGAAGTAGTGAGGATAGAACAGATCGGCAGAGAGGAAAACAGCAGAGCAGACGAACTCGCAGGCTTCGCCTCAATGGCAGACACCTCCGTTCCTCACCCACTACTAATCGACTATCTGCCTAGACCAAGCATTGAAGACCCAGAAGCTGAAGAGGTATGTTGTGCAGAGTTAGGTCCTTCTTGGATGGATCCCATCATACTATTCCTAAAAGACGGCACCCTCCCAGAAGAGAAGAAAGAAGCCAACAGAATAAGAGCAAAGTCACAGCGATTTTGGCTCTCTCCATCCTTGGCATTATACAATAAGTCGTTCTCAGGACCTTACTTAAAGTGTGTTCACCCCAGCAAGGTAGAAGCGTTCCTGTTCGAAATACATGAGGGGGTATGTGGCAACCATCAAGGAGGAAGATCATTAGCATACCGAGCTATTTCACAAGGATACTGGTGGCCATACATGCAAGCAGATTCAGAGAAGTATGTCAAAAAATGCGAAAAGTGTCAGAAGTTTGCGCACCAAATACACCAACCTGCCAGAGAACTACTACCATTAATTAGCCCGTGGCCTTTCGCAATGTGGGGCTTAGACATAGTAGGTCCACTTCCAACAGCACCAGGCAACAGGAAGTTCTTTCTTGCGGCAACAGACTACTTCACAAAGTGGGTGGAAGCAGAAGCCTTGGCGTCAATCAAGGAAAAAGATGTGAAGAAGTTTGTTTGGCAGGACATCATTACTCGCTTTGGCATACCAAAAGCACTGATTTCAGACAACGACACTCAGTTTGACGGCAGAATTTTCAGAGGCTTTTGCGAAGAATACAAGATAGAATTCTACAATTCTACACCGGCGTATCCCCAAGCAAACGATCAAGCCGAGGCGTCAAACAAGGTAGTTTTGGACGGATTGAAGAAAAGGTTGGAGAAAGCCAAAGGCAAGTGGGCAGAAGAGCTCCCTCATGTTTTATGGGCTTATCGCACCACACCACGGCGGTCAACAGGAGAAACTCCATTCTCCTTAGCCTATGGCATGGAAGTAGTCATCCCATTAGAAGTCGGACTCCCCACAATTTGGAGTGAAAATTTTGATCCAGACTTAAATGGCGAAGCTATAGCATTGGAACTTGACCTTGCGGAAGAAAGAAGAGACAGAGCATTGGTTCACATCGCCTCCTACCAACAAGAACTATCTAGGAAGTATAACAAAACGGTGCATCCAAGGCAATTCAAGATCGGCGATTGGGTACTTCGCAAAGTTATGGGCAACACATTGGTCCCAAGAGATGGCAAGTTAGGGCCTAACTGGGAAGGTCCTTACAAAGTGGTCGGATTAGCAGGCAAAGGGGCATACCACTTGGAAGATGAGGACGGCAAAGCAATTCCTAGGCCATGGAACACTGCCAATCTTAAGTTATTTTACTTTTAGCTTTTTTCTTTTTAAGTATGTGTAATTTTTTACTTTCTCAATAAAACAAGTCTATTCTTTTTAAGTATATTTGTTTTTCGTAGAAAATAGCTTTAGTTAGTAGCATTGTAGTCATAGTTGGTCGGAATAACCAACTATTAACCCTCCCTAAGCCCAGGATTAGGATCTAGGCTGCAGGACGTTTGGTCGGAATAACCAAACATTTTATTCTAAGTTGGCTGGAAAAACCAACTTAGAGGTTGGTTGGATTAAACCAAAATTTGTACTCTTCAGCCGAAGTAAGTGTATGGCTGAAGAGTGGTTGGCTGGATTAAACCAACATTTGTACTCTTCAGCTGAAGTAAGTGTATGGCTGAAGAGTGGTTGGCTGGATTAAACCAACTCTTTTGTACTCTTCAGCCGAAGTAAGTGTATGGCTGAAGAATGGTTGGCTGGATTAAACCAACTCTTTGTCCTCTTCAGCCGAAGTAAGGGTATGGCTGGAGAGTGGTTGGCTGGATTAAACCAACTCTTTGTACTCTTCAGCCGAAGTAAGTGTATGGCTGAAGAGTGGTTGGCTGGGTTAAACCAACACTTTGTACTCTTCAGCCGAAGTGAGTTATATCGGCTGAAGAGTGGTTGGCTGGATTAAACGAACACTTTGTACTCTTCAGCCGAAGTGAGTTATATCGGCTGAAGAGTGGTTGGCTGGATTAAACCAACACTTTGTACTCTTCAGCCGAAGTGAGTTATATCGGCTGAAGAGTGGTTGGCTGGGTTAAACGAACTCTGTGTACTCTTCAGCCGAAGTGAGTTATATCGGCTGAAGAGTGGTTGGCTAGCAAGTTAGATTGTTAAACCGAAATCACAGTTAAATTCATTGCAAGTGTAAACATACATACACGAAACCGGAATGAGAGTAAAAGATTTTTTCATTGAAAGTACAAACTACGTACAATTGAGGGGCCTCAGCCCGGTTACAGAAGGTTCAAAAACAAAAAGTAAAATCAATGAAGAAGTGCGTCCAGTTCGGCGTCAAATTCATCCTCAGCATTTGTTGGGAGACCGGTGCTTGCTGGGAGTTCGGCTTGAGGAGGGAGCTCATTTTGGACCGTGGTATCAATCGGCAGCTCGGTATCGGCCGGTGGCTCATTAGTAACGTCTTTAACTCCTGGATCTAACCGAGCTGCCTGATTGTTGTGTTGTTCGCTGACGGCCGGAGTGAGAGTTGGTTCATCTTCAGAATCCTCCTCATCATCTTCGTCACCAGACCCCTCAAGGAACTGCCTTTGGAGATCGGCAGCGTATTGTGAAAGTAAAGCTGGAATGGAGTACGGTGGAGTGTTGTAGACCTCGGTGTCAGCCGTACAACCGAGCTTCTCCACCGCAGCCCTCCAGCCGCATTTGAAAAATAGATCCTTTGCTGCGTCACACTGAAGAGTGTACGCGTCTTCGGCCTCCTTAAAACCCTGCTTCTCGGCCTTCTTTACCTCCCCCTTCAATTGATTTATTTCGGCATCTTTCTTCTTCTCAATGGCAGCCAAGACGCGCAGGTATCTATCTTTTGCCTCGTTGGCAACTTTTTGCTTTTCGGCTTCAACCGAATTGGCAACCTCGGTCAGCCGACCGTTCTCTTCCTGAAGCACGGCTAGCTGCTTCTTTGCATCCTTTAGCTCGGCCGCTTTAGATTCAGCTTCGGCCATTACCTCCCTTGTACTCCTCCTAAGTTCCATGACCCTTCTGTGAGTGACTTGGTTTTTTTGGATGGCTTGCAAAGCAGAAGTAACATTAGCCAGATTCAAAATTGGAGAAAATTTGCATAGAAAAAGAGAAAGCTGTTTACGAGGATCATGGACTTAGTAGAGGATCGAATTGACTTCAGCTTGGTGTTGAGTTGTTTATAGTGGTGCTCCATGTCCTTAGGAAGGCACACACTTTTGGCCATGTTGTAAGCCAATAAGTGGTCCTTCTCAGCAACCATGGAGTCTTCAGCCGTGATATCTCGGTTGTCAAAAGAAAGGATAGGAGCCCATTTTGAGGAAGTAACAGCTCGGTCAGATTGCTCCGGTTGGAGGCTTTGCTGGCGGCGTGGAGGAGAGCTTTGTGGAAGAACGGTCTCGTCCTCGTCAGCAAGACGTGGCTCGGTTTGTGTAGTCCGAGCATGCTTGTTTCGGCGTGAGGAGGATGGTTGTTGCGATGGAAGGGCCACCACGGTTTCAGTGGTTTGGCCGGTTGTCCGCACTTCGGCTAGAGTTGTTGCGGTTAGGAGGGCCTTCAATCTGTTCTTCTTAGCCATTTCTTGCTCGGCTGTGAGTGGTACAAGGTTGATCTGGGGCAAGGAAGGGTCCGGTTCTGGTGCTTCTTCAAGTAGGAAGTCAGTTACCCTCGCTTTTCGGCGATCGGTATAACGGTATGTCGGTTCGAAGTTTAGAAGCTTTGCCCAATTTCTCTCCTTTACTTTCAGTGCGGCGCGCAGAAGACCGAGGTTGGGGTGGCCGTAGTTTGAAAGGAGATGGGCTTTATCTGCAAAGAAAAAACAAGTGTTAGTTCGGTTCAGAGTAGAAACCGGAGTAAAAGATAAGAATGCATTGAAACCGAAGTAAGTATACCAGGGATTCATTTGTTCCAATTTATGCTTCCGCCTGGGATCTGGGCTTGGTGGTCCTCAAAGTTCCCAGACACCCAGAAGTAATCATCATCATTTAAGTCTTTGTCCGGTGTGTTCTTAATTATTTTCTCTCGGCCACGGCGTATTCTCAAATAATAGCACCAGCCTTCGTTTTTGGATCCTATGGAGTATTGGTGCAATATTTCGGCTAAGCCTAGGTTGAGACCGGTTTGGAGGTTCAGTGCGGCTATTCCCATTATGATTCGGTAAGTGTTGGTGGAGAGTTGGGTTGGGCATAGCCTGGTTTGCCTAAGAAATTCACAGATTAGTGGTTGGACTGGGAATCGTAGTCCGGTTTCTATTATTGACTGAATGGTGAAAGGGACAAAGCCTGGGTTACCCCATGGGTCAACGTCTAGTTCGGCGAGGGTAAGGTTGACGTCGGCAGGAATATTGTAGTCCTTGCGGAATTCGGCTAAGCCTCCTGGGGTTTCTACTAAAAATCTATACTTCCCCATTTATTGTATAATTTAATAATAAATTATCTCGGTCAAAAAAAAAGGTTGCTCAGTAGCTCGGCTGAGCGCAGGGAAGTGTCTGGCAACCTAAGTCTGCAAAGTGGAAAACAAGGTGTTAAGCACAGATCGCTGACCGTGCTACAAAAAACAAAGCAAGAGAAGACAAGTCCTACTTCGGCTACACAGTGTACTACAGGATCTACCTCGGTTGTAACCGGGGATGCTTGTTATCTCGGTTTGTCAAGATGTTTGGTTATCTCGGTTCTACCTATGATTTTTGTTACTTCGGTTAGGCATCAGGGGGCAGCTTTCTGAGTTCAGTTTAGGAACTGGGAAAGCTGGCTTAGCCCCGAAGGCCTAGCTCGATCGAGGGCCAGTATTTCTAGTACTAGTGTATTTCATTTCGGCTAGTGTGAATCAATTGGTGGCCTATTAAAATTACTGTGAAGGGTACAAGTTCTAGTTCGGTTTTAGTCTGCCTGGATCTATGTATAGTGGAAACGAATTCCTAGTTCGGTTGGATGTGTTTCTTGGATCAAATAGGTGTTCTAATGGTTATTACTTGAAGATTCATGAAGTTCTAGCGTTCTACAGGCAAATTCTTTCCAGAATCGATACAGAACTAATAGCAAAGAAGACTCTTTCGAACATAATATACACCAGATTGAAACGAAAGCAGAAAATGAAGGGAAAACAAGAAGAAATTCACATGTTTACCTGGTAAAGAGGAAGAATTGGAGGAGGGAGCGACAGCAACAGTAAGAACGCGAGCTCAGAAGTTGGAAGGAATTGGGAGAGCAAAAATACAGAGAGAAAGAGTGCACAAGGAGATGAACAGAGTATGGCGTGATTCAAAAATGGGTTTTTTTGGTGAAAAGGGCCAAAAGGGCGGGAACTGTTTAATTTTTTCGGAGTACGAAGGCGGCGCGGCAGCTGTAAGGAGCCAATTAGAGGCTGCCACGTGTCCCTAGAAGAAGAAGCGTTTCAGTTACTGTCATTGAAGAGACGCTTTGACCGGACGTGCATAGTACGACCCAAGTTTAGCTCGGCTGGATAAGCTAAATAGTTTTTAAGCTCGGCCGGGTAAGTTAAATGGGTTTTGGCTCAGCTGGAGAGGCTTAAAGTTTTAGCTTGGCTGGAGAGGCTTAAAGTTTTAACTCGGCTGGGGTGATTGAAACTGTAGCTCGGCCGATAGACAGGTAATCCCAAATCATGCTTCGCAGATGGAATTAATGGGCAATTGAGAGGGGAATTTATACTTAAATTGGGCCGAGCTGCGATTACGGGCCATATACGTTACTCCGGTCCGATGAAGAGACTTAATAGTTAGTCCGGTCATGGCCGTTGTGATTAGTCCAGCCGAAGTAAGATTTTGTTTGTACTTCAGTTGGGTAGTGTATTTTTGGGCGATTCGGTCTCCGGCAATTAGTTCGGTTATAACATGTGGAAACCGAAGAGTATTAGGTACTCTCAGGTAGTAGTTCGGCTCCACTCTTATGGATAGCTTGGTCTTAGCATGGGAAAGCCGGTGTAAGGGAGATTAAGATTAGGGCCGAACTAACAACTACTTCAGTCTCATTGAAGTCCGGCCATAGAAGAACCATCTCACTTGGTTTAAGCAGTGAGGGGGGTGTTGAAGGATAAGCACTATCCATCAGGAATGTGAGTCCTAGGAGGGCTCTACATGGAGGAGTAAGAGTCCTACCAGGATTGTGCTACGCGAAACCTATATAAGCTCACCAATATCACCTTTGGAGAGGTAATGCAACTTTTGCTCCCTGATTACATTGAGCTTTTGCCTACTTGTCTTGCTTTCTGACTTAGGCATCGGAGAGGTTTCCGGCACACACCCGCCGGCCAGCTCACGTTTGTGTTTTCAGGTGACCAAGCGACGTCGTACGGAGGAACGCAGACTTGATCAACAGGATTATACGAGAAGGTATATTTATTTTCCGTACATGAACTATTAAACTTAAATAAATTTTTTTTAATGATGTAAATACCAATATTATAATAGCAATTAATTGTGCAAAAGACAAGATAAATATTTAATTAATTGAATAGAAAATAAATAAATTAATAAATAATTTACCTGTTTGCTGCTACTCCGTCTCTATGCCGCTGGTGTGTGCTATATCAAACAAATGTAGGGAATATTGGATTAATAGAAGATAGGGTTAGTAATTAGAAAAAATGGGCCTTTCAAATGGTTGGGCTGGGCCTTAACTATTGCCTTTTTAATGGTCCAAAAAAATTAAGTTAATTTGGGCCTTTTTTTTAATTTATTTTAGATTTAAAATATACCCAATATATTATACTAACTTATAATAGGAGGGGCCCCATATTTTGGGCCTATTTTGAGAGGCCCTATGCCATGGCCTTGTGGGCTTATGGCCAGGGCCAGGCCTGGGTAGAAGGTGCTGGGAATATGAAATGGTTGTGAAAGCTATGGCGGAAGGAATGGCGGAGAAGAAGATAGAAAAAAATATAAAATGAGGAAATGAGAAGACTTCAATATAGTAAATGTAAGGTAAAGATAAAAGAAAATACAATTAGTTCTATATTTTTAACATAATTATATTAGTATTTCTTGAAGTTTTACTTTGCATAATAGTTAGATTATTTTTTATTAATAATTTGTTAGTCATATAAATAAATAAACGATATTACAATATTTTCGTATGAAAATGTATATTTATCATTTATTTATTTTAGTATTTACTTATTATTTATATTAATTTCAGTTACTTTGATTTTAGAGATCAATATAAATATTAACTGATTTTAGAGATTAATATAATTATGTTAAAAATATATAATTAATTGCATTTTTTTTTTTCTAAATCTCTGAGGTGAGTATAATTTATCCCCATAATAATTTTATATTTTCAGATGATATTATTTATGCCATTTCACATTTTTCATCACTCCTGTTAAAAAGACAAATACTTACCAGGGAGGGAGGTCAGTGTAATCCCACAAATGTCAAGGCGTAATTATCTTGTTTGGTTGAATAAATTTTTTTTAAAAATTAAGTTTTTTGTTTTTTATAATTGAAACAAATTTTTTACTTCTTAAATGTACCTAATCTATATACATTTAAGAAGTAAAATATTTATGAAAAAAATATTTAAAAAATTTATCAAATACAAAAAATATATAAATTCAAAAAAATATATATGTTGAAAAACACACTCTAAAAAAATATATATTTTAAAAACTTGTTTCTATTTTAAGTAACGATAATAAAATGCTGAAAGTGTTCTAAAAATAATTTAAAAAAAACTTTCAATATGAAATAGATAAAACCTTCTTATGTTGAAAGTGTGTCAATTTCTATTTTAATAAAAAAAAAATTGTTCAAAGGAAATGGTAATCAAATGATAAGAGTGTTTTGTTAACAAATTTTCAATATAAAAAAAAAAAAAAAATGTTCTATTTCTAAAAAAATGCAAAGCGTTAAAAAAGTTTTAAGCTGAAAACATGTTTTTAGTATTAAAAAAAAAAAAAAAACTGTGTTGAAAAAGAGAAAAAACATGTTTTTAATGTAAAAAAAATGTGCATAACGGTAATAAGATGTAATGCAAAAATAAATAAATAAATAAACTAGAAGCGTGTTTTTAATATAAATAAAAAAATTATGTTGAAAGAAACACACTCTTTTTATTTAAAAAAAAAATTATATTGAAAGTGTATGTCGTAAAAGAATCACGTATTTACAAAATCAACTTTCATTAATTATTTTAAAAAATAAAAGTTTATTTATGAAACGTATTTTCTATTAATTATTTAAAAAAATTATGATAAAAATGTATTTACAAAAATACAACAGTATTAAATATTTAAAATTAAATAAAAATATATTTACGAAATACATTTTCTATTTCAACATACTTTTAAAAAAATGTAAAATACTTATTTTCAATAGACTTTCTATTAATTATTTTTTTAAAAAAATTATGATGAAAACATATTTTGTTTTTATTTAAAAAGAATTTATTCATAAATACGTTTTTATCATAATTTATGAAAATGTATTTACCAAATATGTTTTCAGCTTTTAATTAAAAAAAATTATGATTTTAATTTTTTTATTAGTTATTTAAAAAAATTATGAAGAAAATGTAAACTTATTTACAAGACACGTTTTCTTAATGATTTTTTTTCAAAAGCAAATACATTTTCATGAAAACGTATTTAGCAAATACGTTTTGATCTATTTTGAAAATTAATTTTAAAAACAACCTAGTTTTTTAATTTTGGATTAAAAAAATCCAAATTGGTTAATGAGTCGGGTGAGTTGGCAAAAGAGAGAGAGAGAGAGAGAGAGAGAGAGAAAATGAATGAATGAACAAAAAGGAAAGAAAATAAGGTGTGTGAGTGGGAATTAGAAACATTTTGACCTTAGGATGAATTTGGAAATTAATCTTAGCCATTGATACAAAATGCATCTTTTACACATTTTAACACATTTTAAAAAAGAGTCATACTTTATTATATATATATATATAATATATGGTGAGAATGAGAGTGAGATGAGAAGACTACTCTCTATCTGATGCTTGTTTTCTCGTTCATGATCTTCTTTCTTCTTCCTCATTGCTACTGTTTCTTTTTTTTTTTTTTTGAATTTTTGTCCCAAAATAATGTTATTTTGGAGCACTACAGGGAGAGGGGAACCTTACAGTCTACAAAAGATTTAGACTCGAAACCTTGTTTGTAGTGATGGCCACATGGTGGGTTTGGAGCAAGTTTGTCATCCCCTATCCTTGCCCTCGTGGATAAACCTTGCCCCCGCCCCAACCTTGTTACAGATGGAAAATTTTAACCCTATCCCTACGGATACCTGACCATATTTCAAATAGTTAAAAAAATAGAGAATCATTTAAATCCTTAACACACTAAATAATTTCTCTTGTTTTCATATATATAAACAGTGAGATTTTTAGAATTATTATTTATTTATATTTAAATAGAATTACAGACTTTTAATATTCATTTCTTATATTTAATTATATCGAGTCGAGTTTGGATCGGGGAGGTGAGACCTGCCCTCGCCCCACCCTTGTTGTGGGTGACCAAAATATAATTTACTCTCGCCTCACATAAATGTCGAGTTGGGAAAATCCGCTCCACTCAAACCGGTATGGGTGGCCCCTGCGGATCGGATTAAAATGGCTATCCTACTTTTTTTGTTCCAATGTTTGAATTCAATTTTCTAAATTTTTTTTTTAAATTTTTGTGTTTTTTTAATTTTTAATAAATTTTTTAATATTTTAAGTAAATTTTTTTTTAAACTTTTTAAATACACTTAACTTAAATGTAACTAAAAAGTAAAATATTTTTAAAAAATTAATAAATACATAAGAATATGAAAATATACTAAATTTATATATATATATATATTTTATATTTTTAATATTTAATAAATTTTTTAAAAACCTTTTTCACAAATATTATATATTTTTAATTATATGTATGTAAAAAAAATTAAAAACTTATTTAGGCCTATTTTGGCAACATGGTTGGTAGTCACTTTTTTGGGTTAGTAGCCAAAGCCAAAAGTTGGCTTTTTGGTCTTTTTCTTCATTTGGGAAGTTGGTTTGTAGCCAACGGTGAAATTATAATTTTACCCCTCATGGGTCAAAATGTGTTACATAGGGAAAGTTGTAAATATTTTAAATAAATAGGGGTAGTTTGGTCATTTCATTATGATTTGACATCATAAACAAACATTAATCAAAAAAGTCAAAGGTCACTTTTTACCAACTTTCCAAACCATTTGTCTAAAAAAACCAAAAGCTTGATTAAAAGTCAAAAAGTCACTTTTTACCATCTTCTCAAAGCAACCCTTAAAATATTAAAAAAATTCATTAAAAATTAAAAAATTCAACTTACAAAAAATCAAAATAGAAAATTGAAACCAAAACTGCTCATGATTCATGAATAGTAATTTCCAATCCGTTTTATACCACATCCTCATTCTCTTCGCTCTCTCTTTCTCCTCGATTGGGGATCAAACTGTTCCTCCTCTTCTCTCTCTCTCTCTCTCCAGGAAGCCCTAACAGCGACTACCCTGTCAAACTAAGACTTCACTACAAAATGGAGACCCACGGACGCAGTAAGACCAAGAGCAAGAGGAAGAGAGAAGCTTCGTCTTCCAAGACCAGTCAAAGCAGAAGCAGAAGCCGAAGAAAATCGGACGACGACGACGACGACTCCTACGACTCCGAGACCGATAGCCGCGGCTCGTTAACGCCGAGCCACCACCGCTGCCACAAGCGGAGTCTCAGCCGCCGGAGCGCTTCGAGGGATTCGGATGATTCCGACGATGGAAGTGATCTTGAGAGGAAGCGGAAGAGGTCGTCTTCGAAGAAGGTTACGGATGAGGACATTGCTGATTACTTGGCCAAGAAAGCTCAGAAAAAGGTACTGTTTTTATGATTGATTGATTGATTGATTTTTTTTTTCTAATTTTTTTTTTTTTTTTGTGGGTTTGGTGTCTAGGGTTTTTGTTGTTGATTGTTATGGTGGTTTGAGTTTTGATGCTTTTAGGCTCTTAAAGTCGCGAAGAAATTGAAGTCACAGACTGTGTCTGGTTATTCCAATGATGCCAATCCCTTTGGTGATTCCAATCTCAATGAAAAGTAAGTTCATTCTTCGTTTCTACATTGAGTTATTCTGATATATTTCAATTTTGATAAACAATTCTTAGTTTTATGTAGAGTTCAATCTAGATTTTAGGTAATTCTCTTTTCATTTCCTGAAAAGTCGAGGACCAAAACTTTTGATGGCTATAGGAGAAGATGCACAAAGGGTCATGCTTAATAACCACTCAAATCCAAATTTAAAACATTACCCTGGAGTTCTTCTGCTATTGTGGTTTATAATTTCATCTGATATGGCAGGTAGAAAATCGAGCTACTAGCAACTGTGATGCGGTTACTTATAAAAAATGAAGGGTTGTGGTGCCCCTCAAACTCTATATATGTTAGGAAGAGATGCAGTTATTATGTAGTCGAAATCTACTGGGAAACCTATATGTGTAGTATTTTGTTACCTAATTATATGGAACTATGTTTCTTATAGGTAGACTATTATAAATATTCATGTGGACTATAGGGTTTTCTTGAGAGAGATTGAAGGGAAAAAAATAGAGATGTAAGGGGTGAGAGAATAAATACCGTGAGGGCTCCAAGGTGAGGTTTTGAGTGTTTTGACTATTTCACATGTATTCTCTATCTTTATCATAGTGGAATCTCTCTCCCGTCGATGTAAGCAATTTGGGTTAAACCACGTAAATTTGTACGTGATTGTTTTTTTCTTTGGTGTGTGCATGGTGTGCTTCCGTTTGCGTTGATAGGGTGTGGTATAAATTCCCAACAGTTAGTAAATCACCAAGAAGTGGGAATGCTTTTGATCAATATTAAATGAATGGTAAAGTAAACGACAACATTGTTTGTGGTTGGATTTTGTAATGTTCTTTTTGCACTGCCTTTGGTTATACTTGAGAGCCACATTTGAAGTGTAATTACCTTGTTTGGGTTTTAGAATCTTTGTGTTTGTAAGTTGACAGTCCAACCTTACAACATAGTGATCTTAAAGTAAGATAATGCATTGGTTTTGTTTTGTTTCAAGGCTAACATGTGCTTGGAATTTTAGCGCTTGTAATGTGTATGGAAGGAGTTAGGGTTAAGGGTGGGAGGAACCTAATCGGTGGAAGGAGAAGGGGTGGTTTCCATGTGAAGCTTTTTATTATATCATGAAAAGTGAGGGGTCTAAATGGCTCAAATAAGAGGGATGCTGTGAAAGCCTCGTTGGAAAAGTGGAAAGGGGACTTAGTTTATTTACAAGAAATTGAGTCGAAGACATGTATTGAAGGCGGTGAGGAGTTTTTGGGGTTAGATTAGAGGTGGATCGATTTGGTGAGTTTGGGGACATTCGCATCATCAGGTTACATACTTGTTTTTCACATTCAAGGAATCTATCAAAAATTTATGAGGATGGGTGATCACTTAATCTCACACTTGTTTGCATGGTGGAAGATGGGTTTCAATAGTGTTTTTTTTTGTTTTTTGTTTTTGAGGATATAATCTGACTGAAGATGTTGATAGAAGAGGTTTATGGGAGGAGCTGTTTGCTATTAAAGTTGAAATTGCTTGTGGTGTCTTGGCAGTGACTTGTGGAGATTTATTTGGTGTCACGATAGGGCTTATTCTTCAATACCCAAGATTGAACATTGGAGGGCCTTTCAAAGGCAGAGTTGCTAAGAGCTGAGAAAAAGGATAGTTGCGAAGGCTCATGATTATCGATTTTCAAAGAGATGAACATGTGACAAAGATCTATAGCTATTTGGTATAAGAAGGGAGATTGCAATGCAATCTTAATTTTTCCATCGAATGGCCAATGCTATTGAAGAGCCAATCGTATTGGAAATATGGGTAATTGTTGGTGTTTAGTTGTCTAGGGAGGGAACCATTTTCAATAGCATTTTAGACTTCTATAAGAAATTATATTTAGAGCCTGTTATCATGAGACAGATAGGAGTTGCCTTAAGAGAACTTTTTGGAGGAAGAGGTGGTAGAGGCTTTAAAAAGCCCCAAATTGGTATAAAGCTCTTAGGACAAATGATTTTTCCTTTGTTTTTCCCTCCAAGAAGTGTTGCAGTGTGGTACGATGTGAATGTTATACCATTTCAAAAACCAACAAACAAAAAGAGAGAAAATCTTTAAATAATTTTTCATTTAGAGCTTATGGCTATTTTGAAGGTGAAAACACTAGTTCTTGCTATAGGCTAAAGCTTCATATCGGGTGAAGGGATTACCGAGAAATAAAGATGAGGAATGACTAAGATGTATTGCAGCCTATGAAGCATGGATACTTTGACAAACATGTTGTACCCGTGCAGGGTCCCGATACTTTGCATGGTATTTCTGCATAGGGCAAATTACCTACACCTTCCTTGAGGTTTAGCTAAATTACAGATTCCCTCTAACATTTCATGAATTACATCCCGCCCTCTGAGGTTTATATTCACATAACAATTTAACACCTATCGTTAATTAAACGTTAAGAATGGTTAGCTGATATCACCAAAATATAAATTGATGGACGATATTGCCTTTGCTGAAATCCCTTTGATAAATCAACAAAATTTACAAAAGAATTACGTTAGATGGAAAAAAAATTAAGTTTTTGGAACCATGTTTTATTTGTTGTTTACAAAAAAAATTTGGAATTAAAAAAAAAAAAAACTAATTTAATAAAAATAAATATGAAAAAATATATTTAATTTGTAAAAATTATTTCTAACCACTCAAAAGATAAAATTATATAAAAATAATAATAATTTTTTATTTTTTATTTCTTAACCAAATTAATTTTAAATTTTTTTAAAAAAATTTAACAATAAATTTCTAAAAATAAAACCAAACATATTTTAAGAATTTTTTGACAAGCCTTTTCTTGTGTTTTTAACTTATTTAATTATTTGTTAATTTTATGATATTTTCACCATCTGACACTACAACATATAAGAGTTTTAGAAACCAATTTTTTTGATCTCTAAAAGTGAAAATTTTGTAGCAAAAGATATTTAGTGGCTAATTTCTATCGTTTTGAGGATAGTCGCTAAAAAGTCGCCGTAAAAAGTCAAAAATAAGACTTTTAGTGATAAAATTTTGAAAATGTCAATAATAAATAGACTCTTAGGGACAAAATAATTTGGTCTCAAAATGGTTTATTTTCTTAGACAAAAAATTTGATACCAAAAAGATAATAACTAATCACTAATGTTCAATTTTCGTTACTAAAAATGACACTTTTTGCAACAAAAATATTTGGTCTCCTAAAAATAATTTTGTCCATAAATTTTGGTTTCTAAAACCTTAATTTTTGTAGTGTGATAAGTGTTTTTCTATTTTAATTTTGCCTTTCATAACTTATTTAAAAATGATAATTTAGCTAAACCTCAGGGGAGAATCTGTAATTTAGCTAAATCTCAGGGGGAATTTGTAATTTAGCTAAACCTCAAGGGGGTGTAGGTAATTTGCCCTTATTTGTCAAAAGGGCATTTTAGTCAATTTATGATATCTGTTAACAAAGTTAATTGCGATGGGCAGGATGTAATTTTTGAAACCTCAGGGGAGAATCTGTAATTTCGTTAAATCTCAAGGGAGGTGTAGGTAATTTGCCCTTCTGCATACGTATCGAGTATACGAACCACGTATCTAGATTTTTTATCCGTAAATTTTGCCGTACCCCAAAAGTACCTAGTGTACGAAGTTTTTTAAAGCGGCTATGTAACTTGAGGTGTTTTAGCCCTCTTGAGATGAGGCGTAAGCCTGAAGGAGTGAGGTGTAAGCATTTCGATTGTTAAATTTTAATATTTAGTAAATAAATTAAATATTTTAAAATAGTAAAAAATAAATATAAAGGTGTAAATACTTTTCTTCTTAAGGCGTCGAATATTTCACTGCAAAGAAGAAAGCTTGCCTTCGTTGAAAGTGAAATTGATATTATTAGTTTTAGTGATTGAGCTTCTTACTTGAATATTAATTGTGTTATTTTATTTTATTTTTATATATATTCGTACTTGAACATTAACTTTGAGCAGTTCGCCTTTTCTTCTTAAGGTGTTTTTTTTATTGATATTCTTAGTTTTAGTTTTAGTGATTGAAATTCATATGCATACTGCTCATATCTTATGCATGCGCAAAAAGCATACAAGTCGCGTGTCTCAAGCTGTAGCCTTTAGGGAGTATGGCCTAAAAATCAAAGCCTTGATGCGTTTTACCTTAGTCTCGAGGTGAGTCTCAATAAAGCCTTTTAAAACTTTATACTCAAGTCGCACCTCAGCCAGAATAATATTTTCTTATATACAAAGGTGAATTTAGTTTCGTTTGATTATTATTTATTTATTATTTACCTATTGATGTATGTTTTGCCTGATTTTAAAATTAAGATTTGGTTTGTAAGTTATTTAATATAATGACATTTAATTTTGATTTGTACTTTACTTTTGGTATTAAATATGAATGGTAGGTTAGATCTTAACCAACTGTATCATTTAAGTAATTTTTACATTACTCTAAATTAAAAATAGATATTTTTTACGACGGTATCCAGACGTACCTGCACCCTACTTTTTAAAGATTTTACCATATCGACTTACCCGTATCATACCAGTACCAGTGCTTCATAGACTGTGGTCTGTTGTTTATTTGGATGCTAATTTAAAATATTTGATTTGCAGATTTGTGTGGCGAAAGAAGATTGAGAAGGATATTTCTCATGGTGTGCCACTTGACATGTTTTCAATAAAAGCTGAGAAGAAGAAGCAAAGAGAAAGGATGGTATGTAGTTGCATGTCAAATTTTTTATTTGCATATTATTATTTAGTGTCAAGTTTTTCATATTACTAACTTGGGCATTATATATCATGAGTAATAATTCTAAGTTCATTATGTGATACATGTATAAATTAGAGAACTGACATGGGAATGACTTGTCAAAATTGTAATTTCCATAAATAGAAAAATTAAATAATGTTAAGGTATTGTTTATATCATCTTATCAAGGGTTTTAAAAGGCATCTTCTAGGCTCGTCTTCAAGAACCATTTTTGTCGTTGAATTGTGTTTCAAAAATTGTTGGCTGATTGATAAGTCTCTTATTAATTAAGGGGAAAAAAGAAAGAAAGAAAGAAATTCACTGGACTATCCAGAATTTAAATAGCAGCAAAAATGTTGAAAATTTGTGTAACACGAACATTGTTTGAAGAATGCATCACTTGATCGGTTTTATTATCTTTCTTGCAGTACATTTGTGGCGTATCTACTTTTCCAAGCTTCAAAAGACTTTTGCTTAAAGAAATTAGAATAAATTGGTTATGTTGCATGTAAGATATTTATTTACCTGAAAATTTTATTTCTCACTACTCTTGCAATTTTTGTTTTTCAAAAATTTTATTCATCAAGTTTGCTGAAACAGATTGTTCTCTGTTCAAACCATTTCTGTTGAAGAATGGTGTTCCAAAATTGTAGGCTGATATTGACATTACTTAAGAAAAAAAAAAAAAAGAAAAAAATCATAGGCTTATCCATAATTTAAATAGCAGCAAAAAAATGTTGATGATTTGTGCAAGATGAACATTGTCTGAAGAATACATCACTTGTTCAGTTTTATTGTCTTTTATTGAGTACGTTTGTGTCATATCTACTTTTCCAAGCAGTAAAAGATGTTTGCTTGGTTATGTTGCATTTAAGATATTTATTTGCCTATAAATTTATTGTTTTTTGATTTATTATTCAATGAGTTCACTGAAACCTACGAGGCACGGACACTGACACGGGACATGACATGGACATGCGGACACACAAATTTTTTAAAAACTGGGACAGGACACGTTGAGGACACGTTGTGGACACGTTCAATATATATAATTTTATTTATTTATTATATGTCTAAAATTGGAAAAAAGAAGAAGAAGTTCATTGGAAGTAATTAAAAATGTAAAATAACACTAAAATAAATTAAAAGAAATATACATTTCACTACTTTAACATCAAATGCCATATTTAAGAATAAAAAATTCCTATGAAATTGCAATAACAATATAATTAATAAACACATTCAATAAAACAATAAAATTAATAAACACATTCAACAAATTGATTTTTTCTAACAAATAAAAATAATTAGTTCTATATATATGTTGAAGGTTAAGCAAGCAAGAATACTCAAAAAAATAGAAAAAATGAAAAGAGGGGCTCAAATATAAATAAATAAAATAAAAGTTTTTGTTAAAAAGAAGATATTTTTAATCTGTCGGAGAGAAGAAAAAGAAATAAAAAATAAAAAAGATATTTTTAATCTTTCATAAGAGAATAGAATATATGTATATATACACACAAAACAGAGACCATATAAAACAGAGGGGAAGAGAGACGAAAACAAAGAGAGAGAGAGAGAGAGAGAGCTGAAAGACACAGATAGAGAGACGACCTGTGAACTGAAGAAAGAAGAAAAACGAAGCAAAGAAGAAGAGCGAAGGACATACCTCGATCTAGGCTTCAATTGGTTCTTCACCATCTTGAGTTTCAACAAGTTCAGGTTCTTCTTCACCCTCTTTCTCTTCTCTATTCTCTGTTCTTCTCTTCTCCTTCTGCGATTCTCTTCTCTCTCTTCTTTTTCGGTTTTTGTTTTTTACAGTTTGGCCACATTTAAAAGTTTCAGAAATTACGTTTTGTACCCTGCGGTGTCTGAAACATGTCCGAGTGTGTCCAAAATGTGTTCGGCTGCAAAAGCTTCAACAAAAAAAAAAAAAAAAAAAAAAAAGGGAAAAGAAAAGGGGACACCTTAGGGAGAGGAGTGTCGGACACGTGTCCACAGCATTCAACATGTATCCGTGTCCGACGTGTGTCCAACACTGACACGCAGGCCCTGGGGAGGTGCCTATGCTTCATAGGCTGAAACAAATTGTTCTCTGTTGGTTTGTCAACTTTGAAGTTTGGATATTTTAAAAATTGTCTGTTTAAAATCTATTACTTCTTGTTGTTGAGTATGTAGCTTTGCAGGTTGTCATTATATACTATTGTTGATGTGCATTCTTCTATGATGTTGCAGGCGGAGATTGAAAAAGTGAAAAAGAGAAGGGAAGAAAGGGCGATTGAGAAAGCGCAACATGAGGAAGAAATGGTATGCCAAGCTTTCATGTTGTGGATTAGGTTTATTATTTATTTGTTGTGGGAAGAATTATATGTAACTTTTTACCGGGGAAATTAGATTGCAGTTTATTATTTTCTTTTGCTCCCTTGGGTTGAGTTTAGGTATAGCTTGATGTAGATAACTTCTTTTCTTTTCTTTTTCCCAGGCATTATTAGCCAGAGAACGTGCTCGGGCTGAGTTCCAAGACTGGGAGAAAAAAGAAGAAGAGGTGCAGCACTGCAATGATTTCAATATTCTATTCCCTTGCCATTTTTCCTTTTCATGTTTAACACATTATACCTTTATTATTTTTTTCTTGTTACGGTGGCATGTCTGTCATTTCTCTTCCATTTTGTGATATGACAAGTTGCTAACATATTTTATTACACAGTTTCATTTTGATCAAAGCAAAGTTAGGTCAGAGATTCGGTTGCGGGAAGGGCGTACAAAGCCGATTGATATTCTTTCCAAGCAGCTCAATCCTTTAGATGATTTTGATATAGAAATAAATGAACCATACATGGTCTTGAAGGTATAATTCCCTTACATGTTTTAAAATCAAAAGCTTTCTATAGTTACTATCCAATATTTTTGCCCTTTCTGTATTTTCTTTTTCATTTAGTTGTTTAACTTGTAAGATAGCTACGAAAAAGTCCATGCTTACACCAATGTTAGGAGCAAGAAAAAGCTTGTGTTAGATTTTGAGGGTGTTTGTTTCAGCTTTTCAGAGCCAACTTATGGCTTTTAGCTTTGAAAAAGTTATTTTGGACTGTTTGGTTAAATTTATTTCAAACAGCTTCTGATTCTAACAGCTTATTTTAACTCAAAAAAGCTGATTCTGAGAAGCTGCTCACCCCTTGCTTCTGATTATTAGCTTCTGCTGTGGACATGTTAATTTATGGTTATACTCTTAAATTTTTCTATTTTTTATTTTTTTAAAAATAGAAAAAGACTCAAATGGACTATAGATTATTATTATTATTTTTTATGAGAAATGTAGACAAACAAAAAATAAAAATTAATTGAAAAAACTATTTCACAGCTTATTTAACAAACACTACTCAGCAACTTAAATCTATAATCCAACAGCTACACCAAACAGATTAACAACTTCTGATTAAAGTCATAATCTATAATCTGTTAAGCTATAATCTATAAGTTGTTTTAACAGCTACACCAAACGGGGCCTTTATCAATATCTTCTATTACACAATATGCGTTCCTGTCATCTATTTTAGAATGTCGAGGTTAGTATTCTCTGTCTTGCTCTAAACTTTTTTTTTTATCCTCGCTCTAAACTTATTGACATACTAGGGTATTAGTCCTTAATCATGATGTCTGTCTGTTATATACTCGTGAGCATAGAGTGGAATAATGGTGTGGCATTTGGATATGTAGAATGTGAGTCTTTTGGATATATGTGCAAGTTGATCGAGTGTAAATAATATTTAAGGTGAAAAAATGAGTAAATAGGAAAATATTTTTAATTATTGCAACATGGTGGATTCAAACCACTATTGTAGTAGATGTCGAGAGTGCCACAACCATTTACATGAGATGTAACGATTCACAAATGGGGATTTATAAGAAAACATAAAAGTATTACTCCCTCTGTCCCAAAATGAGTGATGTTCTACATTACACGGACTCGTCAGTTTTGGCAAAGTACCTGTGTCAACACGACACAGGTATGGGTATGGAATCCAGTCAGGATACGGCATGGAGAAAATGGATACGGTGGCATACCTGCGATTAGGGCTTTGATCTTCATCTTAGGCTGTGATCGTCTTTGTCTCTTGATTGTCTTCTCTTTTCTCTCACTCTCACTCTCGATCTCCTCTTCTCTCACCCTAAATAAATAATTTATCATATATAATATAATTTATAAATTATAATTTTTATCATATATAAAGTAAATTATATCATATATTATATAATTTGTCATATTTATATATCATAAATAATATAATTTTTATGCCTAAAATAAAAATAAATATAATCAGCTTGTTTGGTTTCGTTTTTCTGAAAACAATTTTCAGAAAATTTTACTTTCTTGTTTTTCGTATTTTTTTTGTTTTTACTAATTTTTTTAATATTTTAAGCATTTTTTTTTTAAATTTTTAGACATACGTAACATAAATATACCTAAAAAGTAAAAAATTTGTCACAATTTTTTTTAAAAAATTCACTAAATACCAAAAATACAAAAAAAATACAAGAATTCAGTATAATTTTTTTATTTTTATGTATTTATTAATTTTTTAAAATATTTTTTCACAATTTTTTTACTTTTTAGATACATCTAAGTAAGGTGCATCTAAAAAATTAAAAAAATATTTAAAATTTTAAAAATATTCACTAAAAACAAAAAAACTCGAAAAATAAAAAATTCAGTTTTCAAAAAATTTAATCCAGAAAACTCAAACCAAACACACTGAATATAATTTATTTTGTCTAATATAATTTTTATTTGTTATTTGTTATTATTATTATTTTTTAATTAAGTCTATTATTTCTCAACTTTTTTTAAATCATCTTCATATAATAAATATATTTAAAAAATACCTATGTAACGTATCCCCGTATCCATATCCAAATTTGGATCCATATTCACGTATTTTTAATTTTGAAGTGTTAAACCCCTAGATACTCACCGACACCCGATACCCACACCCAAGTAACGTAGGTGATGTTTGAAAAAGTTTTAAGGAAAAACAGTAACGAGAAGTCACTTGATCTTTTGCCATTACTGTTCCCGTTTATAAAAATAAAAAAATTGTGCATCACACAACTCTAGAAACAAAAAATAATGGGATCCCCTTGAA
Source organism: Camellia oleifera (assembly GCA_022316695.1). Lineage (NCBI taxonomy): Eukaryota > Viridiplantae > Streptophyta > Magnoliopsida > Ericales > Theaceae > Camellia > Camellia oleifera. The sequence goes on from CM039317.1 coordinate 98,844,292, forward strand.
TGAAGATGAAACTGAAACCCAAAACGAAAACAAATAATAAATTTATCCTATAGACCTTCAAAATCGTTTGATCTATGAAGCACTGATACTTATAAATGGGAGTCGTATCCATATTGTCCTTATATTATATACTGATACTCCTTGAATACTATCAAATATGTATTTGAAACTTTTTAAATGTATCTGATACTTGATGTTAAATTTTGAGAAGTATCAGATACTTTTCAGACATCCTATGTCACGTATCCAAATTATTATGAATCTGAAATTGTGATAACTTTTGCATTTATTAGAGTATAATTGTTAGAATAAAAAAAAGTTTTTCAATATTTTCTTATTTGTTACTAAAGAAGAAAATAGTGAGATTATAGTATTACTATACGTTTTTAGATTTTATCAAATTAATGTATCCATTGAGAAAAAAACTAGTATTTAATCCTAAAGGATGGTTTCTCACTATTCTTTAAGTTCATGTATAATATAATACTAAAAAAAAAAAAGAAATAAACAAAAACTTATCATAGCCTTATCCGTATATATATTTATAGATTTTGTCATATTGTTATATCTGTGTCGATCGGTATCCCGTATCTATATCCATGCTTCATAGCTTCCGATTATCGTCAACAATTTTTGCATGTCTTTCTAACCAAATCACCTAAAAAGTACATATTACACAATACCATCGATCCCCTGCGCCTTATTAGATCCGAAGCACCTATAATGAATCAAAAACATCTTCGAACAAGCAGAAGGAGCCACCCAATTGGTCTCCACCAACCAAAATGCTTGTATCATAGAGCCCTAGTCGCCAAACAATCCAAAAATTAGTGATCAATGCTCTCCTTAGGTCTTCTCTTCTTAAACATATCATTGGTGTTCAAGTTTCTTGGAAGCCATGGAGCATGCAAATTTCTTACTTAACTTTAATCTAAATCATCTCATGAAGGCTAAAGGTACCAATATTGGGATTATCAATGATCTATCAGAAAATGACTTGCTGGAAAAAAATTCATGAAAAGTGAATAATCCACTCTCTCTCTTATCAAGCATGTCGTGTCTCCAGGATAAATAATCAAGAATAGACACAAGGGATGCTAACTCAATAGCCTCATGATCATTGAGATTTCTGTAAAATTAAAAATTCCAATAAATTGGAGCAGAAGAAGATGAGACTATAGAAGCAATAGATGCAAAAAGAGAAAAATGAAAACAGTACAAACACGGAGATAAAGATCAAAAGAGGTCTCACCCCATCCATTCATCCTCTCACAACCTAATTTTTTCCCTTTTAGGTATCACATGCCAAGAAATGAGTAAACTGAGAAGAATAAGGAAAACCCTGGGAAATAGATTTCAATGGAGATTGAGCTTTTCCTAAATTAACCACATTAGAATCCCAACCGTTGGCCTGAATTTCATACTAAACCTCAATGACAAAGTGCAAAGCCATAGAATGTTTCATAGGGAATCTTCGAAGCCATTTTCCATGCAAAGCAACTTTTTATCTACAATGTTTTCCAAGGCAAAATCCCCTGTGGTCTTTGGTAGATAAACCTCATCGCAACTAGTAAATGATAATTTGTAATATATTTTTTATTTTAATGGTTAATATGGGAAAGAAGAAGAGTAAATTGCTTTAATTTTTCCATTGTAAGAAAGATGATGGTGTTCTTTGCACAATTGGGAGGTTGAGGAGATGATGGAGTTCTTTGTTAGAAACCTTGTACAAGTGCATAATGTGATGGGGGAGAAGAGAGGATGAAATTAGGTAGTTAGTATTCAAAACTGGGTGGTGAGATAGTATCCAATGGGGGAGAAAAGAAACAAGATCTTATGAGAGGTTTAAAATTCAAGGGAAATAATTGAATATTTTCTACGAAGCCAACCTAGCTTTTGGTCAAAGCAAATACGTAAAGTAGTATCTAGTGAGGATTTAGAACTTGTTGTCAGGTTGAACATTGACTATTGATAGTTATGAGTTAACAGTAGACAACTCAAAAAGAAAACTGCATTATAAAGTTTGATTATAGGTTGGAATTTGGTCACTTTGGATCTAGAGGTAAACATGAAGTTAAAGGTTGTTCTCATAAGTAAACTTTGCTCACAAGTTGGTTCATTGAGGACTTAATCCACAATATAAAAAAAACTAAATCAATGGGACTTACAGTGTTTTGGCAGCCAGCAGAAATATTTGCATTTCATTGGGAGTTAATGTGTGGACATTCATTTTTGTAAAGAAATTTGGGTGTGTTGAGCAATATGTTATCTATATTGTTGTCTTTGACTATGACTGTCAACTTCATAGAATTCTGCATATTTGTTTGTATTTGTGATTGTTGGATATATATTACAAAGAAATCTTTTAGTTTGTACACTCATGATTGAAAAGTCTCTGTTTGAGGCCAACGATTTGATGTCATTATATATTTAGAGTGCCGTTTTAACTAATGAATGCATTTGCTTGCTTCAGTTTTATTTATGCTGAACTACTATTGCCATCATAATGAAGTAAAAAATGAAAGTATGAACAATAAATTCACTACATATGTCAGCTCAGCTGTGGTGTAAATTTCTTTGTGTGCTGTATGTTGGTAGCATTTTGCAATTATTAGTATATTTTTAGTTCCTAATGTGATACAATAGTCTATTTTTCTTTCCCCACACTATTTTCATTTTCATGCAATACAGGGTTTGACAGTAAGAGAGATGGAAGAACTTCGGGAGGACATAAAAATGCATCTGGATTTAGACAGGGCAACACCTACACATATAGAGTATTGGGAGGTATTCTCTCTTTCCTTTGTCCATTTATGTATTTGGTGGTTTTCTCCTCAATGGTAGAGTATTAATTGTAACCCATCTCAAGTTTTATTTTCTATAAAGTTTTGCATGTCTCTTTTATCTATAGTTGCTTTCAGATATTTCAAAAGTTCTATTTAAGTTTATGTTTCAATTTGGATTTACATGTATGAAATATCTATATTTATGTGCATGTGAAAGAATGCGATGGCTTTCAGAAATTCCAAAAAGTTCAGGGGAGGTTACAAATTGGATTTACGGGTCTCAAACATTGTATATGTGTGCATGTGAAAGAGTGTGATGGCATTCGGGAATCTTGGAACTGTGTTGTTACCTTGCTCATTGAGGATTACACTTGTGAGGAGATGAGGGTTTGGATTTATGTTTGTGAGTAAAAAATTATCCATCGGAGCGCAAGGCTGGCAAAACTTTGTGCAGTATGGTTTCTTAAGATTTTTTCACTACCACGTGTCCCATGCAAACAATTTTCTCCCAAAAATAAAGAAGACAATATAAATAGAATTATCCCTTGTTAATAAAGGACAGCGCTGGTGTTCAGGAGTATATGCCATCACTGCATTCAACTATTGCATCGCCATTCATTCATTATTCTTTTAATTAGTTCTACATGTAGAAGAGTATGTCTCTGAGTGTATGTCGTGATAAATAAATAAGCACAAGAAACTTAAGCCTGCTTTTGGAGCAATCTGATTATATTTCACCCTTTGGTGTATGTTTCACCAAAAGGAGGAGGTTGATGCAGTTAAACAAATGGTGTGTGGATTAGACTGTTTCAAGCTTGCCCTATCTTTTGCAACTATTTGAGACATCATACCTTTTGTGAGTGCTTTGAGGCGCAAATATCCTCTAACTGAAGTAGTTACCCCCCCCCCCCCCCCCCCCAAAAAAAAAAAAAAAAAAAAAAAAAAATCCTAATTGGAGTGATTGGACTCAGAATTTGCTTGGCACTTATGTGGATTGTTTCATCTTGCTTGCTGTCTACAATCTGTATGCTACATTTTTACCATATATGTGGCCCTAGATAGTGGAATGGTTTGAAAGGATTCATGTCGCTCATCCTAAATATTTGAGATTAAGCTCTTGTTCAATTGGTCTGTATGATCTTTGAACAGCTCTTTGCTTGTTTTATTGATTGGTTTTGATTTTGTTTTCCAGTGTGACCTTTTCCTTGTTTAACTTGTTAATCTACAATTCTACTCAATAAAGGCTTGCAACTCAACTACTTGAATTCTTTTTTGCTACTGAGTTCTCTCGTCGGACGTCCACCATGTCCTTATTTACCCGCACTTTATGTTACTTCAGATTGGGCGTGAGTGTTTGATGTGGGTGTCTTTTGGGTTAATAAAAAATCCTTACTTTCATGTCCTAGGGCAATGAATTGTATATGTACAACTGGCATAACAATTTCCGCGGCTTAAATTATACTGATGACCATGTTCACCATCTTTTGCATCCCTTGCTTTTACAAAATTGGTGGAGATGGAGAAAGTATTGAAAGTCTAGTTTGAAGAATTTTAATTTCTTTTCTCCACCATCAAATAGTTTGGAGCCACTGACCTATAAAAAGAATGGGACCACTCTGGGAATCTAGCTCTTGGATCTTTCTTTGCAATGCCAGATCAATAGGGATGGACATAGGCTTATGTAGCATTTATATTCATGTCTAAAAATAAAAATGTTTCCCATTGTTTTTATCATATTTTCTTTTCTTCCCTGTTTTCCATGGTGATCAAACAAGAAAAAATTGAATTCCTTTACATTTAAATTTCCATTCGCTCACCACATTCATGAATGAATCAGAGCGTTGGTCTATTCTTATAAGATTTGACAATTGTGGAGGCTTCCAACCTTTTAGGAAAGGCAGTAAGAATGTTAAGAGTCGGGATTTTGGAATTTTTTTGAGACTTGATGGTTAAATTGGCTACTTTGGAAGCTGCTTTTGCTGCTTCGAATTGTATCTTATCAAATGGGAGATTTTCTGTTCACATAATATTAGTCATCTTCAAAATTGACGTGTAAAACCAGTGGTTATTTTCCAATGGAAAACTGTTTTCCTTTTTATTTTTCTCTACACTTAAATATTAAGAATTTCCAAAAGGTCACAAGTACATCAAGGAAAAAGAGGAGAAATGACGTCTAAATGTAAAACAATTTTGACCCTTCTTATCATTGTATTTCCTTTCCCTCATTTTCTATGGTAACCAAACAAGAAAAAAAGGATTTCCTTTACATGTTCTTTTCACTTCTCTCACCAAATCCTTGAACTTGTTGACTTGGTGAATTCTTTAATGTTTGAAACTATGGCAGCTTTTCGTCCTTTTAGAGAAAGTAAAAGGAACGTTAGAATTTTGGATTTGCTTTGAGACTTCATTCCTAGATCGGCTACCTTTGAGGCTGGTTTCCTGGCTCTGAGTTTTATCATATTTATGGGGATTCTGTACCATTATAATATTAGTCATCTGCATTGTGTTGGTGGTTTTCTTCAGTTTTCTTGCTGCATTGTTGGAGCAGATCTCATTTTCCTTGCAGTTCCTTTCTTTTCTGTAAATTAAATTGGGCAAATTACACCTCCAGTCCTGTAGTTTAGGTGAACGTTTACCTTGGTTCTTGTAAAAAAAGGATGAAATTGAAACTGCAGAGATCAAAGTGAAATCCTACCTAAATCTCAAGGACCATTAGTGTAATTTACCCAATTAATTTTGTACCTTATGAATGCAGACAACCATAGAGCTGCAATACATGGTTTCCATATGAAATGAACTAAATCTGTCATGGGCATTGCTACTTGTCAAATCTAGAACTGAGTATTTTTTCCAAGTAACTTCTAAATAATATGGAATTTGATAGGCACTCCTGGTGGTTTGCGATTGGGAACTAGCTGAAGCTCGAAAGAAAGATGCACTGGATCGAGCTAGAGTGCGTGGAGAACAACCACCGGCTGAGTTGCTAGCTGAAGAAAGGGGTTTGCATTCAAGCATTGAGACTGATGTCAAAAATCTCTTGCAAGGAAAATCCTATGGGGAATTGGAAGCACTACAATCCCAGATTGAGTCACAGATGCGTTCTGGCACAGCCAAAGTAGTTGAGTATTGGGAAGCTGTTCTTAAACGGCTTCACATCTACAAGGCAAAGGTACATATTGTTCAATATTCTTGGATTCCTTTGTGTTCACAAAGTGACGAGTTGGACTCAAAGGCATAAATTGCTGCAATTACAGGCTTGTTTGAAGGAAATTCATACTAAAATGTTGCGGAAGCACTTGGAACATCTTGAGCAGCCATTGGAGGGTGAAGAAAACTTAGAACCAGAGCGGAGTTTGAGTCCTATAGAAGAAGAAACTGATCATGATGAAAAGGGTACAGAGCACTGTCATCTTCTTAATTTTTGATCATTGGATCTAACAGTTGGCTAATAATAGTCTTTTTATATTTCAGATGCTGAAGCTCTCTCTCCTGAACCCATGCCGGATGAGGAGACACACGAGGTGGAAGAAGAGGCTGGATCATATTCACCACAGCTGTTGCATGACAATGAAAATGAAGAAGCAATCGATCCTGAAGAGGACAGGGCTATATTGGTAACTAGTCTTTGATTTGTTTTTAATTTTATTTATTTTTTTTATGTACACTGAACTTGATAAATTTGTATGTGCATTGTGGCACATTAACAGGAACTGAAACGCAAGGCCGTGTTGGAAGAACAACAAAGACGGATCCAAGAAGCAATGGCTTCAAGGCCAGCTCCACCAGAAGATAACCTGGAGATTAAGGCCATGAAAGCAATGGGAGCCATGGAGGAAGGTGATGCAGTGTTTGGTACCAGTGATGAAATAAATCTGGATTCACAGGTGTCTCATCTTGGCTTATATTATGCCTTACCTTTCCGTTTGATTTATCATCATGTGTTTTTACACACCGCATTGATGTGGATACAGGTGTACTGGTGGCATGACAAATACCGCCCGAGGAAGCCAAAATACTTTAACCGTGTTCACACTGGGTATGAGTGGAACAAATACAACCAAACTCACTATGATCATGACAACCCACCACCGAAGATCGTGCAAGGGTACAAATTCAACATATTCTACCCTGATCTTGTTGACAAAATAAAAGCTCCTACTTACACCATAGAGAAGGATGGAGATAGCGGCGAGACTTGCATCATAAGGTTTCATGCTGGGCCGCCTTATGAGGACATAGTAAGTTTTCCTAGTCTAGCGGTTAAACATTTCTTGTTACTATTAACTGTTAAAATTAGATGACATGTGTTATTGTGATACAGGCATTCCGGATTGTAAACAAAGAATGGGAATATTCACACAAGAAGGGGTTCAAGTGCACGTTCGAACGAGGAATCTTGCACGTATATTTCAACTTCAAACGATACCGGTACCGTCGTTGAGATCAAATGGGGTGCAGGGCATTTGCTTTTGCTTCTTGCTTATCAAAGATGCCTCGGATTCATTCATTTATACTAGAGTCTTTCTGACAGGAATATGAAAATGTTGCACAAAATATATTTTCTTACAAATTGATGTAGCATGTAATAGTTATGTCTTTGGTACTTCAGATTGGATTAATTGGAATTAAATGATAGGGACTAAAAACAATTTAAATTAAATATAATATAATATCAAATTTCTTGGTGTTTATAGTATTTTTGTAAACCCCATTTTGCTAGCGTTGACTGTGCAAGTGTGAAATTATCTGTAAAATAGTTAACAGATAAAATATAAGGTTGTGTTTCATTCATGGGGCTCACCTCTAGGCCTCACTATCTTGTGAATGATTCGTTTGACATAGTGGTTGGGTTGGTGTTTTTTGGTTAAAATAGTCAAAAAAAAAAATAAAAAAAAAATAAAATTAATAAGATAAAATATTATATTTAAATCATAATTATTTTATTTTTTCTCTTAAAAAAGTCAAAATAGTTAAAAAGTTTAATCCAAATTAGATTTTTTAGTCTCAAGTTAAAATAGTTAAAAAGTTAAAAAGTCAAAAAATCAATTCACATTTCAAACGAACTTAGTGCTCTTTTGAGAAGTTCGTTAAAATTCAGTTTTCAACTTTTAACCCATTTTAGGTCACATCACCTTTCACATAACTCATCCAAAAAAAAGATAAAATAGGCTAAAAAAGTAAAAAAAGAAAACAGCTTTTAACCAACTTTCCAAAACATCCCAACAGTTTTTAACCGACTTTTCAAAACAACTCAGTATAGTTGTGTAATTGTTATGCTCTCTCACCTGCACACTCTTTATATATAAAATATATGATGACTTTATACTAATTTTGCTGCAATGAGAAGACTATTATATGATATCTTTGACAACAGCTTTCATATTTGAACCATGATGATTGCATTCCCACATTCAGGAAGAAGCAATAAAAACTACGATAATGGGTAAATATCACAGGAATAACTGTTTTGTTGTTTTTTTGACTAATCCCATTCTTTGTTTTAAAAAAAAAATATTCTTGATCTTAGCTTCCTACCAAAAGAACAGATGCGTTTGGAATTAATATTGGCTGGTTAGCCATAAAGAAATAATCACATTATGTATTATGTCTTGTGCCCCCATGATGATTGCATCCCCACATTCAAGAAGAAGCAATGAAAACTATGATAATGGGTAAATATCACTGGGTTTTGTTGTTTTTTTGACTAATCCCATTCTTTGTTTAAAAAAAAAATATTCTTAACCTTTGCTTCCCACCAACGAGCAGATGAGTTTTTGAATTAATATTGGCTGGTTAGCTATAAAGAAATGAGGGGACTTACATATAGGTATAGGTCATAATAAGTAAATTTATTATTCAATAGGTACTATGATAATTAATAGCGTTTTTTTATTAAATACTATTAAAAAACAATACTAAATTGTTAATTTTTAACGACAGTTTAAAAATTGTTACAAAAAATCGTGCTAATTATAAGTTTTAACAACAGTTTAAAAAAATATCACAAAAAGTCACTAATTTTCAACTTTCAGTAACAGTTTGAAAATTTTGTTACAGAAAAACGACACTAATTATAAGTTTTAACGACAATTTATATAAATTGTGACAAAAACTGTGCTCCCGTGATGTAATGATTCGAGCTATTGAACTCGAAAAAAGAAAAATTTATACAAAAATGGATACAAAATTTTGTATGTTGGATTTTCTCCGACTGGGTGTTTAATTGGACAGTCTAGTTCAGTCCATTGTGCACCCATTTCGGGTCTGTCTTAATGATTCAAATCGTTTATTTTGTAAGATTTTTTGAGAAGATCATACATATCAAAAATCAAATTGATTGGATATCAGGAGCAACTCAAGACTCGATCCGATCACATTTGTCTAAAAATAATTAGGACTACTTTCAAAATTATGTTGTCTGTTAACTATTTTTTAGACAAATGTGAATAAATTGAAAATGTCTTGAAATCTGGTTAACCTAATTTTTGATATTTATAATCTTTTCAAAAAATTCTACAAAAATGAATTATTGAGACGGATTCAAAATGAAGACACAATAAGTTGGATTGGACCATCTAGTTTGATATCCCAAAAGGAGGATCCAATTACTGTGGGATTCACCCCCACCCAACCCAAGTAAATATTCTGACTAAATTCTATATATGCTTTGTGGAATTTACTGATTGAACCCTCACCAACCACAAGAATTGAAGTTGAAGATCACTATTGTCAAATTAACCAAGGTTAGGCATGCAGCTCCCTAGAATTAACAAACACCACAATAATGGAAATGGCAATACCCCGTTTATAAAGGAATAAAGTGGAGAAAATTAGAAGGTGCCCATGAATTTGGTTTAAGTTTTTTAAACATTTGAATGGAACGTGATTTTATGTAAGAATTTAAGATTGTCCGAGACTATGGGGTTTATTATGAGTTCTATTTTGATAATTTGAACTGTTTATTTTGTAAAGCTCTTTGCATATATTATTTATAAAAAAATTAAGTCAATTTGATAATTGTGTGATTTTCATTTTATTTTAGGTAGATCCAATAATCGTAACTTTTTCATTTTATCTTATTTGTCTCAAAAAACACACTTGTCGTTTATTTTTATTTTTTCAGAGACAATATGATAAAATGAAAATGTTACAATTATCGTACTGTACCAGCCTAATTTTTTATAATTTTTTATTTTTTATGAATGATATACACGGAGCGCCTTTCAAAAGTAATGGTTTAGATTATCGAAATGAGATCCTTGATAATTTGCATAGGCCCAAACAATTTTCTCAAATTCAAATTTGAATTTGTCAACATCTTATTTGCTCGGAGTTTTAAACCTTACAGTTTCCAAATAGAGGGTTAAAGTAAGAAATGTATTAGAGGTAACATTTTGGTTTATTTTGGATTGAACTCAAATTTAAATGAAAGTGATTCCAATTTGAGTATGGAACTCAAATTGGATTGAGATCCTCACCATTTGTGTCGTTGTGAGCCCAAGGGTATTGGATTAATACTAATGAGATTCTCATTTCATCTTCACCATGTTACAGACAAAATTAACAAAATTAAATTGAGACCCTTGTGGTTTGAGTACAAGGTGGTATGGCATACATACTTTGGAGAGGTATCTATAGTTTATTATTGTTCTATGGATAAATTACACTAAATACCCTTATATTTTCACCAAAATTTTACTTTAGTCATTTCTTTCTCAGTTGTAACAGTCAATCTCTTACACTTTAAATCAAGTTGCAATCTCACCGTTCTACCTATCTATCGTTAACGAAGTTGATGGAATTTGTCTTTTGAAGCATTTGTGACATTTTTTTTTTGGGGGTCTAATTACCACTCTTACACTTTTATTAAAATCTCACTTTAGTCCTAAACTTTTAGCAAAATCTCACATTGGTCCTTCCATTTTCAATTTCCATTGGCTTTAGTAACGATAGATGAATGAAAATGTGAGATTAGAACTTAATTTAAAATGTAGCGGTCGATTGTTGTAATTGAAAGTAAAATGACCGAAGTAAAATTTTGGTGAAAGTGCAAGAGCAGTAAGTGTAGTTTACGCTTATTCTATTAATGATTTAGACGACTTGTTTGGAATTAGACCAATCTAACTCGGATAGAAAATTTTAGAGACAAAATGAAGTTGGGAGGATCAAGGAGACACAAACGCATATATCCGTATTAGAGACACCATGGATACATATATGTAGTAGCAACCTATAAACCACGAATACTTTTATAAGGGAATTGTATCCGTATTAGAGATGCTCAATGGATAATCACGAATATATATCCGATACTTCATAAATATCCGATACTTTTGGAATACTCTACATCAAGTATTTGAACTTTTTAAAAGTTAGATTGTAATAATTCTTGCATAACATTAGAGAAGGAGATATAAGTTAAATTAAAATAGTAAATTGACGTATCCTCATATATGTATTCCATATCTATACTTATAGCTTTTTAGAAAGTAAAAATAAATTAGAAAATATGATGATACTTAGTGATGGAGCTAGAAAAATTGTTCAGAGGGGACACTTATTAATTACAACTTAAAAATTATTTTCTCATAATCAATAATAGTAGATAATAATTTTTTTTAATTAATATTAAGCACAAAATCTTAAATATTTAATATAAAAGTTAAAATTTGTTTTTTTTTTTTCATTTTTTTTCATTTATGCAATTGACCTTGCAAAAGATCATAATTGGAAATATGAGGTTATTTGTAAGTAGTGTATTATAAGTAATACAAAAGAGTCATGTATAGATTATATAATATAGTGATACCACATTATCTATTATGGTATCATTAATTAATAGTAAAATAACACATGGAGAGTTAATCCTATTTGTCAAATATAATTAACAATTCAATAATTCCGCATTTTCGTAGTGGAGTATGTTTACATAGAAATAATGATATGATATCACTGTTGCACTGAATTTTTTTGGCAAAATTTTCATACATAATAAGATGGCTTGTTATAGTTTCTTCATTTTCAATCAAAACAACCACTATTATTTTCATAACTGGACAAATGCCATTAAACAAATCATTCTAAATGTTATTTTTTTCAACAATGATTCATCCCCCCTTTTCCCCCCACCCCCTTTGACCCCCTCTCTCTCTCATTGGTTACCTTTTCTTTTTCTTTTTTTTCCTGCTTCTCCAATCACCTCCCGACACGTGGCAAAGAGGGTGAGGGGGTGACCCCCAAAAGGGGGTCCCAAGCATTATTCTATTTTTTTATTTGTTAATTATTTTTCTTACCCAAAAAAAAAAAAAATTGCAAAATTGCACCCCGGGGGGGGGGGGGGGCGACGACCTGTTCATAAATCCGTCCCTGATGATACTAAACTCGAATTTTAATAGTTAAACAAGCAACTGCGTACAACACTTATGCATATACCACATTTAAGTATAAAAAGAAAAAGTATAAGGGTAATAAAAACACTTTAGCATTTATATTAAAATGAAAATTTCATGGGATAGTTGATAGTTGGCTCTTAAACTAATACCCAATTCTTAATTTATAAATATTAATACACCAATTTTTGTTGAACTTCTGTATAATACAATACTAAAAATTATAAAAATTTATTTTTTTTCATAGTATCATGGCCGCACCCATATCTTAACTTTTAAAGTTTTATTATATCGTCATATCTGTATCATATCTGTATTTCATATCTGTATCATACTTCACAGATAGCAGCTTCTAAATGCAGATGTATTAATATGGGTTACATACAAAAGCTAGGCAACAAGGATCCTGAATCAAGCTTGAGAGACCAACCCAATATGACTTGGCCTATAACACCAGCCAGAACAGTGCATGCACACATGAAAGAGAGAGATTACAAAAGAAATGGTAAAATCACTATGTAATGCTTTCCCCATTTCAGAAGATAAAATTTTTTAATTGAAACTTAAAAGAGTGCAAATGCAAATGCTTTCCCCATTTTCAAAAGGTGGTTTGCGTTTCCCCACCATGATCAATACCTAATGGATTGCAATTCCAGTTACCCCATTTTTGGAAATCCACGTCTCTTGGATCTTTCATACTTTCTGCACAAAGTAAGCATCTGATCCCAATCTTTTTCCTCCCCCCTGATTCTCTTTATTTTCAGTGGCTAACACAAAATCAAAGGTCTTTCCTCCCATCATTTCTACTACCCTTTTTAATCCTATACCTCTTTATCTTCACAACATGAATATGCATTGAATTTACACATCCATTTTTCAAGTTTTTTAAAAAGTATCATTTGACACATCCATTTCTCAAGCTTTTCAACAGTTTCTGAAGCATCTTAATACATAGGGCATGTTTGGCATAACTTTTTACAAGCTGAAGCTTGATACTGAAAAAGTAAACACTCAAAGTAACCTTTTCTCTATTTCCTAATAATCGTTATTTTCAGCTAATTTAAGTAATTTCTAACTTGTAAGTTGTAAGCAAAAGCTGCAACAAACTCTCTGACAGAAATTTCAAAAAAGAAAAGAGAAGACTATAATCAACTCCATAATCATATAGTCTCAACACTCATCTCATTAGAAGCCTCTTCTTGTGCTAGTATCTCCCTTATATATTGGAGCTCCAGAACAACATCTTTCATGCTAGGTCTGTCCTCTTTCTTCTCTCTCAAACAGGCAAGTGCAAGCTCGGCAAAAAGCTTCACACTTGTCACTATCTTAACATGAGGCTCCTCTCCAAGACACTGTTGGTCCACGACTTCCATGATCGAATCACTGTGAGCTCGCTGACTGACATAAACAGCCAGGTTCACATCATCTTGGTCACGCGTGAAGTCTATTGCCTTCTGAGAGGTCAGAAGCTCAAGCAACACAACCCCATAACTATAAACATCACTTTTTTCAGTTAATTGGTAGTTGCGATAGTACTCAGGGTCCAAGTACCCTAATGTTCCCTGGGCACACGTGGATAGGTGACTCAACCCAGGGCGGGCCAATCTAGAGAGCCCAAAATCCGCGACTTTTGCATTGAAGTCATCGTCTAGGAGTATGTTTGATGACTTGACATCTCTATGGTAAATGGGTGTGTAAGCCGCGGAATGTAGATATGCTAATGCTTCAGCGGTTTGTAAAGAGATTCTAAGCCTTGTTTTCCAATCCAGAAAGGTGCACTTGCGATGTAGATGGTCATGGAGGGTACCATTGGAAATGTACTCGTAAATCAACAATGGCTGCTCGGCTTCCACACAACAACCCATGAGCCTAACTAGGTTTCGATGATTTACCTGAGAAAGTATACCGACTTCGTTGAGTACTTGTTGGGTGCTTTTGATGTCACCCACTTTGGCTGACTTAACGGCGACAACTGTCCCATCTTGAAGCTCGCCCTTATAGACTTCTCCAAAGCCACCGCTCCCCAAGATCCGGTCTTTGGAAAACCCATTTGTCGCTTTCTTCATCTCCTTAAGGCTGAACATCCTTGCAGACTTTCCACCATTGCTTGATTTTAATGCATCTTCTCTTGCCTTGGCGAGCTTTGCCTGGTTTGAAACTTTCCTGGATTTTCTCACCGTTATTGCAGCCATTACTACTGCAAGAGTGAAAAAGGAAACAACTCCAATTGAAACCTTGAAAGTAAGGTCAGATTTTCGGTTCTTCTTCTTCTGTTTTGAGCATGTACTGAGGCTATGGTTCCAATAATACCCGCTGTTGCAAAGACAACGGGAAACATTGTTTTCACCAGTAGGCGAACACTTGGAAGCCCCAGAACAATCAAGTTGGGTTTTACAAGCTGGTTCTGGTGGAGGAGCCCACTGAATTTCCAACCCTTCTTCCCATTGATTCGGAGGTTTTTCTGGATCCAGATGAAGTATGCTTCTAAAACCTCTGCAACCCGAACTGTGCAGTCTTATCTTGTATGCTGATGGCGTGCCACCTGCAAGAAAGGTACAACACGGGTCTAGGCTGCTTGCACACTGAAGTGCACGTTTTTTGTCAACATGTCCCGAGCTCTCCAAGTAAAGGTGACAAAGACTTGAAGAAGTGCAATTTAGAGGAGAGATCAAGAGCCGTGGTGAACAGCTGAAGAGGAAGATGGTGTTGGATGATGTGATGTTAAACGGAAGCGTCTGGTTTAGCCAGAGCCCCTCGCTCACGGGCATGTCTTGAGTTACACATGTACCAGGAAGCCATGGTGCTGGTTGTACCACGATGCGTTGAAAGGATTCCATAATTCTAAGAATGAGATAAGAACTTCCATTGAGTCCATCAAAGTAAAGTTTGTGAGAAAGGGGATCACAACGAATAGAGTAACCAGGATCACCACAATTGGGATTGGTGCTTAAAGGATATGGGACTTGTATAGAGCCACAGTTTGGGCAAGTCTTTTGGGAAGAAGAGTAACTGAAAAGGTAAAGAAGAAAGCAAAGAGAGATACAAAGAAGAGGTGGTTTCCCATTTGGTTTGGTCATGTTCATTCTAAAAGAAGAACAAAGACAACGAGTAGAAAAGATTATGGTACAAAGAGGGAGGAAGATGGGTAAATAAAGGCTATGAAAGGAGGAATAAAGTGGGCAAAATGAAAATCTTAAAAGTGGACACAAGAATCTATGTCAAAAATCACAAAAATTTTGGCATTTATAAGGCTGTTGGATTCCTATCTATGGAGTACATGACTAATGGGTTCTCTTCCCTATCTCAAAGGTTCTCTGATTTTCATATTTTTTTACCATATGGTAGGAAAAGTCTCAAAAATAAGTGTGGAGTGGAGCACGAATCATCAAAATAAGGAAATATTCAAAATTAAAAGTATGAATGCTATAGAGTAATATCTAGCACTACAAATAATTTATACTTTCTGCTCTATTATAATAAACATGTGGATCATTCCCAACAATTATTATATACAGTAGCACAAGGCAATCACAAGAACAGTTGTCTAGTACACGATACAATCTATCTATTTTATCATCACACAAAAAAGTTAAGGTGCAGTGAATTTCATAGTGTAATATAGCAAAGCAATATGAAAAAAAAAGAACTACCGATGAATGAACACTAATGAATAAGAAATTATAAATATATGTACAAGTGTGCTCTACATTTCAGGTAAAACAGGTTACATATCATCATGCGTATTACTTTCTGAGGACATGCAAAAATTGAAAATTAGATAGCTGCTACTGAAAACACACTTCAAGCTGAAGCAACAAACAACCCGATACACTTCATTATTTTAAGTCTATTTATAGGATGTCTTTTACATTCTTTAAATATTTTTCATCCACTTTGTTATTCCTCTCAAATAGAATTTGTTATTATTTGGTGAGATACTAAAATCTTAAAATTATACGGAATTAAGCTTCTGATTTCATTATATGAATAATATGATATCAATGTACTAGGGCACATTTTTCCACTCCAGCAACAAATGAAAAGCAGCCTGATGGTCCACTTTGAAGTAAAACAAGGTACTATATGAATTTCGTGGAATGTAGTTGGCTTCTGTTCTTGGTACACCAAATGACCAGTGGTTGCAGAACATAATTGAGTTATCCTTCAACAATTTTAACTGGAGACCTGAACAAGAAAATAATACACAAGTTTGAGTATTAAATAGACAGAGACGTAAAGCATACCAGAAGGTTAATAAATGTGCTTCTCAGCACCCGTATCACGTACCCAAACGGGCTTTGTTTGATGGCCAGTAGTTCAACATTCAACTGCAGGTCCCCCCAACACCACCACCACAAAAAAAAAAAAGAAGAAAAAGACAAACAAAGATACGAATATGGATGAGTAAGGATAAAAAAGGGCAGTGGAAGAAGTATAAGAAAAGTGAAAGGAATATTAAATTAAAATGAATAAACAATACAGGGGATTCATTGCACAAATACAATGTTAAGTGTCACTGTGTCACTATTCACAGTTACATGAGAAAAGAAAAAAAAAGTTCCACTCAATAGCTGGCCATCTATATGATAGAAAGCATTGTTTTTAGCAGTGAGTGATGAAGAATGAGAAGATTCTGGATGTCAAATCTGAAAAGCAACTTTCAACCATGGAGCATCCATTAAGGGCAAATTGTGTTTCTAAGGTAGCTAACAGCTTGTGGCTTCACTTTTGGTACAATTAAACATTTTTCCTTTCCTACATTTCATCCAGTTATTATAAACTAATATGAGTTTTATTTATTTTTATTTTTTCTAATATGTAAGCTCGAAGTCATTTATTTTAGTTGTCTTGGTACTGTACAGAATCAGACATTGATATTTTTTTGTTGCCTTCGTCAACTTTTTTTTGGCACATTGGACGGCCATAGGCGAAAGAAAAAATAAAATAAGATAACATAGCCATGTGTCTCATGACCTCAGCATCCTGCATATCCATAGTTAGCAAAGGAAGAATTTATAGTGGACCTTCTCTCAGCACCTGCCTGTTAACGGAGAGGGTTGATGCAGGAGCATAATGGGCCAGCCATATGGGCTATAGGTGTCCTTTTGAATAATCTTTCTAGATGTCTAATTAGTTTCTAGTCAAAGTTTTACGGTTAATTGATCTTAGATAAATTATAGCCTATTATTATAGCTTGGAATTTATGTTTTGACTACCTAGGATTTGAAAGGGTGGTTCTCTAAAAAATTGAAAGATTTCTTGGAAGTAGGTTAGAAGTTAATAGTTTCCTCAAATGAAGAAGTCTTTGTAATGTCTATATATATCTCTAAATGAACAAGATCATGTTTTTGAGATTATAGAAAATATTTCTATGTAAGTTTCTCTTGCTTGGAGTGAGTTCATTCTCCTACAATCAAGATATGGCTTGGTCGCATCGAGTGACATCCATGATTAGCAACGTCAAGTGGTGTATGTTACGCCTCGGTGGGTGACATCCCAGGATTATCCCCTCTCTTGGTCGAGATATCTTGTTCTGGCCACCCTTGCAGGTTCTGGCCTACATCAAGGATTATGCCTTTGTAAACTATATGCTGAAGAATTTTATGTACATATTCCTATTGCCAAACTGATAATGTCTCTCTAGGCTTACTCCAAGGAATTTGACATTAGTGTTGAAATGAAAAGCACCAGGCTACCAGCTGGTCCAACAAGATTCGACCAGAACATCAACTTTACATGTACAACCCCTTAAAAGACTTGTAAAACAGTATGGAGTCATCATCAGGCTACCAAGATTCGTTGTTACCCTTCTCAAATTGAAACTTAGATAATACGTAGAAACAAATTACCTCAATTGTCGCATTTGGAGGGATTTCCTGTACCCCTTTGCTTCCATAAGCTAACTCAGGAGGAACTATCAGCACTCGCTGCAAGAAATGGATAATGTGAACTCTTCATAAAGTATGTAAATCACGAGCCCATTAGCTAACTGTGTTACTTATCCAACTTTAAGTCTTTCGCCAATCATTATAGAGTGAAAAATGAAGTGTTCTTTCTTGATAACCAAATAGTCCTAAGAACTCTTATTTGATAGTTTTCTTACATGTAACAAGGAAATATTATGCCATGAGCAGTCATACCTGGCCTCCTACTTTCATGCCTTGAACACCTAAATCTAATCCTTTGAGGACTGTGCCCCTCTCTGATTGACCAACATCAAATCCATAAGGCTGTAGCAATTGAGGAATATGCACAGTATTAAAGAGGTATAAAAATTCTTCAAAAGATAATTATGGACTAGAAATTAAATAGATGTCAACAAAATTGTCCAGTATTCTTAAAACAACTTTGGCTGTGTTTCTCCAACACAGTAAGAAATGAGAGTCATATTGCAAGGCTTTTT